>CM054162.1:29969015-29999015 GCA_028751875.1 Rapana venosa
GAGAGAGAGAGGAGATGAGAGAGAGAGAGAGAGAGAGAGAGAGAGAGAGAGAGAGAGAGATCCAATATTGTTAGAAAGTATTTTAATTGCATTTCAAGTGTATGTACTGTGTTTCCCACAAAGTTACTAAATTGCATGTCATAATTTTGATAAAATTTGTTTGGGCTTTTTGTTGGTTCTGTTTTTGTATAATTTGTTTTATTTGTTTAAAGAAAAAAAAGTTGTTTATAAACATTTTTTTTCAATGTGATGAATGTCCCACCCTCATGACATAAGATTAGATTGGCTTAAAGTAGGTACCGGCAGCCCTTCTTTCAGCCTGCGGGAAAGTAGCGCTGAGGGGGGCAAAATGCATGTTTTTGACAGGCCAGATCTTGGGAACTATCTAAATAATTGGGATAAAAATTATGAAACAATAAACATTGATGTTTACTTATGTGCTCTGAGTTGTTCGTTTGTGTTTGTATGTCATGGTGTGACAACAAAACAATTCCAAATACACCCACTCTTTTCACAAAAATCGAAGCGCCGACGTACCGCTAGCCGCCATTAGCCGAGCGAGTGAATCGGTATGGATAGAAAATCGCTATGTACGATGTGCTCATTGCACTGCATCAACTTAAAAATAGGTCAGAATAGAAGAGCATATTTCCAGCTTTAATTCGATATAATTTTTTAGTAGATCCGAAAAGCTTAAATCAATTAAAATCGAAGTTTAAAGTGCGAGTTCAAGTTAGCCCACTTTCGGTACACGATACGAAACATCGGGCGAAGTAAACACAGACATTAATGGTGCGATCGAAAGGCCAGTCTTTGCTGAATCCAATGGTGTATCAAGCTCTATGATTGGTTAAGTACAGTTCCATCGCCGGCCAATCAAAGTGAAGGTATCATCAAGCCATGTTTACACCATGTGAGAAAAACAAAAATGGCGGAACATTCCGAAAGAAGCGAAGCCGACCGAGTCAAGTACGTTAAACGCCATGGAATTGCAGGACAAACTTGGCAAGTTAACGCGTTAAATATCAAGTTAAGACCTGTATTAAACGAATCCATAACTTCATTTTGCTTAGTATTCGGAAAATTATTATTTATTTTGTTCGTATGACACTCGATCATGTTGAGCACGATCTGGTCAAGTTTGACTGGTACACTTTTTAGTTTGAAGCGATCGTATTTTTTTAACTGGGAAACTAAGAGAAATCGATACCACTTATTGGTATATCTAACATTGATTTAGCGATTTGAGAGCTAGTTATTGAATTGATTCCGCGATTTAAGAGAAATTCGCCAATAAAAACATCGTTGAGAGAGAGTTCACCAAACGGAAGTTGGTCCCGCACGCACATGTATGCCCGTCAACAGCACAGATCGAAAGCCGACTTATACAGTTATAGCAGTTGTTGAGACAACACATTGTACTTGTAGTTTTCATTACATGTTGCTTCAAAGTAGCAATAAACTTTTCAACTACTTTCTCAGCCTCTTTTTAATTTTTTTTTTTTTTTAGATGGAAGTATAATTAATGAAAGTGGGTTTTTTTGTTTTGTTTAATCTTCCTACAGGTGTTGCCTCCAAGAAATTCAATATCAGTAGAGAAGTTCTTTGTGATTTTACTGGGTCTTTTTTTCTTCTTCTTGTTAGTACTCTAGTAAAGAAAAATTCCAAGGTAAAAAAGAAATAAAAAGAAACTGAACAGTTCTTCAAGCTACTTAAGTAGAATTTCCATCCTCTTGTAAATTTTTATTTTGTTTTAGTGGCATGAGCTTCTGACAAAGGTTTGTGTTTTTTAAAGCCATTTTTGTTGAGCTGTGATTTGTATCAAGTTAATTGTGTGAAATTTTTTTTTTTTAATTTCTTGTCACTTCATTACATTCAACAACAAAAAAATCCTCAGATCAGTTTGGCCAACACAGATTAATGTTTATCACAGTGATTAAATTGTTGAGACAACATAGAACAATTTTCATATTATCATGAATATGTCACCTCATCTTTTTTTTTCCACAACAAAGTAATTAATGATCACATGCTGCAGATCTATTATACATCCATCGCTCAGGCTTTGTAGACACTGACTAAGACAGTGAGTAATATCTAGTGTTAACTCAAACCATCACACCATACCCGACTTACTGTAGTCTTTCTCTCAGTTTCATACAAACTGAATATACTCTCTCTCTCTCTCTCTCTCTCTCTCTCTCTCTCTCTCTCTCTCTCTCTCTCTCTCTCTCTCTCTCTCTCTCTCTCTCTCTCTCTCCACTCACACACACACACACACACACACACACACACACACACACACACACAATGAGTTTATGAGTTTTTTTGGGTTTTGGTCGCGTGTGAGTGTGGTTTTTTTCTTCTTTTTTTCTCTGTTTCTATTTTTCTTTTGAGTTAGTTTTAATATTATTGGTTATGGTAATAATGTAGTTAGATAATATTGATCAAGTTGTTTTTTGTTCATAGATAGATGGCTTGATCAAAAAAAGAAAATGCATTGCTTATTCAATGTACCATCTGGAAATAAAAATTTGACTTGACACACACACAATGTATGCACAGAGCACACACAAACCAGCACTACACTACCACCACCACCACCACACCACACACACACACACACACACACACACACACACACACACACACACACACACACATAATTGTCATTATATCACATAGTGATTGATGAAGAAATGCATACACTGAGACAGTGAAATTAAATTAAAATGATGTGTAAATATGTTAAATAACATTTTTTAACACAACAAGGGCAAATTCATGCAAGAAGATTTATTTATTTTTATTTATTGTTTTATATCGAGGACAATGGAATAAGCTCTCATGTGCTTTTTTACATCCAGTCCCCGTGTGTATGCGGTTTTGTAAATTCTGTCATCTGTTTCCACCGGCACACAATGGCCTACTCTTCCGAAAAGCGTAGAGTAGTATGCAAAGAGTATCAATGTGACTTTTTTTATTTGATAACTTTTTTTTTCTTTTTGAGAACACCCCCCCCAACAAAACTGTCTTCCTGTAGTCATCAGTCTGTCATGAAAAGTATCAAATGGCAAAATATACAGCATGATATGGAGCTATTTTTATTTGAGCACTGCTAATTTCAGTGTGCAGAATGTGCAAAATCCTCAATCTCTTTTTTCTATAGAGGAAGAATAGAATGAAAGCATCACAAGCTGAGAGAACAGCTGCTGCCTTGCAAAGACAGCTGGAAGAGAATTACTGAGGAAATTGACAAAACAACTCAGTGTGCTGTAGTTTCATACAGCTTTTTTATTATTTCAGGAGATGTAGAATAAAACCAAAGAGCTTGACAATGCTTAACTTGAAAAAAATAACATCCTGAACCAAAAATTTAAGCAAGTTCAGCCAAGTTGGGGAGAAAATGTGTACAGGATGTCAGTACTTTTTTGTTTTTTAAGTTGGAAATGGTTATCAGGAATATGTAATATAATTTGATAGAGAGCAGTGTATAAAAGATTGTGTCAAAATTTCATTGAAATCTGCCGGTTAGTTTAGGAAAAATTTCCATTTCTGTTTGGACAACTCGGTCAACTCATCCCCGTAAGCTCTTGTTTTGGAATAAAAAACAAAAAAGGTAGTAAAGATAGCATAGAAACACACTTAATTATATAGAAAATAATGTATTAAGACTACATGCAAAATTTGAAGACAATTCATTGAATAGTTTCAAAGTTATGGTCGTTTTTCATATGGCAGGTCAGTATTCTCCCTTTTTTCCGCCGTGCAAATTGCATTACCTCCAGGTTTTTAACATGGAATTTCTCCCATTTCGCTCAAGCAAACACCTTAGAAAAAAATAAGTGTGATTAATATAACTAGTACAAGCTGTCTAAACTGAAAGAAGCTTTCTGCTTGTCTTTTTCACTGTGCTCTGATGCTTCAAAGTTGGCACATCTCACAGATTTGACATGTGTCAAATTGTGGTTTTTCCAAAGTTTGACACCCTAGTACATATCAACCAAATACATTTGTGTCATGGAACTTATGTATCTTAAGAATATATGTTATAAAGATTTAAAGTACTCATTTTCAACTGGGTATGTATGTTTAGTACAATTTTAATGAGGTTCAAACTTGGACGATTTTAGAAATTGTCAAGGGCATCAGCGTACCCCATTTTTAAACAGCCATATCTCTGAAAGTATGAAAGATAGAGACTTCATTTTTGTTTTGTTTTTTAAGTTTGATCATTATCTTTATGATTATATAGGTTTTAAATACTAAAAGAAATAATCTAATTTTGGCTGCCGGTACCTACTTAAAGTTAAAATGTCATGGTTTTCTTGAATTTTCTTTTTTTTTCAAGATTGCCAAATAGAAATAACCAACATTTTATTACAAATGGAGTATGATGATTGATACTTTGTGTCTCTTACATTTTTAATTTATATACAATTATATGGTACTGGTTCTTAAGAATGTGTGCTACTATACAGTGTTTTATCTGGATGATTTTGTCTCAATCATTTATTTTCTAGTGCTGAAATGTTTATTTGTAAACTATATATTAGGGACTTTCTTCTTTTTGTTTGCTTGTTTTTTCTTTTCTTTTTTAAAATTTTAAATCACATACTTTTCTATCTAGATATCTGATGCTAATCTTATTCCAGTGTTAATATAATTGACACAGAATATTGACATTTCTATGAATGGATTTTTGGGATTATTTTTCAAACTTTTCATTCAATAATCCATGATCTCAAATCAGTATTAAACTAAGTTCTGAATGATAGCAATGCCTTTGATGATTTTACACAAGAAATGGTGCATTAAAAGATGAGTACTTAACACGACTTCCGTGTTTTACTTTTAGTGGTTATGCTGATTAATTTATATTACTTTTCTTTGATACACACAACTATTTGTAAACGTGTTACAGAATCGTCTGTTTTTGGACTTCAAACCTGGAGGATCCCTGTGTCAGATTTTTGCTGCTGTCTACAAGTTTAAGAGCGAGCAAGGATGGTACGCATTGAGCAGTAATAATGATAATGATGATGATGAAATTAATGTGATGATGATGATGATGACACTGATGATGACAACGATGATGATAATAATAACGATAATGCCATGTTATTGCTGAGTCTTGAACAAATAGTACACTTGCAATCAAAACTTTTGTCATAATGCAACCAGTAATTTACTAAATTTCACACACACACACTTACATACAAACACACTTATGCACACACACACACACACACACACACACACACACACACACACACACACACACACACACACATACACACACACACTCTCTCTCTCCACAAAAAAACCCCTCTTTCTACAAAATCCATCAACAAAAATCCTACAAACCTTCAGCTCAACTTTCATAAAAACTCTTCCATTACATCATTCTGTTTTTTTTCCTCTCACACCCACACTTCACCCAAAAAACCCCACTTTTTCCCTACCAAAATCCATCAACAAAAAAACACTAACAAACCTTCAGCTCAACTTTCATAACAAAACTCTTCCTTCACAATCACCCCTGACCCACAAACATTTTTTTCTTGTTTTTTTCTTCTTCTCCCTCAGGCGACGCTTCGACTTTCAGTCTCCGTCGCGCATGGATCGCAACGTGGAGATGTTCATGCAGATTGAAAAATCGCTGGTGGCTCAGAAGATGATGCAGATGCCTGTGGTGTTCATCACTCCCGACGTGGATAAAACGCTGGTTGGGAAACTGAAGGACATCATCAAACGTCACCAAGGGACGATGGTGGATAATGAGGATAATGCCACCCATATTATCTACCCTCCCTCGCCCTTCCAGCCTGCTGAAGGTATAGTAAAAAAAAAAAAAAAAAAAAAAAAAAAAAAGGTTTTTTTTTTGGTTGTTTTTGATGTTGTTTGGGTTTTTTTTTTGGTTGTCTTATGGGATGGGTTTTGTGTATTGCTTTGGTTTTGTTTTCTTCATATTTGATGTTGTTGTTGTTTGGTTGGGAGGTTTTTTTTGTTTTGGTCTTATGGGTTTTGTGTTATTGGTTTTGGTCTTTTTTTTTTCTTCATAAATGTTTTGTTTATTTTTGGTTTTTCTTTTGTTATATCTTTTCTTTTTCCTAAAAAAAAATTGCATTGATTTGGTATGGGGAAACTTAGCTTTAGGTGTGTGTGTGTGTGTGTGTGTGTGTGTGTTAGGTTTATAATTATGGTTATAATGAACTGAACTTGACTGTTTTAAATGTTTCTGTTTTTGGTTTTTATTTCGTTTATTTCACATTTTGTTGTGATTTGATTTATTTTTGGTTAAGATATATATTTTATGGTATATTTGGTATAATTTATGGGGCCTCATTTATTAATTTTTTTTAATTTGATTGTTCTTTTGGTTTTTGTTTGCTTAGGATTTGTGTGTGTGCTTTTTTGTTGTTGTTATATATATATATCTTCAGTTTAACGTCTATTCACAGTTAGTGATTTTAGGCGGATTTTTGTTGTTGGTCTTGAAGCTTTAAATATTTTTTTTATTTGTTAAAAACTAAACAAGCACAAACGACAGTGAACACTTTAGTTTGCTGCGGCTACTGCTTGTTTTCTTGTTGTAGTCGTTGTTGTTGGAGGCGAAGTGATAACTCTGGCTTTGGTTGTTGTTGTTGTTTTCTCGGCATGGCTCCTCTCTCTGATGTACCAGCGACGTCCCTCCCGCGCCGCTCTTCCCGTTCTAAACTCTCAGAGTTAAAATCAGGTTTGTGCCGTAAAATCCCCTTAGAGCTACCATCCGCATCAAGCTTAACAGCCCTGAGGCCACCAGCCGTAAAGGACCCTGCCCTGTCCTGCTGCTGGGTCACGTTGAAAGTGTTCAGCGGTGCCTTCCATTTGTTAGCTTTACAAGATTCAGCGCTATATAAATACCATACATTATTATTATTATTCTTGGTCTGGTGTGAGCAGGACTCTTTGCCTGCTAAGTTTTTCCTTTTTGGTGGCATTCTCGAGTCTGCGGATTGTGAGAAGGTTGACATGATCTTACAACCACTGGCTCTGTAGTGTGTAAGGGACACAGTGATTGTGGTCACCAGAGCTACAGAAACTGAATTAAGATTTTTCTTTTCATTTACTGCATGGTTGGTTGATGATAGTGACTTAGCTGACAATTCCCCCACCCTTCCCCAACCCCCCAACCTTTCTTACATTTAGAAAATCCTTATGTATCGTAAAACTTTTTATTGAATGTTTTTATGAATTGTGGTATAAAGATATTTTCAAAGTTTGAGTAAAAAGTCAAATTTCTGAAAAGTTTTAAAATATATGTGTGTGGAGTAAAATGAAGATATTCAGGTTTTTAGATATATATTTAAAAGGGGAATGGGATAGCCTGGTGGTTAGAGCGTTGTGCTTGTGATCTGATGGGCCGGAATCAAGCCACCACGGAAGCACTCTATTTTCCCCCCTGCAGTTTAACATCAGTACTGACTCCACTCCCCTGAGAAGTCCTTTGGATGAGATTGTAAACCAAGGTCTTGTGTGTAAATGCACACAGAATATCCTGTGCACAAGTGAAAGCCTGTTCTGCCTTTTCGGAAGAGTAGGCCATTGTATGCTGATAGGAGCAGATGGCAAAAATGAACTAAAACCCAACGCGTGCGTACTGGTATTGTGGGATTTTTAGCGTGCATATATATTTACTTTCTGCATATGCATAAACAGGGCACTGGCAGGTCTGAAATTGAAGTCGACCTGGGAGATAGTAAAAATCCCTTTAACCCTTAATTCACCAGATGCCATTACCAAGATTCGAACCTCCCCCCCCTGACTTCATGGATCCATGGGATTGAAGCCAAACAGTCTTAACCACTCGGTTATAGCGTTCGTTCTGAAATAAAACCTGAAACTTCCACAAATCCTTGGCAGCATTTTTTGTGAAGGAAAATTTCCCCCCCCACAGTGTCTTTTTTTTTCTTTCTGCGTTATATTTTGCTCTTTAAAACTAAAAGGGGGACGGGGTAGCCTAGTGGTTAGAACATTGCGCTGGCAATCTGACAACCCGGGTTCGATTCCCATTCAAGGGGATATTTTTACCCTGGACCGAGGCCCCATGTGCGAACGCATGCAGAACATCTTGCGCACACGTTAAATCCTGTTCTGCATTTTGTAAGAGTAGGCCATTGTGTGCCGGTGGGAACAGATGACAGAATTTACAAAACTGCATACACACGGAGACTGGATGTAAAAAAGCACATAAGCGCTTATTCCATTATCCTTGATATAAAAGAATAAAATAAAAAAACAAAACAAAAAACAAAAAAACCCATCTGAATCGTTTTTCCCCGTCATGTTAGGGAAAAGCGAACACCCCCACCCCCCAAAAAACCCCCACAAAAAGCAGCTGCACCCAACAAGACCAACCCTTTTACTTCACTTTAGGTCGTTAACTTAAGGCCTTCATCCTGCCAAAAGTAGCTTCGAGTAGAACTACTTCCGCGTACGCGCTTTCGAGACATTCATCACCGCTTTCCGCTCTGGGTCGACATTATGGAATTTGAACAAGAGCAAAAAAAAACAAAAAAAATTGCCGAAGGGAACAGAGACATAGTTCAGCGAAATTCTCCAGCAGAAGATATTGGTGCTGGCTGGTGTGGCGAAGAAATGGTGGTGGATGGGGTTGGCTGAACAGGAGCAGCCACGAAAATTGGAACGTTTTTACTGTCGTTAGTAGGGGGGCTTAGTAGGTGGTGTGTCCTGCGTATGTTAGCTCAGAACAGGCACCACTGAACACCGCCAAAGTGACTGACCCAGTAGCAGCAGGGCAGGGCCCCTCTTGGCTGGTGGCCCCGCGGCGGCCTGATAGTGATGGGCTCTCTGTGGACTTCCGACCCTGAGGATGAGGGTAACAAATACAAACAAATATAGCAAAACCATAACAAATCTGGGTGTGGCTGTGGCGGGGAGATTGGAATGAGCGGCGTGGGAACAGCGGGACGGGGGGACGTCACAGAAGATGAGGCAGCAAAAAACAAAAAAAACAAGAAAGGAACGTTTTTGCCATGCTTGGACAAGCCGAGAACCTGCTGCATGCAAAGTAGTAGTGTGTGGTGTGTCAAGTTGAAGTCTGTTATGGGTCTGGCGGTGCAAGAAGCCTCGGTTCAGTGATCGGGTCAAAGGGAAATGTACACAAAGAGAGATAGAGAGAGTGTGAAAACTGCTGCAAGTAATCGTGTTCTGCTTAGGGAAAGATTCTGTCTGTCTGTCTCTGTCTGTCGGTCTCTGTCTCTGTCGGTCGGTCTCTGTCTGTCTGTCTGTCTGTTGGTCGGTCTCTGTCTCTCTCTGTCTCTCTGTCTGTGTCGTCTGCCTGTCTGTCCTCTCACCCCTCCTCTCTCTCTCACTCTCTCTCTCTCTCTCTCTCTCTCTCTCTCTCTCTCTCTCTCTTCTCTCTCTCTCTCTCCCCCTCTCTGTCTCTGTCTCTCTCTCACATTTTGTGTCTGCCTTTCTCTGTCTCCTTATTTGTACCATGGGATTGTGTTTTGCATGTGATTGTTACAGTTTATAAAATGTTATGATTTAATGCTTTTTCTGTGTTATTTCATGTGCCTTCCCCATCACCACGTCCCCACTCTCTCTGTCTCTCTGTCTTTGTCTGTCTGCCTGTCTGTCTGTCTGTCTGTCTGTCTGTCTGTCTGTCTCTGTCTGTCTGTCTGTCTGTCTTCTCTCTGTGTCTGTCCGTCCTCTGTTTTTTTTCCTGTTTCTTTCTCTTTCTTCTTCTAACTATATGATGTACGTGTGTCAAAGACATGTCTTCATTTTGCTATGTGATTACTGGGGTTTAAAACCTCCCCCTTTGGGTTTGAAGGAATGAGTGATAAAGTGATTCTTGGAGAGCTCATGTTACGGCAGAAACTGGTTCACAGTGCGCAACTCCAACATCACTTAGTCAAGAGTGCTAAAATCAGCACGCCCCTTCCTTTTACCAAGTCCAAGCATGGTCAGTTCCTGCTGTAATAATCAGCACCAGCTGGCCCCAGCTAGGCTGGGATGGGATGGGATGGAATAGATAGCAGCTGAGAGTGGGTGAATTTGACGTAAGTGGGTTTAGTATGAAGTTAACTGAAATTAGCTCAAGGAGTAGGCCTGGGTTTTTTTACAGTCTAGAGTTGCTTGGAAAACCTTCAGTTTCGGGGGGTGTTACCCCCTGACCCCCACAAGGGACCCTGCCCCTTGACCCAGGCAGAGGGGGAGGGGAGGTGTTGCCCCCCTCCCCCACCCTCCCCCCCCACCAAATTTTTTTAAAACGTAAAAATGAATTTTCTTCCTGTAACGCTGTCTCAGAATACTTTGTGTTCTGTGCAATTGTGTGTCTTTGTTTTGTGCCATTGTGGGAATCTGTTCTGTGCCATTGTGTGAATCTTGTTATGTGCCGTTGTGTGAATCGGTTGTGTGGCATTGTGTGAAACTTTTGTGCCGTTGTGTGAATCTGTTCTGTGCCGTTGTGTGAATCTGTTCTGTGCCATTGTGTGAATCTGTTCTGTGCCATTGTATGAATCTGTTACATGCCATTGTGTGAATCTTACTGTGTGCCATTGTGTGAATCTGTTCTGTGCCATTGCATGAATTTGTTGTGGGCTATTGTGTGAAACTGTTATGTGCTATTGTGTGAATCATGTTTTGTGTCATTGTGTGAATCTTGTCACGTGCCATTGTGTGAATCTTGTCACGTGCCATTGTGTGAATCATGTTTTGTGTCATTGTGTGAATCATGTTTTGTGTCATTGTGTGAATCTGTCACGCGCCATTGTGTGAATCTTGTCACGTGCCATTGTGTGAATCATGTTTTGTGTCATTGTGTGAATCTGTCACGCGCCATTGTGTGAATCTTGTCACGTGCCATTGTGTGCATCTCGTCCTGTGTGCCGTTATGTGAAAGGAAAGGTTGTATGTTGGGTAACTCATGTGTGTTGTGCAGGAGAGGAGTTTTTCCGGCCAGTGATGAAGCGCGACAACAACTGCATGGTTCACTGGTGGTTCTTCCCTGAAAGGTGAGACCATAGAGAGAGAGATGTACAGGGAGGGGGAGAGAGAGAGGGAGGGGGAGAGGAGGGAGGGAGGGGAGGGGAGAGGGGGGGAGGGACAGACAGACCGAGAGAGAGGGGGAGGGAGGGGGAGAGAGAGGGGAGAGAGAGTGGGAGAGGGAGGGAGGGATGGAGGGATAGAGAGAGAGAGGGACAGATCGAGAGAGGAGGGTGGGAGGGAGGGAAGGGAGGGAGAGGGAGGGAGGGAAGGGAGGGAGGGAGGGATGGAAGGGAGAGAAAGTGTGGGAAGGGGAGAGAGAGGGAGGGGAGGGGATGGAGGGAGAGAGGAGGGTGGGAGGGGGGGAGAGAAAGAGAGAATATTGACGACTCCTTTCAAAGGTAGCATTGTGTGTGTGTGTGGGGGGGGGGGGGGGGGGGGGGGGGGGGGGGGGGGGGGGGGCGGCACCGATGATGATGTTGATGATGATGTTGATAATGATCATAATGATGATGAATGATGATAATAACGGCGACAACAGGGATGATAATAATAACAGCAACAGTAATGATAATGGTAACAACAACAACAATAGCATAATGACAATGACGGACAATGACAGTCATCATCATATGATAATGATGATGATAATAATAATAATATTAAGAAGAAGAAGAAGAAGAAGAAGAAGAAGAAGAAGAAGAAGAAGAAGAAGGGGAGGACGACGACGAAGAAGAAGAAGAACAACAACAACAACAACAACCATAACAACAATAATAATATTAACAATAATAATATTAACAATAACAACAATAACACTAACAACAATATCTGCCGACAGCTACGATACGTGGGTCACCAACGTGAACATCGACTATGAGCCAGAGTTGTCGAACATCAACAGAGAGGAAGCCCTGCATGTGAGTGATGTGGGTGTGACACGACACCCCCCCCCCCCCCCCCCCCCCCCCCCCCCCACCTTGTTTCTGAGGAAGGGGGGGCAGCCTGTTGTGTGGTTGGACATATGTGCGTGACCGGCCACACACTCTTCACACTTCACAGACACAACACAACATTTTCGGGTCTAATCATAAAGTGGCTTAATCAAAGAACAACACCTACACACACACACACACACACTCAAGGCATGCTTGCATGTTATGCACAAATAACACATGCATGCATCAAACGATCAACACGCACACAAGTAGCACACCACGCACACTCACAGTTCATGCTTGACGCATGCACAACACACACAAACACACACACACACACGACAGGACGCGCACAAAGACAGCACTGACAGACACAGCGACGCAGACAGACACACAACACACACACACACACACAAAACACACAGACAACACAACAAAAACACACACAACAAAACAAAACCACACACACACACACACAGAGCATCATCATTCAGCACACATCGCCCACACAGACACACTCACACAAATGCATGCATGATTTTTTTTGAACTTTGAATTGGGCTCTCTCACACAATCTCCCCTCTTCTCTCCCTCAAGGTTTTTTTCTTTTTGTCTGTGAAGTAATTATGATTACCCCCAAAGAATAAAAGATCATTCTTGCCAAAAAAAACCCCACCTAACAACCCCCCCCCCCCCCCCCCCCCCCCCTCCCCACCCACCCTCAAAAAAACCTAAACCCAAACCCATGTAGGTATTTAAACTTTTTTTAAAGTATCACATGACCTGGGCTTGACCTTCACTTTGATGTATGAGTTGTTTTTTTTTTAAACATGATATACCTCATCCTTGACCTTGACTTTGATGTATGAGGTTTTTTTAAAAAAACATGATATACCTCATCCTTGACCTTCACTTTGATGTATGATTTTTTTTTAAACATGATGTACCTCGCCCTTGACCTTCACTTTGATGTATGATTTTTTTTTTTAACATGATGTACCTCATCCATGGACGGGATAGCTCAGTGGTCGGAGCACTCGCTTTCCCCCAGCCAAGTTAAGCAGCGTCGAGCGTGGTTACCACTTGGATGGGTGACCGTTTGCGCGCCTTGGCTTCAGTACAGTCCTCCAGTTCACCCAGCTGTAAATGGGTACCTGCCCTCTTTAGGGTCAGGGAAGGTAAAGCAGCGAGGGAGAGGAGATGGGCGCCGCCCTCAATATGCTGGCCCTAGAGAAGTGAGGTCTCTGACGCCTCGCTCCCCTACGACCTTATAGGTTATGGGACACCTTTACCTTTTTTTTTACCTCATCCTTGACTTTGACTTTGATGTATGACTTTAAAAAAACCCACCAACGTGATGTATCATGTCGTCCTTGACCTTGACCTTGATCATGTGACAGGTGACGGCTCACTGGCTATTGGACTTGGAGAAGTTCAACGAGTGGATGTCGGAGGAAGACTATATGGTGGACGATGAGTTTGATGTGAGTTCTTTTTTTTTTCACTTTGGCGTAGAGGAGACCTAGCAAGACCTGGGCTGCCTGTATTGCAGGTGATCTTAGAGAAAGGGGGCATAAATAAGGAGGAAGCTGAAAACAGAGAGAGAGAGATGGAGAAGGCTCATCAATGTCAAACCTCCCCTGGGAGAAACATGACAAAAAAGGTAGAAGAAGAAGAAGATAGAGGATGGTACTGACGGAACAGCTCAGTGGTCAGAGCACTCGCTTTTCTCCAAGCTAAGGTTTAAGCAGCATCGAGCGTGGTTACCACGTGGATGGGTGACCGTTTGCACGCCTTGGCTTCAGTACAGTCCCCCACCCCAGTTCACCCAGCTGTAAATGGGTACCTGTCCTCTTTAGGGTCAGGGAAGGTAAAGCAGCGAGGGAGAGGAGATGGGCACCGCCCTCAATATGCTGGCCCCTGGAGAAGCTGAGGTCTCTGAGGCCTCGCTCCCCTATGACTGCATGGGTTATGGGAAGAACTTTATGGCACTGAAGGAGGAATTTAGGGCAAAGCTCTTCAGTATGATTCCCCAACAGAGTTGAGGGAAAAGGAGAAGTGGGACGGTGCTGAGTTTTGACCATAGTGTTGTTGTATCTGACCCAGAAAATAAATCGGCTAGATTAATTAAAAATGCCACAAAGTATTAAAACACAACACAATGTAGCATGCAATCTTTGACAGAGAAGGAGGGAGGGAAAGAGGGAGGGAGGGAATAAATGAATGAATGAAGAGAGAGGAGGGGGGGAAGGAGAGAAAGAGTGAAAAAGAGAATGAATTAAGGAAGGAAGGAAAGAAGAAAAGAAAAAAAGAACGAATGGATGAATGAATGATGAAAGGATAAATGAATGAGTGAAGAAAAATAATACAATCAAAGGAATGAGTTAAAAGAGAAAGACAGAGAGAGAGAGAACAGAGAGAGAGGGAGAGTGAGTGAGTGAGTTGATTGGCAATTTTTATGTCCTGAATTAATTATTTATATTTTTTTTCTTTTCAGACTGAAAGCAAACGATGCAAATTGTCAGGGCTGCTACGGTTGGTTGTTGATGATGTAAGTTTTTATTTTTAGAAATGATTATGAAGTGGATTGGTTGTTAAGTTTTTATGTGAGAAATATCAAGTAGGAGAAAGAGAGAGAGCGATAGAGTGTGTGTGTGCGTGTGTGTGTGTGCATGTGTTTGTTTGCGTGCGTGTGTGTTTGTATACAAGCACAAGTGTGATATTGGAAGTGTGTGTGTGCGCGTGCGTGCGTGCATGCATATGTTTGTGTGTAATATTCAAAATGTGCATGTATAAGGATAAAGTATGTTTATTTTGATTTTATTCACTTATTTTATTCTTTTATTCGGAGGATAATGGAATAAGCACTTATGTGCTTTTTTTCATCCAGTCCCTGTGTGTATGCAGTTTTGTACATTTTGTCATCCGTTGCCAACGGCACACAATGGCTTACTCTTACGAAAAGTGGAACAGGATTTAACGTGTACTGAAGAAGTTCTGCGTGCGTTCGCACACGGGGCCTCGGTTTATAGTCTCATCCGAAGGATGGTTCGCTTAAATTTAACGCTCTTGACGGAGTGATGTTGGATTTGCGTGCCGTGTTATGCAGTGACACTGTGGCGGTTTGTTGCACTCTGCATTCAAAGTGAAATCGTCGTCGTCGTTGTTGACAGATCCATGAAAATCCAGACTCGGACAGGCAAGGCAAGAGGCAGAAGAAGAACGTGAAGCGAAAACGATCGCCGTCACCCCAGCCCGAAAAAGTGAAAAGAAAGAGGTACGTTGACCACACCATCAGTATTTTTAAAAAAAGAAAAAAAAAAAAGGAAAATCAAATACCTCCCCTCATCCGAAAATAAAAACAGAGAAACAGGCACAAAAAATCCCCCCCTCCCCCCCCCAAAAAAAAAAAACCCCAAAAAAACTTCAAAAAAACTTCCCTCCCCCCCAAAAAAAACCCCAAACCAAAACAAACCACACAGAAAAACAGCATACCCCCCCCCCCCCCCCCAAAAAAAAAAAAAAAAAGCAACAAAAAAGCTCCAAAAATAAAATCCTCACTGGACCCCCTTCCCCCCCCACCCCCCAAAAAGATAATGAAGGTGTGTGATGAAGCTTTCTTCAGTTCAACCAAGTTTAAAAGTCTGAATGAATCGGCAAACAAAAGATGTTTGAAACTTGACAGTAATCTGTACCGTTATTTTCAAGGCTTCTGTTGTTTGTGTTGCTGCT
Source organism: Rapana venosa (assembly GCA_028751875.1). NCBI lineage: Eukaryota > Metazoa > Mollusca > Gastropoda > Neogastropoda > Muricidae > Rapana > Rapana venosa. The sequence continues at coordinate 29,984,681 of CM054162.1, forward strand.
CGTGGTATTTCTAGCCATGTTTATCTTACTCCTTAATTTAAAAAAAAAAAAATCAAGCGAAAACGGATTCAGACAATAAGTGACAGTTATGTCGCAGAATTCGGTTATAGAGTGATGGTCTGGCATACCTTGCACAGATTCTGAACGTGACTTTTTTTTTTTTTTTTTACAGTTCTGTACTAAAGAATTATTTTAGATTTACATGTTCTTGTTTACAGTAGATTTAGTAAATTACCCCCCTACCCATAACCCCCAGCCCCCCTCTCCTCTCACTTCTGGCCTTTTTGTGTCTAATATCGCATTTATCAAGAGACGTAAAATGAAATGGAACAGTTCTGGAGTAATTTTCAGGCATTCTCAGTGGTACCGTATTTGAGAATATCTCTGAAGCCTGAATATGGCTGCCTTAACGGTGGGGAAAAAGCCATGATATACACACTTAAAAATCTCGCCATTGGTGAGCCTCAAAACTCTAGCTGAGAAGTAAATACTTTTTTTTTTCTTCTTCTTCAGAATTTGGAGTATGTAGAGTAAAGGAAGAATGAATTGATCCATTTGTAAAATGGTGAAAAACACAGTGACAATGATTATCACCTGTCTCCACCACCACCATCACCACCATCACCATCACCATCATCGTTACTGTAATTCTCTTTTGGCTGGTCTACCAGCATCATCCATCCATTCCCTTCACCGAGTACAAAACTGTGCTGCTCGACTGGTCCTCAGAAAGAAAACAAAAAATCTGAGCACGTTGCTCCTGATTATTATTTATCATTTATATGGGCATCCTTCAGTCTCGGAAGACTATGGAGTTGCGTTCTAGGTGTTATTTATTCTGGTACAACATCGAGTGTGGCTGGCCAGTCCCACATGGGAATGACAGACAGTGCCTATGGCAGAGGAAGGCACAGATGAAATACGATGATGACGACGATGATGATGATGATGATGATGATGAAGAATCATCATTATCATTATCATCATCATTGTCATCATTGTAATCATTATCATTACATCATCATCACCACTATCATTATCATCACCATTATCATCTTCATCATCAACATCATCATCATCATCACCATCACCATCACCACCACCACCACCACCATCACCATCATCATCATCACCATTATTATTATTATTATTATTATTATTGGGAAGGAAGGTGGTAGGATGGTTAAGACGTTCGCCTGCCAACAAGTTAACCGTGAGGTTCTGGGGTTCGATTTCCAGCCTCGCCCTTTCTTCCCAGTTTGACAAAATAATCGAACTGAATGTCAAAATCTTTCGGATGAGACTATAAACCGAGGCCCCGTGTGGAAACGCATGCAGAACATCTTGTGCACACATTAAATCCTGTTCCGCTTTTCGAAAGAGTAGGCCATTGTGTGCCGGTGGGAACAGATGACAAAATTTACAAAACCGCATTATCCTTGATATAAAATGATTTTAAAAAAATCAACAAAAAAAATCATGTCATCTGAGCGCTTTGATTTGTTGCTTTACAAGATTCAGCGCTATATAAATTCCATACATCATTATTATTATTATTATTATTATTATTATTATAATATCATCATCACCATTATTATTACCACCACCCCCACCCACCACCACAACCACACCATCACCACCACCACCCACCACCACCACCCACCATCACCACCCACCCCCACCACCACCACCACCAACACCACCACCACCACTACCACCCACCCCCCACCCACCAACCCACCACTACCACCACCACCAACCACCACCACTCACCACCACCACTACCACCCACCCACCATTATCAATTTTCATATCCTCCTCCTCCTCCTCCTCCCCCCCATCTCGGGAACCCGAGAGAATCGGAACGGCAGGACATAACAACTCTGCGCTCATCAGTTTGAGACTTCTTCGCAGCACGCGTACGCCAGCCCTGAGCAGCGCCAAGAAGCGCCGTTGGGAGGAGGAGGAGGAGGACCTCACCAAGGACATGGACGACCCCCCCTCCGAGCCTGGCATCCAGGAGGTCCAGCTGGCCAAGCAAGGTAACCACCATACGTCTGCCGGAACGGGGGGCGATCTTTCTCAGGGTTTTCTTGTTCCGTGAGGGGAAATTTTTTTTGGCGCGCGTGTGTGCTGGGGAAGAATCGGTCGCAGATATGTCGAGCGTTGATAATAAGTTTGTAAGTGGAGTAGGGATGTTTTGATGCGTTTGGAGTATAAAATGATTTGTTGCTTTACAAGATTCGGCGCTATATAAATTCCATACATTATTATTATTATTATTAAAATGAAAAATCTGGTGTGTTGATTTGTGTGTTTTTTTCGTCGAAGTACGGCTCGGGTCTTTCTGGTGTAAATCTGCTGCTTTCCGACAAGTGCGGGAAATGCATAGATCCATGCATTGAAGTTACGATTTACATATTTTTATTATTTATATGTAAAATACAATATGAGATTGAGTATGTATGGTATGATATATGGTATAATATTGTATGATGTGATATGATTATTACAATATGATATGATGTAATGTGATATAATGTGATATGTTGTTCCTCTGAAGTCGGAGTATGGCTGCCTATATGGCGAGGTACTTTGAAAAGAGTCCTACACGCAAACTTCTCACCTGGTGTACTTCCTATCTCACAGAGATTCCCAGGTGGGATGAGTGAGTCAGAGTGTGGCATGTTCTGGGTGACCTCCAGGGTGTAAAGCTGGGGAACGCACAACAACAACAACAACATGTGATATGTTGTGATGAGACAAGACGAGATGTGATATAGGAATAAATAGAATAGGATAGCGTGGGATGGGATGGAACACAATGGGATATATCTACAAACGTATACAATATCCACAAATCTATACGATGAAAATCGGCAAAAATAGTTTATCATCCCACCCTACCCCCCAAAAAAGGACTGAAAGAAATGATCTCTTCAATCTTCAATGATAATATCCTTCGGATAATAGTCCTTCGGATGAGACTATAAACCGAGGCCCCGTGTGCAAACGCATGCAGAACATCTTGCGCACACGTTAAATCCTGTTCCGCTGTTCGAAAGAGTAGGCCATTGTGTGCCGGTGGGAACAGATGACAACATTTAGAAAACGGCATACACACGCATAAATTGAAAAAAAAGTTATCTGAGCGCTTTGATTTGTTGCTTTACAAGATTCAGCGCTATATAAATTCCATATATTATTATTATTATTATTATTATTATTATTATATCAGATACAGGAAACGCTCAGCTGTCAGTTTCCCCCCACTTTCAGCTGCTCTCAGCTGCTATCCATCCCATCCCAGCCCAGCTGGTGCTGATTATTACAGCAGGAACTGACCACACCTGGACTTGGTAAAAGGAAGGGTCGTGTTGATTTTAGCACTGGACCCTGGACTCTTGACCGAGTTATGCTGGATTTTTTGTTGTTGTTGTTGTGGGCTGTGGAAGAAGGTAAGGGTTGTAACTCGTGTTGCAGTGTCGGGCTCCCGCAGTCAGCGCGATAGTGAAAGTCAGCCAGTCAAAGGGGGCACGATTATGGACCTGGACGAAGAGGCCGAGAAGGTAGGTAACTCTGCTATCCTAACACCCCCCCCCCCCCCCCAAAAAAAAGAAAAAGAAACACACCAAAAAATCCAAACCAAAACAAACCCTCTGCTATACTCTGATGTTACGATTTGATATCGGTGATCCATTAACAGAGCGAGTATTAAGGTTATTTATGAATTATCAGTATTCTTTGGTATGTCAGAGAGAGGTTATGGTGTGTGTGTGTTCGTTGTGTGTATGAGTGTGCATACATGGACGCGTGTGTGCGCACGTGTGGGTGAGAGAGAGAGAAAGAGAGGCAGGATGCAAACCTTTGAAATTGAAGTATGAACGAGTTATTTAGGTGTTCCTTGTGCAGAAGTCAGATTTTGAGCTCTTCAAAGTGACACACACTTAAAAAGAAACAAACTGAAAGAAACATCCTAGGGTTGAAATTTAAAAAAATTCTTAAAAATGTTGTTTTTGGTTGTTGTTAGTTTGATAAATGGCAAATATCTCGCAGCTTAAAAACAATTGATAAGAAAATTCAGTTTAACAAGTTGATAGTGAAATCATACAGTTAAAAAAAAATATTACAGCAAAAGACATTTGTGAAAAAAGAGAGGAAATAATCACTTTCAGTGTCTGAAAGATGTTTTACTGCATGAAAAATGTTTTCTAGATTAACAACAAATTCAGCCTTTTAAAGATGTGAAGGAAAGTCTTGCTCAGGGACTGGTTGCAGAAAAATGACTGTATTTATCAGAACTATACATTACACCTGTGTTTGATATAACTACACCTAAATCTCACAATCGATATAACTACACCTAAATCTCACAATCGATATAACTACACCTAAATCTCACAATCGATATAACTACACCTAAATCTCACAATCGATAGAAGCTCCATGCAATGCCACCACCAGGGTTCACCATCTCTCTCTGTCTCTGCTGAGTTCTACCATCTCCTGTAGCCCTCCTCCCAGACCACTGACCTATCTCAGTGATGTTGTTGGCCATGTAGGATGTTGGTGGTGGTCTGCCTCTTTTCTTCCTTCTGCCTTCAATCTTACTAACTTTGGAGAACTGTCGTCACCGAATTTTACGCAGAGAAATCTCGTGACTTAAAGTGGTATAAAATAAAATAAAAAACTGAGCGCTTTGATTTGTTGCTTTACAAGATTCAGCGCTATATAAATTCCATACATTATTATTATTATTATTATTATTATTATTATCACTAGATTTGTCTTCTGTGTGTCTCTGGTTTGGTAACCAACATACATATATCTCAGTCTGCGCTTATCAATTTCAGTGTTTGATGTAAGGGTAAAAGTAAAGGTGTCCCATATTCTAAGTGGTCGTAGGGGAGCGAGATGTCAGAGACCTCAGCTTCTCTAGGGGCCAGCATATTGAGGGTGGCGCCCATCTCCTCTCCCTTGCTGATTTACCTCCCCTGACCCTAAAGAGGGCAGGTACCCATTTACAGCTGGGTGAACTGGGGGACTGTACTGAAGCCAAGGTGCGCAAACGGTCACCCATGCAAGTGGTAACCACGCTCGATGCTGCTTAACCTTAGCTGGGGGAAAGCGAGTGCTCCGACCACTGAGCTATCCCGTCCCCAGTGTTCGATCTAACCACATCTAAACTTCACCACACCCCAAACATCTCAAGAACACGCATAACTAACGTGAACGGGACGGGATAGCCTAGTGGTTAGAACATTGCAATCTAATGACCCAGATTTGAATCCCGTTCAAGGTGATATTTTCCCCTGGAGTTAACATCCGTGCCAACTCCACTCTCCCCAAAAGTCCTTCAGATGAGACTATAAACTCGAGGCCCCGTGTGTGCGAACGCACGCAGAACATCTTGCGCACACGTTAAATCCTGTTCCTCTTTACAAAAGAGTAGGCCATCATGCGCTGGTGGGAACAGATGATAAAATTTTACAAAACTGCATGCACACGGAGACTGGATGTAAAAAAAAGAAAAAAAAAAGCACACGCGAGTGCTTATTCCATTACCCTCGATATAAATAAATAACTAACTAACTAAATAAAACAATGCCAAGTTTCCCACCTAAACCTCACATTCCCCTACCCCCCCACCCACCACAAGAAACATCCCGAGAGAGTACACACCCGCGCACCTAACGCGAACGACTGGTAAGGATTTGTGCTATGACGGTCAGGCGGAGACGGCGGTTGCGGAGATGACGATGGGAGCGGAAGAGGCGGAGAAAAAGCGCGACGACAACGACGCGGACGACTCGCTGACGGAACAGACGCACCACATCATCATCCCCAGCTACGCCGCCTGGTTCGACTACAGCGCCCTCCACTCCATCGAGAGGCGGGCGCTGCCCGAGTTCTTCAACGGCAGGAACAAGTCCAAGACTCCTGAAATGTAAGCGCGTTTGTTTTTGTCTTTCTTTCTTTGTTTCTTTCTTTGTTTGTTTGTTTCTTTCTTTCTTTCTATCTGTGTTTCTTCCTGTCTTTCTTTTCTTTTCTGTCTTTTCTTTCTGTCTTTCTTTCTTTCTCTTTCTATTGAGAGACAAGCGCTGCCCGAGTTCTTCAACGGCAGGAACAAGTCCAAGACTCCTGAAATGTAAGCGCGTTGTTTTTCTTTTCTGTCTTTTCTTTTCTGTCTTTCTGTCTTTCTTTCTTTTCTTTGTCTTTCTTTCTTTCTCTTTCTATTGAGAGACAAGCGCTGCCCGAGTTCTTCAACGGCAGGAACAAGTCCAAGACTCCTGAAATGTAAGCGCGTTGTTTTTCTTTTCTGTCTTTTCTTTTCTGTCTTTCTGTCTTTCTTTCTTTTCTTTGTCTTTCTTTCTTTCTCTTTCTATTGAGAGACAAGCGCTGCCCAAGTTCTTCAACGGCAGGAACAAGTCCAAGACTCCTGAAATGTAAGCGCGTTGTTTTTCTTTTCTGTCTTTTCTTTTCTGTCTTTCTGTCTTTCTTTCTTTTCTTTGTCTTTCTTTCTTTCTCTTTCTATTGAGAGACGAGCGCTGCCCGAGTTGTTCAACGGCAGGAACAAGTCCAAGACTCCTGAAATGTAAGTGCTTTCTGTCTGTCTTTCTTTTCTGTCTGTCTGTCTGTCTGTCTTTCTTTCTTTCTTTCTCTTTCTTTCTTTCTTTATTTCTTTCTGTGTTTCTTCCTGTCTGTCTTTCTTTCTTTCTTTCCTTTTTTTCTTTCTGTCTTTCTTTCTCTTTCTGTTGAGAGACGAGCGCTGCTTGAGTTCTTCAACGGCAGGAATAAGTCCAAGACTCCTGAAATGTAAGCTTTTTCTTTCTTTACTTTCTCTCTTTCTTTCTTTCCTTCTTTCTTTCTTTCTTTCTTTTTTCCTCTTTCTTCTTTTTTTCTTTCTTTCTTTCCTTCCTTCTTTCTTTCTTTCTTTCTGTCTTTCTTTCCTTCTCTCTTTCTTTCTTTCCTTCTCTCTTTCTTTCTTTCTTTCTTTCTTTCTGTCTTTCTTTCCTTCTCTCTTTCTTTCTTTCCTTCTCTCTTTCTCTCTTTCTTTCTTTCTTTCTTTCCTTCTCTCTTTCTTTTTCTTTCTTTCTTTCTTTCTTTCTTTCTTCTGTCTTTCTTACTTTCTATCTTTCTTTCCTTCTTTCTTTCTTTCTTTCCTTCTCTCTTTCTTTCTTTTCTTTCTCTTTCTATTGAGAGACGAGCACTGCCTGAGTTCTTCACGGGAGGAACAAGTTACAAGACTCCTGAAATGTCTGCGGTTTGTTTTTCTTTTCTTTTCTTTCTTTCCTTTTTTCTGTCTTTCTTTCCTTTTTTCTGTTTTTTTTTCCTTTTTTTTGTCTTTCTGTTCTTCTTTCTTTTTTTCTTTCTTTTTTTCTGTCTTTCTTTCTGTTTTTTCTTTTTTTTCTTTCTATCTTTTTTTTCTTTCTGTCTTTTTTTTCCTTCTTTCTTTCTGTCTTTTTTCTTTCATCTTTCTTTCTTTCTTTTTTTCTTTTTTTCTTTCTTTCTTTGGGTTCTTTTTTCCCTTCTTTTTCTGTCTTTCTTTCCTTTTTCTTTCTTTCTATCTTTCTTTCTTTCTATCTTTTTTTTCGTCTTTTGTCTTTTTTTCTTTTTTCTTTTTTTTCTATCTTTCTTTCTTTCGTCTTTCTTTTTTTTCTTTCTCTTTCTATTGAGAGACGAGCGCTCCCCTGATTTCTTAAACCGGAGGAAAAAGTCCAAAAACCCCTGAAATGTCTGCGCTTTTTTTCCCTTTTTCTTTCTTTCTTTCTTTCTTTTTTTCCCTTTTCTTTTTTTTTTTTTCCTTTCTTTCTTTTTTTTTTTTCCTTTCTTTTTTTCCTTTTTCTTTCTTTCTGTCTTTTTTTTGGCCCGGGTTTATTTTTGTGGTAGGGTGCTGTTTGCATATTTTTATTTTTATTTTTTATACCCCCTGATTCACGGCATTTTTCTCGGTGCGTAAAATTTCGGCTGCTTTTTTCCCCCTTGGGAAAACCCGCGTTCCCACAAGAGCAGCGCCCCCCCTTTTGTTGTTGTTGTTTTTTTTCCCTGTCTTAAACTGTATTTGTTTCCCTATCAGAGTACCCTTGTTTTTCTAAGAATTTTGCCCTGGGAAATTTCCCTTGTTGCCGTGGCTTTTTTTAATGGGACATAAAATGTGAAACACACGGGACTGTGGTTTATCGTCCCCTCTAAAAAGTCTAGCACCCGGGACCCCCACTCACTTTTTAGTGGATGGTGGGAAAAATTTGGGGGGGCCCCCAAACGGGGGATTGAAACCCCACCTTTTGAAGCACAGACTTTTCCCTTTCTAGGCAGGTGCGTTATCCCCTAGACCCCGACCCATTTTGTTTAAAAATTTAGTTTTCCCGGTTGGACCCCCCGGCCCACCAGGCGCGGGTTGGTTAGCACATTGGGTTACGGACTGGAAGGTCATGGGTTCGAACCCCCCTGATTCATAGGGTTTCTTTCGGATTTCCCGGCCGGGCCCCTCCCCACGTGGAGTGTGCTGTGGGCTCAGTGGGAAGACTGGGCCCACACGGGTCGATTTTTCATCCATTTAAAGGGATGCGAGTTTGAGGGTGTTGCTAAATTTAAACCTGCCCCAACCTGCGGTGTCGGGTATCTCTCGGGGCCTGGTGGATCCCGGGTTTATCTTGATAGTACATTTTAAATATGGTAAAAAAAAGTCAGTCACGGGGTTATCCCACTGTTGGAAAAAACAAAAAAGCGTGAGCCTTCAAAAGTACGAGATTATATTTTAGGGATATGGTATACTTTGGTTTTTGATGTCTGTGGGGATTTTTCTTGCATTTAACAGGGCCCGAGCGAAATTTCCCATGGGGGGCAGTATGACTCAACCCGGGGAAATTATCTGACCAGTCCCGTTTTTTTTTTTTTGGGTCCCCGGGTAATCTGGCTGGTGACTTTTTGTCCCAAAATGAGGGGTGTGTGTGTGTGTGCGTGTGTTTTTGTGTGGGGGGTGTGTTTTGTTGGTGTGTGCTTTTTGTGTGTGTGTGCGTGGTTTTGGTGTGGTTGGGGTGTGCGTGTGTGTGTTGTTTGTGTGTGTTTTGTGTGTGTTGGTGTGTGTTGGGGTGTGGCGTGTGTGTTTGGGTGTTTTGTGTTTGTGTGTGTGTGTGTGTGGTTTGTGTTTTTGGTGTGTGTTGTGGGTGTGTTTTTGTTGTGTTTGTGTGTGTGTGTGTGTGTGTGTGTGTGTGGGAGAGGGAGAGTGTGTGTGTTTTCGTGGTGTGTGTGTGTGTGTGGGGAGAGAGAGAGAGAGGGTGTGTGTTTTTTGTGGGGGTGTGTGCTTTTGTGTTTTTGTGTGAGAGGGGAGGTTTGTGTGGAGTTTTGGTGTGTGGAGAAGAGAAAGAGGAGAGGGGCGTGGGGTGTTTTGGGGTTGGGGGTTGGGGAGAGAGAGAGGAGTGTGTGTTGTGTTTGTTTTATTTAGAGAGAAAAGAGGAGAGAGAGGGTTTTTGTTTTTTTTGTGTGTGTGAGAGAGAGAGAGGTGTGTGTGTGTGTTACATTTTGGTGTGAGAGAGTGTGTGTGTGTGGGGTGTGTGAGGATAGAGTGTGTGTGTATTTAAAATTGTTTTAGGGACAGAGAGGGGGAGGGGAGAGGAGGAGGAGAGAGGAGAGAGGGGAGGAGAAGGTTTTGTTATGGTGTGTGGAAAAGAGAGGAAAATGTGTGTGTGTGAGTGTAACATTTTGTGGTGATGGATGTGTGTGTGTGTGTGTGGAGAGGGGGAAAGAGAGAGAGTGGGGTGGGTGTGTGTGAGGGGGAGAAAAAAGGAGAGGTGTGTGTGTTTTTTGGGGTGAAATTTATGTGTGTGTGTGGGGGGAAAAGGGGAGTGTGAGTGTTGTTTTGTGTGTAAAAATTTATGGGGTGTGCGGAAACTGTTTTAAAAATGTGTTTTTTTACTTTGGGGAGTGTGTGGTGTTTTATGTGGGGTCACTGTTTAAAAAGGGTTTTCATTTCCATTATGGGGTCGTCGTGTTTTTTGGCATTTGCACCATGTTGCGTTGTGTGGGGGGCTCTCACTGTTTAAAAAGTGGGGTTCTTTTAAACTTTATGTGGGGTGTTTTTGTGTCCCTTATGCAAAATTGTGTTTTCACCCATGTGTGTGTTCTCTGTGAATTTTTACGAGAGCGGGGCCTTATGGGCGTATGTAGGGTATTTGTGAATGTATGGGGTTATACATATACTTAAATATGTGTGTTGCATAATGTAACATGGGGGGGGTTAGCTCAGTGGCCCGGAGCACTCGCTTTCCCCCAGCAAAGGTTTTAAGCCCCATCAAAGCAATGGTTCCCATTTGGGAAAGGGGGGTGACGTTTGGGGGCCTTGGTTTCAGTACAGTTCCCGGGGAAAGGGGGTACTTCCCTTTCTTTAGGGTCAGGGAAGGAAAAAGAGCGGGGAGAGGAGATGGGGCCCCCCTCAATATGCGGGCCCCCTTAGCAAAAGTAAAGGTCTCGACCCCTGGGCTCCCCTAGGGACCTTATAGGTTATGGGACCCCTTTTACTTTTACTATTTTACATGTCCCAAAACTTTATAAAACCCCTATAAATCACTCCCCCCCCTTTACCTTTATGAAACCCGGGTACCGCCCCCGGGAGCAGGGGGGGTTTAAATCAACTACCAGGGGGGTTTCCGACAGCCGACCCCCCCTTTGGGGCCCCCCCACCCCCATTTTCCACACCCCTGGCAGACGAAACCCTCCGGCAGGGCCCCTGTAAAACCCTTTCCCGCGCACCAAACCCAGGGGGAGCTGGGGGGAACGTTGTGCGGTGTGGGGCAGCATTTGTTTTCATTAGCGGGAGTTTTGTGGGGGGGGGGTGAGAGAGGAGGGGGGAAAGCGAGAGAGAGGGGAGAGAGAGAGAGAGTGGGAGAGGGGGGGTGAGGGGTTAGAGGGAGGGAGGGGGAGGGTGAGGGGAAAGAAAAAGGAAGAGAGGGAGGAGAGGGGAGAGGGAGGGGGGAGTGGAGGGAGGGGGGGGGGGGGAAGAGGGGGAGGCATGCCCCTGTCACCCCCCCTCGCCCAACCGGTGAGATATTAAAAAGGATTTGCCCTGCGCGTTTGGCAGCAGTGATTCATTGCCTGGGTTTGGGGTTTAAAGATAGGGAGGGAGGGAGAGGGGGGGAAAAGTTAGAGGGGAGGGAGGGGGGAGGGGGAGGGTAAAAGAGAGAGGGGGGGGGGTGAGAGGGGAGAGAGGAGGGGGGAGGGAGAGAGGGGAAAATTCCCCTTTCCCGGGTTTAAACCCCCTTTTTGCTCAAAACCAGGTGGTTCAAAGCGTTTTGGTCGGCGGGGCTTTTTTCTCATCAAAGGCTCGGGACAGAAAAACAAATTGTTGTCTGCCCTAGGGACCCAAAAATTTTTGGTTCCGGCTGTTTTGTAAGCCCCGGGACAAGTAGGCCCAGCGAATGCATCCCACTTTTGGGGAAAAAGGGAAAAATTTTTTACCCTTTTAAGTTTTTGTGGAAAAAAAAAAAAAAGGGTTTTAGGAGGAGAAAAGGGAAAAGGGCAGAAAAAAAGAGAGGGATAGAAAAGGGGAATTCCTAGCACAAAATTTTCCCAGGTTGGGGATCTGTTTATACTGACAGGCCCTAGCATCCCCCCCAGTTTTTTGGGTTTGGCATTTGTTCGTTAGACTAGGGGATCAAGCAGGGAGGGGGGGAAAAGGGGAAACCGATTAGAGTGGAGAGAGATAGAGGGGGGGAGGGAAAGGGAGGGAGGGGGAAGATAGAGAGAGAGGGGGGGGGCAGGGAGGGAAGAGAGAAAGACGGGCAGAGAGAGAAGGGGGGGGGGGGGGAGAAAACAAAAAAGGGGAGAGATAGAGGAAACCTTCCGCATTAAAATACATGAAAGCAAATGCATGAAATATGCCAGGTGTGTCTTCTATGATTGCCCCAAATTTCAGAAACAAAACCCCACCCCATTTTGTCCTTAAATAAAGGGCGGGAGGGGAGAGAGAGAGAGAGAGAGGGAGATGAGTTTGGGGGAAAAGAGACGGAGAGTAGGGGAGAGGGGAGAGAGAGGGGAAAAATAAACGGGCAAAGGAGAGAGGGGGAGGGGAAAAACCTCCAGTACATAAAAGGGCAAAACACACACACAAAACACACCCACCCCAAAACACTTTAAAACCCACACACAAAACCCACCCCAAAACACACACACACACCCCACACACACAAAAACCACACCCCAACACACAACACAACACACCCCCCACACACCATACAACACACACATACCCCACACATAACCCACACACACACACACAACCCACACACACCCCAACCCAACACAAAACCCAACACCCCCTTTTACCCTCCCCCTAAAGGCGCCACCCAAGTTTTCCCCTGAACAAGCACATTTGCAGGGGCCCAAGTAGCACCCCTACCCCATAACCGGCATTTTGGGCAGCTTTCCCTCAGTTTTGGGAAATTGTTTTTTTGCGGGCCCTGGGCCCCGCAGGGGGGCCGACCTGAGCAAAAAAAGAAAGGAGGGAGGGAGGGGAAAAAAAGGGGAACCGGGGGTTTGGGGCCCATTGGGGTAAGATCGAGCCTACCCCAAAGGGAAAATGATGAGGTGGGCGATGGATCGGTGGGTCTAGGGGGTTTCCCGCGCCTGTTTAGAATGCAAAAAAATTTCCGGGTCGGGGTTTTTTTGTTTTTTTTTTGGCGTGGTTTACCCCTTTGGGGGGCCCCAAAAATTTTTTCCCCCCATCCAAAAAAGGGGAACCCAGGGGGTGGTCTGGGCCACTTTGGATGGACGTTTAAACCCAAAGGGTCCCGTTTTGTTACCCAAAATTTTTTCGGCACGTAAAAAAAACCCAGGGGCAACAAGAGAGTTGTCCTGGAAAAAATTTTTGAAAAAACCCCATTTCTGATGGGGAAAAAAAATACATTTTTGCAGACCAAAAGAAAAAAAAAAAAAAAAAAAAAAAAGAAAAAAAAAGGGTGGCGTGCGCTTTGTGGCGACCCCCCCTCCCTGGGGGGGGGACCCCCCCGTTTTTCCCCCGCGGGGGAAAATCTGTGATTAAGGGTTTAAAAATGAAAAAAAAAAACCCTGGCGCTTTGATTTTTTTGCTTTCCCAAGTTTTTTAGCGCTATAAAAATTTCCCCTTTCTTTATTTTATTTTTATTATTATTTTGGTGGAGGTCCTGTTGGCGTGAAAAAGGGAAAACCAGTGTCTCTGTTTTGCTTGTTAAGTTTTTTAAAATTTTTTGTTCTAAAATTTTGTAAAAAAAGAATCTTTTATTTGTGTCGTTCTTTTTTAAAAAAAAAAAAGAAATATTTTTTTGAACCCCAAACCCCCCCCCCCCAAAAATTTCCCAAGTTCTGAGGACCGTTAAAAAATTTGGGAAATTTGAAACCAAAGGGAAATAACAAATCAAATTTTAAAAGGGAAAAATTTTTTCTTTTTTATTTTAACCCCAGGTGAAGGAGAAAGAACCCAAAAGTTGCAGGTTTCAAATCAAGCAAAAAAAACCCAAACCCAACAGTGTTTTTTTGCCGCGGGAAAATGGGGGTTGCAACCAAGTCATAGGATAAATAAAAATTCAATGGCAAATCAAAAAAAATTTCAACAGCCCAAATAAAAAAAAAATTATTTAAAAAATTAAAAATAATAATTTTACATAAAATTGGGTAAAAGCGCCTTATTTTGCAAAAAAAACCCAAAGCGCTTTCATTATCCCACTCATTACATGCAAACAGTTACAATTTTAGTTTTTACAATTCAAATTTGTATCCCAAAACACACGCACGCACGAAAAATAAGGTTATACATCCAGCGGGTGAGGGGTTTTGGCTGTTGGGGGCGGGACAAAATGAGGGGAAAAAAAGAGAAGGAATCTTTTACATTTGAAAAATTTTGGGGTTGAGGGGTTTTTAAAAAGCGTCAAAAGAAGGCTTTTGGCGAAGGGAGGGGGAGGGGAGGTCATTCCAGACCGATGGGCCCAAAAAACAGAAAAAAGGGACCGAGGGCCCAAACCCGTGGATGGTTGTTCTGGGTATTTTAAGCAAAAAAGTATCTGCGCAGAGCGGAGGGGGAAGGGAGGGTTTTCCAGGGGGAAGACATTCACAAAAGGTTTGGAGGGTGTGTTTTGTGGAGGCATTTGTAACAAAGGGTATTGATTTTTATAGTTTTTCTTCTTTTGGCACAGGCAGCCAGTGGAGAGTTTCGCAAAGGAGGAGTAATGTGCTCAGATTTTTTCTTTCTGAGGATAGTGGGCCCTGCGGTTTTTGTAACTTTTTAAAAGGGAGTGATAGATGATGCTGGCAAAACCAGCCGAAGATAATTGAAATAGTCCAGACATGAGCAAATGGAGACGTGAAA
>CM054162.1:30004015-30036515 GCA_028751875.1 Rapana venosa
TTTGGGGGGGGGGGTTTGGGGGGGGGGGGGGGGGTTTTTGGGGGGTTGGGGGGGGGTTTGGGGGGTTTGGGGTTTTTTGGGGGGGGTTTTTTTTTTTTTTTTTTTTTGGGGGGGGGGGGGGTTTTTTTTTTTTTTTTTTAAATTTTTTTTTTTTTTTTGGGGGTTTTTAAAAGGGGAAAAAAAAAAAAAAACCCCGGGGGGGTTTTTTGTTTTTTTGGGGGCCCCAAGGGGGGGCCCTTTTTTTTGGGCCCCTTTAAAAATTTGGGGGTGGGGGGCCCCCCCCGGGGGTTTTTTTTTTTTTGGGTTTAGGGGTTTTTTAAAAAAAAAAAATTTTTTTTTTTTAAAAAACCTTTTTTTTTTTTAAAAAAAAAAAAAAAAAAAAAAAAAAAAAAAATTTTTTTTCCCCCCCGGGAAAAAAAATTTTGGGGTTTTCCCCCTTCCCTTTGGAAAAAAAAGGGGGGTTTAAAAAGGGGGCCCAAAAAGGGGGTTTAAAAAAAAAAACCCCCGGGGAAAAAGAAAAAAAGGGAAAAAAAAAATTAAAAAGGGGGGAAAAAAAAAAAAAAGGAAAGGTTTTTTTTAAGGGGTTTTTTTAAAAAAAAAAAAACCCCATTAAACCAATGGGGAAAAATTTGGGGGGGCCCCGGGAAAAAAGGGGGGAAAAAAAAGGGGGGAAAAAAAAAAAAAAAATTTTTTTTAAAAGGGGGTTTTTTTTTTTTTAAAAAAAATTTTTTTTTTTTTTTTTTTCCTTTTTTTTTTTTTGTTTTTTTTTTTTTTTTTTTTTGGGGGGGTTTTTTTTGGGGGGGGGGGGGTTTTTTTTTTTTGGTTTTTGGGGGGGGGTTTTTTTGGGGGGGGGGGGGGGTTTTTTTTTTGGGGGGGGAAACCCCCCTTTTTTTTTTTTGGGGGGGGTACCCCCTTTTTTTTTTTTTAAAAAAAATTTTTTTTTTTAAAAGGGGAAATTTTAAAAGGTTTTTTAAAAAAACCCCCCTGGTTTTTTTTTGTTTTTGTTTGGGGGGGAAAAACCCCCCTTTTCCCCAAAAAAAAAAATTTTTGGGAAAAAAAAATTTTTTTTTTTAAAAGGCCCCGGGTTTTTAAAAAGGGGGTTTTTCCCCGGGGGTGGGAATTTTCGAGGTGTGTGTTTCCCCCTTTGGGGGGAAATTTTACCAAAAAATTTTTTTTTTTTTTTTTTTTTGTGTGTGTGTTTTTTTAAAATTTTTTTGGGTTTTTACCCAAAAAAAATTTTTTTTTTTTTTTTTTTTTTTTTTTCCTGTTAAAAAGGGTTTTGCCATGAAAAGGGGGGGGGCCCGGGGGGGTTTTTTTTTTCCCTTTTAAAAATTTAAATTTTTTAAAAAAAAGGGCCTTTTTTTGGTTGGGGAAAATTTTTTTGGGCCTTTTGGGGGGAAAAAAAAAAACCTTTTAAAAAAAAAATTTTTTATTGGGTTTTTTCCCCCAAGGGGGGGGTGATGGGGGAAAAAAACCCCCCTGGGAAAGGGGGGGGGAAACCCCCAAAAAAAAAAATTTAAAAAATAAAATTTTTTTAACCGGGTTTTTAAATTTTTTTTTTAAAAAAAAAAAAAAAAATTTTTTTTAAAAAAATTTTTAAAGGGGGAAGGGAAAAAAAAATTTTTAAAAAAAACCCCCCCCCCCCCCCCGGGGGAAAAAAGGGGGTCCCCAAAAGGTAAAATTTGGGGGGGGGAATTTTTGGGGGGGGGGGAAAAAAAAACCCCAAAAAAAGGGGGGCCCCGGGGAAAAAGGCCCCCCCTTTTTCCCCAAAAAAAAAAAAAAAAAAGAGAAAAAAAAGGGGTTAAAAGTTGATGTTTAATTTTAAGAAAAAAAAAAAAAAAAGGGAAAATTTTAAAAGGAAAGGGGAAGGTTTTTAAAAACCCCCTTTTTTCCCCCTTTTTTTTTTTTTTTTTTTTTTTTTTTTGTCTTTTTTAAAAAATTTTTTTTTTTTTTTGGGGGGGCCCGGGAAAAAGGAACCGGAAAAGGGGGTGGAAGGGAAAAAAGGGAAAAAGAAAAAAAAAAAAAGGGGAAAAAAAAAAAAAAGAAGGGGCCAAAAAAAAAGAAAAAAAAATTTTTTTTTTTTTTTTTAAATTTTTTTCCCCCCCCTTTTTTTTTTTTAAAATTTTAAAAAACCCCCCCCCCTTTTCCCCCCTTTTTTTTTAAAGGGGGAAAACCCCCCGGGGTTTTTTGGGGAAAAAAAAAAAGGGGGGGGGGGAAAAAAAAAAAATTTTTTTTTTTTTTTTTTGGGGGAAAAAATAAAATTTTTTTTTAAAAAAATTTTTGGGAAAAAGGGTTTTTTTAAAACCCCCCTTTTTTTTTCCCCCCCCTTTTTTCCCCTTTTTTTTTTTTTTTTTTTTCCCCCCCTTTTTTTTTTTCCCCGGGGTTTTTTTCCCCTTTTTTGGCCAAAATTTTTTTTTTCCCCCCCTTTTTTTTTTAAAAAAAATTTTCTTTTTTAAAAATTTTTTGGGGCCCCCGGGGGAAAAATTTTTTTTTTCCCTTTTTTTTTTTTTTGGGGGTGAAATTTGGGGGGTTTTTTTTTTAAAAAATGATTACCCCAAAACCCCCCAAAAACCCCCTTTTTTGGGGGGTTTTTTTGGGTTTTTTTCCAAAAAACCCCCCCCCCCGGGGGGGAAAAAATTTTAAATTTTTTAAAAGGGAAAACCCCCCCCAAAAAAAAAAAGGTTTTAAGCACAGCAAATTCTTCTGCCTCTTTTTGGCTTGGTTGGGTTTTTTGTTTTAATGTTTTGATTATCCCCACCCCCCCCTTCCTCTCCTGCCATATGGAAAGAACCTGGTTATCTTGGCTAGACTTCACGATTTGCTGATGTCATTGGTTCTAAAGAGGGATTAAAGCCAAACACGGGTCGGGAGTTTAAGTGAAAAATCATTATTTTTCATGATTTGGGTTTTGTGTGGAAAACGAACCATATACAAGTTCTACTTTCATGTATTAATGTTGAGTTTCCCTGTGTGGGAATACCAAGGGCCTGTCAGTATAAACAGCATCCCTACCTTCTGGAACTTAGGAATTCCCTCTTTTCTATCCCTCTCTTTGTTTCTGCCTCGTCCCTATTCTTCCTGTCACCTCCTGCTTGTCTGTTTTCTGCCTTCTTGGTCCATTCTTCTTCCTTTTTCCTAGAAAGACTTCAAAGATAGCAATATTCTCACTCACACTAAAGTCGGATGCGCTGGGCCTGACTTGTCGGGCGCCTAATGGCAGCACAACATATTTGTGCTCATATGACAGACAACGGTTGTTGCTGTCTGAGCGTTCGATGAAGATGAGTTCATGTTTTTGCTTTTGTTTTTTGATATTACGTTTGTTCGATGATGACCTCCAAAACAGCAGAGGAAGCAGCTGCTGTTTCAGAAATTGGGCAGAAATTTGATTATAGTAGAACTTCCTTGCCTACAGTACATCCTCACCCTCTCGGCCAAGAGGGGATAAGGACAGTCAGCGTTGGAGATATTCTCCAAAGGCCAACCAGCCCCCCAGGGCTGCAGCACATAAGGACTGTGCGAGTCAAGCCTCCTAGTCAGAGAGTCATAGTCGATCACTAAAGACTAAGCTGTGAAGTGGAATTCTGTGAGTGGGAAAGAAAGCCACTGACAATCATACAGCCTCTCACTTTGCTGTTGTTGCCCCCCAAGCATCAATGGTTGAATCCAGAACTGTGATAAATAAAGCCCAGGCGCTGAAAGCTTTGTTCGTTTTTTCTTTTTTCTTTAACAACAGGAAAAAGATGACGCTGCCACCTCCGAGACGAAGAAAGAGGAGAAAACGGAAGGAGTGGAAGCCGGCGGAACGACGACGACAACGACATCCAAGAGGACGGGGGAGGAGGAGGAGGAGGGGAAGAAGGAGGAAGGGGGGGAGGAGAAGAAGGAGGGGGAAAGCAAGATGGAGACGGACGAAAACACCGCAGTTGTGGCCCCTAAAAACGACGCCTCCGCCAACATCGCAACTGCTGCCGCCGCTGCGCTGTCGGCTGCTGCCGTCAAAGCCAAGGTGGGTGGTCGAACGGTTTGTCGGTTGTTGTCCTGAGGCCTCTGGTGTCGATTGAGACAGCAATCCTCCTCTGAAGTCGGAGTATGGCTGCCTGAATGGAGAGGCGCTTGAAAAACGGCCTATCCCATCTTATTTGTACTTAACGGTTTCTTGGTGATCTCCCGGGTGTGGTGTGGGTGATAAAACTGCCTCTGGAGATGAAATGTGGCTGCCTGTGTGGCGAGCCTTAAGGTTTTGTGTGGAGGAGTCTGTTGCAGATTTATAACTGTTTTGGAAACGGGTTTGGAAGTTGAGGGCCACTGTAGGAGTTGGATTGTCATCATTATTGTTTTTGTTATTATCATTATTATTGTTTATATGTTTTGTTTGTCATTGTTAGTGTTATTTTTGTCATCGTCATTATGGTGATGGGTGATTATTGTTGAAGATAATGCTAATGACAACAATAATAATTTAAAAAAAAAGATATCTGGAATTTGTAATGATAATGACAGTAATAATAAATAAAAATAATAATATATATGGAACTCGTATAGCGCTGAATCTTGTAAAACGAAGAAACCACAGCGCTCGCATTCATAACATCAAGATAATAACGATGATGAAGGGTAATAACAACGACGATGGTGATGATTGTGAAAGTGGCAATAAACACCAACAACAACAACAACATTTAACGACGACAAAGAAGACAACAACAACAACACATACACACGTGATAACGAAGATAACGACAACCAGTATCTTGAACAGCACCTGGCGGCAGTGGAGGAGCGGAAGATCAAGTCGCTGGTGGCATTGCTGGTGGAAACGCAGATGAAGAAACTGGAGATCAAGCTTCGCCACTTTGAGGAGCTGGAGACCATCATGGACAGAGAGAGGGAGGCGGTGAGTACCCTCCCACCCCCCCATCACCCTCCCCCCCACACCCCCTCCCCCCTCCCCATCCCCCCATCTCCCCCATCCCCCCCCCATCCCCCCTCTCCCAGTCCACACTCTCTCTCCCTGCCTACCCCTCCCCCCGTCTTCTTTCATACTAAAACGTTTCTGAATGCAGTTTGATCACAGTATAAGAAATGCGTTTATTTCTGCCAAAAGTCGCACACACATACACACACAGACACAGACACACACACACGCACGCACGCACGCACCCACACACACACACACACACACACACATAGATGGCTTGATGAAAAAAGCAAATGCACTGCTTATTCAATATACCGTCTGAAAATAAAAGTTTGACTTTGACACACACACACACACACACACAGACACAACACACACACACACACACACACACACACACAGACACACACACACACACACTGTCGTCACTTAACACACACACACACACACACAGACCACACACACAGACACACACACACACACACACACTACGCACGCTTATTCAATTACCACAAAATAAAATCACTACACTTTAACACACACACACACACACACACACACACACACCACACACACACACACACACACACACACACACACACACACTGCCATCACTTAACACACACAGATAATGGAATAAGCGTTTGTGTGCTTTTTTACATCCAGTCCCCGAGTGTATGGGGTTTTGTAAATTGTCATCTGTTCCCACCGGCTCACAATGGCCTACTCTTACGAAAAGCGGAACAGGATTTTAACGTGTGCGCAAGATGTTCTGCGTGTGTTCGCACACGGGGCCTCGGTTTATAGTCTCATCCGAAGGACTTTTGAGGAGAGTGGAGTCTGCACTGATGTTAACTCCAGGGCAAAATATCCCCTTGAACGGGAATCGAACCTGGGTTGTCAGATGCGAGCGCAATGTTGTAATCGCTAGGCTATCCGATCCCCCTAACACAGAAAAGGGAGAAGGAGTGGGGGTGGGGGGGGGGGGGGGGGGGGGGTGAATATAAAGAAGGATGGAGAATTGCCTGAAAAATTAACTTGTCATGTGCTGAACCAACTCATAAGGCAAAAATGTTGTCTGCATCTTGTGATAAGTTGTTTGTTTTTTTCTGTAGGTAATTATGTGTGTATACATAAGTGTGTGTGTGTGAGTGACTGTGTGTGTGTGTGATGTGTGTGTGATATTTGATTGGTAAAATTATGGGGTTTTTATGTTATTGATTGATTCATTGATTGATTTATTTTCTATTTATTTTTGAATCAGACACCTTCAGTTTTTTGTTTTGTTGTTGCAATTTTTAAAACTGAAGTTTGATCTTTTTTTGTTTTTTTGTTCTGTGAGGGGAGTGGGAGTGAAGGTAAATCAGGTCTTCAAAAGAAAATTCTTGCAGCATTTTTGTTTTAAGTTCACAAGGAATATATAATAATAATAATAATATATGGAATTTATGTAGTGCTGAATCTTGTAAAAACAGACAAATCGAAGCGCTTGCACTCAAATCATTTGCACGCATGCAACTCTCCTTAAACATAATATAACTTAATACTACCTTCATATAATCATCCACACTCGTCACTTAACACAGCTTGTACCTGTGCACACACATTTTCATACCATCACCATCATCATCATCATCATCATCATCACAGACACTAACTCAGCCATGTCCTCTATGTACATCCATCCTCGTCACTAACACAGCGATGGCTCTTGTACATTCACATTCTTCTTCTTCTTCCTTTTTTGTCATGTTTCTTCCAGGGGAGGTTTGACATTGATGAGCCTCCTCCCAGGGTTCGTACAAATCTTAAAAAGCCCTAAAAGGCCCTGATTTTTGAAGATCTAAAATAAGGCCCCTAAAAAGCCCTAAAAATGAGACCTATGGCCCTGGAGGCCCTAAAAAGCCCTAAAAATGGGAACCATGAGTGAGAGTTTCTGATGAAATGTAGATTAAACAAATACACAAAATAAAACTTATGAGAAATGAAAGCAAGAAGGGTGTCCAAAGATCGTATTATCACCGATAGAGCCTGTCATCTGCTATTCATGTTGCGCCACCTATTTTGCCAAGGGAGGTAATTTGCCTCCATTGGAAGCGCGTATTCGCTTTGTTTTCATCAGTTCTTTCTTACATGCCGAAAACTACCTACCCCTATGGTACGTCCGTAATTTGTTTGGAAAATGATGTTTAACTATGAAACTGCAATCATGAGTCAAAATAATACCAGTTTTCTGTTTACTGCGCTACAGTCCTTTACAAGATTTTTCAATTTTAGCACAGCTGCACTGTGAATAGCAAGGCCTATTGTTTCTCCTGTGCGCAGTTTACAAAATGGCAGTCAGTGATACAGTCGTGTGTCAGAATGGGAATACAATAAAACCTGTAGCCAGATCTATTCTTTATTTGAGGAGATTATCCCACAGATTTCCTGCAGAATGCATACAGAAACGATTCCAATTCATAAGGCAAGTCACAAATGCCTGAATATTTACAAATGTACAGGAAAAATACAAATGTTTGAATATTTTCCACCGCTCAATGTGGTTGATTTAGTTGACTTTAAAATTCGCAGCTTATTCAGTTATTGGCCGACTTGATCTGAAGATTCTTGCTTTAAAAAAACAACCACTTTGGGCTGAAGGTGTTGGCATCCTTTTCAAGCCAGTGTTAGACCTTCCTCTCTGTCTGCATTGACGATACGGGACTTGTACATGTA
This sequence comes from Rapana venosa, assembly GCA_028751875.1. Taxonomy (NCBI): domain Eukaryota; kingdom Metazoa; phylum Mollusca; class Gastropoda; order Neogastropoda; family Muricidae; genus Rapana; species Rapana venosa. The sequence goes on from CM054162.1 coordinate 30,011,655, forward strand.
TTCATAGTGAAGAGAACTGGCATCCAGCAGTCTCTCTCTGTGTGTCTTTCTCAGTTTCTGTCTCTGTCTTTTATGCATGCATGCGTGTGCATGCACGCACATGCGTGTGTGTGTGTGTGTGTGAATTCCTGCATGTACGCATGTGTGAGATTGAAATAAAGGAGCAGAATTTGGAAGAGGCACTGACTGTGTGAGGGTATTGTTATTACCAGTTCTAGTACCAGGCAACCATCTGCATCTTTGATAAGGCAAGGAGACTAGTTCACATCAGATGAAGTTTGAGGGATAGTGTCTTTTAAGTTCACTTTGCTAGCTGTTTGTGAAAAGCATCTTGGAATCAGAGACACTTATTTCAGTTTTCACTTTACTTCGTATTTCAAGACATGGACATTTCCATCACACCATGGATGTTTTACTGTGTGAGGATTTTAATTCATTGTATTTGTAGTATCTATGAGTGAAAGACATTTTATTCTAGAACTTCACTTGAATTTGTGTCAATAATCAATATCCATCATGCAGTTGTAGACGAGAAGACTTTGCTTACATGAATTTGAGATTGGTTTATCAAAGTAAATGTGTACAAAGGTTGATAACATACACTTTGATACCCTGCGGATAGGCCCTAAATTTGGAAATAATGGCCCCTAAAAAGGCCCTAAATTTTTTCCCACCAAGTCTGTATGAACCCTGTGACCTCCATCTCTCTCTGTTTTGAGCTTCCTCCTTATTTATGCCCTTTTCTCTAATGATCATGTGCAATACAGGCAGCCCCAGGTCTTGCTAGGTCTTCCCTTTGGTCTCTTTCCATCCACTACAAAGTTCATTGCTCTTTTTATGATGTGGTGCTGGTCTGCTTTCCGTTGAACGTGCCCAAACCAGCGCAGTCTATTTGCTGCTAGCTACAGACTTCAGATCATCAACTTTTGCACATTCTCCATAGTTCTTCATTCGTGATCCTGGTGGAAACTAGATGACAAAATTGACCAAACCTCATACACACGGGGACTGGATGTAAAAAAAAGCACACGAGTGCTTATTCCATTATCCTCGATATAAAAGAATAAATAAATAAACCCTGTCTTCTTCCCATCGGATCTTTGTCATGTAGCGCAGCGTTCGGTTTTTCACAGCTCTTCAACAAACGTTGGACACTTGTACATTCACATTGTGGTCACTGACTAACACGGCTATTCCTCCCCCCATCCTGTCCCCCCTGTGGTTTACAGCTGGAGTACCAGAGACAGCAGCTTCTGCAGGAGAGGCAGCAGTTTCACCTGGAGCAGATCCGAGCGGCAGAGTACCGCGCGCGACAGATCGCCATTTCCCAACTGGCCGCCGAGCAACGACAGCAACCACCCGCCTCCTCCCCTGATCAAGGTGTGTGTGTGGGGTGGGGGTGGGGTGGGGATGGGGGTGGAGAAGGAGGGGGTGAATGGGTGGGTGTGTGTGTGTGGTGGGTGGGTGGGTGAGGGGGGGGGGAGGGGGGGGAGTCTGTATGGATGGAAGGTTGGTCAAGTCAAATTTTTATTTCCAGATGGTATATTGAATAAGCGATGCGTTTTGCTTTTTTTTCATTGGGTTTGTGTGTGTGTTTTTGAAAATTTTGGTGGGTGGGGTGGTGGGGTGGGGGTGTATGTTCTTTTTATTTTGAAGATAATGAATTAGCACTTGTGTGCTTTTTTTTTTTTTTTTTACATCCAGTTCCTGTGTGTGTGTGTGTAGCTGTGTAAATTTTCTCATCCTGTGTGTGTGTGTTTATATATTTCTTTCACTGTGAATCTGTGAACTGCCGTTGCTACTGCTCCCGTGCCACCACTTTAACGGTGATTTCACCGTACACAGCCACATCCAGCCTCCCCCTAAGCCAGAATTCCACAGTCAGTGTTAAGCTGCTGTGAGGCCACCAGCAAGGAGAGGCCCTGCACTGCTACTGCTGCTGCTGGGTCACTTGCCTGGTCCGACACAACGTGTGCAGGGTTCTTCCTAACACACCTCCGACTGATAACGATGAGAGGCTTAGATGCTGAGGCAGACTGAGTGAGATAATTATCTACCCAGGGTGGTGCTGAAAGTTCTTCCAGACGTCTTCTGGGTGGGAATATGTTGTCTCGAGAAACCCCCCACAGTTACGAGAGAAAAAAAGGAGAAAGTGAAAGTGAAGTCATTGTTGAGGCCAGGGCAACAAGGATCATTGAATAATAATAATAATAATAATAATGTATGGAATTTATATAGCGCTGAATCTTGTAAAACAACAAATCAAAGCGCTCAGATGACATGATTTTTTAATTTATTAATTTTTTTAATATATTTTTTAAAAGATATTTTGTATTGAGGATAATGGAATAAGCACTCATGTGCTTTTTTTATTTTTTACATCCAGTCCCCGTGTGTATGCTGTTTTGTAAATTTTGTCATCTGTTCCCACTGGCACACAATGGCCTACTCTTTCAAAAAGCGGATCAGGATTTAACGTGTGCGCAAGATGTTCTGCATGCGTTTGCACACGGGGCCTCGGTTTATAGTCTCATCTGAAGGACTTTGACATTCAGTTCAATTTTTTTGTGTCAAACAGGGAAGAAAGGGCCAGGCTGGGAATCGAACCCAGAACCTCACGGTGTACTTGTTGGCAGGCAAACGTCTTAACCATCTTGCCACCTTCCTTCCTCAGACCTGAATCAGACCTTTAAAAATTTTAAAATTTTTTATTGCATGATGATCTTTTGTGGTGAGAACGATTATGATCCAGAAGGTCGGGAGAGATTTCCGGCCCTGTGGCAAGATTATTTTTTTGGATGCTTCCTTTCATAATACGATTACGCTGACGTTAACCAGGCCTGAGAAATACAGACACCTGCAGTGTTGGTCAGATCGTTTTGGGAGAGGTTGTAGGCTTCATGAAAATAAAGGCTCTTTTCAATACTTCCTTTCATGATATCTCATGCTTGACCATGAAATGAGTCGCTTTGCACCTGACCCACTTTTCTGCTAGGAGCCATTTTAGGCAGGTGTCGAATTTGAGATTTTGATGGATTTTAAAACTATAGCCATTCTTCTACCATGTACTGAAGTATCAAAGCATAATTTTGTTTCCTTTTGCTTCATAAACGCAGTTTAAAATACCCAAGCCTTCATTCCTATGCGCTTTGATTTGTCTTTGCAAGATATAGCGCTATATAAGTTCCATTTATTATTATTATTATTATTCTAACCACCTATTACGATGCTAAACTTGTCAGTTTCTCATTTTGTCACTTCCCACTGTCTATCATTTCAGTTTATAACTTTTCGTAGAATTGTCAGATTTTGAATGATTTTTTTTTGGTATTAAATAGCTTAAAAATTTTTTGTTGTTGTGTATTGCAGATTAATATTATATCAGTAACTAAAAATTGATATTCGGTGCATTGGGACTCAATATGTGGTGGAGTGTCACATATTTGCTGATGTTAACCGGGCCTGAGAAATACAGACACCTGCAGTGTTGGTCAGATAATTTCAGCGTGTGTTTGTGTCAAAGCTGTCTCCTGCAAAGTGGGTGATGCTCAGGGTGGTCCCAGTCATCTTGCTGAAGGCATTCTGCAGTCAAACCCACAGCAGCAGCATGAATCAGCCACAACTCGGAAAGAAAGAAAAATAACCCCCCCACACACACACACACACGTGACACTCAAACCTATATCCTTCCATCAGGGTTAAAAAAACCCAAATTTGTTTAAATTCCTTTTGTTGTTACAAATACATATATGCTTGACAAGCATTATCAATATCAATAAACATTAACTAGCAATAGTCGCATGTTCATGAATGCACTTCAATAATTGTACACAACAAAGAAATAGCGTGTATACAGCATTCCTTTATGCATACATACATACACACATACAAACATACATACATACAGACACACACAACGGCATTTTATACAGTACACCATTTACATGCCATGCCATCTGAAGAAAATCACACATTTTGTCAGTTGCCATTCTTCCCTCCCCCATTACAGGAGGGCTTTGTTGATGGGATGTTATTTTGTTGTTGTTGTCCGAAGCTGTGTGTCTTCTGATGTTTTATTCATCCTTTATGTGACAAAAAATAATGATTTGTAGTGATTCCATTTATTTCAAATTTCACAAGGTTATTTGCAAATTCCATCATGGTTGAGGGACCCATCCCCCTCCATAAAGTTGTCACCACTCACCAAGTCGGTCTTCTTCTTCATCGAACGCTCACACAGCAAAGATTGTCTGTCGTATGAGCAAAAAATGCCTTCCGCTGCCGTTAAGCACCTGACAAGTCAGGCCCAGCAAGCGCATCCGACTTTGGCATGGGAGGAGAGAATCGTTTGGGGGGGGGGGGGGGGGGCAATAGGCAGGAGAATGGTTCCAAGAAGGCAAGAAAGAAAGACAAGGAGGAGGTGACAGGAAGAAAGAAAGGAAGAAGGCAGAAAGCAAAAAGAGAGGGATAGACAAGAGGAAACTTCTGGTAGAGAATAATAGAAAAGAAGGGTAAAATCCTAGCACCGAATTTCCAGAATGTTGGGGATGCTATTTATACTGACAGGCCCCCGGCATCCCCACGGAGGGAAGAAAGCAGAAACAAAGAGAGTGATAGAAAAGAAGGGAAATCCCTAGTACAGAATTTCCAGAAGGTGGGGGAGGATACTATTCACACAGACCCCCTACCCCTACTCAGAATCCCCACAGGAGGACAGACCCCCTACCCCTACTCAGAATCCCCACCCCAGGACAGACCCCCTACCCCTACTCAGAATCCCCACCCTACTCAGAATCCCCACCCCTACTCAGAATCCCCACAGGAGGACAGACCCCCTACCCCTACTCAGAATCCCCACCCCAGGACAGACCCCCTACCCCTACTCAGAATCCCTACCCCTACTCAGAATCCCCACAGGAGGACAGTCCCCTACCCCTACTCAGAATCCCCACAGGAGGACAGTCCCCTACCCCTACTCAGAATCCCCACCCCTACTCAGAATCCCCACCCCTACTCAGAATCCCCACCCTTACTCAGAATCCCCCGCAGGAGGAAAAGGGGAGAGAGAACAGGGGAAAATGATGTTGGGGGGGGGGGGGGGTCTTACTGGGGGGACGATGTTATTTATTTATTTACTGATGATGACTCTCTCTTTCCCCCCTCGCTAGGCGGCACCACCGGACAGCCGCCCCCCCCAGCCTCCTCCTCCTCCTCCTCCACCACCCCCCCCTCCTCCTCCCAGCCCAGCAGCGCGGCCACACAGAATCCGGCCCTGGCGGCGGCCGTCAGCCAAGGGAGCTACGCCATGCACGGCTCCCCCCTGCCCCCCCAGGGGCCTCAGGTGCAAGCGACAGCCATCAATCAAGGATCCCCGGCCCCGCCCCCTGCCTTGGCCACGCCCACAACCACCACAACCGCCGTCGCTGCCGTTGCTGCCGCTGCCCCGGCCATCTCTCAGCCTGCGCCTCAACCGCCTCCTCAGCAACCTCAGCAACCGCAGCAACAGCAGCAGCAGCAGCAACAGCAGCCATCCACGCCGGCCGGATCGACAGGTGGGGTTGATAGGTCGGGTAGTTTGTCTGGGGAGGTGGTGGTGGTGGTGGGGGAGGAGGAGGAGGAGAAGAAGAAGGAGGGGGGTGAAGGGGGGGATCTCTCGGCCCAGTCGCCCAGCCCGTCCCAAGCTCCCGTACTGACGGAAAGTGGGGCGGTGTCGTCGTCGGTGACGATGACGGCAGCGGGGACTGTGACCGCGGCGGTTGCAGCGTCGCGCAGTCGTAGCGTGGAGTCGGCGGGCTCGCAGACCATCGAGGACGCAAACTCCGTCCTCCAGCCTCCGCATCTGGAGCCTGAGGGGCTGGTGGGTCGGCGGTCAAGGTCACCGTCAGCAGGGTCAGGGTCGCAGCAGCCTGTGGGGTTGGAAGGTCAAGGTCAGAGAGCTTTGTTGGTTTTTTTTTTAAACAAAATTTTTTTTTTTTTTTTTTTTTTTAACTACACCTTCCCCCCAACCCCCCCCTCCCCCTGCTCTGCTCTGCTCTGGCTGGCTGGCTACTAAGCATGGGGGTGGGGGGAGGGGTGGGGGGATGACGCTGCTCTCAACTTGGCATGGTTGCTCTCTCGCGCGCATACGCTCTAACACACGGCAAGAAAAATTTTTTTAGACAGGAGTGATACTCATTTTTGGTGTCGATTTGTATCTTTGGGTCGTGGTTATATATATCTTTTTGTCTCCCCTCCTCCTCCTCCTCCTGCCTCCCTCTCCCCACTCCTTTCTTCCCTAAATTTCTTGCCGATTTTCACTTTTCGAAGCTTGATATCCTAACAAAGTCTTTTTTTCTTTTTCCTGACTCCATTTCTGTCGTCTTTCTGCTGCCCCCAGTATCTCTCTCTCTCTGTGTTTCATGTTATCCTCTCTTCCTTCTGTAGTAGTAGGCCGAGAGATTGTTGGAGTGGTAGCACAACTGTTTAGAGGATGGTGCATGGGGTTTGGAGGAGTAATTGCATGCAGGGGTAGGCTGAAATCGCTTCACTAGAGCCACACCAGGTTATCTCCAGTGCGCCAAGTGAAGGAGATAACCTGGTTTGGCTCTTAACGTAGTGAATAGCGGGGGTGAAAATCGGTCTAGAATGTTCTGGGAATGCGGTTAGAAGTTTTTTTGTCTGCAGTTATGAAAAAAAAAGGAAACCGTTTCTCATTTTCTTGATTTTTGACTTGCCTGGGGAAAAGGTTCTGAATTGGGGTGAAAAAGTTGAATTGTTGGCCGGTTTCAAAAATCAAGTTTTGTCAATGCACATTTTTGCAACAGTTTTGTCTGCAACAAGGCTTGCGTTCGCGCACACGGGACCTCGGTTTATAGTCTCCTCCGAAGGACTTTTTGGGGAGAGTGGAGTCGGCACTGATATTAACTCCGGAGGAAAAAATCCTCTTGAACGAGAATTGAACCCCGGGTCAGCAGATCACGAGCGCAATGCACCACCCAGGCTATCCCGTTTACGTGGTCTGTCCTGTTGTCTATATCTGCCGTCCTCTTTCACATCGCAACTCCTGATGCAGAGAAGTTATTCTGCAGGGAAAAAACCCCAGTCCAGCTTATATTTCAACCTTGGATGACGACGGTTACTGTAGCCGCCGGCCGAGTGGTTAATGTCGTTTTGACTTCAATCCCTGTAGGTCCATAAAGTTGTGGGTTTGAATCTTGGTGGCGGCGGCGGTGTGGTGAATTAGGGGTGGGGATTTTTACGATCCCCCCGAGTCAGCTTAACCCTAGTAGCGCTAAATAGACAGCAACAAGCCTCACTTCTATTGGCTGAATTAACATTGGCTAGCATTGTTTTGGAGCAGGGTGGGCTCAAACAACCCTTGATATTGATATATAAAACTGAATTAAATGTGTTAAGCTATAAATCACTGGAAAGAACCGATAATATGCTTTTAAATGAGTGTAATTTTATAATAGTGTGTAGTGTTTATGATTATGTAAAAAAAAAAAAAAAAAAAAATCGTGTGCGCACTACCGATCACTGTTCCACCATCAGGACCCCGGATCGATTTTAACATGATAAGCAAAGTTCTTGCGGTGCATAAATGTCATGATTAGGTAAACACTATTTCTTGACATTAGTTTTGAAAAAATAAGGAGTTTGTATCGCTTTATCGGTCACCAAATACTCGGAAAAGTTCAGCGACAGGATCGACACTATCGCGACCGTCATGGTGGAATGTGCGAAGTGGTGGCTTTCTATGACAAAAATACAAAGATCGCTTGATTTCATGTGATGCAAAGTACTCAGCAGCATAGCGATTTGACTCAACAACAGTTATTTCGAAGCCTCGTTGCGTCAAAATAAAGTAAAACAATCTGTGACGTTGAAATCGCCGAGTAGCGAAGAAGTCCATCCAGCAAAACTAGCACCGCTCGATTCGGTCCGATCGCGATCGATTTTTACCAAGTTTTTCAAAAATATTCCACAATCCTTACCTCATCCTCTCTCTCATTGTTTATTTCAACCAAATCCAGCCTCTAAAACTCCTCCTCGCTGTCAATTTTGTAAAAAAGCTCGAAAAACGCTTGAAGAAATTCTGGTGCAAACGCTGGCCGCCATTTTTGTTGAAGACGATCTCGGCTGGTCCGAAAAAAATTTAAAATACACTCTAAACCAATCAGATTCTTCGTTGCTTGTGTGTGTCAAACGACCTTCACCCCTTTCTGCGGCCCTACAACGGCCTTAACATTCATTGGCTGATCTTTGAAAGCGAAAGTAAGCTTTCAACTATGATCACCCACGTCATCCCGGAATATTCCGGGATCCGCCACACAGCTTAGACCCGCCTTTACCGGAATATTCCGGGAACCGCGCTACTAGGGTTAAGTGCAGAACTGCCAGTGAAGTATATTATATACACGCTGAAGACCAAATACGCATGTTTAACCTCTCAACTGCCCAGTGCAAGTGCACCCTATATGCTGGGGAATAAAATTCTTATGTACCACTGCTATGTTCATATCCCTCTTACTCAGAAACTACTACATGAATATTCCTGATAGTCTACCCAATTACAGTATATATATCGTAAATTACTTTGAGGCAAGCTCAAATTAGTTACCATGATCTTTCACTGCGAAAATATATTTAAAATGTAAAAAAATCAACGAAAAATACGCTTTCTTCATCACCACTGTCATTCTGAGTACCCCTCATCTCAATAACGTCAAACATAAGTCCAGGTCAAATCTCATTCATTGTTTTTTAAATGCTGAATCATACACGATCGTTTTCATCACTATCAGGTAAATCTAAAGTTTTATTTGCCAATTTTACAGCTGTGTGAAGTTATTGATACCTTCAACAAGAAGTGTCAGCCATTTTGAACAAGAACTGCCCAAGCAGTCATGCTTAAAAACACAAAATACGAGCTAAAAACCGATCGTTTTTCCACGGTTTTAGCAGCTGGATGTTGCCAAGCAACAGGAGAGTGATCTCCATTAATTTTGGAGTTCTTTCCCTTCAACTGTAGTCAAGGAAGCTGGCTTGTTTACTTTGGTTCGACACCCCGGAAATTTTCCAGGTTGTAGGCGTATAGGGTGCACATTGAGCCCTGGAAAATTTCCGGGGTGGGGGCAGTCTAGTGGTGAAGACAGTGTACTTCATGTCGGTGTGTTAGAGAAACGTGAACATACCCAGCGCAATCAACCTGTGCAATGAAGTGAGCTGCTCTGGAGTTGGAATGTGCCGGTTGAGGCCAGCGGCAGACCCCCTGCACACACTGTTACAGATACAGGAGAAGACCAGACACTGTGCTCTTCACCTGATGCCGGGAATGCACAGAGAGAGAGGTGAAAGAGAGAGAGTAAGAGAGAGAGAAAGATAGAGTAAGAGAGAGAGAGAGAGAGAGACAATGACAAAGACAAATTCTTGTATTTCGAGGATAATGAATAAGCACCCATGTGCTTTTTTACATCCAGTCCCCGCCCTTAGGTATATATAAGAGAGAGAGAGTAAGAGAGAGAGAGAGAGAAAGAGAGAGACAATGACATTGACAAATTCTTGTATTTCGAGGATAAAGAATAAGCTCCCATGTGCTTTTTTACATCCAGTCCCCGCCCTTAGGGATATATAAGAGAGAGAGAGAGTGTGTGTGTTGGGGTGGAATTGAACCTAAGATTGTTCGAGGTTTTTGTCCACCTGCTGGAGATAGAGTGAAAGTGAAAGAGAGAGAGTTAGTGTAAGAGAGAGTGGTTTTTTGTTGTTATTCATTTATTTAAAAAAAAAACACTTTTATATCGAGGATAAGGGAATAAGCACATATGTGCTTTTTTTTTTACATCCAGTCCCCGTGTGTATGCGGTTTTGTAAATTCTGTCATCTGTTCCCAACGGCACACATTGGCCTACTCTTAGGAAAAGCGGAACAGGATTTTAACGTGTGCGCAAGATGTTCTGCATGTGCTCGCGCACGGGGCCTCGGTTTATAGTCTCATCTGAAGGACTTTTGGGGAGAGTGGAGTCGGTACTGATGTTAACTCCAGGGGAAAATATTCCCTTGAACGGGAATCGAACCCGGGTCGTCAGATTGTGAGCGCAATGTTCTGACCACTAGGTTATCCTGCACCCCATGAGAGAGAGGGGACAGGATAGCCTAGTGGTCAGAACATTGCGCTCGCAATCTGACGACCCGGGTTCGATTCCCGTTCAAGGGGATATTTTCCTCTGGAGTTAACATTAGTTCAGACTCCACTCTCCCCCAAAAGTCCTTCGGATGAGACTATAAACCGAGGTCCCGTGTGTGAACGCACACAGAACATCTTGTGCACACGTTAAATCCTGTTCCGTTTTTCGTAAGAGTAGGCCATTGTGTGCCGGTGGGAACAGATGACAGACAGAATTCACAAATCCGCATACACACAGGGACTGGATGTAAAAAAGCACATAAGTGCTTATTCCATTATCCTCAAAATAAAAGAGTGAAATAAATTTAAAAAAAAAAATAAAGAGTGTAAGAGAGAGAGAGAGACACGGTCACACACACTTTCACACACACACTCTCACACACACACACACTCACACACACAAAGAGACAGAGAGACAGAACCACGGACCTCTTGCTTCATGGTCTTGTGTGTGTTGTGAGTGTTAACCACTTGGCCCTGAAACTGCCTGTAGTTTTACATTCGGCTTCAGCCTCTGTTGCTTCTGTAGGTATAACATTGTGACCTTTCTCCGTGTTTACAGCGTCGTTGTGTAGTGCGGCTGAATGGTTGTGCCTGGTTGGGTTTCCGAGTTGTGCTGGAGATGAAAGGGAGATAATCTGAAGATGTTCGTGCTTTAGAATTGTATATATATATATATATATATAGATAGATAGATAGATAGATATAGATATATTGTCAGTTCTGGTATTTTTTTGTTTTTTCTTGCAAAAACCAGGTAAACTCTTTCTTCCTAAAAAAAAAATCAGGCAATCTTCTACCACAAATAGCAGGTTTAACTCTTCCACAAAAACACAAGTTAACTCTTTCTTTAACCCCCCCCTCCCCCCCCCCCCCCCTCCCCCACTCTTTCTTCCACAAACATCAAGCTGTTTTCTTCCATAAAAAAACAGGTAAACTCTTTCTTCTACAAAAAACCCAGGTAAACTCTTTCTTCCCCCAAAAAACAGGTAAACTCTTTCTTCCACAAAAACCAGGTTAACTCTTCCACAAAACCCAGGTAAATTTTCTTTCTCCAAAACCAGCCAATTTTCTTCAACAAAAACCAGGTAAACTTTCTTCCACAAAAACCAGGCAATTTTCATCCACAAAAACCAGGTAAATTCTTTCTTTTACAAAAACCAGGTAAACTTTCTTCCACAAAAACCAGGTAATTTTCTTCCACAAAAACCAGGCAATTTTCATCCACAGAAACCAGGCAAATTCTTTCTTCCACAAAAACCAGTACCAATATTGTCAGCTCTATATTTTTTCATGTTTTTTTTACATCTCCTTTTTCACGTCAGTACTGTTCTTTCTTTGTTCTCTGTTAGATATCAAGTCAGCATTATTTTGGGAGGGGGTGGGGGCTCTTTTGCTTTTCTAACTTATGTGTAGTTTTTTTTTCCAGATTTATTTTTATTACTCTTGATTTTTTGTTTGTTTGATTTAGTGTTGATCTTTCTTCATTTTTTGGGTTTATCAACCTGATTTTCTTGTTGTGTGTGTGGGTTGGGTTTTTTTGGGGGGGGGGGGGGGGGTGGGGTGTATATTAAGCTTACTCTTTTTCTTTAAAGTCAGTGTTACTTTTTCTCATTCATTCATTTGTTTTTCTTTATCTTTACTGTCGATTATTTTTCTCTTAATAATTATGTCAGCAACATCAAGCGGTTTTTGTCAGGAGCATGCTTCCTGTTTTATCTTGGTTACCTTCACCTTCACCTATCCCGTAGTCCTGTGGACCGTGGGGGCACCACTGAAGATTTTGCAACCAGCTTCCTCCACTCCCTGCAGTCCTCTGCTTTCCGTAGCAAATCGTTCTACTCAAGGCCAGTCCTCCACTCTCTGATGTTGTCTTCCCATCGTTTTCGCTGTCTGCCTCTTCTTCCTCTCCCTCCTTGTACTGTTCCCTGTAGGACAGACTTGGCCAGTCCAGATGTTCGTGTGACGTGCCCGAACCACTTTAGTTTGCACTTTTGCACTGAAGTCGGGAGCTCTTCATTTGTGCTGATGGCGTTCTTGGTTTGCATCTTGGTAACTTGAACTCTCTTAGGCCATTGTTTGGAGTGGTCGATATGTTTTATTCTCTTTGTGAAGAAGGTATGGTCTTGTGTTTATTCTCTGCAAGGAGGAATCCACTGTAGTGATTGCTTTGTTTTTTTGGTTTTTGTTGTTGTTGTTTGTATGCTGAAAGGGGGATTGCTATAACACAAATGGCATGTTTCATAAACAGCTAAAAAATCAACAAAACCCCCCCAAAATTAAGTTCACTTCTGGAGAAGTCATCGTTATCATTTCATTTGATCGTACAAAACCGGGCTCTACCTTTGTTTTTGTGTACTGGCATCAGTTTTTTTTTCTTCCTGAAGAATACTTCTTCTTTTTCTTTGTTGAACTCTTCGACCTTTCTTGTCTGTCATGTGAGAGAAAACTCGTTGCGCTGCCCTTAAGCGCCTGACCAGTCAGGCCCAGCGCGTCCAACTTCGGCATGGGAGGGAGTCTGTTTGCCTTTCTGTAAAACAGGAGAGTGCACCAAGAAGGCAGAAAACAAGACAGGGAGAAAAGAAACGAGGCAGAGACAAAGAGAGGGATAGAAAAGAGGGAATTCCTGACACAGAATTTCCAGAAGCTGGGGATGCTGTTTTATACTGATAGGCCGCCTCACTGGCATCCTGACAGGGATGAAGGAAACAACATGGGTTTTGAATTTTCAAATCGGGCAGACTGAGGAAGAGTGCCTAACAATCAGACTGTAGCCTTCAGGTGGTTAAAAAGTGTGTATGTTTGGCTGTTGTCATTGAGTCTGTGCTATCGTTTAGATGTGTGAATTTGGAAAAAAATGTGTCAGCGGGACTTATAAATAAAAAAAAGCAGCTTTTATTTCGAGGATAATGGAATAAGCACTCATGTGTTTTTTTCCATCCAGTCCCCGTGTGTATGCAGTTTGGTAAACTTTGTCATCCGTTCCCACCGGCACACAATGGCCTACTCTTCTGAAAAGCGGAATGGGTTTTAACATGTGCGCAAGAAGTACTGCGTGTGTTCGCACACGGGGCCTCGGTTTATAGTCTCATCCGAAAGACTTCTTGGGGAGAGTGGAGTCTGCACTGATGTTAACTCCAGAGGAAAATATCCCCTTGAACGGGAATGGAATCCAGGTCAGCAGATCACGTATACATCACTCTAACCACCAGGCTATCCCGTTCCCCTTTAACTTTAAAAGTTTGAGTGTGTGCATTCGTGCATAATGAATCTGATGGACACACAAGTCCCATTAACTCAATGGAGTCGCAGTGAAATGGATCTCGCCATTTTGTGATGACGCTTGATTTTGGCTATATTCGAAAAATTCAGCAGACCTACCCAACATAATAATGACATGCACATTATACATCATTGAAAAGTTTATAATGTCTACTTTTGAGATTGCTTCAGTTTTTCAATAGATGACTGCATTTATGAAATTTTTTTTTTCAAAATATGTCACTGAATGCTGAAAAATAAAAAGTTTTGAACATTAGGGCTGCGTATCTTACATGGCTTGAACTGTTCATCAACTAGTCCCCTTGAAGCAATGTGATGATTTTTCACCAAAGTAAAGTTCCCTGAAGCTGGCTGAATCCATCTGATGTCACTTTTTGTACAAGAGATTTTTTAAAATTAAAGAATCATAACATTGGAGAGCCTGAAATCCCAAAGATATCACTTGTTGACATGTCAAACAAAATTAGCCAACAGACACAAACTAGGCAAGCTTATGGTCCAGGAAAGCAACTGTGTTTAGAAAAATGATTGCCCTACAGGCCAGAGTACTTTCCCTTGAGTTGAACATCACTTAGTGTATTTTAAAAAAAATTCGTAAATCTGCTGAAGCTTAAGCTTTGGCACTACCAGTTAACAGATACACCATCAAAGTTACTGCCTCACAGCCCTGAGTCAACATTATCGCCGACTCCATACTCTCTCCTGAAAGCCCTCTGGATGAAATGAGAAATTGAAGGACTTTCAGGAGAGAGTATGGAGTCGGTGATTTGTGTTCACTGCGGAAGAAAAGCCCCTCAAACGGAGGGAGGACAGGTCTGTGGGAGAATCGAACCCTCGCCTTTAGGTATTGTGGGATCTTGAGTATGACGCTCTCACCACTGGGCTGCCCTATCCACCGTCGTGCCCCAAAAAGCTAAAACACCAAAAAAGAAAAAAAAAACAACAGATAAATAAGTCCTCCACCCCCCCCCCTTCCCCGTAAGGAAAAATAATAAAAACAACCCAAACCAAAGAGGTCTTGAAGCGCTTTTAAAAAAAAAGAGGGGGGGGGGGGGGGGGGGGAAGAGAAAACATTGAAACTGCGGCAAAGTGTTGAAGGGATGTAACTCTTCCATGCTGATTTTACTTCCCTTTTCTGTGTTAGATTGCGAGTCATCACTAGGATTTTTCATTTTTTATTTTATTTTTCAATTTATACCACTTTTAAGTCACGGCAGATTTCTCTGCATAAAATTCAGGGCTGCTCTCCCCGGGGAGAGCGTGTCGCCACAAGAGCGGCGAATGAACTTGCAAGTCCAGAATTTTTCTGTGAAAAGCTTGATACGAACCCTGAACCCAGAGTGGATCGGTGGTCTAGAGGTAACGCGCCTGTCTAGAAAGCGAAAAGTCCGGGTCTGAAGTGTGCGGCGGTTCGTACCCCGTTTGGACCGGAAACTTTTCCCCCATCCATTAGACCATGAGTGGTGGTCTGGGCGCTAGTCTTTCGGATGAGACGATAAACCGAGGTCCCGTGTGTTACACGTAATTATTTAGCGCACGTAAAAGAACCCACGGCAACAAGAGAGTTGTCCCTGGCAAAATTCTTAGAAAAAAGCCACTCTGATAGGGAAACAAATACAGTTGCAGACAAGGAAAAAAAAAAAAAAAAGGGTGGCGCTGCTCTTGTGGCGACGCGCTCTCCCCGGGGGAGAGCAGCCCGAATTTCACGGAGAGAAATCTGCCGTGACTTAAAGTGGTATGATATGAAATGAAATATGAAATGAAATGAAATGAAAGAAGTTTTAAAACAGAAGTCTGTACAGTTTCAGCATGTGTTGTATTTTTCACTCTTTTGTTTTTAAGCTTGAGAGCAGAGAGCTTGTTTTTAAAGAGCCTTGTTCTGGCATGCTCTGTATTGCTGCTTTAGTTAAATAAAAGGGCAAAAAAAAAACCCTGCATGGGGGTGGTGTGTGTGGATTTGCTGTGTATCCATCGCTGTACACACGCATTGTTAATAAATTAACACAGTAGGTGGGATAACTGCTTGTAAATTTTGTGAGATGTGAAAAAGAAGAAAAGATGTGTGGGGTGGGGTGTTGTTTTGGGGCTTGTGTGTGTATATATATATATATATATATATATATATATCCAGTGCTGGTTGCTTGTGAGGTAGTAATGGTTTTTTTGGGGGAAAAAATTTTGTTTTTTGGAATTTGTGGAAGTGAGTGTATGTGTGTTGGTGGTGGTGATGGTGTGTGTGTTGTGTTGTGTGTGTGTGTGTGAGTTTATGTGTGTGTGTTCTTTGTGCGTGTTGCATGTGCATAAATGTATGTGTGTGAATGTTAGTGTCCATGCGCATATGCATAAATGTGTGTGTGCATGTGCATAAATGTGAGCATGGGTATGCGCATTCATATGCATTGTTTGTATGTGTTGTACATGCATTGTTTTTGCGTGCATATTTTAAGCATACGAGTATAAATGCATGTATGCACACACTTGTATGCTCATAAATACAATTGTGTATGTGTGCATTTTCATGCATGCGAATATGTGCATGCGTGTGCATACATACATGCATTTGTAGTGTACTCAGAGGACGTTTGTATGCTCGACTGAATGTATGTTCTTGGAGTTGTTAAAGATGAACGCATACTTCATACACTTTTGTATTTCAGGAAATGTTAAGCAATTTTTTTCCTCATATATATGTATTATTTGGCTGATTGTGATTTTTTTTTCTTTGTGTGTGTGTCATACTTTTTTTTCTTTGTGTTGTTTTCGTGTGTTTTTTGGGTGAAGTGTTGTGTTGTCTTGAGTATGTATTCTTTGAAGACCTGTCGTCCTTCTCTCCTTGTAGTGCTTGTCTTTTAAATTTAAAGCCAAAGAAAAAATGTTTGACTTCATAAAACTATTCTCGAAGTTGGAATGCGGCTACCTTAATGGGGGGTAACTGTGGCATACGCAAAAATCTCAACCTTTGGTGAACCTTGGAGCTCTAGCCAAGGAACAAAGAAGAAAAAAAGTTCCCAAAAGAAAAGAAAGCATACAGTACCTCATTCAAAGGGGGGAAAATAAGTATTGGATTAACATCAATGGAACATCATTATATAGGTAAAGTAAAAGGTAAAGGAGTCCCATAACCTATAAGGTCGTAGGGGAGCGAGGCGTCGGAGACCTCACTTCTCTAGGGCCAGCATATTGAGGGCGGCGCCCATCTCCTCTCCCTCGCTGCTTTACCTTCCCTGACCCTAAAGAGGGCAGGTACCCATTTACAGCTGGGTGAACTAGGGGAACTGTACTGAAGCCAAGGCGCGCAAACGGTCACCCATCCAACTGGTAACCATGCTCGACGCTGATTAACTTGGCTGGGGGAAAGCGAGTGCTCCGACCACTGAGCTATCCTGTCCCCCTTAAATTGTGTTATTTCTTGAATTTGGTTTTGTGGATTGTAAACGTCATTGAGGAGAAGAAATTCTGTCATTATAAACCCTCCCCCCAAAAAACCCCCAACAACCCCACAAACCCAACATCCTCCCCCCCCCCCCCCCCCCAAAAAAAAAAAGCAACATTGAAACATGTGAACAGTGTGTTGTTGGATGGTACAACGTCTTCTGTTTGTTGATTTTTGTCTTCTTTTTATCGACGAAAATGTAAATAAGAAAAAATTTCAAAGAAAAACTGAGAAACAAAATACCATGCAACGTCTTTAATCTGTAACATGTATGCCTTGTTCTAAATGTCTTTTTTTTTCATTTGATTTTTTGTGTGGAAAAAAGAGTGCAAGTCAAGAAAATGTGTAGTTAGTTATTGTGAACATTTTTTTAATTGTGTTTTGTGCTTGGGTTCTGAAACGTCCGTCACAAAATGTTAGAATGTAAGTGGTCTTGTTGTGTATCCATGTGTAGTTTTGCTTGTTTATTTCTTGTTGTTGTTGTTGTTTTGTGTATGTGTGGTCTTTGTTATTATTATTGTTGTTGCTTTTTTTGTTTTGTTTTGTTTGTTGTTTGGAACACTATTTTTGAATATGCTCGCTATGAATTTTTTGTTTATTTTGTTGATTGTTTTGTGTGTGTGTGTGTGTATGTTTATTTTAAAGTAAAGTTTTGTTTTTAGTTTGTTTATTTATTTTTTAAAAACTTTATTTGAATATGATTGGTTAGGATCTTGTTTCTGCTTCTCTGTCTGTCTGTCTGTCTGTCTCTCTCTCTCTCTTTCTCTCTCTCTCTCTCTCTGTGAATGAATTTTTCGAAACCATTTTTTAACAGTTCTCTTTCTTTGTCTTGTTTCAGGGTCAGCAACTCCGAGCGAAAACACCGAGACAGCGCCCGCACAGTCACCCGCCCCTGCTAAGTAGACGTCATCTGCTGCGTGTCTGTCCATCATCGTTTCTTTCGTTCATTATGATCGTATCCTGTAGACAATTTCCTCTGTGTTTGTGTATACATACATACATATAGTCTGGTGTCGAACAAGAAGGTGGGGAGGGGGGAAGTGAGAGCAAAGACACGGAGATTGAATCTTGTCAAGATGGAAAACGTTTCTGTCGGATTTTTAAAAAAATGTGCAGTGTTGATAATCTGTTATCTCTTGTCCATGTCTAGTTCGGATGTGCGCTAACACGCAGAATATCAGTCTTCGCTTTCATTGTTTTTTTTTCTTGTGCTGCGTTCCTCATAGCTGGTTGTGAGTGTGTGTGTGTGTGTGTGGGTAAACCTAGCCAAATCCAATCAAAAACATCTTTTTTTCATGATGAAAAAAGGTAAAGGTGTCCCATAACCTATGTGGTCATAGGGGAGCGAGGCGTTAGACCTCGACTTCTCTAGGGGCCAGCATATTTAAGGCAGCGCCCATCTCCTCTCCCTCACTGCTTTACCTTCCCTGTCCCTAAAGAGGGCAGGTACCCATTTACAGCTGGGGGACTGTACTGAAGCCAAGGCGTGTAAATGGTCACCCATCCACTTGGTAACCACGCTCGATGTTGCTTAACTTTAGCCTGGGGAAAGCGAGTGCTCTGACTACTGAGCTGTCCCGTCCCCTTTTTCATTGAAAAATGAGTAAAATCACAGGGTATGTTTACGTGGCTCATTTCACACGTCACGCATTCATCTAACGAGTTAAGTTGGATTATCAGTGTATGTAGCGTAAGAAAGCACGCACATCGCGCATGTATGCACATGCTTACTCACTCACTACACACACACATGCATGCACACACTCACACACACACAGAGGATGGGAAAGCCTAGTGGTTTGAACACTGCGCTCGCAATCTGACGACCCGGGTTTGATTCCCGTTCAAGTGGATCATTTCCCCTGGAGTTAACATCAGTGCAGACTCCACTCTCCCCAAAAGTCCTTCGGATGAGACTATAAACCGAGGCCCCGTGTGCGAACGCACGCAGAACATCTTGCGTACACGTTAAATCCTGTTCAACTTTTCGAAAGTGTAGGTGAACAGTTGACAAAATTGACAAAAAAACCACATACACATGGGGACTAGATGTAAAAAAGCACATGAGTGCTTCTTCCATTATCCTCGATATAAAAGAATAAATAAATCAATAAAAGAATAAATAAATAAACAAACACACACACACACTTTGTGTGAAGAGGCTTTAAATTAAAGGAACATCAATCCTTCGCACACACGCACGAACACACACACACACACACACACACATACATACATACATTATTCCCAGACAAGCTGCTACTGTCCCTCTTGTCATTTTAAAATTTCCCACTCTTATGATCTTTAGATGAAATGTTGGTTTTTTTGTTTGTTTGGTTTTTCAAAACTAAAAAAAACCCATTTGTTTACTTATTTGTTTACTTTTTCTGTGCTGACGTGCATTTGTGAACCAGATGTGCACAAGAAATCACAATTGTCCTAATGTTTGTTGTTTGTTGTGTGGGTATTATGGAAAATAAAGTGTAATTGTAAACGTTTTCTGTTTTGTGCTCTTTTGTGGAAACATTTTTTTTTTTTGGTTAATATTATTTTGTAGTAGATTTTGCATTGCTTGACAATTTTTAAAAAAGTGCTTTTCATAATCTTTGTGGTGTGGATTTTAGGGGTTTTGAAAGTTGTGTGTGTGTGTACACGTTATATGTGTGCGCATGTGTTTGTGTGAATATGCATGTATGCGCACAAACCTACACACGTGTACAAATTTTGTATCGTATCTTCCTGCGTCTCCCCAGCTTTAAACAAGATTGCTTCAAAACTGATCGAAGTTGATTTGTCAAGGTTTTGGATTAGATTCTTCAAGACATGCGATGCAACCAATGAACCCCACACCAAGCAAATCCAGCATAACTCAGTCAAGGGTCCAGTACTTAAATTAGCCTGCCCCTTTCCTTTTACCAAGGTCCTAGTGTGGTCAGTTCCTGCTGTAATAATCACCAGCTGGGCTGGGATGGGATGGATAGCAGCTGAAAGTGGAGGCAACTGACAGTTGTGGTGCCTGCAGTGTGTGTATTGTATGAAAATTTAGTCCATCACATGTTTAGGGGTAATTTTTGTGCAGAAGTTGTTGTTTTTTTCTCCATACGTTTGACGCTGCATTAGTCTTGTCCATACCCCTTTGTTGTTGGCCAAGTTATAAACAGTTAGGATGAATGGAGAAATAAGAACAATGCCTTGAATCGTGTAGGTTTGGGATATATTTACGATATTCTAAACATTAAATTAAAACCTCAGAGATTCTTAAAAAAAAAAGCCTATGAGGATGTCACAATTTGCGCCCAATTTTTTTTTTATGCGAGCCACACCCCTCCATGTCCCTTTTCTGAAGAAACGAACAAGCTACAAAACATAAGAACATCCCCACCTCCCCCCACCCCCACCCCCTATTCCAATTCCCTTCACTGGGTTCAAAAGTCTTGAATGGTCAGGATGGTGAAAGTCTGCAGTCTGTCGCAATGACCTTGCCAGACCCCTTACAGTTTTTCCTGAAGCCCCCCCCTAAAAAAAAGCCAGAAAAAAATCAAAACCCAACAAACCTAAGGTCCCTTCCCTTTTCTTCAAAAAGCCTTAGATTTGTTAGTCACTGCATCGTTAAGAACAAAATAATCTCCAGGTTTCCTGGCCATGCTAAAGTTGTAATCCAGTCTGTATGGCGAAGTCTTGCAGTCTTGCCTTCTGTTGAAAAAAAAAAAATTGACACTAGTACGAAATGTGTAAAAACACCAGACAAACCTGATTCTGTTTTAGTGCACAGAAAGTGTAGCAACCGATCGTGTCATTCATGCCTGTATTGAGCTTTGTGCCCATTCGGGACCTCTCGGTCAGTCTGTCTGCCTGTCAGGCTGTCCCTCTTTCTCTCTGTCTCTGTCTCTGTCTGCCTACCTGACAGTCTCTCTCTCTCTGCTCTCTCTTCTCTCTCTCTCTATCTCTCTCTCTCTCTCTCTCTTCTCTCTCTCTCTCTCTCTCTCTCTCTCTCTCTCTCTCTCTTTCTCTCAAATATGTTTATATGTTTTGTAGCCTTATAACTGTGCAATGTAATAAATAAAAAAAACCTGAATAAAGAAGTTTTTTTTAAAACGTCTGCAGTCTTGTCGCATGGACCCTGCTGGTCCTCGCAGTGGTGTTTTTTTTCCTTTTTCTTCCTGGAGCTGTACTGGGCAGGGCCACCACGTCTGGTGTCCCCAGACTGTTGAAGGGAGGAGGAGGAGGACAGGACTGCGGGATATAGGAGAGAGAGGGGGGGGGGGCAGGTTTGTGGGTCTGTGCTACAGTGGATACTGGTCAGTGTGGGATACTTTCAGAACAAACGGGACAAGATCAGGCTTACGAGTATATCATAAATTCTTTTTTGTTTGTTTGTTGTTGTTGTTCCTCGGCTAGAGCTTCAAGGTTCGTCAACGGTGAGATTTTTTGTGGTATATATATGCAACCGGTTTTTGCCCCACCATTAAGGTAGCCGCGTTCCGACTTCAGGGATATTTCGTGATTTGAGTTCTCTCCTTCAACCTCCTTGATTAGTGGTTACAACCCCCCTATCTGCCTTTCGTAGAAGAGCAGGCCAGCTGCGTCCAATGGGAGGGAGGACACAGACATGCCCAGCATGCATCCTGGAGAGTGACGGACTCCGCCAGGTTCGACTTGTTCCTGAAAAAATTCAGTGCGGTGGTGCCCCAGTGACTCAGAGTTGTGAAGCAGGTCACTCCTAAGTCAGTCAAGATTCAGTGTGGATGCACACACAGGAGTTGCTGGAGATGACTGAAATATTGATATTGATGATGAGTGAGTGAGTGACACTCCGCCACGAAATGAATCGCTTTGCACCTGACCCACTTTTCCTCTAAGAGTCATTTTAGACAGGTGGGGGTCAGGTTGTCCATTTTTAAAAATTTTGATTGATTATAAAATTGTAGCCATTGACCAAAGGGAAGACCTAGCAAAACCTGGGCTGCACAGATGATCTTAGAGAAAGGGGCATAAATAAGGAGGAAGCTCAAAACAGAGAGAGAGATGGAGAAGGCTCATCAATGTCAAGCCTCCCCTGGGAGAAACATGACGAAAAACGAAGAAGAAGAAGAAGATAAAATTGTAGCCATTCTTCTACCTTGTATCAAAGTATCAGTATCAAAGTGTAATTGTGTTTACTTTAGAAACGTGTTTTAAAACATGCCCAAGCCTTCATTCTGACCACCTATTATGATAAAAAAATTTGTCAATTTCTCATTTTGTCACTTCCCACGGTCTATCATTTGAATTTGTTATCTAACTTTTCATACAATTGTCCGATTTTCAATCTGTTTTTTTGTATTGAATAGCCTTTTTATTGCAGATTAATAATATGACAACAACTAAAAATTGATGTTGGGTGCAATGCAACTCATTATGATTTGTGGTAGAGCATTACACTTCATCTGATCCCAAGGCTTACATTGAACTGTTGTTATGCTTTCCAATATTATGTTGAGTTGGTTGCAGCTATGACACTCTCTCAGCATAACAACCTACATACAGTCTCCTTCAAAGGAAAAAAAAAATCTTCTGAAGTTAGAGTGTGGCTGCCTATATATGTTGCAAGATATACTTGAAAACGGTCATAAGGACAGACTTTTCATCTAGTGTGTACTTCACAATCTCACAGAGATTCCCAGGTGGGATGATGAGTGAGACAGAGTGCAGTATTCTGGGTGACATGACACCCCCCCCCCCCCCCCCCCCCCCCCCCCCCTCCATCCCAAGAGTGTTAAGCCGAGGAATGCCCACCACCACCACCAATAATAACAACAGAAGTATTAACGTCTGCTAAAAAAAAAAAAGAGTATGTTATCATTATTGATTTTTTTTGTTGGTGACAATGTTAGGATAAAAACCTCTGCTTCGTTTTTGTTTTAAAGAAATTTTATCACTATCTTAAAAAAACAAAATTATCATTAAAAAGAAAAATCGTTTGTACTTTGTGTGTGTGTGTGGAGCTCAGAGAGAGAGAGAGAGAGAGAGAGAGAGAGAACAAAAATATTTCTTGTCCATAGAATATGTCTATGATTTAGAAAGAAAAAAAAACCCAAAACAAAAAAAGATATCTGTACATAGCTATATAACATTAGTGGTTATTATTCAGCTGTATGGTTAAAATTAAGAAGAAAGGGAAGTTATTGCTCGTTGTTAACGAATAATTACGGAGAACTTTGAATCAAAGTTTGACTGTCCAGTTAGAAAGAAGCGTTTGGTTAACTTCATGCCGAAGTTGGATGTGCTGGGCCTGACTTGTCAGGTGCTTAACGGCAGCGTGACGCATTTTCGCTCATACGACACGCAACAATAGTTGCTGTCTGAGTGTTTGACGAAGAAGAAGAAGAAGTTAAGGTTGATATTTCCCCCCCCCCATGTTTTTCTTCTCATTAAAAGAAGAAAAAAATTGGTTCCAAGTTTGTATTTGGGTTTGTTTGTTTGTTGTTGTTGTTTTATTTTTTTGGGGGGGTGGGGGTGGGGGGCCTTTTGTTTCATCATTTTGACACAGTCAGAAAAGGAGAAATGATTTTTGTTTGTAGTTGTTGTCTATATAAAAAAAAATGCGTAAAAGAAATTGCAGAGTGAAATAAACCAGTTTTGGAGTAACGGAAATAAAATTGCTCAGGTGTATGTGTGCATGTTTTCTTTTTTTTATTCCTCCTTTTTTTGTTTTTGTTTTTTTCCTTCCAAAGATTGAGAAGTGTAGTAAGTAAATAATGAAAGAGAAAGCCCACCCCAAACAAAACCTCACCCAAAACTTGTCAGTAATATAATGATGTGTGAGGAGATGTGTTCATTTTGGATAGATATTGTAGAATATGTGATGTCAAAGAAAGACCATTAAATTTGTAAATAATGTTGTTATTGGTGCATTTTTTTCTGTTACGCATTTTAAAACTCTCTCTCTCTCTCTCTCTCTCTCTTCCATTGTATCATTGTGTATTCTCTCCCTTGTCATTTTTTTTTTCGGGCGTTGTTCCTTAGTTATCTACCCCTATCCTCTCCCCCCATTTCCTTTTATCTCCTCTCTTCCCCCCCTTTATTCCCCCTTTCTCTCCCCTCTCCCCCTCTCCTCTCCCTCTCCCCTCTTTTCTCCCCTCTCCTCTCCCCTTTTACTCCTTTCTCTCCCCTCTCTCCCCCTTTCCTCTCCCCTCTCCCCCTTGTCTCTCCTCCTCCTCTTCTTCCCCTCTCCCCCTTTCTCTTCCATCTTCTTTCTCTCCCCCATATCTTCCCCATCTCCTCCCCCCCCCCCTCCCCCTTGTCTTCTCTCTCCCTTCTCTCCCCTCTCCCCTTTTCTCATCCCTCTCCTTTCTCCCCTCTCTCCCCCTTTCTCTCCCCTCTTCCCCCTTCTCTCCCCTCTCTCCCCTTTCTCTCCCCTCTCCCCCTTTCTCTCCCCTCTTTTTATCCCCTCTCCCCCTTTTCCTCCCCTCTTCCCCCTCTTCTCTCTCCCTCTTTTATCCCCTCTCCCCTTTTCCCTCCCCTCTCCCCCTTTCTCTCCCCTCTTTTATCCCCTCTCCCCCTTTCTCTCCCCTCTCCCCCTTCTTCTCTCCCCTCTTTTATCCCCTCTCCCCCTTTTCCCTCCCCTCTCCCCCTTTCTCTCCCCCTCTTTTATCCCCTCTCCCCCTTTCTCTCCTCTCTTCCCCCTTTCTTTCCCCTCTACTCCTCTACTGCCCCATTTCCCCACCCCTCTACTTTATCTCCCTCTTCACTGTCTCCCCCATATCTCCTCCATCTCTCTCTCCCCCTCCCCCCCCCCCCCCCCTTGTCCCCTCTCCCCTTTTCTCTCCCCTCTCCTTTCTCTCTTCTCTCCCCATCCTCTCCCCTTTTTTCTCCCCTCTTTCTCCCTCTTTCATTGAGTGTATTTGTTCATGACGATATCTTAATTCAATGATTTTCTTTGTAGATGAAAACTGTACTGTGTTGTGGTTTCCTATGGTTTTGTATTTTTTTGTATTTATTT
>CM054162.1:30049015-30061515 GCA_028751875.1 Rapana venosa
TTAGCACTGGGCCCTGGACCCTTGACTGAGTTATGCTACATTTGCATGGTGTGTGTGTGTGTGTGTGTGTGTGTGTGTGTGTGTGTGTGTGTGTGTGTGTACCCTTTGAGGCTAAACTATGGGAAATCAACCCAAACTGTTGATCATTTTCCAATTTGAGATCTTTTTCCCTTGCTTCAACCCTTTGGGTAAGTGTATTTGGCAAAGTTCCTGTTGACTAAGTTTCTTTGGATTGGGGACGGGATAGCTCAGTGGTCAGAGCACTCGCTTTCCCCCAGCCAAGGTTAAGCAGCGTCGAGCGTGGTTACCAGTTGGATGGGTGATCGTTTGCGCGCCTTGGCTTTGGTACAGTCCCCTAGTTCACCCAGCTGTAAATGGATACATGTCTCTTTAGGGTCAGGGAAGGTAAAGCAGCAAGGGAGAGGAGATGGTCGCCGTCCTCAATATGCTGGCCTCTGGAGAAGTGAGGTCTCTGATGCCTCGCTCCCCTGTGACCTTATAGGTTATGGGACACCTTTACCTTTTACCTGTTGAATAAGTTTCTTTGGATGTAGACTAGTATGTCTGAAATATATAATGATTCGGCAGACAAGAAACTTTCATGGAAAACAGGTAAACTTGTGTAAAAGTTTTAGGAAAATTAGTAAATGACAATGTGCAAGTCCATAAACTGAATATAAACACCCCCACCCCACACAAATCTGTTTGCTCAAAAAAACATAGTTCTTGAATAAACCAATGAGTATTTTTGTTGGAATTTTACAACCATTCCTTTAACGTTCAAACATCTTCATGTTGCATTTACCTTTAATTTGTTGCATTCAAAGACCTCAATATGTAAAACTCATTTGTTGGAATGTTGAAAATTGCACTTTTGGAATGCCTGAACATCTCTATGCTTTATAAAGGGTAAGGTAAAGGAGTCCCATAACCTATAAGGTCGTAGGGGAGCGAGGCGTCAGAGACCTCACTTCTCTAGGGCCAGCATATTGAGGGCGGCGCCCATCTCCTCTCCTTCGCTGCTTTACCTTCCCTGACCCTAAAGAGGGCAGGTACCCATTTACAGCTGGGGGAACTGGGGGAACTGTACTGAAGCCAAGGCGCCAAACGGTCTACCCGTCCAATTGGTAACCACGCTCACGCTGCTTAACTGGCTGGGGGAAAGCGAGTGCTCCGACCACTGAGCTATCCCCTCCCCCTGCTTTATATTTAACTTAATTTCATTCAAAGGCCACCTTTAGTTTTCTTTGGTTAAGTGAGAATTTGTTTTTAAAAAAAGTGCAGGAATCAATTCCTTTTTCTCTGTTCTTGTCATTCACAGCTGTCAGTTTCCCTCACTTTCAGCTTACTCTCTCAGCTGCTATCCATCCCATCCCAGCTGGTGCTGATTACAGCAGGAACTGACCACACTTGGACTTGGTAAAAGGAAGGGGATAGTTTTAACACTGGGCCCTGGACCCTTGACTGAGTTATGCTGGATTTTCACACTGTGTGTGGGTGTAAATAACACAAATGTGACGCTCCACCACGAAATGAGTCGCTTTGCACCTGACCCACTTTTTCGTTAGGAGCCATTTTAGGCAGGTGGGGGTCAGGATTTCGATTTTGAGATTTTCCTGATTATAAAACTAAAGCCATTTTCCTACCTTGTACTAAAGTATCAAGGCGTAATTTTGTTTCCTTTTGTTTAAAAAAACTCATTTAACAACATCCAAACCCTCATTCTGGCAATCTATTACGATGCTAAACTTGTCAATTTCTCATTTTGCAACTTTCTGCAGGCTACCGTTTCAATTTGTAATAACTTTTCACAGAAGTGTCCGATTTACAATCTGTTTTATGCATTGAATAGCTTATTGAATGCAGATTGATAACATGTCAATAACTAAAAACTGACCTCTGGTGCAACGAGATTCATTTTGTGGTGGAGCGTCCACCATTTTTATGTGGAATAACTGAGAGCATAATTATGCAGTTTCTTATCTCCTCTGCAAGCAACAGAAAAGTGTCAGTGCAAGGAATTGGAACTGATCCCTTTCTCCATATGTAGTGAAAAACCATCACACACACACACACACACACACACACACTCTCTCTCTCTCTCTCTCTCTCCTCTCTCTCCTCTCTCTCTCTCTCTCTCTCTCTCTAGCCCCGGTTGGAATGGTCAAAATTGTTAGGCCTTTTCCCCTGGTCCTATGATCCTTATGCCTGAAACTGTGAAAGAAATCAATATTGTATACCACGGCAGATTTCTCTGCTTGAAATTTGGGCTGCTCTTCCCAGGGAGTAGGGTGTCGCCACAAGAACAGCGCCACCCATTAGTTCGTTTTCTTTTCATATCTGCGTATGTATTTGGTTACCTCTCAGAGTGGCCTTTTTTTCCCTACAGAAGTTTGCCAGGGACAATTCTCTTGTTGCCGTGGGTTCTTTTACATGCATTAAATGAGTATTGCAGACGTAATCTTGGTCATCTAAAAGACTAGCATCCAGACCACCACTCACGGTCTAGTGAATAGGTGAAGAGTTTCAGGCACAAACGGGGATCAAACCACTACACACTTAAAATCTGGACTGTTCGCTTTCTAGGTAGGTGTGTTACCTCTAGACTACCGATAAACCACAGTTCACACACACACACACACACACACACACACACACACACACACACACACACACACACACACACACACACACACACACACACACACACACACACACACACACATACACGCACGCACGAACACACACACACACACACACATACACACACACACACACACACACACACACACACATACACTACACACACACACACACACACACACACACACACACACACACACACACACGCACGCACACACACACACACACACACACACTCACACACACACACACACACACACCACCACACACACACACAACACACACACACACTCACACACACACACACACACACACTACACACACACACACACACACACAGAGAATAAAAACGTTACGGCAAGGTGATTAAGATGGAGGAGGCTGATTAAAAGCAGGGACAGCTGTGTGGTGTAATAATCAAGGAAGATCCTAGGTAGGAAATAAGGAACTCAGAAAAAAAGACTGCGCCGACTGCATGGAATTAAACAAAAGAAGAAAAAAGTCCGGCTCACTTCTTGCCTGTCTTCTGTCTGCCACTTTTCCCAAGCAGGGACCAGAACGTGTCTCTGTACCGAGACCCCATCATGTAATAGATGAAGAAATTGAAGGTGAAATTAGCGTAGAGAAACGCTTCAGAAATCCACACAGTGGTCAAGAAAACATCGTGGCCCTCTCCCCCAGCAACCAGCTGTGGCAGGAAGAACCACACCACGCGGAAGAAAGACGATGGAGAACAACAGACGATAAAAAACACAGAATTTCCGATCAGCATTTTTGTAAGCGCCACGTCACGTGACGATAGCGAGGAGGAGGAGGAGGAGGTTTCGGACCGCCATGTCATCAGTTGATGGAGTTTGACTGTGGTGATGATTGTGGCTGTTATCACCACCAGCATCCCTCCTGAAACGATGAAAAGTCCGTTGACAAAACCTTCGATGCGGTCAATGATGTCCTTGTTGGCTTTATAAAAAGCTCCCGCGATCAAAGTCGTCCTTACTCCACCAGTCGCAGGGTCAGACACACACCCCACCCTGTACTTGTAGGCTACAGGAAAGTGTACCCCAAACACAGCCAGGCTGATAACAACGATAATCAAACCCATAGTTCGCGTACGAAGCCAGGTTTGGTACTTCAAAGGGTTGAGAACGCAGTAGCATCTCTCACAGGCGATGATGGTTATCAAAACGATAGAAATCAATCCCGTGCCGAAAAAGCAGACGAGGTTGTTGTTGACCAAAAAGGCATTCCAGTGCGGGTTTACGGCTTCTCCGGTTAACAGCAGGTAGATGTTTTCAACATCCAGGCAAAAGCAGGAGGTTATAAACAAAGCGTCAGTGATGGAGAGGGAGAAGAGTAAGAGGTTGACCCGGTCCTTGAGACCCTGTGTGTAGAACACCGCCATGTTCATGAGGTTGGCGGGTAAGTCAATCAAAAACAGCACAAGCAGGATGCCCAGTTTGAATCTCTGGGCGTACTTCTCCACGGTGTTGCTGACGCTGTCCTCAGAGATATTGTTACGCTGTTTCTCAGTTATGTTGAACAGAACTCCCAGGCAAAGTTGAGTTATAGGTGTGTATTCCATGACGCCATGTTGCGTGTTGTTTGGGGAAATGCTTGGACTTAGAGAAGTAAAAGAGTCATTCCAAACGATCTCCTCAAGCATGGACGCCATCGGCCTTGCACAGAGTATCCTCTTGTTCAGATCCACAATGTGTTCTTTTTTGATGTTGTTAAGAATTTACCACACTAGGACAGATATTGGGAGAACGATGCAACACTGAGATAAGAGATTTAGGAAAACAAGAATCTTTTAAGAACCTTATAACCCCCCCCCCAAAAAAAAAACCCCAACCAAAACCCCACCAACAAACCCAAACCCAACAACAACAAAAAACAACAACAGAACAACAACAAAAATAACAACAGAAGTACCACCCTTTCCTAAAAAAACAAACCAACGAAAAAACAAAAACAAAAACGCACCCCCCCCCCCCTCACCACCACCACAAACGGCAGCATCAGTAGTAGCAGTGGCGGCATCATCATCATCATCATCATCATCATCATCATCATCATCATCACCATCATCATCACCACCATCATCATCATCATCACCATCACCATCACCATCATCATCATCATCATCATCAGCAGCAGCAGCAGCAGCAGCAGCAGCAGCAGCAGAGTTGTTCACCTGACTTTATACCTCTTTACCACTTTAAGTCACGGCAGATTTCTTTACGTAAAATTCGGGCTGCTCTCCCTGGGACGAGTGCCTCGCCACAAGAGCAGCGCCCCCCATTATTTTTTTCTTTTTCCTGTCTGCAACTGTACTTATTTCCCTATCAGAGTGGCTTTTCTTCAACATAATTTTGCTAGGAAAAACTCTCTTCTTGCCGTAGGTTCTTTTACGTGCAATAAATAATTTTATAACACACAGGATCTCCGTTTATCGTCTCATCCAAAAAACTAGCACCACCCAGACCACCACTCCTGGATAGGGGGAAAAGTTTCTGGCCCAAACGGGATGGAACCACCGCACACTTCCGACCCAGACTTTTCGCTTTCTAGGCAGGCGCGTTTACCTCTAGACCAACAATCCACTTGTCAGGGTTTTACAGCAGGAAGGTATTGACAGCACTGTCCCTTTACTTGTGTTGCCTCCCTCATCAAAGTAAGAGACGTGTAGTCCTCCTCACAGACACACCACAGTAACACACACACACACACACACACACACACACACACACACACACACACAACACACACACACACACACACACACACACACACACACACACACACAGTGCAGACACCCTAAGTTACCGATTATCAAGAAGACAGAATTCGAATCCTAACTCTGTTAGCCAACCTTAAGCACGTTAAATTGCAATCAGCAGGTCCAACCAGCAGAGATAAGGACTGGGTCGTTACAAACCAACATTCACACTTACAAACCAACATTCACACTTACAAACCAACATTCACACTTACAAACCAACATTCACACTTACAAACCAACATTCACACTTACAAACCAACATTCACACTTATAAACCAATAGTCATACTTGTAAACCACACTTGTAAACCACTATTCCCACTTGTAAACCAACTGCACACTTCTAAACCAACATCCACACTTATAAACCAACATTCGCACTTGTAAACCACACTGATAAACCAGCTCCACACTTTAAACCAACATTCACACTTATAAACCAACATTCTCAATTATAAACCAACATTCATACTTGTAAACTACACTTGTAAACCAACTTTACACTTGTAAACCAGCTTTGCACTTGTAAACTAACTTCATACTTGTAAACCACACTTGTAAACCAACATTCACACTTGAAGTAAACCAGCTTCACACTTGTAAACCATCTTCGCACTTATAAACAAACTTCACACTCGTAAACCAACTTCACACTTGTAAACCACATTTGTAAACCAACATTCACACTTATAAACCAATCTCACACTTGTAAATCAACATTCACACCTGTAAAGCAACTTCACACTTGAAGTAAACCAGCTTTACACTTGTAAACCATCTTCACAGTTATAAAACCAACATTGACACTTGTAAACCAACAATGACACTTGTAAACCAACATTCACGCTTGTAAACCAACATTGACACTTGTAAACCAACATTGACACTTGTAAACCAACATCACGCTTGTAAACCAACATTGACACTTGTTAACCAACATTGACACTTGTAAACCAACATCACGCTTGTAAACCAACATTCACACTTGTAAACCAACATTGACATTTGTAAAGCAACACTCACACTTGTAAAGCAACACTCACACTTGTAAAGCAACACTCACACTTGTAAAGCAACTGCCCACTACAACACAGCACTCAGCCCTTATAGTTAAAGCCCCAACAACCAATCCAGTACATCGCCTACCGCGTACTAGGTATGGACGTGGCTTATCTAGGTAAAAGATGGACGCTACAGCCGAGTGGTTAAGACCGTTCGACTTCAACCCAAGGGTCCATGAAGTCGTGGGTTCGAATCTCGGCGGCGACTGGTAACTTAAGGGTGGGGGGATTTTTACGATCTCCCAGGTCAACTTCAAGTGCAGACCTGCCAGTGCGTTAACTCCTATTCGTGTGTATGTGCACATGCAGAAGATCAAAGATGCACGGTAAAGATCCTGTAGTTCATTGTCAGGGTTCAGTAGTATACAAGAACACGACCATACCCAGCACACATCCCCAGAGTCGAAGTGCGGCTACCTTCATGGTGGGCAAAAAATGGTGGAATACCCAAAGTACCTCGGAGCTCTAGCCAAGGAACGAAAAAAAAATCTATGTAAAACAAAGCATGAAGAGGGTCTGTCAGTTTTGTGACAACATTTTCGCTTCTGCAAGTTCAGTTCAAGTTTTATTATTTTCTTGATAAAAGCCTACAGCTACACATCTAATCTATCTATCTATCTATCTATCTATCTATCTATCTATCTATCTATCTATCTATCTATCTATCTATCTATCTATCTATCTATCTATCTATCTGTCTATCTATCTATCTATCTATCTATCTATCTATCTATCTATCGTCTGTCTGTCTGTCTGTCTGTCTGTCTGTCTGTCTGTCTGTCTATCTATCTCTCTCTCTCTCTCTCTCTCTCTCTCTCTCTCTCTCATCTCTCTCTCTCTCTCCCCCCCCCCCCTCTCTCTCTCTCTCTCTCTCTCTCTCTCTATATATATATATATATATGTAACACAACACACACCCTTTGAAAATCCTTGTGAATCAATTTTAACAATATCAAAACAATAATAAAAAAAAGTTGAGGGATAACGATAAAACTTTTTGTGTGAACCAACTTTAACTCTCTTAAAACAGGAAGCACAAGTTAAGTCTATAATTATAACAATGTTTAAAGCAATAAACAGGAGGAGTTAACTTTGGTGTCTTGCTCATAGAACTAAAGTAGTCGAATTATGACAATGTTTAAAACAATAAACAGGAGAAGTTAACTCTGGTAAGACACCAGAAATAAAGCGGTCGAACGTGAACAATGATAAATAAACAGGAGAAGGCAACTCTCAGGTCTTGCTCACAGAATTAAGGTCAAGGTGACGAACTTTAACCCTAGCCCCGTGAACCAGACTCAAGAGGAAAGTTGTCCCTGGCAAACATTCTTTGATTATTTATTTAATTAATTAATTATTTATTTATTTATTTTATGTTTTTGGCAAACATTCTGTAGATAAAAAGTCACTTACAAAGAGAAACAACTATACACTATGCACGCAGGAGAAAAATGGGTGGCGCTGGTCTTGTGGCGATGCGTTCTTCCCGGGCCCAGAAGAGCAGCCCCACAATTTCACGCAGAGAAATCTGCCGTGATTTAAAGTGGCATACATTGCAATGCAATGTAATACAAAACAAAACAATACAATGCAATGTAATACAATGCAGTACAATACAAAACATTACAAAACAATACAATACAACGCAACACAATACAATACAATGCAATGCAATACAGTACAACACAATGCAATACAACGCAATGCAATTCAATACAAGGCAATACAATGCAATACAATAAAATGCAATGTAATGCAATGCAATATGATGCAATACAATGCATTATAATGCAACACACTACACTACACTACACCACACTACACTACACTACACCACACTACTCTACGCTTCACTACACTACACTACAATACACTACACTACACTACACTACTACACTACACTACACTACACTACACTACACTACACTACACCACATACACTACACTGCACCACACTCACACTACACTACACCACACCACACCACACCACACTGCACTACACTACACCACACCACACCTCACCACACCACACACACACTACACCACACTGCACTACACCACACTACACTACACTACACTACACTACACTACACTACACTACACTACACCACACCACACTACACCACACGAAACTACACTACACCACACTATACTACACCACACTACACTACACTACACCACACTACACTACACTACTCTACACTACACTACATTACACCACACTACACCACACTACACTACACTACACTACATTACACCACACTACACCACTCTACACTACACCACACTACACCACACTACACCACACTACACCACACTACACCACTCTATACTACACCACACTACACTACACTACACAACACTACACCACACTACACTACACCACACTTACCTACACCATACAACACTACACCACACCACACTACACTACACTACACTACACTACACCACACCACACTACGCTATACTACACCACACTACACTACACTACACAACACACACCACACTACACTACACTACACCACACCACACCACACTACACCACACTGCTCCACACTGCACCACACTACACCACACTGCTCCACACTGCACCACACTACACCACACTGCTCCACACTGCACTACACTACACCACACTGCTCCACACTGCACTACACCACACTACACCACACTGCTCCACACTGCACCACACTACTCAACACTGCTCCACACTGCACCACACTACTCCACACTGCTCCACACTGCACCACACTACTCCACACTACACTACACTCCACTCCACTGCAGCACACCACGTCATGTGTGGTTACCAAGTGGATGGGTGACCGTTTGAGCGCCTTGGCTTTAGAACAGTCCCCCAGCTTACCCAGCTGTAAATGGGTACCTTGCCCTCTTTAGGGTCAGGGAAGGTGAAGCAGCGAGGGAGAGGAGATGGGCGCCGCCCTCAATATGCTGGCCCCTAGAGAAGCTGAGGTCTCTGACACCTCGCTCCCCTACGACCACATAGGTTATGGGAACACCTTTACCGTTACCCTTTACTATCGCAACACTTATTGTTGTTGTTGTTGTTGTCATGGCTTCGTCGACATTTCGTACCTGCTTCTCCCAGGGATAGCCTGGTGGTTAGAGTGATGCATTCGTGATCTGCTGACCCGGGTTCGATTCTCGTTCAAGAGGATTTTTTCTCTGGAGTTAACATCAGTGCCGACTCCACTCCCCTCCCCAAAAGTCCTTCGGATGAGACTATAAACCGAGGCCCCGTGCGCGAACGCGCACAGAACATCTTGTTCACACGTTAAAACCCGTTCCGCTTTTCGGAAGAGTAGGCCATTGTGTGCCTGTGGGAATTTGATGACAAAATTGAAAAACTGCACGTACAGACGGGGACCCGGTTTGTAAAAAAAAGCACATGAATGCTTATTCCATTATCCTCGAAATAAAAGAATAAAATAAAATAAAGCACGATCTCTTCTCTCCACTGATATTGTGTAGCCCAGTGGTTAGAGCATTGTGTTCGCAATTTCACGGGCCAGGATCGAGCCACCACCGATGCACCCGTTCAAGGGGACATTTTCCCCCCTGGAGTTAACGTCAGTGCTGACTCCACTTCCCCAGACGTCATTCAGATGAGACTAGGAATCGAAGCCCCGTGTGTGCGAAAGTACGCAGAACATCTTCAGCACACGTTTAAAACCCGTTCTGCATTTTTGTGTGAGAGTAGGCCATTCGTGCCGGTGAGAACGGATGATAGAAAATATATGTTTAAAAAAGGTAAGGTAAGGTAAAGGAGTCCCATAACCTATAAGGTCGTAGGGGAGCGAGGCGTCAGAGACCTCACTTCTCTAGGGCCAGCATATTGAGGGCGGCGCCCATCTCCTCTCCCTCGCTGCTTTACTTTCCCTGACCCTAAAGTTTAAAAAAGCCTGCATGAAAACTGGTGTTGTGTTTAGACATCATTCCCGAAGTCAGAATATGGTTACCTTAATGGTGGGCCCAAATGGTCGCGTGTGAACCAAAAAATAATCTCACCATTGGTGAACCTCAGAGCTCTAGCCGAGGAACGAAGAAGAAAATAATAATAATAAATAGAATTTATATAGCGCTATATCTTGATCAGACTACGCCACACCACACCACACTACACCACACTACTCCACACTACACTACACCACACTACACCACACTACACTACACCACTCTACACTACACTACACTACACCACACTACACTACACTAATGCGCTCCCTTGTCATATCCATATTTCTGTATGCCTGTGAATCATGGACCCTGACTGCAGATTTGGAGAGAAGAGTACAGGCGGTGGAGATGAGATGCTTTCGGAGACTCCTTGGCATCTCCTACAAAGACCACATAAGCAACGAAAGCGTGCATAACAGAATCCAGCAAACCATTGGACCCTATGAGAACCTTCTAACGATCGTGAAAAAACGTAAACTTAAATGGTATGGGCATGTCACAAGATCCAAAGGACTTGCAAAGACAGTTTTACAAGGCACTGTCCAGGGAGGAAGAAGAAGACGCAGACCAAGGAAGAGCTGGGAGGATAACATCAGCGAATGGACAGGCCTAGAACTCAACAAAACCCTGAGAAAGGCAGAACAGAGAGAGGAATGGAGGGAGCTGGTTGTTGAGTCTTTGAGGGTGCCCCCACGGTCGTCAGACTACGGGACAGATAGATAGATATCTTGCATTTACAAATCAGAGTGCTTCCATTCAATCCGCTCCTACACGTGCAACCAACAATGATTAGCAATAGTTTAACAAATTCAAATTACACACACACACACACACACACACACACACACACACACACACACACACACACACACACACACACACACACACACACACACACACACAGGTTATACATTTCAGCAGGGTGATGGAATTGAGGCTGTTAAAGGCAGGGACAGATATGAGATGAAACAGGATGGAAAATTCTTAGGTTTGAAATAGGTATGTTTTGAGGCTGGATTTAAAGCAGTCGTAAGTAGGCTTTTCACGAAGGGAGAGAGGAAGGTCATTCCAGATTGATGGACCAGAAATAGAGAAAGAGCGACGGCCAACAGTGGATTGGTTGAATCTAGGTATTCGTAAGCACAGGGTATCTGCAGTAGAGTGGAGGGAACGAGAAGGAGTGTACAGGTGAAGAGATTCACAGAGATACGAGGGTGCTGTTTTATGGATGCACTTGTAAGAGACGGTACTGATCTTGTACTTTACTCTCTGTGGCACAGGCAACCAGTGGAGAGATTGCAGGAGAGGAGTAATATGCTTATTTTAAAAAAAAATTTGAGGACTAATCGAGCTGCAGAGTTTTGTATGCGTTGAAGGGAGTGGATAGATGATGCTGGCAGACTAGCCAAAAGAGAAGTAAAAACACTCTGAAAGACAAAAACATATTTTAAGGACAGCTTTTCAGGCATGTGTGAGTAAGAACCATGCCTTTGGCCTGACCTGACTGGAGTTACGGCTCCTGGATGAGCCTTCGTCAGAGGTCTCGGTGGTGATTGAAGCTTCACCTGCTGTGGTACCTTACAGCGAGACACTTTTCAGAATTCAGAAGTGGCAATCGCATTCAAACGCCATCGGACCATATGAAAAGCTCCTGACTTCAGAGAAAAAAACGCAAACTTAAGTGGTACAGGCACGTCACACGAACATCTGGACTGGCCAAGACTGTCCTACAGGGAACAGTACAAGGAGGGAGACGAAGAGGCAGACAGAGAAAACGATGGGAAGACAACATCAGAGAGTGGACTGGCCTCGATTTGCTACAGAGAGCAGAAGACCGTAGGAAGTGGAGGAAGCTGGTTGCAAAATCTTCAGTGGTACCGCCAAGGTCCTCGAGACTACGAGGTAGGTGATTTCATCCACAAGAAAAAAAGTCATACTTCTATGGCCTATCAACGGAAGGAAATATTTCTAAACTCTATGTCACATGTAAGAAAATGAAATTGATTTCTATACATACATCGTAATTCGGAACAGACT
>CM054162.1:30071515-30086515 GCA_028751875.1 Rapana venosa
GGTTTTAACGTGTGCGCAAGATGCTCTGCATGCGCTCACTCACGGGGCCTCGGTTTACAGTCTCATCCGAAGGACTTTTTGGGGGAGAGTGGCGTCGGCACTGATGTTAACTCCAGGGGAAAAATCCTCTTGAACGAGATTCGAACCCAGGTCTTCAGATTGCGAGCGCAATGTTCTAACCACTGAGTTATCTCTTGTGTTGTCTATTTTGCCTTACAATGTTCCGAGTCTGCTTTTTCCGTTCGAGACGCCAAACCTGGTCTATTGATCATTATGCACTCATGTGTGTGTGTAAGTGTGCACACACAGACACACATGCGCACGCAGAGACGCACGCATGCACCCGAGCACACATTCCCTCTTTCTTTTTCTTTCAAACACGCGCTCATGCACACACACATATCTCGTCTAATATCACTGAGTGTGAACAGACGTTAAATTGAAGACAACAACAACAACAACACACATATCTATCTATCTATCTATCTATCTATCTATCTATCTATCTATCTATCTATCTATCTATCTATCTATCTATCCATCCATCTATCTATCTATCTATCTATCTATCTATCTATCTATCTATCTATCTATCTATCTATCTATCTATTTTCTCTTACTCTGCCCCTCTCTCTTTAACTCTCTCTTTCTGTTGCACGCACACACAACACACACACACACACACACACAAACATACACACACACACACCACACCTACCTATCTATCTATCTATCTATCTATCTACTATCTACCTATCTACCTATCTATCTATCTATCTATCTATTATCTATCTATCTATTCTCTCTCTCTCTTACTCTGCCCCCTCTCTCTTCAACTCTCTCTTTCTGTTGCACACACACACACACACACACACACACACACACACACACACACACACACACACACACACACAGAGCATATAAGTGCTTATTCCATTATCCTCGATATAAAAGAATAAAATACAAAAACAACACACACAACCTCCCCATCACACCCCTCTCCCTCCCCCAACACACGCAACCTGCCCCCCCCCCTCCCACACACACACAACCACTCCACCCCCATCCCCTCCCCCCACCTCCCCCCTCCACTTCCCCCCCCCCCCCCCCCACACACCACCCACCTTTCAGAACACCCACAAACCACCTTTTGTCTGTCACCCTCACACCACAGCACAACACGATTCCTTACTTAACCTCTTCCTTTGCTTCTCACACAGCTACTCCCTTTCAGTATCGATGAAAGAAGACTTTGTACCTGGGGATGCAATAGTTCAGTTGTCACAGCACTTGCCCCCCCCCCCCTCCCCCCACCCACCACTTCCCCCTATCCCACCCCCCTCCCACCTCCTCATCCCCCCCCCCCCCCCCGCCCAACCGTCCACCCACACACAATTTCAAAAAAATTAATTCTAGGGACTTTCTTGAAGTTTTGGGATTTTGAATATTATTGTTAGTTACGTTATTGTTGTTTTCTTTGTTTCAACTTTGTTGAGTTTATAGTTTGCTCCTGTTTAAGCTTGTTGTTGTTGTTGTTGTTCTTCTTCTTTTTCTTGTTCTTGCTCTTCTTCTTTCTTTCTCTTCTTCTTCTTCTTTCTTCTTTTCTTCTTCTTCTTCTTCTTTCTTCTTTTTTTCTTCTTCTTCTTCTTCTTCTTCTTCTTCTTCTTCTTCTTCTTCTCGTCTTCTTCGTCTTCTTCTTCTCCGTCTGATTGCTATCATTCTCCTTATGTTTGTTGTTGTTGTTGTTCTTCTTCTTCTTCTTCTTTTTCTCCTCCTCCTGTCCTCCTCCTCTTCTCCTCCTCCTCCTTCTTCTCCTCCTCCTCCTCGTCCTCCTCCTTCTTCTTCTCCTTTTAATGCACAAAACTAACAACATTGATGCTATTTCTTAATCTTTTCTCTCTCCATTCCTTCGTCTCCCTTCTTTAACTTCCATTACACTTTCCACTTTCCTCGTCTAATATCACTTTGTGGAAACAGACGTTAAGTTGAAGACAACAACAACAACAAGAACACACGCACACATACACACACACGCACGCACCGCACGTATGCACACACACACACACACACACACACACACACACACACACACACACACACACACACACACACACACACACACATACACACACGAACGCACACACAGAGTACAAACTCGTACGCAGGTAAACACACAGACAGATAGACAAACACACACACTCATTCGTACACAGGAGAGACAGACAGACAGAAAGACAGACAGGCAGACAGAGAGACAGAGAGACAGACAGACAGACAGACAGAAAGACAGACAGACAGACAGACAGACAGACAGACAGACAGACAGACAGACACATAGTCAGACATATACATGCCCCGGCACTAGGGCACACACAAAACACACAAGAGGCTACTCCTGGTTTTACACGAAAAACAAACATCAATACACTAACTACAAGGGAAGCTTATTACTGGAAGAAAAAGGAATTGATTTATCGCGACTAAAGCAGGCCACGACAGACTACCCTCCTGAACCATTCGAACATTGCGCTCGCAATCTGACGACCCGGGTTCGATTCCCGTTCAAGGGGATATTTTACCCCTGGAGTTAACATCAGTGCAGACTCCACTCTCCCCAAAAGTCCTTCGGATGAGACTATAAACCGAGCCCCGTGTGCGAACGCACGCAGAACATCTTGCGCACACGTTAAATCCTGTTCCGCTTTTCGTAAGAGTAGGCCATTGTGTGCCGGTGGGAACAGATGACAGAATTTACAAAACCGCATACACACGGGGACTGGATGTAAAAAAAAGCACAGAAGTGCTTATTCCATTATCCTCGATATAAAAGAATAAAATAAAAATTAAAAAAAAAACCCGTAAGGTTGGGACGGTCAGGTCAAAACAGATCCCAAACGGATTGTCTGTCAGTGTAAACGTACGTCTCAAACGTTCTCAAACGGCTTGTGGCGTGAAGGTTAGCTTGACCGCTCGAGAGAGAGCATGTTCTTTTTTTCCTAGTTTATTTTTTTTGCTGCCTCATCTTCTGTGATGTCCCCGTCCTGCTGTTCCCACGCTGCTCATCCCAATCTCCCCGCCACAGCCATACCCAGATTCGTTATGTCTCATCCCCAGGGTCAGAAGTCCACAGGGAGCCCATCACTATCAGGCTGCCGTGGGGCCACCAGACAGAGGGGCCCTGCATTGCTGCTGGGTGACTTTGGTGGTGTTCAGTGGTGCCTGTTCTGAGCTAACATACGCAGGACACCACCTACTGAGCCCCTTACTAACGACAGTAGTAGCTCAGTTGCGGAGCTAGACTGAGTGAGTTGCCCACCCGAGGTGGCAACCATCACAATGTCCCTCCAATGACCGTTCCCTGTGAACCTCCAACCCCGAAGGCTCTAACACAAACTCACCAAAGGCACAGAAGTGTGTGGAGAAACGAAATCTGAGGTCACCATGAGACCAGAGCAACAGGGACCACCGAATCAGAGGCAATTTTTAAAAAAATGCACGATGATCAAGAGCACACACACCAGCTCAATACATGCTGTGAAACCTATGGCATGAAAATCAGCGTAAGCAAGACCGAAGCCATGACAGTCAGTAGAACTCCAGAAAAGCTCAAAATCAACATCAACAGAGCCCAACTAAAGTGGACGACTGAATTCAAGTACTTAGGCAGTATATTCACAGAAGATGGAAAACTGGACAGAGAAATAGAAACACGCTGTCAAAAAGCAAACGCAGTCAGCTATCAACTTGCCCCACTTCTGCACATCCTAACATCCCTATGACACAAGGCAAAGCTGATCAACGCCATTCTTCCTGCAAATTCTCACTTACCAGTGCCAGACATGCCCCTGACAAAAGGCACTGGAGCAGAAACTGGTAAACGTGTGAGATGAAGGAGCTTGAGAAAGCCGTCAACAAGACCAGGAGAGACAAGATAAGTAAACGGTGATCAGAGACATGAGGAGCAAACACCCATCCTATCCATATGAACCACATGAACCAAGTGGTTCGAGCCTCACAGGATGCGCTCAACCAGCCAGCCTTAGCGTGCTGTACAACTTGAGGTACTCTTGGCACAGGGCCGAGGTAACCCAGCGCTGGAGTAATTCCGTGGCAGAAACACCTGAAAATCCATGGATTGTTCCCTCCTCCAACACCCGCCTTGACAAGCAGCATGAAGTCTAACTACCCTCGACGCCTCAGAGTACAAGCGGAAGGAAAAAATAAAAGTAATACGTAAGTATCCACCCCAGGTTTATAATAATAC
Source organism: Rapana venosa (assembly GCA_028751875.1). Taxonomy (NCBI): domain Eukaryota; kingdom Metazoa; phylum Mollusca; class Gastropoda; order Neogastropoda; family Muricidae; genus Rapana; species Rapana venosa. The sequence goes on from CM054162.1 coordinate 30,075,780, forward strand.
TACTACTACTACTAATAATAAATAAATAAGGTTTATGTCCCTTCACCGGTGTCAGAAATCCACAGAGAGCTCACCAAGGTCAGGACACCATGGGCCACCAGCCAGAGTGGCCATGCACTGATGCTGCTGGGTCGTTTTGGCGGTGTTCAGGGGTGCATGTCCAGAGCTAACATTCATGGAACAGCTCCTTCTAAGCCCCCTGCTAATGACAGTAACAGCTCAGTCGCGGAGCCAGACTGAGTCAGCCACCCACCCAGGGAAGGTGACCACCACTGCAACATCCCGCTAACGACCCTCTCCTGTGAACTCCCAACCCCAAAGGCTTTGGCACAAACTCACCACAGGCACAGAAGTGGTCACTATAGGGCAAGAACCGCTAGAGCTGCTAAATCAGAGACAACATTTTTTTGTGTTGCATGATGATCAGTGGCAGTGAGAATGATGTCAGGATGCTGCTTTGGTAGTGCATGTGCTTTGAAACTTACGTGACAGGGTTGTACTCTACGCTTCCTATTATAATCAGGCTCGGGAGATACAGACACCTACAGTGTTGATCAGGTAATTTGAGCAACTCCCTCAAACCTCGCATCCTTAGAGTGGATGAAGCTCGACTGTGTGGTCCCAGTCTTCCCATTGAGCCCACAGCACACTCACTCGGGGTAGGAGCCGAAGTTCAAAAAATCCTTATGCCTCTAATGGGGTGCAATCCCACAACCTTCCAGTCTGTAAACCAAGGTGCTAACTAATGCACTAAGGAAACTGGTTAAACTTCCTGTTATAAACATCAGGTCTTTGTAAAATTATTTGAGTGTTTACCCTTCCTGTGTTACTAAGGTCAGGTCTTTGTAAAATTATTTTAGTGTTTACCCTTCCTGTGTTACTAACGTCAGGTCTTGGTAAACTTCTTTCAAAGTACTCTACAACTTCCAAACCAGAGCCTTTACATACAGAGTTCACTGTTAAATAACATGGTCATGGGAGAGTAAAAAGCAAGCACACTTACATTTTGGGAATACTTTCGTTTTCTAACAATTTCGTTCAAGCTCGTCAATTTAACTTGAAAAGCAGATGGCATCCATACTTGGACACATCACTTTGAATGACTCTTTCAGTTCAAGGAGTCAAACCAGTTCTCAAAACATCACACTAAACAGTAACCAACACACACAAGTCTGTCTGGGAGTCCTATTCAACACCTCTGAGAAGCCACAAGACGTAAACTGACAGCAAGGTCAGTGAAAGCATAGAGAAGTACGCCCAGAGATTCAAACTGGGCATCTTGCTTGTGCTGTTTTTGATTGGCTTACCCGCCAACCTCATGAACATGGCGGTGTTCTACACACAGGGTCTCAAGGACCGGGTCAACCTCTTACTGTTCTCCCTCTCCATCACTGACGCTTTGTTTATAACCTCCTGCTTTTGCCTGGATGGTGAAAACATCTACCTGCTGTTAACCGGAGAAGCTGTAAACCCGCACTGGAATGCCTTCTTGGTCAACAACAACCTCGTCTGCTTTTTCGGTACAGGGTTTATCTCGATTGTTCTGTCATCCATTATTTGCCTGTGAGAGATGTTACTGTGTCCTCGGTCTTTTGAAATACCAAACCTGGCTTCGTACACGAACCATGGGCTTCATCATTCTGGCCGTGTATTTGGTATTGTTTGGCCTGCATTTTCTGGTGGCCTACACGTACAGGGGACGGGATAGCTCAGTGGTCAGAGCACTCGCTTTCCCCCAGCCAAGTTAAGCAGCGTCGAGCGTGGCTACCAGTTGGATGGGTGACCGTTTGCGCGCCTTGGCTTCAGTACAGTTCCCCCAGCTGTAAATGGGTACCTGCCCTCTTTAGGGTCAGGGAAGGTAAAGCAGCGAGGGAGAGGAGATGGGCGCCGCCCTCAATATGCTGGCCCTAGAGAAGTGAGGTCTCTGACGCCTCGCTCCCCTACAACCTTATAATTTATGGGACTCCTCCTTACACGTACAGGGTGGGCTGTGTTTTTAACCCAGTCACTGGAGCAGTAATGACCGCATTGATTGAAGGAACTTTTTACCAATCCCACAAAGAACTCGTTGATCCTTCTCGAGGGCTTCGTGTTTGGACTTGGTGTATCTGGCGGTGTGAGGATAGTAGTGACAACAGCCACCATAATCACAATAGTCGAGCTCCGTCAGATGATGACATGGCGGACAGAAACGTCTTCCTCCTTGTCGTCACGTGATCTGGCGCTTACAAAAATGCTGATCGGAAATTCCGTGTTTTTCATCATCTGTACCTCTCCCGCTTGTTTTTTTTTTCTGAGTGGTGTGGTTCTTTTTACCAGAAGTGGGTGCAGGAGGAGAGGAGTTGAGTTTTTATTTGACAACCTTGTGGGTTTTGGAAGGATTTCTCTTCATCAATTTCACCTTCAATTTCTTCATCTTCTACGTGATGGGGTCTGGTTACAGAGACACGTTCTGGACCCTGCTTGGGAAAAGTGGCAGACAGCAGACAAGCAAGAACTGGGTGGAACTGGTTCTGTTTTTTCCCCCTTCTCTTCAATCTGTAATGATGTATCAGTGTTCCTTTCCTCATGCTGGTCAGCTTCACGCCTTCTTCGATTTCATTTATCGTTTTTTCCTCCCATTTTTATACCACTTTAAGTCACGGCAGATTTCTCTGCATGAAATTCAGGCTGCTCTTGCCGGGGAGAGCGTGTCGCCACAAGAGCAGCGCCACCCGTTTGTTTTTTCTTTTCCTGTTTGCAACTGTATTTGTTTCCCTATCAGAGTGGCCTTTTTTCTACAGAATTTTGCCAGGGACAACTCTCTTGTTTGCAGTGGGTTCTTCTACGTGCGCTAAATAATTATGTGTAACACACGGGACCTCGGTTTATCGTCTCACCTGAAACACTAGCACCCAGACCAACACTCATATCTAACGGATGGAGGAAAAGTTTCTGGCCCGAACGGGGATCAAACCACCGCACACTTCCGACCTGGACTTTTTGTTTTCTAGGCAGCAAATGTATTTCTTTTCCAAAGTTTGCCAGGAGTCTTTTGGACACCAATAAACTACGCTTAACTAAGGTGAGGGAAAACAAAGGATGGTTGGTTATAGTGTGTACACCATCGTTTAAGGGTTACAATAACTGACACGGGGTTTTTTGTTGTTGATGAAACAATATAACAGTGACATGCGCCTACTATCAGTTTATATGAGAATGGTGGTGTTATTGTGTACAAAATGATCATTTCAGACCGCCAACACTGAGCGCTTTGATTTGTTGCTTTACAAGATTCAGCGCTATATAAATTCCATACATTATTATTATTATTAACACTGACGTGGCTTTCTATGTGTCTTTCTTTCTTTCTTTTTTCTTTCTTTTTTGCTGTCTGTCTGTCTGTCTGTCTTTCTTTCTTTCTCTCTTTGTTTGTTTGATTGTTTCTGTCTTTCATTTCGATGATAGTGGAATTAAGCACTTGTGAGCTTTTATTATTTTTAATCTAATCCAGTCACGCACGGAATATGCAACACTTGCTATGACTTCATATCATTAAGCATACTCCAATACTCCAAGAAAAAAAGTATGTTCTTTCGAGCCAGAAGGCCCATAGAGCCGGAGCTTATCCCGGTTTCTGTAGCGTTAAGCGAACTGATGGTTTTTCACCACCCCTGTGACAGGACGCTAGTCTGTCGCCAGATACTTCCCCAGCAGAGCTGGTACCCACTTGTACACCTGGGTGGAGTGAGGAAAATAGGAGTAAAGTGTCTTTCCCAAGGACACAACACCGAGCCGAGCGGGGATCGAACCCGCGACCTCTGGATCACGAGTTGACCGCCTAAACCACTCGACCACGGTGCCTCCCTAATACTCCAAGAACAAACCCAAAAAAGGGCTTAGTAATCTTTGGCAACATTTAGAAGGTAACATACCAAAAAAAGGTGAACGGGAATTTTTTGTGTGTATGGGGCCTCACTTAATAGTCTCATAATAATAAAGGACTGTAGTCAGTACTGATTTAACTCCAGGGGGAAAATCTTGACGGGGGTGTGTCGGTGGTGGTTGGATCCTGGGTATTGGTATTCAAAATTCCAAAGGTAGCAAATCATGTGCAAGAGTGTATGCAGTTATGTAAATTTTGTCATCTGTTCCAACCGGCACACAATGACCTACTCTTCCGAAAAGCGAAACAGGATTTAACGTGTGCGCAAGATATTCTGCGTGCGTTCACACACGGGAACTTCGGTTTATAGTCTCATCCGAACGACTTTTGGTGAGAGTGGAGTCGGTACTGTTGGTAACTCCAGAGGAAAAATCCTCTTGAACGAAATTCGAACCCGGGTCAGCAGATCACGAACGCATCACTCTAACCACCAGGCTATCCCGTCCCCCTCCCCCCCCCCCCCCTTCCCACGTTTTCTTGCATCCTCAGGATCAGAAGTCCACAATGGAGCCTATTAATATCAAGCTGCCCACGGACCACTATCCAGAACGGCCCTGCACTGCTGCTGGGTCACTTTGGTGGTGTTCAGTGGTGCCTGTTCTCAGCTAATATAGGTAGGACACCTCCTACTAAGCCGGCCCCCTATTGATGGCAGTATTAGCTCAGTCGCGGAGCCAGACTGAGTGACACACACACACACACACACACACACACACACACACACCACCTACCTGGAGTGGCAACCACCTCAGCATCCCTCCAAAGATCTTCTCCCTCGAACCTGCATCCCAGAGGGCTTTGACACAAACTCGCATGAGTGCTTATTTCTCTATACTCGAAATAAAAGAATAAATGAATAAATAAATAAATACATAACATAGAATTATGGGTATGTTCTTAGTTGTGGTCGAAATGCAGCAGTAGGAGAAGTAGTAGTGGAAGTAGTTTAGTAGTGGTGATAGAAGAAGTAGCAGCAGCAGTAGTATTAGCAGCAGCAGTAGTAGTAGCATCCATCAGCATCAGCAGCAGTAGATTAGCAGCAGCAGTAGTAGTATTAGCGGTAGTAGTATTAGAATCAGCAACAGTAGTATTAGCAGCAGCAGTAGTGTTAGCAGCAGCAGCAGTAGTATTAGCAGCAGCAGTAGTATTAGCAGCAGCAGTAGTATTAGCAGTAGTAGTATTAACAGCATTAGTATTAGCAGCAGTAGTAGTAGCAGCAGTAGTATTAGCAGCAGCAGCAGTAGTAGCAGCAACAGTAGTATTAGCAGCAGCAGTAGCTGCAGCAGTATTATTAGAAGCAGCAGCAGTAGTATTAGCAGCAGCAGTAGTATTAGCAGAAGCAGCAGTGGTATTAGCAGCAGTAGTAGTATTAGCAGCAGTAGTATTAGCAGTAGTAGTATTAGCAGCAGCAGTAGTAGTATTAGCAGTGGTAGTATTAGCAGAAGCGGTAGTAGTATTAGCAGCAGCAGTATTAGCAGTAGTAGTATTAGCAGCAGCAGTAGTAGTATTAGCAGTGGTAGTATTAGCAGAAGCGGTAGTAGTATTAGCAGCAGCAGTATTAGCAGTAGTAGTATTATCAGCAGCAGTAGTAGTATTAGCAGCAGTAGTATTAGCAGCAGTAGTATTAGCAGCAGTAGCATTAGCAGCAGTAGTATTAGCAGCAGCAGTATTAGCAGCAGCAGCAGTAGTATTAGCAGCAGTAGTATTAGCAGCAGTAGTATTAGCAGCAGTAGTATTAGCAGCAGCAGTAGTATTAGCAGCAGCAGTATTAGCAGCAGTAGTATTAGCAGCAGTAGTATTAGCAGCAGAAGCAGTAGTATTAGCAGCAGTAGTATTAGCAGCAGCAGCAGTAGTATTAGCAGCACAGAATAGTATTAACAGCAGCAGCATTATTAGCACTAGCAGTAGTAGCAGAGAAACGGAAACTACAATAACGCGTTTCTATAAATCCACGCCATCAAGAATCTTTTTCAGCTGGGAGGGCAATATTAGCTAAGCACCGGTTAACAGCCCCCCCCCCCCCTCCCCCCCAACTAAAAAACCCCAATAAAACAAAAATCCACAAAAAACTCGCAACAAATCAACAACATGGCTATACTACTACACTCCCCCCAAAAAAAACCAACACAAAACTCCAAACCAAACAAGCAAACAAAACAAAACAAATCCAACAACAACAACCCCCCCCCACCCCCACCCCCACAAAAACAAACAAAAAACAGCAGCAACAAACAAATAAACAAAAAACTGCCAAAGAAACCAAAGAAACAAAAACCAAACCAAACCAAAAGCAATAAATAAACCAGGAAACAAAAAGAGTATCAGGAGAAAAAACAAACTAATATAAAAACCCAAACAGAGCAGCATCAACAAAAATTCAATACAAAACACACTAATTACAAACAAACCTCCGACGACACCAGCCGCCATGGCGCAGTGGTTAACGCCTTGGATCTCGGACTGGAAGGTCGCGGGTTCGAATCCCATAAGAGTCATAGGGATTTTTCAGACTCCGGCCGGCTCCTACCCAGAGTGAGTGTGCTGTGGGCTCAGTGGGAAGACTGGGACCACACAGTCGAGCTTCGTTCACTTGACGGATGCGAGTTTGAGAGTGTTGCTCAAATTACCTGACCAACACTGCAGGTGTCTGTATCTCTCGGGCCCGGTTGACGCTGGGATATATTATGATAGTAAGCGTAGAGTACAACCCTGTCAAGTAGTCTCAAAGCATATGCACTTCCACAGCAGCAGCATTACGTCATACTCATTGTCATTGATCATCATGCAATTAAAAAAAATGTCTCTGATTTAGTGGTTGTTCTGGTCTCATGGTAACCTCAGATTTGGTTTCCTCATACACTTCTGTGCTTGTGGTGGGTTTGTGTCAAAGCCTTTGGGGTTGGGGGTTGGGGTTTTTTTTGGAGGGGGGGGGGGGGTGGGGGGGGGGGGGCTGGGGGGGGGGGGGGGGGAGCGGTCGTTGGAGGGACGTTGTGGTGGTTGCCACCTCGGGTGGGCAACTCACTCAGTCTGGCTCCGCGACTGAGCTAATACTGTCGTTATTACGGGGCTTAGTAGGTGGTGTCCTGCGTATTTTAGCTCAGAACAGGCACCACTGAACTCCACCAAAGTGACCCAGCAGCAGTGCAGGGCCCCTCTGGCTTGTGGCCCCATGGCGGCCTGATATTGATGGGCTCCCTGTGGACTTCTGACCCTGGGGATGAGACATAACGAATCTGGGTATGGTTGTGGCGGGGAGATTGGAATGAGCGGCGTGGGAACAGCAGGACGGGGGACGTCACAGAAGATGAGGCAGCAAAAAAATCCAAACAAAACTGCAACAACAGAAAAAGAGATCGGTGGTCTAGAGGTAACGCACCTGCCTAGAAAGCGGAGAGTCCGGGTCGGAAGTGTGCGGTGGTTCGAATCCCGATTGGGCCCCAAAACTTTTCCCCCATCCATTAGACCATGAGTGGTGGTCTGGGCGCTAGTTTTTCGGATGAGACGATAAACCGAGGTCCCGTGTGTTACACACAATTATTTAGCGCACGTAAAAGAACCCACGGCAACAAGAGAGTTGTTTGTCTCTGGCAAAATTCTGTAGAAAAAAAGCCGCTCTGATAGGGGAAACAAATACAGTTGCAGACATGAAAAAAGAAGGAAAAAAAAGGGTGGCGCTGCTCTTGTGGCGACGCGCTCTCCCTGGGGAGAGCAGCCCCGAATTTCACGCAGAGAAATCTGTCTTGACTGAAAGTGGTATAAAAAAAAAATATAAAAAAAATAAATACACAAAAAAGAAATAAATAAAGATCGCAATATTCTTTGTTTATTTCTTCCCGTTGATTTTAAATCATTAAGTAAGCCAGTTACATGCAAAATTAAACTTTGAACTTCAAAGCAGTAACTGAAACGATCATTATTCTCTGTGCGAGCATAGAATACTGTATTGTAGTTAATGCATTGTATTGAATTGTATTGTAGTGTATTGTCCTATTGAATTGTATTGTATACCGCTTATAGTCGCAGCACATTTCTCTGCATGAGCTTCCGGTTGCTCTTTATGGGAGAAAAACTGTCGCCACAAAAGCAGCGCCACCTATTTTTTTTCTGTCTGTGGGCGTGATTGTTTCTTTGCTAATGAGTTTTAGGGCAGAAGTAAGTGTAAGTGTGTGTGTGTGTGTGTGTGTGTGTGTGTGTGTGTGTGTGTGTGTGTGTGTGTGTGTGTTGTGTGTGTGTTTGGTGTTGTGTTTGTGTGTGTGTGTTGTTTGTGGTGTGTGTGTGTTGTTTGTGGTGTGTGTGGTGTGTGTGTGTGTGTGTGTGTGTGTGTGTGTGTTCTTCTTTAATTTAACGTCTTTTCACATTACGTGTGTGTGTGTGTGTGTGTGTGTGTGTGTGTGTGTGTGTGTGTGTGTGTGTGTGTGTGTTTGTTGTGTGTGTGTTGTGTGTGTGTGTGTTAGAGTCAAGTCAAATTTGTATTTGCATATGGTATATTGATTAAGCAATGCATTTGCTTTTTTTCATCAAGCCATCTGTGTGTGTGTGTGTGTGTGTGTGTGTGTGTGTGTGTGTGTGTGTGTGTGTGTGTGTGTGTATTGTTTGTGGTGTGTGTGTGTGTGTGTGTGTGTGTGTGTGTGTGTGTGTGTTTGTGTGTGTGCAGTCAAGTCAAATTTGTATTTGCATATGGTATATTGATTAAGCAATGCATTTGCTTTTTTTTCATCAAGCCATCTGTGTGTGTGTGTGTGTGTGTGTGTGTGTGTGTGTGTGTGTGTGCGTTGTTTGTGGGTGTGTGTGTGTGTGTGTGTGTGTGTGTGTGTGTGTGTGTGTGTGTGTGTGTGTGTGTGCAGTCAATTCAAATTTGTATTTGCATATGGTATAATGATTAAGCAATGCATTTGCTTTTTTTCATCAAGCCATCCGCGCGCACGCACGTGTGTGTGTGTGTGTGTGTGTGTGTGTGTGTGTGTGTGTGTGTGTATGTGTGTGTGTTTGTGTTGTGTGTGTGTTTGTGTGTGTGTGTAGAGTGAAGTCAAATTTGTATTTGCATATGGTATATTGATTAAGCAATGCATTTGTTTTTTTCCCATCAAGCCATGTGTGTGTGTGTGTGTGTGTGTGTGTGTGTGTGTGTAGTCAAGTAAAATTTGTATTTGCATATGGTATATTGATTAAGCAATGCATTTGCTTTTTTTTCATCAAGCCATGTGTGTGTGTGTGTGTGTGTGTGTGTGTGTGTGTGTGTGTGTGTGTGTGTGTGTGTGTAGTCAAGTCAAATTTGTATTTGCATATGGTATATTGATTAAGTAATGCATTTGCTTTTTTTTTAAAAGCCATCTGAGCGTGTATGTGATGTTATTTTTTAAATTTGAGGATATGGAATAAGCACTCGTACCTTTTTTACACCCAGTCCCCGTGTTCATGCAGTTTTTGTAAATTTTGTCCTCCGTTCCCACCGGCACACTAAAGCCTACTCTTCCGAAAAGCGGAACGGGTTTTAACGTGTACGCAAGATGCGCGCGCGCGCGCGCGTGTGTGTGTGTGTGTGTGTGTGTGTGTGTGTGTGTTTGCGTGTGTGTGTGTGTGTGTGTGTGTGTAGTCAAGTAAAATTTTATTTGGATATGGTATATTGATTAAGCAATGCATTTGCTTTTTTTCCCCCATCAAGCCATATGTGTGTGTGTGTGTGTGTGTGTGTGTGTGTGTGTGTGTGTGTGTGTGTGTGTGTGTGTGGTCAAGTCAAATTTGTATTTGCCTATGGTATATTGATTAAGCAACGCATTTGCCTTTAAAAAAAAATCAAGCTATCTGTGTGTGCGCGTGATTTTTTCCCCCGAGGATAATGGAATAAGCACTCATGTTCTTGTTTTCATCCAGTCCCCGTGTGTATGCAGTTTTGTCAATTTTGTTATCCGTTCCCACCGGCACACTATAGCCTACTCTTCCGAAAAGCGGAACGGGTTTTAACGTGTACCCAAGATGTTGTGTGTGTGTGTGTGTGTGTGTGTGTGTGTGTGTGTGTGTGTGTGTGTGTGTGTGTGTGTGTGTGTATGTGTGTAATCAAGTCAAATTTTTATTTGCATATGGAATATTGATTAAGGAATGCATGTATTTATTCTTTTTCATCAAGCCATCTGTGTGTGTGTGTGTGTGTGTGTGTGTGTGTGTGTGTGTGTGTGTGTGTGTGTGTGTGTGTGTGAGTGTGTGTGTGTGTGATATTTATTTCTTTTATTTCTTTTTTTCGAGGATAATGGAATAAGCACTCGATGTGCTTTTTTTCATCCTGTCCCCGTGTGTATGCAGTTTTGTCAATTTTGTCATCCGTTCGCACCGGCACACTATGACCTACTCTTCCGAAAAGCCGAACGGGTTTTAACGTGTACGCAAGATGTTCTGTGTGTGTGTGTGTTTGTGTGCGTGCGTGCGTGTGTGTGTACACACACACTTGTTTGTGCATGTGTATGAAAGGGTTCGCTGAACCCAACCAAACAACAACAAAACAACGACGACAACAACAACAAAACAACAGCAAACAACAACAAAATCGACGACGTCGACAATGACAACAACAAAACAACAAACAACAACGACAAACAACAACAACAAAACAACAACGACAACGACGACAGCAACAACAAAACAGCAACAACAACGACGACAGCAACAACAAAACAACATCAACAATGACGACAGCAACAACAAAACAACAACGACAACGACGACAGCAACAACAAAACAACAACGACAACGACGACAGCAACAACAAAAAATATCAGCAATGACGACAGCAACAACAAAACAGCAACAACAACGACGA
>CM054162.1:30091515-30101515 GCA_028751875.1 Rapana venosa
CTGCTGGTATGTTGTCTGCTCCTAATATAGAGCTCCTAACATATATATATATATATATATATATATATATATATATATATATATATATATATATATATATATATATATATATATATATACACTAAAATGGATTCAAATCGAACATTTAGTTATTAAAGCCAATGCCCTATTTGAAGGGTTGTAAACAGATGTCTGCCTGTCTGCTTGCCTGTCTGAACGCATAATTATATGGAAATTGATTGAAATTAAAAGTTTATTAAAGCCGATGCCCTTTTTGAACGGGTGTGAACACACACACACACACACACACACACACACACACACACACACACACACACACACACACACACACACACACACACACACACACACACACACACTTGTCTAATATCACGTAATGTGAAAAGACGTTAAATTAAAGAAGAACACACACACACACACAATTGAGAACATACAGTGGAGAAAAACAAGTGCAGGTAACCGGTTACAACTTCATTCAATCATCAAAATGATTTTAATTAAAGATTCATGAAAAAAAAATAATTACAAGATTTTTAAAAATCTGCCAAGGCAGTATTTAGGGAATTATAATTGAATAAGGACCATGCCTTTGGCCTGACCTGACTCGAGTTTCGGCTCCTGGTTTATTAGAGGTCCCGGCAGTGATTGAAACGTCACTCATCCTCTGTGGTACCTACTAGCAAGACACTTTCCATAACTTAGAAGTGTCTCTTTGCAGCCTTAAGAATAGTCAGTATTCAGGGAATTATTGAGTAAGGACCATGGCTTTGGCCTGACCATCCTATTCTTTATCAATGATGGCATCTGCTTGTGGCTGGCTACAATGTATATCAGGATGATTTAGAGCAACACTTTCTTGCCATGCCTGATTATGCTGACAGCGTGGTAGTTCTGGCAAAAAATGGAGATGTACGTATCTTGTTGGGAAGAAAGACGATGAGTGATTCTTCTTCTTCGTCGTCAAACGCTCAGACAGCAAATATTGTTGCATGCCATGTATAAGTAAAAATGCGATGCGCTGCCGTTAAGCACCTGACAAGTCAGGCCCAGCGCATCTAACTTCGGCATGGGAGAGAATTGTTCTCTTTTAAATCTTTCTTGGAAAAATAAAGGGCAGGAGAATGGTCCAAGAAGACAGAGAATAGACAAAAACGAGGTGACAGGAAGAAAAAGAATAAGGCAGAGATAGAGAAAGGGATAGAAAAGAGGGAATTCCTTGCACAGAATTTCCAGAAGGTGGAGATGCTATTTATACTGACAGGACCCCGGCATCATTATTATTTTTTTTTAAATATTTTTTTTTATATCAAGGATAATGGAATAAGCACTCATGTGCTTTTTTACATCCATTCCCCGTGTGTATGCGGTTTTGTAAATTTTGTCATCTGTTCCCACCGGCACACAATGGCCTACTCTTCCGAACAGCGGAACAGGATTTAACGTGTGCGCAAGATGTTCTGCATGCGTTCGCACACGGGGCCTCGGTTTATAGTCTCATCCGAAGGACTTTGACATTCAGTTCGATTTTTTTGTCAAACTGGGAAGAAAGGGCGAGGGTGGGAATCGAACCCAGAACCTCACGGTTAACTTGTTGGCAGGCGAACGTCTTAACCATCCTGCCACCTTCCTTCCTGATTCGTGATTAGATCCCAGTGTACCAGAATTATTGTAGATGGAAGCTGGCATGTCGACCATGTCTTCAGAGTTCTACAAGTATGGGCACAGAGAAACACAAGACAGGAGGGGTGCTACAGAGGGCTATACCCTGCAGTGCATGGATGGACAACGCCTAGAACCTAAAGGAGCAGGCAGGTTGTCAACACCTTCACCTCATCTATCCCCTAGTCCCGTGGGGCACCACTGAAGATTTTGCAACCAGCTTCCTCCACAGTCCTCTGCTTTCCGTAGCAAATCGTTCCACTCAAGGCCAGTAGTCCACTCTCTGATGTTGTCTTCTCACCGTTTTCTCTGTCTGCCTCTTCTTTGTCTCCCTCCTTGTACTGTTCCCTGTAGGACAGTCTTGGCCAGTCCAGATGTTCGTGTGACGTGCCTGTACTACTTTAATTTCGTTTTTTCACTGAAGTCAGGAGGTCTTCATATGGTCGGATGGCGTTTTTAGTTCTGGTTTTCACTTCCTCATTAGTGATGTGATCCTTGTACGAGATATCAAGGAGTTTGCAAAAGCATCTCATCTCCATTGCCTGTATCCTTCTTTCAGTGTAAGCCAGGCATTTCACATGCATGCTAAAGTCTGGACATGATCAGGGAACGCATCAGTCTGATCTTGAAGCTGATGGCGATGTTCTTGTCGTTCCAGAGAACTTTCTAATTCGGTCATTGCAGCTGTGGTCTGGAGAGAATTTCAGGCTTTGATCCTTCATCAGATACACGCACCTTACACCTGCAGCCTTACAAATGGCTGGTAACTGTACAGCTGCTAGGATTTAGTCTGGAGCTATTGCCAAGTCCTCGTCCTCCTCCTCATTCTTGTGTGGATGAATACCCCGAGTTAACCTTTGTCGATCAGTTCTCAGCAGTGCTCCCACCAGTCGTCCTCAATGGAAGCTTTCTCTTTTCAGCACGCAGTTGTATAGGCAGGAAATATAAATTCTAGTTCTCTCTCTCTCTCACACAGACACACGCACGCACGCATGCACGCACGCACGCACGCACGCACGCACGCACGCACGCACGCACCACACACACACACACACACACACACACACTAATATCACTTTGAGTGAACAGACGTAAAATTGAAGCAACAACAACAACAACAACAACACACACACACACACACACACACAACACACATACACACATTTTGCGCATTTGTTTAACGACATGCTCAGTCGGCTCATGGTTTTACCTTTTCCCCCTCCTTGGTATTAGATTATCTTTTAGGGGACGGGATAGCTCAGTGGTCAGAGCACTCGCTTTCCCCCCAGCCAAGTTTTAAGCAGCTTCAAGCGTGGTTACCACTTGGATGGGTGACCGTTTGCGCGCCTTGGCTTCAGTAGAGTCCCCCAGTTCACCCAGCTGTAAATGGGTACCTGCCCTCTTTAGGGCCAGGGTAGGTAAAAGCAGCGAGGGAGAGGAGATGGGCGCCGCCCTCAATATGCTGGCCCCTGGAGAAGTGAGGTCTCTGACGCCTCGCTCCCCTACGTCCACATAGGTTATGGGAACACCTTTACCGTTATCTTTTTGCGGTTTACACGCACTGACATGGGGAAGGTTTTGCTTTTCTTGCTGAAGTTAGTGATTTGCCGCTAGAACAAAGCACAGCTCTGCACACGCTATTGTTTTTACCTGCTGTTGATATGCACTCTCAGAATTCAGGTTCTACCCACAGCTGCCAGGTCCCCCCACTTTCAGCTGCTCTTAACTGCTATCCATTCCATCCCATCCCAGCTGGTGCTGATTATTACAGCAGGAACTGACCACCACACTTGGACTCAGGTAAAAGGAAGGGGGCATGCTAAACTTAGCATTCTTGACTGAGTGATGATGGATTTGCCCGGCTGTGGGTTTTCTTTTCGCTCTTAATCCTTCATGTGCACGCAATTCTTTGTTCACAATGAGTGGTCGATATGAAGAGAGAGATAGCGGGGGGGGGGGGGGGGGGGGGGGGGGGGGGGGGGGGCGGACAGAAGGAGAGAGAGAGGGGGGAGGGAGAGAGAGAGAGGTGGGGGTGGGGACAGATAGACAAAGAGAAAGAGAAAGAGAAAGAGGGGGAGGGGGAGAAAGAGAGAGAGAGAGACAGAGACACAGAGAGAGAGAGTGAGTGACAGACAGAGACAGGGACAGACAGACAGAAAGACAGACAGTGACAGAGAAACAGAGACAGAGACAGAGGGAGAGATAATAACCTTTATTTCCATGGGTTATAGATAAGCATTTACATACCTGTTTTCGTCCAGAGAGAGAGAGAGAGAAGAGAGAGAGAGAGAGAGAGAGAGAGAGAGAGAGGAGAGAGAGAGAGAGAGAATGACAAATTCTTTTATATCGAGGATAATAAGCACTCATGTGCTTTTTTACATCAAGTCCCCGACTGTAGGATAACATCTTCATAATAACCTAATACTTTATACTATCACACAGCAGAAACAAAGGGAAATAACCCTTTTCAAAACACCCCCAACCCCCCAAAAAACCAACAAACAAATAAACAAATAAAAGAAAACCCTAAAGACACCCACCACCCACCCACCCCACCCCCAAAAAAACAAACACCCAACCAAAAACAAACAAAAAAAAGAAAAAAAACCCCAAACTAACAAAAGAAGAAAAAAAGAGAAAAACAAAAAAACAACAACAAGAAGAATAACAACAAAACCAAGAAATAACAACAACCAAACTTAATAAGTCATAAAAATAAAAAATCTACACATTTTCAAATGGTACACATACTTGTTACATATAACAATAAGATATGAAATAGGGCATTCATTAAAACTTAAGTACAACCGACAAGCCCAATAAAGCATTTAAAATATAAAGTATGAATCCTTTATCAGGATACACTTAACTATAAGCAAAATGACAAAAGGTGAGAGAGACAGAGAGGAGAGGAGAGACAGACAGAACAGAGAGAGAGGGGAGAGAAGAGAGGGGAGAGAGAGTGTGTGTGGGGTGTGTGTGTGTGTGTGTGTTGTGTGTGTGTGTGTGTGGTGTGTGTGTGTTTGAGAGTGGAGAGAGAGTAAGTATGTAGATCTAAACAACTGACCAAGAGAGAGAGAGAGAGAACTCGGAACTCGAATATTTTTAAAGAGAGAGAGAGAGAGAGGAGAGAGGGGAGAGAGAGAAGAGAGAGAGAGAGAGAGGAGAGAGAGAGAGAGACACTGACAGACGAGACAGGGGCAGACAGACAGAAAGACAGACAGAGAAAGAATCAGAGACAGAGGGAAAAGAGACAGAGATATATGAGGAGGATTAGTATAATGATAACCTTTATTTCCATGGGCTACAGATAAGGTTTACATTTCTTTTTCAAACCGTCAGAGAGAGAGAGAGAGAGAGGAGAGAGAAGGAAGAGAGAGAGAGAGAGAGAGAGAGAGAGAGAGAGATGAGAGAGAGAAGAGAGAGAGAGGGCAGAGACAGACAGACAGACAGAAGGAAGATTATGGATTTTTCAGTGCTCTTTCCAGACTCCCCCCCCCACACACCACACATTGGATCAGCGGTTTTTTACATCAAACAACCCCACCCCCCCCAACCCACCCCACCAAGATCCCATAATTATGCAATATGCTGTTAGCGCACGTTAAAGCACTCATAGCAACAAAAGAAGTTTTCACAGAAAAATCCTGTATAAAAAGCCGAATGCTGACTGAAGTAATACACACTGAATAAGGAAGGTGGCAGGATGGTTAAGACGTTCGCCTGCCAACAAGTAAACCGTGAGGTTCTGGGTTCGATTCCCAGCCTTGCTCTTTCTTCCCAGTTTGACGAACAAATTGAACCGAATGCCAAAGTCTTTCGGATGAGACTATAAAGCCAGGCTCCGTGTGTATGCAGTATTGTACATTTTGTCATCCGTTCCCACCGGCACACAGTGTCCTACTCTTCCAAAAAGCGGAACGGGTTTTAACGTGTGCGCAAGTCTTACACACGTAAAACCCCGTTCCGCCTTTTGGAAGAGTAGACTAATGTGTGCCGGTAGGTACGGATGACAAAACCTCCCCCCAAAAAACAAACAAACACAACAACAACAAAAACCCAAAACAAATCTAGATGTAAAAAACCGTTAAACAAACACTCAGGTTTTAAAAAATTTTTTATTAAAAAAAATTATTTTGAGGATAATGGAATAAGCACTCATGTACCTTTTTTTTACATCCAGTCTCCATCTGTATACAGTTTTGTCAATTTTGTCATCCGTTCCCACCGGCACACAAAGGCCTACTCTCTTCCGAAAAGCGGAACGGGATTTAACGTGTGCGCAAGATGTTCTGCGTGCGTTCGCACACGGGGCCTCGGTTTATAGTCTCATCCGAAGGAATTTTGGGGAGAGTGAAGTCGGCACTGATGTTAACTCCAGAGGAAAAAATATCCTCTTCAACAAGATTCGAACCCGGGTCAGCAGATCATGAGTGCATCACTCTACTACTTCTACCACTACTACTACTACTACTACTACTACTACTACTACTACTACTACTACTACTCCTCCTACTACTACTGCTGCTGCTGCTGCTGCTGCTGCTACTTCTACTACTACTTCTACTACTATTACTTCTACTACTGCTGCTGCTGCTGCTGCTGCTGCTGCTGCTGCTACTACTACTACTACTACTACGACTACTACTACTACTACTACTGCTGCTGCTGCTACTTCTACTACTACTACTTCTACTACTACTATTACTACTACTACTGCTGCTGCTGCTACTACTACTACTGCTGCTGCTGCTGCTGCTGCTGCTGCTGCTGCTGCTGCTACTGCTGCTGCTGCTGCTACTGCTGCTGCTGCTGCTACTTCTACTACTACTACTTCTACTACTACTATTACTGCTGCTGCTGCTACTACTACTGCTGCTGCTGCTGCTGCTGCTTCTGCTGCTGCTGCTTCTAAATGGAATTTATATAGCGCTATATCTTACTCCAACCACCAGGCAAGCAAAACTGGTGGAAAGGAACTTTATTTGTAAGGCAGGACTGTCCGTGAGTTCCACAGGCAAATCGATACTAAGCCCAGAAATAGGGATAGAACAACTCTCTTCACTGAACTAGGGGCAGTACTACCGGAGTTTGTCTGTTCCAACACTCTTAGTGACTGCGATTTGGGAAGTCCGAGGACATTTTTTTCGTTGTGATTGATTTTGGTAAAAAGTGAGTGTAAAGGTTTTGGTGCGCCTTGTTTAGAGTATAACCATGACGATGATGACAAGAACAATATTAACGAGGAAGAAGAAGAAGAAGAAGAAAGAAGAAAGAAGAAGAAGAAGAAAGAAGAAGAAGAAGAAGAAGAAGAAGAAGAAGAAAAGAAGAAGAAGAAGTAGAAAGAAGAAAAAGAAGAAGAATAATAACCCTCAAGCTTTTATGTTTTGTATTTAATAGGTTAAAGTTTTTTTAAAACTTTTTATAGAAAGAAATAAACAACAGTTTTTGATGTTTTGTATTGGTGTGGTAAAGGCTTCATTAAAGTCTGTTTTCAGAGAAAGAGAAATTAGCTTTTACTGTTTTATATTGGATGTGTTAAATACTTGATTAAAGTCTGCTTTCAGAGAAAAACCCAGAAAAGCAGCTTTTATTGTTTTGTATTGAATGTGTTAAATGCTTAGTTAAAGTCTAACTTTTTCGGAGAAAGAAAGAATCAGCTTTTAATGTTTTGTACTGGATGTGTTAAATGCTTCATCAAGTCTTTTCTTCAGAGAAAGCAAAAACAGAAAAAACCCCAGCTTTTATTGTTTTGTATTGGATGTATTACATGCTTGATTAAAGTATGTTTTCAGAGAAAAACAGCCTTTAATGTTTTACATTGACCGTTTTATATGATTGAATAAAGTCTAAATTTTTCAGAGAAAGCAACAGCTTTGAATGTTTTATATTGACTGTATTAAATGCTTGGTTAAAGTCTGTTTTCAGAAAAACCAACAGCTTTTAATGATTTATATTGGATGTGTTAAATACTTGGTTAAAGTCTGTTTTCAGAAAAAGCAACAGCTTTTAATGATTTATATTGACTGTGTTAAATGCTTGGTTAAAGTCTATTTTCAAAGAAAGAGAAGGTAGCCATTAATGTTTTATATTGGATATGTTAAATGCTTGATTGATGTTGAACTGTTTAAGAAAAAGAAGGTAACATCTTTGAATGTTTTGTTTTGGATGTGTTAAATGTTTGATCAAATCTTTTTCAGAAAAAAGTATAAAACAACAACAACAAACAAACAGAAAAACCCAGTTTTTATTGTTTTGTGTTGGATGTATTAAATGCTTGATTAAAGTATGTTTTCAGAGAAAAACAGCCTTTAATGTTTTACATTGACTGTTTTAAATGGTTGATTAAAGTCTGACATTTTCAGAGAAAGCAACAGCTTTTAATGTTTTATATTGGATGTGTTAAATGCTTGGTTAAAGTCTGTTTTTAGAGAAAGCAACAGCTTTTAATGTTTTGTATTATCCATATTTCTGTATGCCTGTGAATCATGGACCCTGACTGCAGATTTGGAGAGAAGAGTACAGGCGGTGGAGATGAGATGCTTTCGGAGACTCCTTGGCATCTCCTACAAAGACCACATAAGCAACGAAAGCGTGCATAACAGAATCCAGAAAACCATTGGACCCTATGAGAACCTTCTAACGATCGTGAAAAAGCGTAAACTTAAATGGTATGGGCATGTCACAAGATCCAAAGGACTTGCAAAGACAGTTTTACAAGGCACTGTCCAAGGAGGAAGAAGAAGAGGCAGACCAAGAAGAACTGGGAGGATAACATCAGCGAATGGACAGGCCTAGAACTCAACAAAACCCCGAGAAAGGCAGAACAGAGAGAGGAATGGAGGGAACTGGTTGTTGAGTCTTTGAGGGTGCCCCCACGGTCGTCAGACTACGGGACAGATAGATAGATAGATAGATTGGATGTGTTAAATGCTTGATTGAAGTTGAACTTTTTTAGAAAAAGAAGGTAACATCTTTGAATGTTTTGTTTTGGATGTGTTAAATGTTTGATCAAATCTTTTTCAGAAAAAAGTAAACAACAAAAACAACAACAAACAAACAGAAAAAACACAGTTTTTATTGTTTTGTGTTGGATGTGTTAAATGCTGGAATAAAGTCTGTTTTCAGAGAAAAACAGCCTTTAATGTTTTATATTGACTGTTTTAAATGACTGATAAAGTTCTAACCTTTTCAGGGAAAGCAAGAAACAGCTTTTAATCTTTATATTGGATGTGTTAATTGCTCGATTAAATCTTTTTTCAGAGAAACCCCCCACTAAAGCAGCCTTTATTGTTTATATTGACCGGGTAAAATTATCAATTAAAGTTTGTTTTAAGAGAAAGAGAAAATATTCTATTGTTTTATATCAGCTGTATCATAAGCTTGAGTTAAGGCTAACTTTTTCAGGGAAAAAGAGAAAACAGCCTTTAATGTTTTGTATTGGATGTGTTAAATGCTCGATTAAATCTTTTTCAGAGACCCCCCAGAAAAGTAGCTTTTATTAATTTACATTGGATGTGTTGAGTGCATGATTAAAGTCTGTTTTAAAAGGAATAGAAAACAGTCTTTACTGTTTTATATTGCATGTGTGAAAAGCCTGATTAAAGTCTAACCTTTTTCAGAGAAAAGAACTTTAACTTTTTTGTAGAGAATATATTAAATACTTGATTAAAATCTAACTTTTTCAGAGTAAACAAAACAGCAACTTTGACAAAAACTGCTCCTAAAGCCAACTTTCTTCCTTACAGTCAGAGGAAACCCATCACCAACAACCTACCTTGCGAACAACGACGCAACGATGATCTTCACCCAACTGCTAGCCATAACGACAATCGCCCTGTCCCAATACCAGGCGGCCATTATCACAAAATCCACCTACTTCTGGGATGTCACCAAACAGTTGGGACGATCGCTTTCTTCCGAGGGACTCATCATTCAGTCTGTATCCCGAAGCACCATCAGTTGTGCTCAGCTCTGCAGTTTGAACGATTCCTGTTCAGCTTTCCAGTTCTGGAAGACAGGAAGTCTTCAAGGAGTGTGTAAACATTACTTCAAGATGGTCTGGCCTGATGCCTTCGCGCCATTGCCGGGAGGGGACTATAAGTCGTACGTTCGGCTGTATTCGGGTAAGTTCGGAAAGTGGGATCGCTTGATTGAAACTTAAGCGGGGAATTGTTGTTTTTGAGGCCTGTTTGCTGTGGTGTTTGTTTGTCTCTCCTTCTGTCTCTCTTTTACGCAGACGCAGACTCATGCACACACATACATACACACGCGTGCGCGCACTCTCTCTCCTATTCTAGGGACTGGAGGCCTGAAGAAT
>CM054162.1:30111515-30121515 GCA_028751875.1 Rapana venosa
TTCTTCGGATTAGATCTCTCGAGGTTTACCAAATGGTGAGAATTTTTTGTGAATGCAACCGGTTTTTTTGTGTTTTTGTTTTTGTTTTTACCCCCTATTCACTATGAAGGTAGCCATAATCTAACTTCGGAGACAATCTTTTTTCCCCCCTGTTCCTCGGCTTAGATCTTCGAGGTTTCACAGATGGTGAGTTTTTTTGTGTATGCGGCCGGGTTGGGTTGTTTTTTTTGCCCCCCCCCCCCCTCCAGCCATGAAGGCAGTCATAATTCGACTTTAGGGATGGGTGACAGGTTTGAATTTCGTTGAGATGAAAACCTGAAGTTTGAAAATTATATTTTTGTTGTTGAAATCTTGACTAAAATTGATATCACTTGGAAATTCTGGCTTAGAAGTTAAAATTTACTCAGATGAAGATTTCGGCATTTTTTGAAAATGATGGGACAACTTACTTATGAATCTGCTTGGATAACATTTTGGTCTGTTCGGAAATTTTGGGATTTAAAAGCAAAAACCCAAACAAAAAAAATCCCGTTTGTGACAATTTTAGGACAGTTTTCTCTTTCAAATATGTTCAGATTTAGAGCCTACTGGACATTTTTGGGAACGCTTATTTTTTGGAAATTCGCTCAGATGAAATTTGTTGGATGAAAATTTAGTCTGGTTGAAAACTGTTTTTGCGTGTATTTTGTTTTGTTGTTGTTGTTGTTTTGTTGGGGGTTTTTTTTGGGTTTTTTTTTTTTTTTTGGGGGGGGGGGGGTGCTTTAAGGAGTGGGGGTGAGAGGTAGTTTGGTTTTTGTAGGGGGGGCAGGGGAGGGGGAGGAGGGGGTCCTATCTAAAAAGCGAAGTATTTGAATGTAAAATACTGGAGAGTAAAGTAGCATAGTGTAAAATGGTAAAGTACAATAGTGTCAAGTTCCAGAATGAAAAGTGTCAGAGTGTAAAATACCACAGTGCAAAATGCTACAGTGTAAAGTACTTTACTGTAAAGTAGCATAGTGTAAAATGATAAAGTACAATAGTGTCAAGTTCCAGAATGGAAAGTGTCAGAGTGTAAAATACTACAGCGCAAAATGCTACAGTGTAAAGTACTTTACTGTAAAGTAGCAGAGTGTAAAGTGATAGCACGCAAAGTGCAAAAGTGTTAGGTTACAGAATGAAAATTAGTAGAGTGTAAAGTGTTAGAGCGTGGAACACTAGAGTGTAAAGTACTAGAATAGAAAGTACAAGAGTGTAAAGTACCAGGGTGTAAAGAATTAGGTGTAAAGTGCAAGAGTGTAAAATGCTAGAGAGTAAATAACTCGCAACATGTTGACTGCTCCTTTCGAAAATTGTGGAGTGTCACCATAGAAAAACAACAACACGATAATAATGATCACAACAACAACAACAATAATGATAATAATGATAATAATAATAATGTATGGTATTTATATAGCGCTGAATCGTGTAAAGCAAACAAATCAAAGCGCTAGAATAGTATAGTATCATAGTAAAGGTAAAGGTGTCCCATAACATAATTATATGGTCATAGGGGAGCGAGGCGTCAGAGACCTCAGCTTCTCCAGGGGCCAGCATAGTGAGGGCGACGCCCATCTCCTCTCCCTCGCTGCTTTACCTTCCCTGAACCTAAAGAAGGCAGGTACCCATTTACAACTGGGTGAACTGGGGGGGACTGTACTGAAGCCAAGGCGCGCAAACGGTCACCCATCCAAGTGGTAACCACGCTCGATGCTGCTGAACCTTAGCTGGGGGAAAACGAATGCTCCGACCACTGAGCTATCCCATCATAGTACAGTATTAAAATGCTAGCAGACTGCAATCAAATTCGGCTTGCTCGGCATACTACAAGAAAACCTGTCGCCACAGCTAGGCGCCACCAAGTTTTTTTGTTTTTTACTGCATGCACGTGCACCAAGGAGGCTGTCCGACTGCAGAATTTTTGTCAGGGACGACTGTGGTGTTGCTGTGTGTTCTTTAACGTGTCCGAATTGAGTGTTGCAGCAGGAACCACAGCAGATTTCCCTTTGTTCCCCTCTACTTAACTGTTCAGTTGTATGCTGCCTAAGTTGCCATTGAAGTTATCCATGGCTTGATGTTGTGTATGCTTCTGTGTAGAACGAACATCATTATGTTCGAACATAAGTTATTATTTGGTGTCCCAAAGTGTCCCATAACCTATATTAAGGTCGTAGGGGAGCGAGGCGTCAGAGACCTCACTTCTCTAGGGCCAGCGTATTGAGGGCGGCGCCCATCTCCTCTCCCTCGCTGCTTTACCTTCCCTGACCCTAAAGAGGGCAGGTACCCATTTACAGCTGGGTGAACTGGGGGAACTGTACTGAAGCCAAGGCGCGAAAACGGTCACTGGCTGATTGTGAAATATTTTATAGCAATAAGGGCGAAATTGTGAAATATTTTACAGCAATAAGGGCGAAATTGTGAAATATTTTACAGCAATAAGGGCGAAATTGTGAAATATTTTACAGCAATAAGGGCGAAATTGTGAAATATTTTACAGCAATTACGGTGAAAATGTTAACCGAATTATTATGTTAAATATCTTACAACAATAACGGTGAAAATTTTCAACCGAAATATCATGAGAAAAGTATTTGAAGCATTCTTGGTTTTCGTTTTGTCTGAAAAGTGAAACGTGGTTTCTTTCTTGCCAAGCCGTTTGTGATTAATTTTGATTAATTTTTGTTGTTACTGGTGATATTAGGCTGTATACCTGAGATGATAGCAGACTGAAATTCATTATCAGAAAAAAATCGATCGATCTCTATCGGATATTCAGGAAATGTCGTTCATTCACATAACTGAAACACTGCATCTTTATTCTATAGATTGCGGAACTCAATTCGTGGCAAGCAAAATATTTGCAAACTATGTATATGCACATGTTAATAATATATATCAATAATAATATATATAAATTATATAGTATTATATATAATATATATATATATATAATACCAACATTTGGTTTTGAGGGCTCTACATTACACACTATGTATACGAAAAACCCCAAACTATTTAATTTCAAATAAAACATTCAAAGATACTAATGACAATGTGAGTAGCAGAGAGATGCTTATCTCGTTGATATCATTAAACAAAAAAAAGATAACAACATCACCAGCTGTTTATGGGGGTTTCTTGTGCCTCGGCTACAGCATAATAGTTCACCAACAGTGAGATTTTGCGTACGCAAACCTTTTACCCAGCATTAAGGTAGCCGCATTCCGACTTCAGGGCTGCTATCTAAACACCACACCAGTGGACATGCACTTCACATTTTTTTTGGTTTGCTTCGATTTGTTTGGGTTGTTTTTTTTGACAAGATTCAGCACTATATAAATTCCATATATTCAGCGCTATATAAATTCCATATATTATTATTATTATTATTATTTTATTATTATTTTATTATTAAGCGCTTTCATTTGTCTAAGCGCTTTGATTTGCCTGCAAGATATAGCGCTATATAAATTCCATTTATTATTATTATTATTATTATTATTTTGCGTCATTCATTCCTACTAGCACAATCAGCCTACTCTTCAAAAATTGCGGGACGGGTTTTTAACTTTGTGCTAGATATTCTGCGTGTGTTTGTATGTACACGAACCTCGGTTCATAGTCTCATCTGAAGGACTTTCTAGGGAGTGGAGTCAGTACTGGTGATAACTCCAGGGAGAAAAAACAATCCCCTCAAACAGGAGGCACCTCGGTGGTGGCTCGAACCCCAGCCGTCAGGTCACGAGCTCAATGCTCTAACCACTAGGCTATCCCTCCTCCCTCATCCCTCCTCCCTTCCCCCCTTCCTCTCCCCCCCCCCCCCCCCCCCCCTTGCCCTCCCACCCCGACTATTCTTTTAAATTGCTGGTTCAACTGACTACCATTATTTCTGTTCAATGCTTGTGGAAAGATTTTTTGTGTGGACAATAATCAGTACACAAAAATATTCAGCTTACATTAGAAAAAATAAAGGTAAAGGTGTCCCATAACCTAAAAGGTCGTAGGGGAGTGAGGCGTCAGAGACCTCACTTCTCTAGGGGCCAGCATATTGAGGGCGGCGCCCATCTCCTCTCCCTCGCTGCTTTACCTTCCCTGACCGTAAAGAGGGCAGGTACCCATTTACAGCTGGGTGAACTGGGGGAACTGTACTGAAGCCAAGGCGCGCAAACGGTCACCCATCCAACTGGTAACCACGCTCGACGCTGCTTAACCTTAGCTTGGGGAAAGCGAGTGCTCTGACCACTGAGCTATCCCGTCCCCCTACATTAGAAAGAAGTCTGTTAAAGTGATTAGGATGTCTTGAAGTACAGCTATCAGTTCATCTGGGCAATGAGATATTTGATTGTTTCTGATATAATCCCGGTGTGTACCAATCTCATTTGTAACACAACTCTTAACTTTTGCAAGTTCAGACAATTTACTCCATAATTATGTACCCTTCCCCCCCCCTAAAAAAACCCAAAAAACCCTTCCAAATTATGATAATCTTTAATTATGGACTCAATTAATCAATGATTGTGCATTTCAAGTTATCGTGGTCCATGTTTCATAATTATGGTTGCAGAACTGCTATGCTTTTTGTCTCTGTGATAATCGCTTTTACCTTTTTTTTTCTTTTTTTCTTCTTTCAACCGCTAGAGCTCCAAGATTCGCTAAGGGCGACATTATCCTATGTCACCCTCTTTTTTTTTCTTCTTCACCATTAAGGTAACTGCATTCTGACTTCGGGGATATTTTTAGAGTTTCATAACAATCTTTAAAATATCTTTAAAGCCTCTGAAGTCGGAGTATGGCTGCCTAAACGGCATGGTACTTGAAAAGCAGTCTTACACGCAAACTTTTCATGCAGTGTGTACTGACAGTCTCACAGTGATATCCAGGTGGGGTGAATATGACAGAGTGCAGTATCCTGGGTGACCCCCTAGGGTGTTAAGCTGAGGAATGTCCAACACCCTCATCCGCAATGAATCGTTCTATAACAATGTTGGGTCGCTTTTCTTGAGATGTTAAACTGGGTAAATGTTTATCTATGACACGTTTTTTACGATTTTGTTATCAAGTAGTTGTGATTTCTTCTTTTCTTCAGATGTTAAAAATGTTTTTTTTTTAATGTTTATCTATAATAGATTTTACAATTGTTATCAAGTAGTTGTAATTCTTGCATTTTTTTTTAAAGATGTTAAAATGGCTAATCGTTTATCTAGGACAGAATTTACGATTGTTATCAAGTAGTTGTAATTCTTGCTTTTTTTTTTTAAAGATGTTAATATGGCTAATCGTTTATCTAGGACAGAATTTACGATTGTTATCAAGTAGTTATAATTCTTGCTTTTTTTTTCGTGATGTTAAAATAGCTAATTACTTATCTATGACAGATTTTACGATTGTTATCAAGTACTTGTAATTATTGCTTTTTTATTTTTTTTAAAGATGTTAAAATGGCTAATTGTTTTTCTAAGACAGATTTGACGATTGTTATCAAATAGTTGTGATTTCTTGCTTTTTTTTTTCGAGATGTTAAAATGAGTAATTGTTTTATCCTTGACAGATTTGACGATTGTAATCAAGTAGTTGGGATTTCTTGCTTTTCCCCAAGATGTTAAAATGGCTAATTGTTTATCTAAGACAGATTTTACGATTTTGATCAAGTAGTTGTGATTCTTGCTTTCCCCCCAAGATGTTAAAATGGCCAATTGTTTATCTATGAAAGATTTTCGGATTGTTATCAAGTAGTTGTAACTCTTGCGTTTTTTAGATGTGAAAATGGCTAATTGTTTTGTCCATGACAGATTTTACGATTGTAATCAAGTAGTTGTGATTTCTTGCTTTTGCCCAAGATGTTAAAATGGCTAATTGTTTTTTTTTGGTTTTTTTTGTTTTTTTTTGCTGCCTCATCTTCTGTGACGTCCCCCGTCCTGCTGTTCCCACGCCGCTCATTCCAATCTCCCCGCCACAACCATACCCAGATTTTTTATATCTCATCCTCAGAGTCGGAGGTCCATAGGGAGCCAATCACTTTCAGGCCTCCGCGGGGCCACCAGCCAGAGGGGCCCTGCACTGCTGCTGGGTCACTTTGGCGGTGTTCAGTGGTGCCTGTTCTGAGCTAACATACGCAGGACACCACCTACTAAGCCCCCTACTAACGACAGTATTAGCTCAGTCGCGGAGCCAGACTGAGTGAGTTGCCCACCCGAGATGGCAACCACCACAACGTCCCTCCAACGACCGTCCCCCGCGAACCTCCAACCCCAAAGGCTTTGACACACACTCACCACAGGCACAGAAGTGTATGGGCAAACCGAATCTGAGGTCACCATGAGACCAGAGAAACTGGAACCACCGAATCAGAGGCAATTTTTTAAATTGCATGATGATCAATGATAATGAGGATGACGTAATTATGCTGCTGTGGAAGTGCATATGCTTTGAGACTACTTGACAGGGTTGTACTCTACGCTTACTATCATAATATATCCCGGCGTCAACCGGGCCCGAGAGATACAGACACCTGCAGTGTTGGTCAGGTAATTTGAGCAACACTCTCAAACTCGCATCAGTTAAGTGGATGAAGCTCGACTGTGTGGTCCCAGTCTTCCCACTGAGCCCACAGCACACTCACTCTGGGTAGGAGCCGGCCGGAGTCCGAAAAATCCCTATGACTCTTATGGGAATCGAACCCGCGACCTTCCAGTCCGTAACCCAAGGTGCTAACCACTGCGCCATGGCGGCTGGTAAAATGGGTAATTGTTTATCTAAGGCAGATTTTAGGATTGTTGTCCAGAAGTTATGATTTCTTGCTTTTCCCCAAGATGTTACAAATGGGTAATTGTTTATCTAAGACAGATTTTACGATTTTGATCAAGTAGTTGTGATTCTTGCTATCCCCCCAAGATGTTAAAATGGCCAATTGTTTATCTATGAAAGATTTTCGGATTGTTATCAAGTAGTTGTAACTCTTGCGTTTTTTAGATGTTAAAATGGCTAATTGTTTTGTCCATGACAGATTTTACGATTGTAATCAAGTAGTTGTGATTTCTTGCTTTTGCCCAAGATGTTAAAATGGCTAATTGTTTATCTAGGACAGATTTTAGGATTGTTGTCAGTAGTTATGATTTTGATAGTGTGCCGCTAGATGCTTTTCCCTCAGTTTTGCTGATGATGAAGAGTTTGGACTTTTATGAAAAATGGTTTATTAGCCAGGTGTGCAATAAAGTTATAGCTATACAGGTGTGTGTGTGTGTGTGTGTGTGTGTGTGTGTGTGTGTGTGTGTGTGTGTGTGTGTGTGTGTGTGTGTTTCTTGTATTCTTTTATTTCCAGGATAATGGAATAAGCACTTACGTGCTTTTTTTTAAACATCCTGTCTCCATGTGTATGTAGGTTTGTAAATGTTGTCATCTGTTCCCACCGGCAGTGTGTGTGTGTGTGTGTGTGTGTGTGTGTGTGTGTGTGTGTGTGTGTGTGTGTAGGGAGGGTGGTGGCATGCAAACATGTGTGTATAAGTACGTGCGTGTACGTCTCGCGTATCTTATAGGAATTTTTGGCTGCGTATATACGCATGCAGAACATCTTGCGCACACGTTAAATCCTGTTCTGCTGTTCGAAAGAGTAAGCCATTGTGTGCCGGTGGGAACAGATGAAAAAAAATTTTAAAACTGCATACACACGCATAAATTGATTAAAAAAAAAAGTCATCTGAGCGCTTTGATTTGTTGCTTTACAAGATTCGGCGCTATATAAATTCCATACATTATTATTATTATTATTATTATTTATTATTATTATTATTATTATTATTATGTAGGTAAGGAAGTGGTCCCTATGCGCAATGGAGAGAGATAAATATATATATATATATATATATATATATATATATATAGTAGGTCTACAATTCTCTAGCGATATAGATTGCAAGCACACACACACACACACACACACACACACACACACACACATATATATATATATATATATATATATATATATATATATATATATACGTACTGTATTGCTAGAGAATTGCATTATTTTTAGGGTAGGCCACAGCGCCAAAGCCAGCCACCCTACCAATAGTACAATTCTTAAGCAATGCCAGCAAGCAACCTGAACGATTTATTTTCTTTGCTGTTCACATTATTTAACTGTTCGATGTCAAACAATTGACACCCTAAAACCAGATAAAAAGAATTGAAATACTTTATTACGTGCAGACAACTAAGCTTTAACGATAACATGGACATGATCAAAACAGTGCAGGAATTTATTTGATGAATCCAACCAATTTTAGACCACAGAGATCAAAATAATGTAAGCAGTTCGTCCGAGTGCTCTTCCTTGTGTGCTGAAATGTAAAGGTAGGTAATTATTATTGAGCCACCATAACATGCCAAGTTTCTTCCCTTGGTCTCACTGCTTGTTGTGTGTTTTATTTATTTATTTTATTTTGTTCTTTTACTTCAAGGATAATGGAAAAAGCACTCATGTGGTTGTGGTTTTTTTTTTTTTTAAAGTCCAGTCCGCTTGTGTATGCAGTTTTGTCAGTTTTGTCATCCGTTCCCACCGGCACACAATGGCCTATTCTTCCGAAAAGCAGAAGGGGTTTTAACGTGTGCGCAAGATGTTCTGCGTGCGTTCGCACACGGGGCCTCGGTTTAAAGTCTCATCCGAAAGAAAGAAAATGTGTGTGTGTGTGTGTGTGTGTGTGTGTGTTATTACATTTTTTGTTTACTTCACTTAAGTGCTGTTGTAGGCCTGCATATTTCTTCATTTTGTATTAACATTGTTTTTAGAATGCTTTTCTATGTTCATTTTGTTGATTTTTTTTCTTTGTGAAGGCAGGATATGAAAAAAAAAAGTTGTGTAAACTTAATCTTTTACCCTCAATAAAGATCATTTTGAGTGGACTTGACTTGAATTTTGTATAACAGCGGTATTAGAGCGCTTTGATTTGTTGCTTTACAAGATTCAGCGCTATATAAATTCCATACATTATTATTATTATTATTATTTATATGTGTATAGAAAGCGATTTTTGTTGATATGAATGCCACTTGCCTGCGTTAGCATCAACTGTGAACTGAGGATAGGGGGGGGGCTTAAAATCAGCTGTAGCTTGATACCTTTCCCCTGCTGTATTGATGTTGTTTGCTTATGTTGTATATTATGTATTGAGTACGATATGTTTGAAAGCAAGTCGTTTTCAACCTTGTATCTGGTTACAACTGGTTCTCTCTGGTTTCGTTGTTGTTGTGGCTTCGATTTTACGTCTGTTCACTCAAAGTGATATTAGACGATGGGAATTTATTTATTTATGTATTCTTTTATATCGAGGATAATGGAATAAGCACTTATGTGCTTTTTTACATCCAGTCCCCGTGTGTATGCGGATGTGAATTCTGTCATCTGTTCCCACCGGCACACAATGGCCTACTCTTACGAAAAGCGGAACAGGATTTAACGTGTGGGCAAGATGTTCTGCGTGCGTTCGCACACGGGACCTCGGTTTATAGTCTCATCCGAAGGAAGGGGAGGGGAGGGGACATTGATGTTGATGGTTGTGGGCAGTGAAATGGGTATCTGTTGCTAAATATCGTAGGCAGTATACCGAAACGGACTAAACAATGATGAATACATAAGAAATACTAATATGACGTATAACTAAAGCAAATGTCATACAGGACAGTTCATTAAAAAAGATTTGGTTATGGTAAAATGCCTAAACTGCTGTCATTGAAAGATTTTATTTTCTGGCATTGAAAAAAAAAAGATTCTTTGAAAAATCATTTTCAAAAATGATTGAGAATAAGTGGTTACCTACTCTTGTTTCCCTCCACTACTATTTCTGCATTAATAAAGATTTTGTTATACGAAATGCCAAATTAATATATATTTTTTAAATCTCCAAGGATTTCTCAGAAAAAGAAAGTAAGAATGGTTTTAGACTCTTACATTAAAAATATTATTTGAATGCTAGTAATTTTCTCA
>CM054162.1:30126515-30129015 GCA_028751875.1 Rapana venosa
AAGAAAGAAAGGAAGAAGGAAGGAAGGAAGGAAGGAAGCACAAAAAAAAACAGAAAGAAAGGAAAAAAGCAAATAATATGTGTTAAAAACATATGGATGACAACAAGAACAACGACAATAAAAATAATAATGATAATAATAATGACGAACATTTTACCACTACTACAAACTACAACAACAACAACAATAACAACCAAAAGACCAACCAACTACCAACCCACCCACCCACCCAACCAACCACCCACCCAATCATCAACCACCCACCCACCTAAGTAACCAACCAGCAAACCAACTACAAACCCACCCACCCACCCACTAACCCAGCCAACCACCCAACCATCCAACCAACCAACCAGCTAGCCAACCAACTAACTAACCAACCAGAGAAAAAAATCTACCAACCCACCTACCTACCCACCCACCCAAGCAAGCAACCCACCCACTCATTACCCAACCATCCATCGATCTACTTAACCATCTACCCAGCCAATCAGTGAGCCAAATAGTCACACCTACCCAACCAAACCACCATCCACCCATCCAAGCCTGAACTCAACCAACCAACCAACCAACCAACCAACCAACCAACCAACCAACCAACCAACCAGCCAACCAACCAACCAACCAGCCCACTTACCTGCCTTACCACATATTTATTTATATCATTTATACCACTTTAAGTCAGGAGATTTCTCTGCGTGAAATTTGGGCTGCTCTCCCCGGGGAGAGCGCGTCGCCACAAGAGCAGCGCCACCTTTTTTAATTTGTCCGTCTGCAACTGTATTTGTTTCCCTATCAGAATGGCTTTTTTTTCTAAGAATTTTGCCAAGGACAACTCTCTCGTTGCCGTGGGTTCTTTTACGTGCGCTGAATAATTTTGTGTAACACACGGGACCTCGGTTTATCCGTCTCATCCGAAAGACTAGCGCCCAGATCACCACTCATGGTCTAATGGATGGGGGAAAAGTTTCGGGCCCAAACGGGATTCAAGCCACCGCACTCTTCCGACCCGGACTTTTCGCATTCTAGACAGGCGCTTTACCTCTAGACCACCGATCCACCTACCTACCTACCTACCTACCTATACATTAAACTAAACTACCTACCTATAAACTAAAATAAACCGAAGTCCCGTGTGCGAACGAACGCAGAAAATCTTGCGCACATGTTAAAACCCGTTCCGCTTTTCGGAAGAGTAGGCCATTGCGTGCCGGTGGGAACGGATGACAAAATTACAAAACTGCATACACACGGGTATTGGTGTAAAAATGTAATGAGTGCTTATTCATTATCCTCGAAATGAAAAAAAAAAGATTAAACGGCATTAGATTAGGTTACACAGGATAGCTCAGTGGTCAGAGCACTCGCTTTTCCCCCAGCCTAAGGTTAAGCAGCATCGAACGTGGTTACCACTTGGATGGGTGACCATTTGCGCGCCTTGGCTTCAGTACATACAGTCCCCCAGTTCACCAAGCTGTCAATGGGTACCTGCCCTCTGTAGGGTCAGGGAAGGTAAAGCAGCGAGGGAGGGGAGATGGGCGCCGCCCTCAATATGCTGGCCTCTAGAGAAGGTGAGGTCTTTGATGCCTCGCTCCCCTACGACCATGGGACACTTTACCTATCCACCCAACTATCAAACCAACCAATCACCCAAACCAATTAACGAGTCACCACCACCAACCGAACCAAACAACCACCCCCCACCCCCCATCCCACCCACCTACCAACTAACCCCCCCACCCCCACCCCAACACCTACTCCCCACCCCCACCCCCCTCCTCACCATCAGAATCGTAATAGCGGATGAAGGGAGGTAAGTCGTCCCTCGTGAAGGCTCCATCGTCGTTGAGGTCAAAACTGGCGTACATATGACGAACCTCGTGGTGAACTTGCTCGCTGAAGACCTCCACTGGACTCTTGGTGGATGGCTCGTGCCCGTGATCATGATCATGCCCATGGTCGTCGTGAGATCCAGGCGCCGCAGGGATACCCGCAGGAGAAGACCCCGCGAGAGCTAGTCCCTGGAAGCTGTTTTTGGCGTGGTGTGTTGGGTTTGTGTTGCGTTGTGTTGTGTGTTGGGTTTGTGTGTGTTGTGTGTGTGTTGGGTGTGTGTGTGTGTGTGTGTGTGTGTGTGTGTGTGTGTGTGTGTGATTTAGATTTTCAGATTCAGATTCAGAACATCTTATTGCCATTTAAGTCAAGTAGACTTATTTGACACAACAAAAACATCAGTTATAATTATTATCTATTTTGGCTAAAAGTGATGTACACTAAAAACATGTTGTATTCTACTTCTCTTTTTTCAAAACCCTCATACACATATCTGATGATATCTGCTTGATATATATCAACTGTGATTATGTCACTTAATTTATGTGCACAGTTTTTGCGTTCTTTGTCTTTCGTTTTGATTTTTAATAAAAAATTATTTCTGAGTTCATCATATAAAATACATTCATCGAGTAAATGAAATTCATCTTCTATTTTGTGTGTGCGTGCG
>CM054162.1:30134015-30139015 GCA_028751875.1 Rapana venosa
ACAAAGACATGTGGCACTGCAGTACTATTATGTTGCTCTCTTCCCAAGGACAATATCCTGAATTCTACTTGAACAGAAATCTGCCGTGACTGTTAGCCAGTGACGTAATTGAACTGGTGCAGATTGACTGTCACATGATGGTTGCTTGCGTGTGAATGTTATGAATGCTAGCGCTTGGATTTGTTCACTGTACAAGATTCAGCGCTATATAAATTCCATAATTATATAAAGCAAGGAGCGTGGTTACCACTTGGGTGGGTGACCATTTTCGCATCTTGGCTTCAGTACAGTTCCTCCAGTTCACCCAGCTGTAAATGGGTACCTGCCCTCTTTAGGGTCAGGGAAGGTAAAGCAGCGAGGGAGAGGCACCTTTACCTTTTTTTTTAATAAAAATTACTTTTTCCCCCCTCATCATCATCATCATCATCATCATCATTCTCAGAAGTAAAGTGTGAACGCTTTTATCTGAAACATTGGGTTTACATGAAACTTCTCTTTGATAAAACACACACTCACATACACACACACACACACACACACACACACACACACACACACACACACACACACACACACACACACACACACACACACACACACACACACACACACACACACACACACACACCACACACACACACACACACACACACACACACACACACACACACACACACACACACACACACACTGAGCTTATGTTATACTGTCTTGATTTGCTTTATCATGTTTTGTTAGTCTGGATTTATATTAAAATAAATCCTCATATATTTTTGTCTTCAACATGTGTGAACATTGTATTTTGAATGCTTTTATATGTCAATTTTCTTGAGTTTTTGTGTGTGTGAGGGCAGGATGAAAAAATTGTATAATCTTTTACCCTCAATAAAGATCATTATGACTTGACTTGACTTGACTTGACTTAACGTGACCTCACACACACACACACATACACACACACACACACACACACACACACACACACACACACACGGTTGTATCAGTAACACTGAGAGCAGAAATGAATGAAATCGCCGAGATTTAATCTGACGTGGACATGTCACTTGCTATTTCGCAATTCCTCTGAATCGCACCTGTACATTGGCTAAAGGCGATATTTTTCGACCATGACACAGACACATAACACCATGACGTCACTATGGGAGTATTTATAAAACTCCACCCCACGTGATCAAACACTGCACAAAGCAAGATGGCGTCCATGTTAGCCATTCCACTGAAGAAAACCTACGAAGTAGATTTGGTAAAACCACTGAGAAATTTCATCCAGAATACTTTCACGCAAGCTAATCCAGACGATTACAACAATGCTTTGTCTGAGTTTAGCAAACTTCGGAACTTGATGATCTCAAAATCGGTGGATAAGCATGAATCCGCTCTTGAAGTACTGTACCGGTGAGTTTGCAGTTTTAAATTCCATTTTCATTTTGGCGTGTGCTTCAGAATCATATGACTCGTTGAAATCACACGTCAGTCTTCGTATAGATTCTGTAACATTAATTATTTAGGCGTGTTCGTAAGATTTTTAAGAGTTATGATGGTTTTATTTGTTAACGCCTTTTTCTGTGATGAACACAAAGTTAACTACTGAAGTCGATTCATGAAATCAGATGAACAGAAAATTGTGATACCCGGAAATCGAATAGACGTAGTCTGATCCGCCAAAACAACAGTGATGTAGATCTATAGATCTTTTCATACTTAAACTTCAATGTGTTGTATAGGATGTATGGAATGATTCATGAGTTTATTTTTAAATACTTTGAAGGAAGGCACTTTTTTCAATTTGAATTTTATAATCTGGATCACAAAGTCTGCCGTGATATTAGATGCTGTTGAATTAGGGAGGAGCTGTAGCACTTTACTACTTTACATACTGTCATCCAAAACCCTGTTAACAAACCCTAACCCATATTTTGTGCAGCTTTTCTCAATGCCAGCTGTGGCCTAAATAGTGACCTTAACTCTTTGTCATAAGTTTATTTTCTACTTCCTTCTGTGTCCAGGATCAGCATTGATCAGTGAGTGAGTGTTAGATTGTAACTTGTTTCTTAAGAAAGACTGCTTATTGTTAATGTGCTTAGAAAGATGTGTGGACATCCAGTTTGGCACGGACTGGTCTTCTATTTTTCTTCCTGTTAAGTATCACTATCGATATATATCAGTGCAGTCAAGTATCAGATTTTATCAGTGCAAATTACTGTTTGAGTGTTTTATCATCAAGAGTTAATGCTTTAACTAGTTTCAGGTCAGACTGATATCACCAATACAGTGAATTCCCAGTCAAGCCCTTCACAGTGATTTAGACCTATCATCCTTGGCTAGACAGTGTTACGAGTGTATCAACTCAACTGGAAAGCCTTTTTTTTTGTGTCTGTGGGTGCTCATAATGATACTGTATTAATTAATCTAATGGAAAGCAGTGTCTTGTTGATATGATGTTGAATACTTTGTGATGATTTTCATCTGTATGATGATAAGATCTTCAAGTTCAAGATTGCAAAAAAATTTTCCACTATGACGTCTATACATGTACAGTTAAATTGATTTTCAAAATTAAGTAATGCTTGCTGTTTGCTATGAGTACCATTCTCAAATGTTGATCCAAATAAGCTCTTTTTAATGTTGGCATATCAGGAGTTACACAGCTTGAAAATAATTATGAAAGTTCATAATTTATAGATAGATCTGTTCTCTGCTGACTACTGATGAAAAAAACGTGCCAGAGCTTCCCTTTACCTCATGCCCTTAATAACTGAACACTTGGAGTTGGATCATTATCTGTATACATCCAGTATGGCCACTATACTGTAATAGTAAATAATATATCAATGGCCATCTGTATCATTGTATGTGAATTTGTTTTCCTATTAGAGCTGCTTTTAGAATTTTGTCAATGACAACTGTATTGTTGTTGTGGGTCATTTACTAGCACTAAGAATAAGACTAAGTAAATGGGTACATATTGCATAAAAATGTCACACATGACAATTTGATATCAGACCTTGATTTATACTATTGTTAGTATTGTATGTCTCATCTGAAAAAACTGGCAGTAGCACCCAGATCACTAAGTGCTCAACATGACAACAGTCTACTCTCTAATGGATGAGAAGGGTGGGGCAAATGGCGGAGAGTGGGGGTGGTATCGGTGGGTGTCTTAGCTTCAAGCAGGAATCAAACCTAGAACTTCTGCCTTTTTAGTTTTTAGATATGGAATTGGATGCACTTCCGCAGAAAAATAAACATTTTATTTTGAAGTCAGTTTAAATAGCATCCCCACCTTCTGGAAATTCTGTGCAAGAAATTAACTCTTGTATTACTCTCTTTGTTTCTCCCTGTCACCACCTTCTTGTCTATTTTCTGCCTCCTTGGTCCAATCTGCTTTTTTTCCAGAAAGACTTAAAAAATAACAATTCTCTCGTATGCCGAAGTCAGACACGCTGAGCCTGACTTGTCAGGTGCTTAACGGCAGCGTGACACATTTTTACTCTTATAACAGACAACAGTAGTTGCTGTCTCACACTCACAGTGTCTGTGCGTTTGACGAAAAAGAAGTATGGATGCATTTCTGCAGAAAATTAACATTTTATTTTGAAGTCATGTATGGACTACTTGAGTATAATGTTGCCTCCTTCCTCTCTCCTTATCAATGATTGATTTTTGGGTTGATTGGTAAACCGGAAACAAAACCTTTATTTTTATTTTTAATTTTTTTTGCTAAAGGAGATTTCCCTGTGTTTTCTTGCAACTCAGTCAAAGCCATACTGTTTCCAAGAAAATACAAAGAAAACTTGAGAAAAGGACACAGTAGCAA
The DNA here is from genome assembly GCA_028751875.1 of Rapana venosa. Lineage (NCBI taxonomy): Eukaryota > Metazoa > Mollusca > Gastropoda > Neogastropoda > Muricidae > Rapana > Rapana venosa. The sequence goes on from CM054162.1 coordinate 30,137,854, forward strand.
TATTAATTGTAGACATATTATTTTCACAGGTTTAAGCTGAGCTGTTGATCTGTCTTGGTCTAGATGCGTACTGTACTGAACTAGCCTACTGTCTGTCCACAATCTATAGCTCTACAGGTATAACTAGTATGATTATTTATTCAGGACTACAGTCTATTCAATCTGTACTTTTGAAGAAGAAATAAATATGCTACAGTCATGTGCACAACATTTTTATATTGTCTTTGTTGATCTCAAAATTAGCTTTACACAGTTGAAATTACAGTTAGTGAGTTGCACATTATGATTATGTGACAATATGACATGGTTTTAATCAAGACAGTAGGTAATCTCCCCCCCAAAAAACCAACAACACACAACCAAAAAAAAAAAAACCCAAAAAACAAAAAAACCAACAAAAACCCCCAAACCAACAACACCCCCCCAAAAAACCCAACCAACCAACCAAACAACAACAACAACAACCAAAAAACCCTGACAACAAACCAACAACCCCAAACAAAACAAAAAAAGCAACACCACCGCCCCTCCCCAAAACAAACAAAACAAAAATAAAAACAGCAACAAATAACTTTGGAGCAACAAACAAAACAAACAATCAAAAGCAAACAACCCAAAAGCAACCCCCTCCCCCCCCCCCCCCCCCCCCCTTCCCAACACACACACACACACAGAGTGACTCATACTTCATGAAGATGTCTAGTAAATACGCCTTTGTGCATGTGTTTTTAAAGATTTTGTCATCCACTCCTACTGGCACAAAATGGCCTACTCGTCTGAAAGGTGGAACAAGCTTTTAAGGTGTCTGCAAGGTGTTCTGTTGTGTGTCCACACAAAAGGCCTCGGTTTATAGTCTCATCCGAAGGACTTTTCATTCACTCATTCATCAGTTGCATTTTCAGTTTCCCATTCATTTAAATATAAATTCATTTAAATCTAGTTTCGTTTATTCAATGAATTTCCAGTTCACCATTCATTGATTCAATTTTTTCATTTAAAAATTAGATTCAATTCATTCATTCAGTTCAGTTCAATGACACCCCCCCCCAACCCCCCCCCCCCCCCCCCAAAAAAAAACCACACACACAAAAAAACCCCAAACAACAACAACAAAAAAACAACAACAAAACCCCAACCCAACCCAACAACACCAAAATCCCAA
>CM054162.1:30141515-30194015 GCA_028751875.1 Rapana venosa
CTCTCTCTCTCTCTCTCTCTCTCTCTCTCTCTCTCTCTCTCTCTCTCTCTCTCTCTCTCTCTCTCTCTCCACACACACACACACACACACACACACACACACACACACACACACACACACACACACACACAACACAAACACACCCACATACCCACACACCCATTCACACACACACACATACACATACACTCACACACACACACACACCACACACATTCTCCATCTCACGTTCCCTTACTCATCATCTCACAACCACCACACTACTACCCCGGCAAGGTTTTCTGTTAGGAGCTGCAGTGGGGACTTAACTAAGGCATGCAAATATTGATTCTCTGCGATATAGTAAAAGAAACAATTCAAATACAGAACTACATAACAAAGCCATATTCCGCTACCCCACGTCTTATGAGAGTGTGTACTCAGAGGGTGTGCTCAATTTAAAGATTGTGTCCTGGATAAATAAGAGGTTTGTGTACCTGCAAGTCAGAGCTGGCCTTTGAACAGAAAAAGGAAAAAAACAGTTGGATGGTAGATAACACTGGGTAATTTTCGATGTGTGCTTTTTATGAGAAAGTTTTTGAGCTTTCCTGTTGATGAAGTTAGTACAAGATTGTATTTTAGGATATAATTTTCTCAAATCTGTCTCCCTTTTTTTCCCCCCACTCACACAAGGATCTTTAGCTTGTAAACACAGGTTACATCTAGACCCGTAGTACTAACAGATGTCAGATTTTTGTTTTGTTTTGGGGTTTGGTACAGTGTATGTCTGCTGTTGCTAGTGGCCTAGGCTAAAGTGTTCACTGTTTCTCTGCACCTTTTTGTAATCATGTGAACATATACTACATACATGTGCATATATATATACTATATAGTATATGTTAGTAAGAATTGTTCTCTTATAGCTGTAGTCTTCCTTTTTTCTTTGTATTATTTATTTATTTCTTTTACTTCGGGGATAATGGAATAAGCACTCATGTGCTTTTAAAAAAAAATCACATCCTGTGTGTATGCAGTTTTGTAAATGTTGTCATCTGTTCCCACTGGCACACAGTGGCCTACTCTTCTAAAAAGTGGAACAAGTTTTAACATTAGTGCAAGATGTTCTGCATGCATTCGCAGATGGGACCTCAGTTTATAGTCTCATCCGAAGGACTTTTGGGGAGAGTGGAGCGGCACTGATGTTAACTCCAGGGGAAAATATTTTCTTGAACAGTATTTGAACACGGGTCAGCAGATCACAAGCGCAATGCGCAGTGCTCTAACCAACCTTGCTACTCCCGTCCTCTTGCACTTTGTGTGTGTGTGTGTACATACATGTGCATGTAAGAGGATCCATGCACTAATTATGGCAGTTATTCACACGTGGAAACCCTGAAATAGCTATTGATGTAATTACCTAGGCAGAGACATGACATTTTGTATGATTCGTGAGATTGTGGGCTGAATCTATAGATACAATATTGACAAAATAATGACATTCTGTGTTGATGTTTTGCAGGTACTATGACCAGCTGGTTGCCATTGAAAACAAGCTTCCCATTGCTGAGAACCAGGTAAACTTGTAGATGTAAAATCAGATCATGAACATTCGTCCCCGAAGTCAGAATGTGGCTACCTTCATGGTGGGCAAAAAATAGTCCCATGAATAAGGACCCGTGCAAAACTCTCACCGTTGGTGAACCTTGGGGAAAAAATAAAGGATATTTGCATCATAAAAAGCTATGCTAAGCAGCGTGCTTTTATGTGAATAATCAATGTATAGAGAGAGAGATTGTAGGTCAGAAGTAAGTGTAAGTGTGAGACAGGTGTGTGTGTGTGTGTGTGACTACATACATTTATAGACCTACATTGTATAGATGTTATATATATATATATATATATGTGGATGGATGGATGGATGGATGGATGTAGATGAATAGCTCAGGGTCGGGTGTAAATTCTCCCTTTTTGCACTTGTTTTCAAGAAGGAGAGGAGAGGGACCTGGAAGATGAAACAAAAAAGTAATGCCAAAAAATTTTTAAAAAGCATTTCTGTTCATTCAGTTCTTTCTCTCTCACGTTGACTGAACAGACTGAAACTTCTCTTCTTCTTCCTTTTTTGTCATGTTTCTCCCAAGGGAGGTTTGACATTGATGAGGCTTCTCCATCTCTCTATGTTTTGAGACTGGGCAGACTGAAACTAGTGTATACAACAAAATAAGACATTGTCAGGTTAGCTAGGAGAGTGAGGAGGGACTGTAATCTCCATGCCAAAGTCCTGGTTGTACTAGAAGCTGTAGAGCAAGAGGGTGTGTAGACTACTGGGTTTTTGTTTTTTCAATTTTTGTTTTTTTGTTTTTGGTCTGTTGTACTTAAGAATTATTCAAGAGATCGGTGGTCTAGAGGTAACGTGCCTGTCTAGAAAGCAAAAAGTCTGGGTCGGAAGTGTGCGATGGTTCGAATCCCGTTTGGGCCCTGAAACTTTCCCCCCATCCATTAGACCATGAGTGGTGGTCTGGGTGCTAGTCTTTCGGATGAGACGATAAACTGAGGTCCCGTGTGTTACACATATTTAGCGCACGTAAAAGAACCTACGGCAACAAGAGAGTTGTCCCTGGCCAAATTCTGTAGAAAAAAAGCCACCCTGATAGGGAAACAAATACAGTTGCAGACAGGAAAAAGAAAAAAAAAAAGGGTGGCACTGCTCTTGTGGCGACGTGCTCTCCCCAGGGAGAGCAGCCTGAATTTCACGCAGAGAAATCTGCCGTGACTTAATAATGGTATGAAAATGAAATTGAAAAATGAAAGTCCTTGCTGTACTAGTAGTTAGAGCAGGAGGGTGTGTAGACTACTGGTTTTTTTTGTGTTTTCATCTTTTTTGTTTTTTGGTCTGTTGTACTTAAGTATTATTGAAGAGTTTCATAGTCTAGCTTTCATTGTAGTTTCAGTCATTTGATTTCCATTTACTTGTCCACCGGTATTCAAAATACGTGTGCCTCCACCCCCAAACACTGATCCAGACTCCCCCACCCCCTCTTGTCTGTCTAAAATGCTAATATCACAATTTGTGAAGAGACTTAAACTGAAATTGAACACACACACAGTGACACACACGGTGACACGCACGCACGCACGCACACACACACAACGCACACACACACACGCACACACACACACACACACACACGCACGCACACGCACGCACGCACGCACGCACGCACACACACACACACACACACACCACAGCCGTCAGTTTGCCCCACTTTCAGCTCCTGTCAGCTGCTGTCCATTCCATCCCAGCTGATACTTATTGTAGAAAAAAACTGACTGCACTTGGAAGGGGCTAATTTTAGCCCTAGACCCTTGACGCACGCACGCACGCACAACACACACACACACACACACACACGCATGCACCCCCCCACACACGCACACACACACGCACACACGCACACACACTGCAGCATCATAAATTGCAGCTGAACCATTTGCTTGAAGGAGGCTTCTTTTCTGAACACCTTCTTCTGTCCACCTCTCCCTGCATCAATGTCTGTCTTCCTCTGCATGTCCACTGGACCAAAAATACCAAAAATCGAAGGTTCAAAGCAGCAGTGCTCACCAGGATACACACGGGTCATTCTCATATCACCCACGTTCATTTGCTTAAAGGAGAGGGAACCCCATGGTGTGTGACTTGTGATGTGCGGGTAACCATCAAGCATCTGCTTCCGGAGTGTCAATATGTCCAGGATATATTGGGCACAAGCATGTTACTGTGCAGACTCCCTAAAGATCCTGTTTCGTGATGTTCCACCAGACACCATTTTTAACTTCCTGAGAGAATCTGGCTTTTCCCGTCTGATATGAGTGAAGGTGTCGTAGTTGGTCACTAAGAATGAGGTTGTTTTAAGGAATCTGGTTTTGGTTTTTATCTCATTTTATGTGTGGTTGATGTGGTTTCTCCCACAACGCGGTGCCCATCCTGGGTTGATCCTTATGGTTGGCCAGGATGTGGCTACAAGGATGACAGAGTTGATTTTATACCCTGTTTTAATCTCTCTCTATATATATATTAGTTGCACAGTTTTGTTCTGAGATTTAACATTTTATGAGGTGACAGCCCCGATATGGCCTTTGTGGTCAGTGGGGCTGTAAACAAGAAGATTGGATTGAACTGGATTGGATTGGATTGGACTGGATCATGTTCTCTGTTGTTGCAGATTCGAGTCCAGTTCAAGTGGAGGGATGCTTTTGACGAAGGGTCCTTTTTGTCTGGGAAGAGAACTTTGGGTATGGCTTGACTGTCTTGTTTTGTGTGTACATATAGATTATGAATGGTTGAGAGCATGTGTGTGTGTGTGTGTGTGTGCATGCGTGCGTGTGTCTGTGTTCGATTTTACGTCTGTTCATTTAAAGTGATATTAGATGAGAGGAGGAGGGGGAGTGATGAGATGAGGGCTTTAAAGCAAAGAGATAAGTGTGTGTTTGTGTGTGACTCTGTGTCTCTGTGTGTGTGTGCGTGACTGTGTGTGTGTGTCGGGGGGGTGGGACTCTTTAGATAGAATCTTCAGCATGACTCTAACAAGGTCACATTGGGGACAGGATAGCCTAGTGGTTAGAACATTGCGCTCGCAATCTGACGACCTGGGTTCGATTCCTGTTCATGGGGATATTTTCCCCTGGAGTTAACATCAGTGCAGACTCCACTCTCCCCCTAAAGTTCTTCGGATGAGACTATAAACCGAGGCCCCGTGTGCGAACGCATGCAGAACATCTTGCGCACACGTTAAAATCCTGTTCCGCTTTTTGTAAGAGTAGGCCATTATGTGCCGGTGGGAACAGATGACAATTTACAAAACCGCATACACACGGGGACTAGATGTAAAAAAGCACATAAGTGCTTATTCCATTATCCTCGATATAAAAGAATAAGAAAGAATAAAACATTCACCACCAGCACAGCACTATTTAAAAAAAAAAAAAATTTGTATTAAAAATTTCATTTTCTCTCTATGTGTGGCTGTGTTTGTTTCCTTTGAGTGACCGACTTTTCTACAGAATTTTTTTTACCCTACGACCAACTCTCTTGTTCTTCAGTTGTTGCTGTGGGTTCTTGGGCATGCGCTAATGTGTGATATACTGTTTGCAGCCATCGCGTCAGCGGCGTATGAAAAGGTGTGCATGCTGTTCAACATCGCGGCTCTGCAGAGTCAGATAGCCAGCATCCAGAATTTTGAAAATGACGAGGGTCTGAAGACCGCGGTCAAGTTCTTTCAGGTGAGTGCAGATGTATGGTAAGGTAAGAGGTGTGTGAGTGTGTGTGTTTGTGTGAGTGTGTGTGTGTGAGTGTTTGTGTGTTTGTGAATGTGTATGTATTTTATTTTTTTTTATTTTTTAAAAATTCTTTTATATCAAGGATAATGGAATAAGTATGTATGAATGTGTATGTATGTGTGTGTTTGTGTGTGTGTGTTTTATTTATTTTATTTTATTTTATTCGTTTATATCGAGGATAATGGAATAAGCACTTATGTGCATTTTTACATCCAATCTCCATATGTATGTGGTTTTGTACGTTCTGTCACCTGTTCCCACTGGCACACAATGGCCTACTCTTACGAAAAGCGGAACAGGATTTAATGTGTGCGCAGGATGTTCTGCGTGCGTTCGCACACGGGGCCTCGGTTTATAGTCTCATCTGGACTTTTGAGGAGAGTGGAGTCTGCACTGATGTTAACTCCAGGGGACAATATCCCCTTGAACGAGAATCGAACCTGGGTCATCAGATTGCGAGCGCAATGCTCTGACCACTAGGCTATCCGGTATGAGGGGGAATGGATTGGGGGGGGGTTGATGGAGGTAGAGAATTGTTGAATTTGTTGATTCCTAGTCTTTTGGTTGTTTGTTTGAATAGGACTCTGTGTATGTTTTTGTGTGTTTGTGTGTATGTTTATTTATTTATATGTGACCCTCCACCATGAAATGAGTCACTTTGCACCTGACCCACTTTTCTGCTAGGAGCCATTTTAGGCAGGTGGTGGTCAGGTTGCCGATTTTGAGATTTTGATAGGTTGTTAACTATAGTCATTCTTCTACCTTGTACTGAAGTATCAAGGCATGATTTTGTTTCCGTTTGCTTTTAAAACATATTTTAAAAATACCCAAGCCTTCATTCTGACCACCTATTACGATGCTAAACCTCTCAATATATCATGTTGGCACTTGTGCAGTCTATTATTTAAATTTGTAATAACTTTTCATAGAATTGTCTGATTTTCAATCTGTTTTTCGTATTGCATAGCCCTTTTTCTGGCATATTAATAACACGCCAATAACTAAAAATCGACCTCTGGTGCAATGCGATTCTTTATGTGGTGGAGCGTCGCATATATCTCTTAACCACTAGACTGCCTTACCCTGGAAATTTTCCGGGGCTAAACGTGCACCCTATACGCCTATAACCCGGAAAATTTCCGGGGTGTCGAACCGAAGTAAACAAGCCAGCTTCCTTGACTACAGTTAAAGGGAAAGAACTCCAGAATTAGTGGAGATCACTCTCCTGTTGCTTGGCAACATCCAGCTGCAACAACCGTGGCAAAAACGATCGTTTTTTTAGCTCGTATTTTGTGTTTTTATGCATGACTGCTTGGGCAGTTCCTGTTCAAAATGGCTGACACTTCATGTTGAAGGCATCAATAACTTTACACAGCTGTAAAAGTGGCAAATAAAACTGTAGATTTACCTAACAGTGATGAAAACAATCGCATATGATTCAGGAGATCGTGTATTTAAAAACCAATGAACAAGATTTGTCCTAGACTTATGTTTGACATTATTGAGATGGGGGGTACTCAGAATGACAGTGGTGATGAAGAAATCGTATTTTTGGTCGATTTTTTACATTTTAAATATATTTTCGCAGTGAAATGTCATGCTAACTAATTTGAGCTTGCCTCGAAGTAATCTACGATATGTATACTGTCATTGGGTAGACTATCAGGAATATTCATGTAGTAGTTTCTGAGTAACATCAGTAAGAGGGATATGAACATAGCAGTGGTACATAAGAATTTTATTCCCCTGCATATAGGGTGCACTTGCACTGGGCAGTTAAGAGGTTAATTATCTTATAAATGTGAGGAAAATTGCATGCATGTAAATGATTTGAGTGCAAGTGCTTCGATTTGTTTGTTTTACAATATTTAGTGCTATACAAATTCCATATATTATTATTATTATTATAATTATGTTAACTACTAAAAATTGACTTTCGGTGCAATGCGACTCATTACTGTGGTGGAGCGTCACGCATCATTATCATACACGTAGTGCCGCGCATGGCTGACGGTAATGTCTTGACCTCCGTGTGACCTCTGTCGCAGCAATCCAGCGGGATTCTGGGACACCTGAAGGACATCGTGCTGTCTCACGTCCAGCAGGAGCCCACCCCGGATTTGAACCCAGACTTCCTGAGCTCCATGGGGGCGGTCATGTTGGCCCAGGCCCAAGAGTCCATCTACAGGAAGGCCACCTTGGGTCAGTTAGTTCCCTTCGGGTGTCGGTTGGTTGGTTGGTTGTTTGTGTTGTTTTTGTCGTCGTCATTGTTGTTAAGAGTTTGAAGGTTTACCATCGGGGGGGTTTTGTGTGTGTTTTGGTTTGATTTTTTTTTTGATTTTACAAAATTCAGCGCTGTAAAACATTATGTAATATCATCATCATCATCATCATCATTATCATCATCGTCCTTCTTCTTCTTCTTCTTCTTCTTCTTCTTCTGCTCCTTCTCCTCCTCCTTCTTCTTCTCCTTCTTCTTCTTCTTCTTCTTCTTCTTCTTCTTCTCCTCCTTCTTCTCCTTTGTCTTCTCCTTCTTCTTCTTCTTCTTCTTCTTCTCCTTCTCCTTCTTCTTCTTCTCCTTCTTCTCCTTCCTCCTCTCGGACAGCAACTCCAGAGGCCCTGACAAAATGCTGCCGTGCGCTGAAGGCCCTCCAGGGGTCCAAAAAGTTGTTTATTCTTCTTCTTGTTATTATTATTGTTATCATCGTCATCATCATCATTGTGCATATAGAACATCTTGCACACATGTTAAATCCTGTTCCGCTGTTCGAAAGAGTAGGCCATTGTGTGCCGGTGGGAACAGATGACAAAATTTAAAAAACGTATACATGCGCGCCTTGGCTTCAGTACAGTTCACCCAGCTGTAAATGGGTACCTGTCCTCTTTAGGGTCAGGGAAGGTAAAGCAACGTGGGAGAGGAGATGGGCGCCACCCTCAATATGCTGGCCCTAGAGAAGTGAGGTCTCTGACGCCTCGCTCCCCTATGACCTTATAGGTTATGGGACACCTTTACCTTTACCTTTTTTTTTATACACACGCATGAATAAAAAATAAAAAAAATCATCTGAGCGCTTTGATTTGTTGCTTTACAAGATTCAGCGCTATATAAATTCCATACATTATTATTATTATATATAAAAATGGAGGGCAGGTGAACACGTTTGGCGTGGTTTTCGGTTTTCAGACAAAATGAAGGAGTCGATGGTGGCCAAGCTGGCGTACCAGTGTTCAGAACTGTACGCGGATGCCATGAAACTGATGCAGCTGGGATCCATTCGAGAGTTTTGGCCTCGGGTAGGTATCGGTGTGGCTGTTGTATGTGTTTGTGTGTGAATGTGTGTGTGTGTGTGTGTGTTTGTTTATTTATCTATTTATACTACTTTAAGTCATGGCACATTTCTCTGCGTGAAATTCGGGATGCTTTCCCTGGAGAGAGCGCGTTGCCACAAGAGCAGCGCCACCTTTTTTTTTTTTTTTCTTGTTCCTGTCTGCAACTGTGTTTGTTTCCCTATCAGAGTGGCTTTTTTCTACAGAATTTTTCCAGGGACAACTCTCTTGTTGCCGTGGGTTCTTTTACATGCGCTAAATAATTATGTGTAACACACAGGACCTCGGTTTATCGTCTCATCCGAAAGACTAGCGCCCAGACCACCACTCATGGTCTAATGGATGGGGGAAAAGTTTCGGGTCCAAACATGTGTTTTTTAATTTTTATGTTTTATTTTATTCTTTTATATCAAGGTTAATGGAATAAGCACTCGTGTGCTTTTTTTTCATCCAGTCCCCTTGTGTATGCAGTTTTGTCAATTTTGTCATCCGTTCCCACCAGCACACAATGGCTTACTCTTCCGAAAAGCGGAACGGGTTTTAACGTGTGCGCAAGATGTTCTGCGTGCGTTCGCACTCGGGGCCTCGGTTTATAGTCTCATCTGAGAGACTTTTGGGGAGAGTGGAGTCGGCACTGATGTTAACTCCAGAGGAAAAATCCTCTTAAGCAAGAATCGAACCCGGGTCAGCAGATCACGAATACATCACTCTAACCACCAGGCTGTCCCCTGTGTGTGTGTGTGTGTGTGTGTGTGTGTGTCTGTTCTTCTGTGTGATTGGTGGACACATTTTGTATCTCATGCTCATCAAATTCTTCCCATTGGCTTGTGGAGACATGAATATTAATGATGTTCATGACTTCAGCGCAACTGGCAGACACGTTATGCATCTCATAGTCATCCCGCTGTTCTGATTGGTCGACGGAAACGTCATGAATATTAATGACGCTCATGGCTTCAAATCTGATTGGTGGGCAGGACTGGCTGGCCACGGTGGTGATGAAACAAGCGGCGTTTCATGCGATGGCGGAGTACTACCAGAGTATGGTGGCACAGCAGGGAAAGCACTATGGAGAGGAGATCGCTCGCTTGCAGGTGTGTATGTGTGTGTGTGTGCGCGCGCGCACGCGTGCATGCATGTGTGTGTGTGTGTGCATGCATGCGTGAGTAAATTGAATTTTGTTAAAACTACTTTTCATTGGTTGTTATGTAAAAGAATAGCTTGAATGCAAGCGCTTTGATTCGTTTTTTACGAGCTAAAGTGCTATATAAATTTCACTGATGTGACACTCCACCACGAAATGAGTCACTTTGCACCTGACCCACTTTTTCTGCTAGGGGCCATTTTAGGCAGGTGGGGGGGTCAGGTTGTCGATTTTGAGATTTTGATTGATTATGAAACTTTAGCCATTATTCTACCTTGTAATGAAGTATCAAGGTGTAATTTTGTTTCCTTTTGCTTTTGAATGTGTTTAAAAATTACCCAAGCCCTCATTCTGACCACCTGTTATGATGCTAAACTTGTCAATTTCTCAGTTTGTTATGTCCTGCAGTATATCATTTTAATATGTAATAACTTTTCATAGAATTGTCCAGTTTTCAAAATGTTTTTTTTTGTATTCTGTAGCCCTTTTATTGCAGATTAACAACGTGTCAGTAACTAAAAATTGAGCCCTGGTGCAGTTCAACTCATTATGAAGTAGAGCGTCACATATCATTATTATTATTATTAACTCAGTGAGGTTGTGACGTGTTTTAAGCTTCGGCAGAAATACGAATTTTTTAAAAATACAGTAAGTGATGTTAAACTCAAGGGAAAGTACTCTGGCCTGTAGGGCAACCATTTTTCTAAACACAGTTGCTTTCCTGGACCATAAGCTTGCCTAGTTAGTGTCTGTTGGCTAATTTTGTTTGATATGTCAACAAGTGATATCTTTGGGATTTCAGGCTCTCCAGTGTTGTGATTCTTTTAAAAAAAAAAGTTGTACAAAAAGTGACATCAGATGGATTCAGCCAGCTTCAGGGAACTTTACTTTGGTGAAAAATCATCACATTGTTTGAAGGGGACTAGTTGATGAACAGTTCAAGCCATGTAAGATACGCAGCCCTAATTTTCAAAACTTTTTAGTTTTCAGCATTCAGTGACATATTTTGAAAATTTGTAATAAAAAAAAAAATACAGTCATCTATTGAAAAACTGTGAAACAATCTCAAAAGTAGACATCATAAACTTTTCAATGATGTATAATGTGCATGTCATTATCATGTTGGGTAGGTCTGCTGAATTTTTCAAAGATAGCCCCAAATCACGCGGCGCCACAAAATGGCAGGATCCATTTCACTGCGACTCCATTGAGTTAAGCTTTTGATAGTTATTGGCTGCATGACTCTGTAAGAATACGTTGAATGCAAGCGCTCTGATTTGTCTTTGCAAAATATAGCGCGATACAAATTCCATTTTTTATTATTATTATTATTATTCTTATCCGCAGCACGCCATGGAGCTCATGAACGCCTCGCAGCAGAGAGGGGGCACGACCTTCACCTTCCGCAACGACGTGGGTCGCATCCAGAGGGCGCTGGAGATGGCGAAGAAGGACAACGACTTCATCTACCATGACAAAATCCCCGACCTCAAGTCTCTGGCAGCTATCGGGAAGGCTGCTGTGGCCAAGCCAGCGGGTGTGGCAGCGCCCATGTCGACTAAATTTACAGGTAAGGCGTCGACTAAATTTACAGGTAAGGTGACGACTAAATTTACAGGTAAGGTGACGACTAAAGTTACAGGTAAGGTGATGACTAAATTTACAGGTAAGGTGACGACTAAATTTACAGGTAAGGTGACGACTAAATTTACAGGGAAGGTTATGATTAAATTTACAGGTAAGGTAATGACTAAATTTACAGGTACGACTAAATTTACAGGTAAGGTGACGACCAAATTTACAGAAGGTAAGGTGACGACTAAATTTACAGGTAAGGACTAAATTTACAGGTAAGGTGACGACTAAATTTACAGGTAAGGCGACAACTAAATTTACAGGTAGGTGACGACTAAATTTACAGGTAAGGTGATGACTAAATTTACAGGTAGGTAACGACTAAATTTACAGGTAAGGCGACAACTACATTTACAGGTAGGTGACGACTAAATTTACAGGTAAGGTGACGACTAAATTTACAGGTAAGGTGACGACTAAATTTACAGGTATGTAACAGAGTGGACATATTTGATGTCCCTTCTCTGCACAATCTCGGGTATTTGATCCCACTTCTGACACCAGTTGTAACAGAGTGGACATTTTTGATGTCCCATCTCTGCACAATCTTAGGTATTTGATCCCACTTCTGACACCAGTTGTAACAGAGTGGACATATCTGATGCCCCATCTCTGCACAATCTCGGGTATTTAATCCCACTTCTGACACCATTTGTAACAGAGTGGACATATCTGATGTCCCATCTCTGCACAAACCTCGGGTATTTAATCCCACTTCTGACACCATTTGTAACAGAGTGGACATATCTGATGTCCCATCTCTGCACAATCTCGGGTATTTGATCCCACTTCTGACACCACATGTAACAGAGTGGACATATTTGATGTCCCTTCTCTGCACAATCTTAGGTATTTGATCCCACTTCTGACACCAGTTGTAACAGAGTGGATATATTTGATGTCCCTTCTCTGCACAATCTTAGGTATTTGATCCCACTTCTGACACCAGTTGTAACAGAGTGGACATATTTGATGTCCCTTCTCTGCACAATCTCGGGTATTTGATCCCACTTCTGACACCAGTTGTAACAGAGTGGATATATTTGATGTCCCTTCTCTGCACATTCTCGGGTATTTGATCCCACTTCTGACACCACATGTAACAGAGTGGACATATTTGATGTCCCTTCTCTGCACAATCTTAGGTATTTGATCCCACTTCTGACACCAGTTGTAACAGAGTGGATATATTTGATGTCCCTTCTCTGCACAATCTTAGGTATTTGATCCCACTTCTGACACCAGTTGTAACAGAGTGGACATATTTGATGTCCCTTCTCTGCACAATCTCGGGTATTTAATCCCACTTCTGACACCATTTGTAACAGAGTGGACATATCTGATGTCCCTTCTCTGCACAATCTCAGGTATTTAATCCCACTTCTGACACCATTTGTAACAGAGTGAACATATCTGATGTCCCATCTCTGCACAAACCTCGGGTATTTAATCCCACTTCTGACACCATTTGTAACAGAGTGGACATATCTGATGCCCCATCTCTGCACAATCTCGGGTATTTAATCCCACTTTTGACACCATTTGTAACAGAGTGGACATATCTGATGTCCCTTCTCTGCACAATCTCAGGTATTTAATCCCACTTCTGACACCAATTGTAACAGAGTGGACATATTTGATGTCCCTTCTCTGCACAAACCTCGGGTACAAGGCACAGTCTCACAGTTAAGAATGCACACACATGCACATACACATTCGAATCCCCCACCCTCTCCCTCTCTCTCTCTCTCCCCTCTCTCTCTCTCTCTCTCTCTCTCTCTCTCTCTCTCTCTGCCCCCTCTCCCTCTCTCTCTCTCTCTCTCCTGACTTCTCTCTCTCTCTCTCTCTCCCTCCCCCCTCTCTCTCTCTCTCTCTCTCCCTCCCCCCCTCTCTCTCTCTCCCCCCCTCTCTCTCACTCTCTCCCCCTCTCTCTCTCTCTCTCCCCCCCCTCTCTCTCTCTCACTCTCTCCCCCTCTCTCTCGCTCTCCCCCCCCCTCTCTCTCTCTCCCTCTCTCCCCCTCACCCCTCTCTCTCTCTCTCTCTCTCTGTGTCTCTCTCTCTCTCTCTCTGTCTTCTGTGTGTGTATATATGTATAACTGCACTACGCACGCTACTCTTGTTTGTCTCTCTCTCTCTCTTCAGACCTATTTGAGAAGATCGTTCCTCTCTCTTTCTCTCTCTCCCTCTCTCTCTCTCTCTTTCTCTCTCTCTCTCTCCCTCTCCCCTCTCTCTCTCTCTCTCCCCCCCCCCCCCCCTCTCTCTCTCTCTCTCTGACTCTCCTGTGTATATATATGTATAACTGCACTACTTACGCTACTCTTGTTTGTCTCTCTCTCTCTCTCTCTCTCTCTCTTCAGACCTGTTTGAGAAGATCGTTCTCTCTCTCTTTCTCTCTCTCCCTCTCTCTCTCTCTCTTTTATCTCTCTCCCTCTCTCTCTCTCTCTGACTCTCCTGTGTATATATGTATAACTGCACTACACGTGCTACTCTTGTTTGTCTCTCTCTCTCTCTCTCTCTTCAGACCTGTTTGAGAAGATCGTTCCTCTGCCAGTTTACGAGGCGTTGCAGGCCTTCAACAGTCGCAAAGACCAGATGATGAACATGGAGATCGGCAGAATGCGAGAGGCCACCGGCCTGATCAACAGGTACCTCATTTTCATTTTCATTCTATTCTTTTATATCGAGGATAATATGTCTTTCTTGTATATAAAAAAGCACAGGAGTGCTTATTCCATTATCCTCAATATATAAAAAAAAAGGTCATCTGAGCGCTTTGGTTTGTTGCTTTACAAGATTCAGCGCTATATAAATTCCATACATTATTATAATGGAATGAGCACTTATGTGCTTTTTTTTTTTACACCCAGTCCCCGTGTGTATGCGGTTTTGTCAATTTTGTAATCTGTTCCCACACGGCACACAATGGCCTACTCTTACAAAAAGCGGAACAGGATTTTAACGTGTGCGCAAGATGTTCTGCGTGCGTTTGCATGTGGGGCCTCGGTTTATAGTCTCATCCCAAGGACTTTTTGGGGAGAGTGGAGTCTGCACTGATGTTAACTCCAGGGGAAAATATCCCTTAAACGGGAATCGAACCCGGGTTGTCAGATTGCAAGCGCAATGTTGTAACCACTGGGCTATCCCGTCCCCCCCATGAATGTTTGGCTTATAGTACTGACTGTGACTAAGGAGAGGCTTGCCTAGTTGTTACAGCATTGTACTCACGATCTGACTGACGGCTCAGGCTTGAGTCATTGCCAAGACTTGAGAAATATAGGAAAAATAAGAACCCCCCCCCAAATCAAACCCAAAACTAAACCAGCCTCCCCCCCCCCTCCTCTCTCCAACAAAGCAAGAACACCCCACCCCCAACCTTTTCCTCCTGACCAGCTAAGCAGTCCACATCAACCAAGCAAGCAACTAACTATCCAAGCAACCAGCCAAACAAACGACTCCCTCCCCCCCCCCCCCCCCCCCCCCCCACTCCCCAACAAAAAAACAACTCCCAGATGAACATAAAAGCTCCCTAGCAAACCTTGGCAGCATTCTTTTTTTTTTTTTAACCCTGTTTATCTTATTAAGTAAGTAACTTTGCTGTGAAAAAAAGAATCTGTCTGTCTCCAATTTGGTCGCAGTTGTACTGTATTCACAGCGGTCAGTGTCCCCCACTTTCAGTTCCTCTCAGCTGCTATCCATCCCATCCCAGCTGGTGCTGAGTATAACAGAAACTGACTGCGCTTGGACTTGGCTTCATTTCGTAGCTTTTCCCTGCCTTCAACAGCCGAGATTCTATCGCCCTGCCAGGGCGTATGACCTCTGTGTGCGTGTGTGTGTGTGTGCGCGCGCGCGTGTGCACGTGCATGCCTGCACATTTGGACTTGTTGGAACTATTAATTGTTACTGGTTGCATGACTGTGTAAGAATGAGTTAAGTGCAAGCGCTTTTATTTGTTTGTGCAAGATACAGCGCTATATAAATTCAATTTTTTATTATTATTATTATCTGTTTGTATAGTATGAGAGATATTACATTTTAAACTTATCTACCCATTTTGGCCAAATCCTGCAATGAACAGGGAAGTTGATAGTGTCAGTTCTCTGTTATGAGACTACGAGTTACGGAACAAAGCGCCCTTCTCAAATAACAGGTGACAGGCAGAGAGCTTTCAACCCATTACTAGCATGCTGTGTGTGTGTGTGTGTGTGTGTGTGACAGTGACAGGCAGAGAGCTTTCAACCCATTACTAGCATGCTGTGTGTGTGTGTGTGTGACAGTGACAGGCAGAGAGCTTTCAACCCATTACTAGCGTGCTGTGTGTGTGTGTGTGACAGTGACAGGCAGAGAGCTTTCAACCCATTACTAGCATACTGTGTGTGTGTGTGACAGTGACAGGCAGAGAGCTTTCAACCCATTACTAGCATGCTGTGTGTGTGACAGTGACAGGCAGAGAGCTTTCAACCCATTACTAGCATGCTGTGTGTATGTGTGTGTGTGTGTGACAGTGACAGGCAGAGAGCTTTCAACCCATTACTAGCATGCTGTGTGTGTGTGTGTGTGTGACAGCGACAGGCAGAGAGCTTTCAATCCATTACTAACATGCTGTGTGTGTGTGTGTGACAGTGACAGGCAGAGAGCTTTCAACCCATTACTAACATGCTGTGTGTGTGTGTGTGTGTGACAGCGACAGGCAGAGAGCTTTCAATCCATTACTAACATGCTGTGTGTGTGTGTGACAGTGACAGGCAGAGAGCTTTCAACCCATTACTAACACGCTGTGTGTCTGTGTGTGACAGTGTCCTAGCCTCGCTGAACCTCCCGGCTGCCCTGGAGGACTTGTCGGGTGCCAAGGTACCCCAGTCGGTGATGGACAAGGCCAAGCAGGTGCAGGAGCAAGGTGGGGTGGCTGTAATCGATTCTCTCATTGCCGGTCTACCTGAACTGCTCACCCGTAACAGGGAGATCCTCGATGAGGTGAGGGGTGGGGTGTGTGGGGGGTGGGGTTGGGGGGGAGTGTGGGTGTGGGAAGGGCGTTGTAGGGTGTATATGTGTGTGTGTGTGTTGTCAAAGTCAAAAAGTCAAAGTCAAACTTTTATTTTCACATGGTACATTGAATAAGCAGTGCATTTGCTTTTTTTCGTCATGTTGTGTGTTGTGTGTGTGTGTATGTATGTGTGTGTGTCTGTGAGACAGAGAGAGAGAGAGAAATAAGGAGTGGATTTAATTTGGTGTGTGTATGAAAACTAAATTTAAACTCTATAAAGAAAACACACCAAAAAACACCCCCAGATTTGTAGACCTGACCCGTGGTCTTAACACTCAACTTCACACACAGCATGCGTATACACATGCACACACGTCCATCTATACCCTTTTTTTCTTTTAAACCAATGTTTTCCTTTTTTTTTTAAACCAATGTTTTCCTCTTTTTTTTAAAAACCAATGTTTTCCTTTTTTTATTTAACCAATGTTTTCCTTTTTTTTATAACCAATGTTTTCCTTTTTTTTTTTTAAACCATTGTTTTCCTATTTTTTTAAACCAATGTTTTCCTTTTTTTGTGTAAACCAATGTTTTTCCTTTTTTTTTTGAACCAATGTTTTCCTTTTTTTTAAAAACCAATGTTTTCCTTTTCTTTTTAAACCAATGTTTTCCTTTTTTTTTTAAACCAGTGTTTTCCTTTTTTTTTTTTAACCAGTGTTTTCCTTTTTTTTTTTTTTTTTTTTACCAATGTTTTCCTTTTTTTGTGTAAACCAATGTTTTTCCTTTTTTTTTTAAACCAATGATTTCCATTTTTTTAACCAATGTTTTCCTTTGTTTTTAAACCAATGTTTTCCCTTTTTTTAAAACCAATGTTTTCCTTTTTTTTTAAACCAATGTTTTCCTTTTTTTTTAAAACCAATGTTTTCCTTTGTTTTTAAACCAATGTTTTCTTTTTTTTAAACCAATGTTTTCCTTTGTTTTTAAACCAATGTTTTCCTTTGTTTTAAACAATGTTTTTCCTTTTTTTTTTAAACCAATGTTTTTCCTTTTTTTTATAACCAATATTTTCCCTTTTTAAAAAAAAAATAAACCAATGTTGTTTTTTTTTAACCAATGTTTTCCTTTGTTTTTAACCAACGTTTTCCCTTTTTTTTTAAACCAATGTTCCTCCTTTTTTTTTTAAACCAATGTTTTTTCTTCTTTTTTTTAACCAATGTTTCCCTTTTTTTTTAACCAATGTTTTCCCTTTTTTTTTTTAAACCAGTGTTTTTCCTTTTTTTTTTAAACCAATGTTTTCCCTTTTTTTTTTTAAACCAATGTTTTTCCTTTTTTTTTAAACCAATGTTTTCCTTTTTTGTTTTTTTACCAATGTTTTCCTTTTTTTTTTTAAAACCAATGTTTTCCTTTTTTTTTTTAAACCAATGTTTTCCTTTTTTTTATAACCAATGTTTTCCCTTTTTTTTTTTATAAACCAATTTTTTCCTTTAATTTTTAACCAATGTTTTCCCTTTTTTTTTAATATATAAAACCAATGTTTTCCTTTTTTTATTATTTTTTTTACCAATATTGGTTTTCCTTTTTTTTTATAAACCAACGCTTTCCCTTTTTTTTTTTAAACCAATGTTTTCCCTTTTTTATTTTTATAAACCAATGTTTTCCCTTTGTTTTTTAAACCAATGTTTTTCCTTTTCTTTTCTTTTTTAACCGTTTTCCTCTTTTTGTTGTGGTTTCTTTCTTTCTCCATCGCACAGTGCATGCGATCGTTAGAGTCGGAGGAGAAGTCGGACAACCAGCTGCGGGACCAGTTCAAAGAGCGGTGGTCGCGCACGCCCTCGCAGTCGCTGACCAAACCCATGCGGGAGGAGGCCTCCAAGTATCGCACCATCCTGGACACTGCCATCCAGGCCGACAAGATCGTGCGCGACAAGTACGACGCCAACAAGCAGGCCTTCTCCCTCCTCTCCAGAAGTCCGGTACGTCCTGTCTTTGTTGTAGTAAACTCTTCGATTGTTTGTCTATCGTTGAGGGGACGGGATAGCTCAGTGGTCGGAGCACTCGCTTTCCCCCCAGCCAAGTTAAGCAGCGTCGAGCGTGGTTACCAGTTGGATGGGTGACCGTTTGCGCGCTTTGGCTTCAGTACAGTTCCCCCAGTTCACCCAGCTGTAAATGGGTACCTGTCCTCTTTAGGGTCAGGGAAGGTAAAGCAGCGAGGGAGAGGAGATGGGCGCCGCCCTCAATATGCTGGCCCCTAGAGAAGTGAGGTCTCTGACGCCTCGCTCCCCTACGACCTTATAGGTTATGGGACTCCTTTACCTTACCTTTACCGTTGAGTTTGCGTGATTTGTGTGTAAGATTGGGTTGAACCGCGTGCGTGTGCTTTGGTTTGGTTTGTGCGAGATATAGCGCTGTATAAGTTCCATTTATAATTATTATTTTTTGAGGGTAGTAGTGGTGGTGTAGGGGGAGGGGTGGGGGTTTGGATGTGGTGGTGGTGGGGTGGGGTTGGGTATGGTGGTGAGTGTGGGAGGAAGACCTAGCAAGACCTGGGCTGCCTGTATTGCAGATGATCTTTAGAGAGAAAAAGGGGCAGCATAAATAAGGAGGAAGCTCAAAACGGAGAGAGAGATGGGAGAAGGCTCATCAATGTCAAACCTCCCCTGGGAGAAACATGACAAAAAAGGAAGAAGAAGAAGAAAAAGGTGGGTGTGGGTTGGATTTAGTGAGGTGGGTGGAGTGGGTAGGGTGGGGTGGGAGGAAGGTGGGGTGGCTTGGTTGGGTGGAGTGGATTGGGTGAGATGGGTGTAGCAGATTGAAGGATGGGTGGAGTGGGATGGTGGATGGATGGGTGATTGGATGGGTGGGGTGGAGTGTGTAGAGTAGGTAAAGTGGGATGGGTGGAGTGTGGGATGGGTGGAGTGTATTGTTTTTATTTATTGATTGTTTTATTTGAAGGATAATGGAATAAGCACTCAGGTGCTTTTTTACATCCAGTCCCCATGTGTATGCAGTTTTGTAAATTGTGTCATCAGTTCCCACCAGCCCACAATTGCCTACTCTTCCGAAAAGCAGAACATGTTTTAACAAGTGCGCAAGATGTTCTGTGTGTGTTCGCACATGGGACCTCATTTTATAGTCTCATCAAAGGGCTTTGGGGAGAGTGGAGTCGGCACTGATGTTAACTCCAGAAGAAAAATCCTCTAGAATGAGATTCAAACCCAGGTCAGCAGATCATGAATGCATCACTCTAACCAAACCACCAGGCTATCCCGTCCCCAGACCACAGCTGCAATGACAAGTCCTTGAGAATGACAAGAACATCGCCATCAGCTTCAATACCAGACTGACATTTTCCCTGGTCATGTCCATATTCTTGTAGGCTTGTGAAACGTGGACCGTAACAGCAGACACTGAAAGAAGGATACAGGCAATAGAGATGAGATGCTTTCGCAAACTCCTTGTTATCTCATACAGAGATTCCATAACCGACAAGGAAGTAAAAAATACAGATTGAAAACGCCATCGGGCCATATGAAGAGCTCCTGGCTTCAGTTAAAAAACGCAAACTGAAATGGCACATGGTGAATTGAACCTTTAGAACTTTTAGAATTCATTGACGGGATAGCCTAGTAGTCAGAACATTGCGCTCGCAATCTGACGACCCGGGTTCGATTCCCGTTCAAGGGGGATATTTTCCCCTGGAGTTAACATCAGTGCAGACTCCACTCTTCCCAAAAGTCCTTCGGATGAGACTATAAACCCAGGCCCCGTGTGCGAACGCACGCAGAACATCTTGCGCACACGTTAAATCCTGTTCCGCTTTTTGTAAGAGTAGGCCATTGTGTGCCGGTGGGAACAGATGACAGAATTTACAAAAACCGCATACACATGCAAGAAAGCACATAAGTGCTTATTCCATTATCCTCGATATAAAAAAAAAATATAAAAAAAAAAATAAAAATTAACTCTTTTGACCCCCGCCCCGTTGCAGGAGGAGATAGAAAAGGCGCTGCCAGCGGCCGGCAATGCAGGGGCCCTGCAGGGGAGCCCTGTGGTACAGGAGCTGCGGCAGCTGTGCGAGCAGGTGGAGACCATCAAGGCCGAGCGTGAAGTCATGGAGAATGAGCTGAGGAACGCGCAGTTCGACATGTGTAAGTTGGTTGTATGTGTATGTCCAGAAATTGCTGTTGTTGTTTCATATCAGAACTATCCCACCTTCACTAACCCATGTCCTATCAACCTGCTAAAGTATATGACCTGTGTGAGTGTGTGTGTGTGTGTGCTTTTGAAAAACATTTGACTATTGCAATTTTATTTCATAGATTTGGTCTGCAGCGTACCATGTTTGTAATATCTGTTTGTTTAAACTATTGATTATTTGTCATTGGTTGCATGACTGTGTAAGATTAGGTTGAATGCATGCGCTTTGATTTGTCTTTGCAAGATATAGCGCTATATAAGTTCCATTTATTATTATTATTATTAACATTTTTCAAGTATTATTGACATGATTCTCTAACAGTCAAATAGTTTTATTTCAGCCAGAAAATTTATTCAAAAAATTATTTACATGATTCTCTAACAGGTCTATAATTTTATTTGTGACATCTATCAAGAAAAATTTTTTTTTTTAATTCTTTATCTGTCCAGAAATATAATTTCAGCCAGGAATTTTATCAAGAAATTATTGACATGATTCACTAACTGTCCTAACATTTGTATCTTTGCTTTTTACACCGTCAGATGTGTTTGGGAGAAATAGTGGCAAGTCCTTTCCAGCATCTCTTATGGGCCATACAGCTTGGTTTACAGAGTTATTATCTCTGTCGGCCACACAATCTTCCTCAGGTCGCTGTATAGCGTGCACCTCTGAAGGATGTGCTCACCAGTCTGGTTTTCTTTTCCACAGGGGAGAAGGAACGAGTTTCAGCTTTGTGGACATGTGGTGATTTAGCCTGTTGTGCCCAGTGCAGTGTCTTAGAATGATGACTTGGTCTTCTCTTTTGAGATGGTGGTAGTTGTCCTTCTCTACTCTGGGTCAGGCCATTGGTTTGATGGTTGCCTTCTTTTCGTTTTGTTCTTACAGCCAGCAAGTTTTTCGGGGCCTTGGCTGCGGACGGTGCAATCAATGAAGAGAGCCTGTCGCAGGTGGAGCTGGATCGCGTGTACGCTCCTCTGAGGCAGCAAGTGACGGACAGCATCCAGCGGCAGGAGACCCTGTTGGCACGGATACAGGTTGGCTTGGCGGTTTCTTGTTTGTGACACTCCACCACACAATGAGTCACACTGCACCAGAGTTCATTTTTTTAAGTTATTGACGTGCGATTCATCTCCAATAAAAAAGGCTGTTCAATACCAAAAAAACAGATTGAAAACTGGACAATTCTATGAAAAGTTATTACAAATTGAAATGATGGGTTGCAGGATGTGACAACATGAGAAATTGACATGTTTAGCAACATAACAGATGGTCAGAATGAGGGCTCGGGTGTTTTTAAAACACGTTTAAAAGCAAAAGGAAGCAAAATTACGCCTTGATATTTTGTTACAAGGTAGAATAATAGCTATAGTTTCATAATCAATCAAAATCTCAAAATCATCAACCTGACCTCCACCTGCCTAAAATGGCTCCTAGTGGAAAAGTGGGTCAGGTGCAAAGTGACTCATTTCATGGTGGAGCGTTACATTTGTGTATTCGTGCTTTTCTTCTCTTCATAGTACTACCTAGTCTTCTCCTGTGCTTGTCACTGTGTATGCAGGAGGTCTGCCCGCTGGCCTCAGCCGACACGTTCCGACTTCAGGGCAGCTGAAAGTTTTGTACAGAATGCATGCTGGGTTTTCTGTAACCCACCAAAACTTTGAGACGAATTACAGGATCTTTAACTTGTGCATTTGATTTTCTGCAAGTGTATATGCCATGAAAAGACTAAATACTGGCAGGTCTGCTCTTGAAGTTGACCTTGGAGATGAAAAATCTCCACACTTAACCACTAGACTGCCCCACCCCGGAAATTTTCTGGGGCTAAATGTGCACCCTATACGCCTACAACCTGGAAAATTTCCATGGTGTCGAACCGAGGTAAACAAGCCAGCTTCCTTGACTACAGTTAAAGGGAAAGAACTCCAAAATTAGCGGAAATCACTCTCCTGTTGCTTGGCAACATCCAGCTGCAAAAATCGTGGCAAAAATTATTGTTTTTTAACTCGTATTTTGTGTTATTATGCATGACTACTTGGGCAGTTCTTGTTCAAAATGGCTGACACTTCTTGTTGAAGGTATCAATAACTTCACACAGCTGAAAAAGTGGCAATTAAAACTTAAGATAATCCTGACAGTGATGAAAACGATCATGTATGATTCAGGAAATAGTGCATTTAAAAAAAAAAAAAGACTGAGATTTTGCCAGGACTTATGTTTGACGATATTGAGATGGGGGGTACTCAGAATGACAGTGGTGATGAAGAAAGTGTATTTTTTGTCGATTTTTTACATTTTAAATATATTTTCATAGTGAAATATGCTAACTAATTTGAGCTTGCCTCAAATCAATCTATGATATATATACTGTCATTGGGCAGACTATCAGGATTATTCATTTTAGTAATTTCTGAGTAAGAGGGACATGAACATAGTAAGTGATACATAAGAATTTTATTCCCCGGCATATAGGGTGCACTTGCACTGGGCAGTTAAGAGGTTAAAAATTTTATTATGTCTACTTTTGAGTTTTTCAATAGATGACTGTAATTATTTTGTACAAATTTTCGAAATATGTCACTGAATGCTGAAAAATAAAAAGTTTTGACAGTAAGGGCTGCTTATCTTTTTGGCTTGAACTGTTCATCAACTAGTCCCCTTGAAACAATGTGATGATTTTTCACCAAAGGAAAGTTCCCTGAAGTTGGCTGAATCCATCTGATGTCACTTTTTGCACTATACAACTTTTGTTTTTAAAATCATAACACTGGAGAGCCCGAGATCCCAAAGAATACGCTTGTCAACGTGTCAAAGAAAATAAGCTTACATACACAAACTAGTCAAGCTTATGGTCAAGGAAAGCAACTGTGTTTAGAAAAATGATTGCCCTACAGGCCAGAGTACTTTCCCTTCAGTTGAACATCGCTTAGTGTATTAAGAAAAAAATCTTAATTCTGCTGAATGTTAAGCTTTGGCATGTCACAGTGGAGGAGAGGAATGCCGAATCTTAAGATTAAGTTAACTCATGGTCTGCTGGTAACTAAGGGTGTAAATTCTCCGCTCAGCTATCCGTATGAGGGGACTTTACTCCTGGAGTTCAATATCGATACTGACTTAACTCCCTTACAGGATCTATGTATGACTGCTGTTGCCTTCAAGTCACCGTCTGTTCACTCTCGGTGATATCAAGACACGGAAACCGTAATGGAAGTTTACGAAGGGAGGGGGAAGCACAGCGCACACACACACACACACACGGATGAGACTATAAACTGAGGCCCCATGTGCAAACGCATACAGAACATCTTGCGCACACGTTAAATCCTGGTCTGTTTTTCGTAAGAGTAGGCCACTGCGTGCCGGTGGGAACAGATGACAAAATTGACAAAACCGCATACACACGGGGACTGGATGTAAAAAAAATCACATAAGTGCTTATTCCATTATCCTTGATATAAAAGAATAAATAAATATAAAAGAATAAATAGATAAATAAAAAACACACAAAAAAGCCGTTCCATAACTTGTTGTCGGCTGCTTTTCAGAACTCGAACACAGAATTCACGCAGGCCAAATCGTCCAATCAGAGCGCGGCGCAGAGAGAGCAGATGCTGAAGGACTTGGCTTCCGGCTTCGACAGCTTCATGGAGCTGAAGAGCAACCTGGAGGAAGGAACCAAGGTACTGGTCTGACTTTTTTATTTTTTATTTATTTATTCATTTATTTATTTATTTTTTTTGGCTGCCTCATCTTCTGTGACTTCCCTGTGGGGGATGCCAGGGGGCCTGTCAGTATAAACAGCATCCCCCACTTTCTGGAAAGTCTGTGCTAGAAATTCCCTCTTTTCTATCCCTCTCTTTGTTTCTGCCTTGTTTCTTTTTTTTTTCCTTTTCTTATCACTACCTTCTCAGTCTATGTTCTGCCTTCTTGGTCCATTCTGCTGCCCTTTTTTTCCAGAAAGTCTTTAACGATAACAATTCTCTCCTTTGCCGAAGTTGGATGCGCTGGGCCTGACTTTTCAGGGGCTTAACGGCAGCGCAACTCATTTTCGCTCATGTGACAGACAACATTAGTTGCTGTCTGAGCGTTCGACAACAATGAAGAAGATCTTTTTTGATACTC
Organism: Rapana venosa; assembly: GCA_028751875.1. NCBI lineage: Eukaryota > Metazoa > Mollusca > Gastropoda > Neogastropoda > Muricidae > Rapana > Rapana venosa. The sequence goes on from CM054162.1 coordinate 30,166,230, forward strand.
TTTTCTTGCTGTTCCCACGCCGCTCATCTCAATGTCCCCGCCACAGCCATACCCAGATTCGTTATGTCGCATCCTCAGGGTCGAAAGTCCACTGGGAGCCTATCAGTATCAGGCCGCCATGGGGCCACCAGCCAGAGGGGCCCTGCACTGCTGCTAGGTCACTTTGGTTGGTGTTCAGTGGTGCCTGTTCTGAGCTAACATATGCAGGACACCACCATCTACAAAGCCCCCTACTGATGATAGTATTAGCTCAGTCGCGGAGCCAGACTGAGTGAGTTGCCCACCTGAGGTGGCGACCACCACAACGTCCATCCAACAACCGTCTTCCATGAACCACAAAAGATGAGGCAGCAAAAAAAAAATATATATATATTGATGGGTGGTCAACTTAACTCAATGTTTTGTGGACTAATTTTTATGATAGGACTGAAAAAGAAAAGAAACAAAAAAAACCTTACTGCTACTTTATCTTTTTCAGTACAATGACCTGACACCAACATTAACTTTTTCCGTTCTACAATGACCTGACACCTACATTAACCTTTTCAGTTCTGCAACAACCCGACACCTACATTAACCTTTTCAATTCTACAACAACCTGACACCTACATTAACCTTTTCAGTTCTACAACAACCTGACACCTACATTAACCTTTTCCGTTCTACAACGACCTGACACCTACATTAACCTTTTCAATTCTACAACAACCTGACACCTACATTAACCTTTTCCGTTCTACAACGACCTGACACCTACATTAACTTTTGAGTTCTACAACGACCTGACACATTAACCTCTTGAGTTCTACAACGACCTGACTTATTAACCTTTTCAATTTTTCAACAACCTGACATCTACATTAACCTTTTCATTTGTACAACAGCATGACACCTTCATTAACCTTTTCCATTCTACAGCCCGACTCCTTTATCAACCTTTTCAATTCTACAACAACCTGACACCTACATTAACTTTTGAGTTCTACAACGACCTGACACATTAACCTCTTGAGTTCTACAACGACCTGACTTATTAACCTTTTCAATTTTTCAACAACCTGACATCTACATTAACCTTTTCATTTGTACAACAGCATGACACCTTCATTAACCTTTTCCATTCTACAGCCCGACTCCTTTATCAACCTTTTCAATTCTACAACAACCTGACACCTACATTAACCTTTTCAGTTCTTCAACAACCTGACACCTACATTAACCTTTTCAATTCTACAACAACCTGACACCTACATTAACCTTTTCAGTTGTACAACTTGACTCCTACATTAACCCTTTTTCATTTTACAACCTGACTCCTTAATTAACCTTTTCAGTTCTACAACGACCTGACACCAACATTAACTTTTTCAGTTCTACAACGACCTGACACCAACATTAACTTTTTCAGTTCTACAACGACCTGACACCAACATTAACTTTTTCAGTTCTACAACGACCTGACACCAACATTAACTTTTTCAGTTCTACAACGACCTGACACCAACATTAACGTTTTCAGTTCTACAACGACCTGACACCAACATTAACTTTTTCAGTTCTACAACGACCTGACACCAACATTAACTTTTTCAGTTCTACAACGACCTGACCCCGCTCCTGGTGCGCCTGCAAACCAAGATCAACGACTTCTGCTTCGCCCGGAAGACGGAGAAGGACGAGCTGATGGGTGACCTGCAGAAGCAGATTGCCAACACGCCCAGCCAGCCCCCTCCTGCTGCTCCCCGATACCAGGGAGGCCCCGGTGAGTTAATCGGCTTTGTTCTTTTCTGGACTTTTCTTTCTTCCTCTTTTAATGTTGTTTTTGGTGGTGGGGGGGTTTTGAGTGTGTTTTGTTGGTATTGCGTTGTATTGTAATGTGTAGTATGTTCATTCATGCATGCAGAACATCTTGCGCACGCGTTCAATCCTGTTCCGCTTTTCGGAAGAGTAGGCCATCGTGTGCCAGTGGAGACAGATGACAACATTTACAAAACCGCATACACACGGGGACTGGATGTAAAAAAGCACATGGTTGTCTTATTCCATTATCCTTGATATAAAACAATAAATAAATAAATGGAGAATGTGCAAAGTTGATGATCTGAAGTCGGTAGCTAGTACTAAATAGACTGCGCTGGTTTGGGCACGTTCAACGGAAAGCAGACCACCACCACATCATAAAAAGAGCAATGAACTTCGTAGTGGATGGAAAGAGACCAAAGGGAAGACCTAGCAAAGACCTGGGCTGCCTGTATTGCAGTTGATCTTAGAGAAAGGGGCATAAATAAGGAGGAAGCTCAAAACAGAGAGAGATGGAGAAGGCTTATCAATGTCAAACCTCCCCTGGGAGAAACATGACAAAAAAGGAAGAAGAAGAAGGAGGTATGTTCAGTTACTGCGGAATGAATTCTCTGCATGAAATTCGGGGGCTGCCGTCCTTGGGGAGAGCATGTTGCCATAGGAACGTTGCCGGAAGGAAGGTGGCAGGATGGTTAAGACGTTCGCCTGCCAACAAGTTAACCGTGAGGTTCTGGGTTCGATTCCCAGCCTCGCCCTTTCTTCCCAGATTGATCAAAAAATCGAACGGAATGTCAAAGTCCTTTGGATGAGACTATAAACCGAAGCCCCGTGTTCGAACGCATGCAGAACATCTTGCGCACACGTTAAATCCTGTTCCGCTTTTCGGAAGAGTAGGCCATCGTGTGCCGGTGGAAACAGATGACAAAATTTACAAAACCGCATACACACGGGGACTGGATGTAAAAAAGCACATGAGTGCTTATTCCATCATCCTCGATATAAAAGAAAGAATAAAAAAACAATACAACACAATACAACACAATACAGTACAACACAATACAGTACAACACAGTACAGTACAATCTTATATGTGAGTCTATCTGGGTCTTTCATCTTTCTTTTTGTTTTTTTTTAAATTCATTATTAGTTTTCTTTTTTCCTCTCTTTTTTTTAACAGACCTCCTGATCCTTTTTTCTTGGGGGAGGGGGCGGGGGGGCTATCCCCCACCCCCCAAAGTTTTTTTTGTGGATTGTTCATGTGTGCACACGCACTGGCTTAGACTAGGTGATGTGTTCATTTTTGTTGTTGCAAAAGTTTGTGTGCATGTCTGTAGGTTTTTGACGGCTTTATTTGGAATGCTTAGCACTTGTGTTCTGCGGTCGTTTTATTTATTTATTATTATTTTTTTTAACAAGGAAAGATAGTACATGGGTGTTTTAATCTCTCAATATTGAGTGGGTTATATAAGTGTGTACAGTGTTGTGATGTATATTTTCTAAGTGTTTTGTGCGAGGTCAGTCAGGACTTTTTTTTTGGGGGGTGGCTTGTGTGTGTTTCTTTTTTCATGGGTATTGCTTGCCTTTTTCTGTTTTTAGAATAGCTTTCTTAATCAATGTTTTGATGTTTTGTCAGTATTGGTTTGTTGTGAAAATTAGAGTAAGTGTCGACAATATGCAGACATGCACATGCTCTCTAACACTAAACTGAAGATATATATATACACACACACCACACTCACACTCACTCACACACTCACTCACACACTCACACACTCACTCACACTCACACTCACCACACATCACCACATCACACACTCACTCACTCGCACACACCCACACCACACAACACACACATCCACACACACACAAGACACACGCTGCACTTAAAACCCAAACTCATCGCACACACCACACACACTCTACACACAACACACACACACACACACACAACCACACACACACACACACCACAACACACAACCACCACACACACACACACCACACACACACACCACCACATCACACCACACACACACACAACACAACACACACACACACACACACTCACACACACACACACACACTCACACACACACACACACTACACACACACCACTCACACACACACACACACTCACACACACCACACACACACACACCACACACACACACACACACACACACACACACACACACTCACACACACACACACACACACACACACACACACACACTCACACACACACACAACACACACACACACACACACACACCACTACACACACACATCACACACACACACACACCACCACACACACACACACAACAAACACACTCACACACACACTCACACACAACTCACACACACCACACATACACACCACACACCACACTCACAACTACACACACGCACACCACACAAATACACACACACACACACACTTGCATGTTTCAGACCTTTGAAATATTCAGAGATTTTCATGAAATATCTGGCTCTGCTTCTTTTTTGGGGGGTGGGTGGGGGTGGGGGGTTAAAGTGTAGTCCAGATTTTACTTGCATTTTGCTATTTTGTTTTTATTTTTTCTCTCTCCAAAGCATGCTTCATGGGGTTAAATCAGCTCATGTGTGTGTGTAACTATGCTTCATAAGTTATGGGGTTAAATCAGCTCATGTGTGTATGTAACTATGCTTCATAAGTTATGGGGTTAAATCAGCTCATGTGTGTATGTAACTATGCTTCATAAGTTATGTTATCATCATTGTTTGAATGATCATTAAGATTGTTTAGTGAGGAACTTTACATCAACTGGCTTTTCTCATGACGAAAATGTCCTGCGTTTCATCTTTAAGTGTACCGTATGTTATCATCATTTCATCTGTACTCTCGTGTTTGAATTTGTTATTGCTTCTCAAGATCATGCTGTTTGTCATGGCAACAAAGGTTTAAGATTTGAAAACGGTTTTTAACTTAAGCATGATGAGTTGTTTTGGGGTTTGAAAACATTTTTTCTCTCAATTTTTTTTTTAGGTTTCAGTTTCACTTTTGAATGTTTTGTGTTTATTGCGATGACTTTCGTTTAGGTTTTGTGTGCATTTTCGGAATTCATTTTACCGTATTGTACTTTTAAATCTGTTCTTCTTTTGCCTGTGAAAGACATGTTTTTGTTTAGCTGTCCGTGTTTATGTCGTGTTCGAAGCCTTGGGTCGGAAAAGCCCAGCGGTTAGAGCACTGAACTCATGAGACAAGCGGTAAATGAGGGTTTGGGTTCAAGTGACATCGCCCGTCTTGTGCTGTCCGGTCAGGTGCAGATACTCTGTTGTTTCTGGCCCACGAGACATGAAAATCAAATCCTACGGCCAGCGAGTGTTCTGTGGTATTGCCACTGCCGTGTGGAAGCCGTTGTCTAGGGAGGGATATCGGAGAAATTTGTTCGACACACGCGTTTTGGAAATTTTGGAAAACTCACTCTGCTAAGTTTGAACCCATGCCGTCAGTTATGGTCGGATCATGAGTTCGATGTTCTAACCGCTGTGTGCTGCGCCGGGTAGAGTGTACTGAAGACATGATTTGTGACCCTCCGCCTCGAAATGAGTCGCGATGCACCTGACCCACTTTTCGTCGACTTAGGAGTGATTTTAAGGCATTGGGGGGGGGGGGGGGGGGTGTTCGGGTTGTTGATTTTGAGATTTTGGGGGGGGGGAGTATAACAGTGTCAGTTTTTTTCTACCTTGTAGGTGTACTGAAGTATCAAGGAGAAAGTTTGTTTCTTTTATTATGCTTTAAAATGTGTTTTAGGAACATCCTACCCTTATCCTGCCTGACCACCTGTTGCTGTTGATAAATTTGTCAGTTTCTCATTTTGTTACTTCCTGGAGTCTAGCATTTCAATTTGTAATAGCTTGTTATGAAATTGTTGGGTTTTCAGTTTGTTTATTGTATTGAATAGCTTAAAAAAAGGTTATATTGCAGATTAATGACATGTTAACAAAGTATTGACCTCTGGTGCTTAGTGATTCATTATGTGTTGGAGAGTCACGTCTTATTACTGGGGGAGAACAAAACAACAAACCCAAACTCCCAAATAATAATAATAATATATGGAATTTATATAGCGCTGATTCTTGTAAAAAACAAACAAATCGAAGCGCTTGAAATCAACACTAGAACCCATGGCCGCAGTTACCGTCACATTATGATTCAGTATTCTAACCGCTAGACTAATATACCACATAGATTGCGCTGAAGACATTAGAGTTTAGTTCTGGGAGAAAAGAAAATGCCCCCCAACCTCTGGAATGATGCGTAGCGAAAACTGGAACCCATGCCCAACAACAGGGTCTGAACATGACGGAGTTGGATGTTCTAACCGCGAACAAGCATTGCCTACCAGTATGGAGGGGCAGACTGTATTATTTTGTTCAGGAAAATTGGCAAGTTTTGACTGGGTGTCTCAGGAAATCCAATTTTTGTGTATGTACGGAAAAGTTAGACACAGCACGAAAATCCAACATCACTCAGTCAAGAGTGCTGAATTTAGCAAGCCCCTTCCTTTTACCAAGTCCAAGTGTGGTCAGTTCCTGCTGTAATAATCAGCACCAGCTGGGGTGGGATGGGATGGATAGCAGCTGAGAGTGGGGGAAAACTGACAGCTGTGGGTATTGAATTTTACTCGGGAGGTAAAATGTAGTGAGCGCTTTTGTATCCATCTTTGACGACGTCTGCCTGCGTGCTTACAATATAAGCTGGTGGAAATGAATGAAGATCTCCAATTTTTTGCGGTCATAGTGCATGTGGATGGTCATAGGGTTAATGCATATGTATGCACACACGTATATATAATATCAGTAGTGGTTTTTTTCACGATCTGTAAAGTTGGCATCAAAGAAGAAAGAAAAGTGTGTGTGGTGATGCGAGTTTTTCCACACACAAAAACGAAAAAGTGTTTTCATGTGGTATCTAGTGTCTAGGAAAACTGGGTCAGTGTCTGCAAATTTAGCTTTGTCCCCGAAAGTGAAACCTGTCCCTGAAGTCGGAATATGGCTACCTTAATAGTGGGTTAAAAACGGTCGCATACGCAAGAAATCTCGCCATTATTGGTGAACCTCGGGAGGAAGCTGAGGAATGATAAAAAAAAAAAAAATTTTAATTAGAAAAAAAAAGAAAAGCTAGAGTGAAACTGGAGGGTAGTAGCTAGTACTAAGTAGGCATCGCTGCGCAGAGTGTAGTAGTAAAGACACGATTCTGTGCAGTCAGTAAAGCCGCGTGCGTGCGTGCCTGCTCTCTCTCTCTCTCTCTCTCCTGTGTTCTGAATTGTCCCCCCCTGTCCTTTCCCCTACAGATGCGGGGGCTAGTGGCGAGTCCAGAAGGGTCCCCCCTCCCCGCCCACCTCCCCCCACCCTCCCCACCAGCGCCTCCTCCTCTGCCAACGGGGGGGCTGCTGCCTCCGGAGCCGCTGGTAAATCATGTCTCTACACTTTTTGTTGTTGGCTTTTAAAAATGTTTTTTTTGTCTCTTTGCACTTTTTTTTTTTCTGTTTGTTTTAAATTTTTTTTGGTCTCTGTGCACTTTAAAAAAAAAAAAAAATTTTTTTTTAGGTCTCTGCACTTTTGTTGTTGTGTTTTTGCACTTTTTTGTTGTTGTTTTTGTTGTTGTTGTTGTGTTTTTGTGGTGATTTTTAAATTTTTGTATATACCTGCTTTGCTTGTGTATTGGTTTTTTTGCGCTTGTGATTGATTTTTAAAAAAAATGGTGGGGGTGGGGGGGCTGCATCTGTGATTTGTGTGTGTGTGTAAGTTCATGTGTTGGTGTGTGTGTGTGTGTGTAGCTTACATGTCTTTCATGCTTTCTGTTTTATATATATGTGGATATATATATATATATATAAAGAGAGAGAGAGAGAGGGGAGAGAGAGAGAGATGTATGTATGTGTATATATGTATATATATGTGTGTGTGTGTTGTAGCTGTTTGCATTTGTGTAATACAGCAGTTTTGTGTGTGTGTGTCTCACTTGGTTTATCATTATGTGTTATGTAGCAAATGACATTGGTATAGTAATGGTAGTGTGTGTGTGTGTGTAAATCTGCCATATGTGTTTTCCACACTTGTCTGTCTTGTGTGTCTTTCAGCTGATTATGTTGGTGCTGCTGTACCTTGATTTTTACACCTTTTTTGGGGGTGGGGGTAGGGGAGAGATGATGTTTTGTTGCTGATTACATTGATGTAGTAGTTGTGTGTGCATCTTATGTGGTTTTTGTACTTTTTGTTTTTGGCTGATTATGTTTGCGTCCTAGTTGTGTGTGTGTTTTTAAAAGCTATTTTGTGTGTGTATATGTGTGTGTGAGTGTGTGTGTGTGTGTGAGTGCGTATGTCACTAATAACACAATAGACATAGATATATGTTCGAATGATAATTATACATTATTGATTCCATCTAAAACTAGATGTCTGATAGATTCTTTCAAAAATATACCATCATGTGAATATGAAATGATCGAAGTGGATCTATTACTCAGAATTGCAGAAGATGTGCATACGTTCGCATAGGAGACCTTAGATGACTACACCCCCCCCCTCCCATTCTTTGGTTTGAGCTCCAAGGTTCACCAATGATAAGGTTTTGCATATATGCGACTGATTTTGCTCACCATAAATTAAGGTAGCTGCTTTCTATCTTCAAGGGGGGGGGGGGGATAATCCCCTCAGACAAATACCTTTACACAAACTCAACCCCGCACTCTCATCAGATCACAAATTGAGCGCCTCTGACCACTAAGATATCCATCCTGCCCTCATCTTTAACATACAGAATTTTCATTTTTCTATAAATTAATTTTAAAAAAATAATTTGTCTTTGAGTTACAGTAGCTCAGAAGGATGACAAGGTATAAGATAAGGAATGTTCATTTATCGTCATGGTTAATAAAGTGAGTTTTTTTTATTGTCGTTGTTGTTATTGTTGTCATTTTAAACTATTTTTGTTAGTGTCATTGTTAATAGTTTTTGTTAGTGTCATTGTTAATGATTTGTGATTGTCATGTTAATAAAAAAATTTTTTATTGTTGTTGTCATTGTTAACAGTTTTCGTTGTTGTTGTTAACGATTTTCATTATTGTCGTCATTAACAATTTTCGTTATTGTCGTTGTTAACGATTTTTGTTATTGTCGTTATTAACGATTTTCGTTATCGTTGTCGTTAATGATTTTTCGTTATTGTGGTCGTTATCATTTTTCATTATTATCGTCGTTAACGATTTTCATTATTGTCTTCATTAACAATTTTCGTTATTGTCGTTAACGATTTTCATTATTGTAATCATTAACGATTTTCATTATTATCATTGTTAACGATTTTCATTATTGTCATCGTTATTAACATTTTTCATTATTGTCGTGATTATTAACAATTTTTCATTATTCTCGTCATTATTAACAATTTTCATTATCGTCGTCCTTAACAATGTTCATTATTCTCATCGTTGTCATCAATTTTCGTTATTCTCGTCGTCATTAACGATTTTCCGTTATTATTATCGTCGTCGTCGTCGTTGATGTTTCAGCGGCCTCGGTGCCGATGGCGCAGCCCACGGTGCCGACGTCAGCCCCCCCAGCCATGGCGTCCCAGGCCACAGCCCCTCCCCCTGCCGCAGCCCACCACCCTGGGTACCCGGGTCAGCAGCACCAGCAGCCACCCCACCCACCACAAGCAGGACAGTCTGCTCAGCCAGGTCAGCAGCAGCCAGGTGTGTGTGTTGGGATGGAGGAGGGTAGGAGGAGGAGGAGGGTAGGGGTGGTCAGGGGGAGGGTAGGGGTGGTCAAGGTGGGGTGGCGGGGGGTGGGGTGGGTAGGGGTGGATGAGGGTGGGGGTGGTCAGAGGGGGTGGTAGGTAGTGGGGGTAGGGGGGGGGGATTAGGGTGGTGTGTGTGTGGAGGTTGTTGTGTCATTGATTTCCACAAAGTGAAGTGGATTTGATGATTGTGTGTTATTAGTTATCTGTTCCTACTTTTCAATAGCTACCTTCACCTCCACCCCCCCCCCCTACCTAAGTGTGTTGTGTGCATAAAATTGGATATTTGTTTATCTTGATATTTGTGGACGGTTGCGTGCGTGTGAATGATTTGAGTGCAAGCGCTTTTGATTTTGTTTACTTTACAAGATTCAGCGCTATATATATCCCGTACATTATTATTATTGGTATTATTATTATTATTATTATTAATTTGCATAAAAATGACATTGATTTGATGACTGTGTGTCATTAATCTAGACATGAAAATGATATTGATTTGTCATTAAAAATGACATTGATTTGATGACTGTATCACCAATTTACATAAAAAATGACATTGATTTGAAGACTATGTCAGCAATTTACATAAAAAATGACATTGATTTGAAGACTGTTGTGTCAGCAATTTACATCAAAATGACATTGATTTGATGACTGTTGTGTCAGCAATTTACATCAAAATGACATTGATTTGATGACTGTGTGTCATTCATTTACATCAAAATGACTTTGATTTGATGACTTTGTGTCAGTGATTTACATGAAAATGATATTGATATGACTGTTTGTCATTAATTTACATAAAATGGCATTGATTTGATGACTGTGTCATTGATTTACATCAAAATTACTTTGATTTGAAGACTGTGTGTCAGTAATTTACATGAAAATTACATTGATTTGAAGACTGTGTGTCATTGATTTACATAAAAAATGACATTGATTTGATGACTGTGTGTAAATGATTTTCATCAAAATGACATTGATTTGAAGACTGTTGTGTCAACAATTTACACCAAAATGACATTGATTTGAAGACTGTGTGTGTAAATGGAAGGGGCATGCTAGTTTTAGCACTGGGCCCTGGGAGACAGGATAGCCTAGTGGTTAGAACATTGCACTCGCAATCTGACAACCCGTGTTCGATTCCCGTTCAAGGGGATATTTTCCCCTGGAGTTAACATCAGTGCCAACTCCACTCTCCCCAAAAGTCCTTCGGATGAGACTTTAAACCGAGGCCCCGTGTGCATACGAACGCACGCAGAACATCTTGCGCACACGGTTAAACCCTGTTCCGCTTTTCGTAAGAGTAGGCCATCGTGTGCCGGTGGGAACAGATGACAGAATTGACAAAAACCGCAGCATACACACAGGGACTGGATGTTTAAAAAAAAGCACAGAAGTGCTTATTCCATTATCCTAGATATAAAAGATTAAAATTTAACAAATTAGAGTTATGCTAGTTACGTTGTGTGAGCGCTTTGATTTGTTGCTTTACAAGATTCAGCGCTATATAAATCCCATACATGATTATTATTATTATTATTAATCAGCAGGCACGGAACCCTCCCCCTCCCCCCCCGCTCATTTTCCCTCTTTGGTCTTTCAGCCTGGAACGCAGCACCCCCCTACCCCAGCTACCCGGCAGGGGGGTACCCCATGCCGGCCATGCCCGCCGGGTACAACCCCTACAACCCCTACATGCAGTACCCCCAGCAGCCCCCACCCGCTTACGGCCAGGGCTACCCGCAGCAGCCAGGCAATCTACCCTACCCCATGGCGCCACCCTCCCAAGGCGGATACCCGGGTCAGCAGCCCCCGCAAGGAGGCTACCCGCAGCAGGGGTATCCTTACCCGGGTGGCGTGCCTCCGTACCCACAACAGCCGCAGTATAGATAGGCTGGGACGGAACGTTCGCTGCCGATATTTTGGGAGAGAGTGGGAGGGGAGCGTTCTCGCTCTGGGGAGAGAGCATGGACGTTTGCTTGGAGTGGGGGGTGAGAGTCGGAGGGTGGGGTTGTAAGCTCTGCTCTCCTCCTCCCCCTTTCTCCTCCTCCCTGCCCCCTCCTCCCTCCCCCCCCCCTCCTCGCCTGGTTTTTTTTGGGGGGGAACTGGACATGCTTAATTAATTAAAAAAAAAAAAGTGAAATGAAGAAGTTAAGGAAAATGAGAATGACGGGGAAAGAGAAAAAAGCTAGGTGTGTTGTTTGTCTGTGCCTCTGGTTCTTTTGAGTTTTGTGTGTGTGTGTGTGTGAGTTTCATGTGTGTGTGTGTGTGTGTGAAGATGGCTTTTTTTGGGAAGGGTGGGAGGGAAGGGGGGATTGGTTGTGGGGGAGATTTAGTTTTTTTGTGTGTGTGTGAGAGAGAGTGAAGGATTTGTCTTTTTGTATGTGTGTGTTTTTTGTTTTCGTTTTATGTTCTCACTTTTATTTTATTATTTTATTTTTATTTTCCCCACTTCTTTTCCCTCTCCTCATTTTGTTGTTTTTGGAGCAGGATGATTGTATGATGGGTAAAATTTTCTTTTTGCTTTTGTTTGTTTGGTTTTTGTTTTTCTTTCTTTTCTTTTCTTAATTTTTTTGTTTCTGGGGTGAGGGGGACATGTTTTTTATGTCCATTTGGAATTTCTCCATCTTGCTGTATTAGGGGATTTTTTTTTTTTTACCAGTGAGTTGTAAAGCAGTCATTATGTCTTTTTATTATTTTTTGTTTAAAGTGTATATTTGCTTGAATATTTATGTTTTGTTGTTGTTCTTTTGTAGTTTTGATGAATGATGTTGTTACTTTGTTTGTCTGTATATTTCAAATAATTTTGGCTTATTTTTGTTGTTTGTTGTCTTTTGATTACATACTATCTGTACATTTTAAAGAAATCATCTTTTTTTTAATAATCTTTTGATTACATGATGCTATTTTGTATATCTATGACTTCAAAGAGTGACGTTCTGTTTAATTTTCGTCCTTTTGCTTATCATTTATATGGCAAAAACTAAAAGGTGAATTTTTTTTAAAAGTTTTCCTTGATTTCACAGTTACACAAATCCAGCATAACTCAGTCAAGGGTCCAGTGCTAAAACTATCCCCTTCCTTTTACCAAGTCCTAGTGTGGTCAGTTCCTGCTGTAATCAGCACCAGCTGGGCTTTGGTGTGGGATGGGATGGATAGCAGCTGAGAGAGGCTGAAAGTGGGGGAAAGCTGACATCTATGTTCTAGTGTATTCTTTAACCTTCTGTGAAGGGTGTTGCTTTGGGAAAAGTTGTCTCCCCGTTTTTCATGGTCATATTTATAAGTATTGTTACTTTTCTGGGTTAACAATTTTTCTTTTTTATTTGTTTGTTCGTCAGAATCTAGCAGGTTGGTGGGTTTTTTTCCCCCTGGTTCTGTATTGCACTAATTGTTGTTTTGGATAGCATTTCTGCAGTTTTATCCCTACACTGGGCCCTTTGTGTTAAAGGGAAAAAAAAATCACACACCTGTTAAAGTTGAAGAGAAACAAATGATACATCGCCTTTAACTGTGCACGGTATGATATATGTATGATGGAGAGAGAGAAGATTCTCATTCTCAATGATTTCTGACCGGATAAGAGGAGATACATGCCGCCACTATGTATCTAGTTCTGGCTCTAGCTTTGATCTTAAACACATGCGTGCACACACATGTGTGGGCGGGCGGGCACACACACACGTACACACACACACACACACACACACACACACACACGAAACCACACACACACACACACACACACACACGTGCCTCGCAATTAATAGAGTGGCATTTCCATTTCACAAGATATATATTCTTCTAATGGCTTCAACAGTCCCGTGATTTCCTCCTATCTTTTGCCTTTAGTGAACACAGGGCCATAATATACTTTGCATCGCGCTTACACATCCTCTATCTCTTTCCTCCTTCCTCTCTCTCTCTCTTTTTTCTGTTGTTTAATTTTATCAAAATTTTACTGAAGCATTTGTGACACTCCACCATGAAATGAGTCACTTTGCACCTGACCCACTTTTGCGCTAGGAGGGGGGGGCAGGATGATGATTTTGAGATTTTGATTGGTTATAAAACTATAGCCATTCTTCTACCTTGTATTGAAATATCAAGGCATAGTTTTGTTTCTTTTTGCTCAAGTTTTAAAGATACCCAAGCCCTCATTCTGACCACCTATTACAATGCTAAATTTGTCAATTTATCATTTTGTCACTTCCTGCAGTGTATCACTTCAATTTGGAATAAATTTTCATAGAATTGTCCGATTTTCAATCTGTTTTTTTTGTATTGAACAGCCTGTTTATTGCAGATCAGTAACATGTCAATACCTAGAAATTGAGCTCTGATGCAGTGTGTCTCATTACATGGTATAGCGTCACATTTGTGTTTTTGTGGGACTCGGAATGATGAGAGACTGTTGTGTATTTCCAGGAACGCTGTCAGTGACATTGATTTTTGCGATTGTTTTTGGTATTTTGGCTCACAAGTTTGTAGCTGGTTTTTGTTTGTTTGTTTTTTGTTGTTTTGTTTGTAAGTAGTTGATCGTTGTTGATGGTGTATATGTATGTGTTTAGTATTCTTAATGAATGAAGCGCTTTCTGTTTGTTCATTTTTGGTGTATTTAAAAGGAAAGAATTTTTTAGGATAGAAAAAAAGATTTTTGGGGTTTTGTTTTAGGTGTGAATCCGTTTGTGTGCTGTTCTTAATGACCGGTAATTTGTGCTTTTTTTGTGTTTTTGTTTTGATTAATTTGTTTGCTTTTTGTTTGTTTGATTGATTGATTGAATTGTGTTTGTTTGTTTTGTTTTTTTACAGCCTTTTTTGTCTTTCAGTATATGTAACGATGATGTTTGTATCTTATTTTGTAGTCATCATTTTTGTATCGCTAATATTGTAAAAATTTCACCATTTCAAACTTTAGTTTGTGGTTAAAAATCTGCCTCCCAAATGTTTTTTCATGTGCTGAATTGTCAGTGGTACTCCTACTTGGTTGTTGTGTGGGTGAAAATTCCTTTTAAATAAACAACAAAATTTGTTTTTATTATACTCAGTATGCTTAAATTTGGTGATGACATTTATCATTTGTGTATTTAGCATTGGTTTGGATTTCATTGACCCATTTTGCTTGAAATCAGAAGTGATGGTGATTTTAATTGTCTCCCTTTTGTGGACATTGCATGTGTATTGTTTAGCCGCTTGTGTTACTAAATTTAAAAAACATTTGCCAAGTTGGTGTTTTTTCTTTTCTTTTTTTGATGAATAAATTGTCAGTGGCTGTGTGGAGATTCCATTGCAGGCTATCATCTTCACACTGAAGACGGTTTCTGAGTGTTTTCACCAAAGGGGTATCAGTGTTCCTTTCAAGCCAGGTCTCTTTTAAAATATTGTAGGCATGAAACTAAACATGATTTCGACATAACTGGACAATGTGTTTTGTTGTTGTTGTTGTTGTTGATGTGTGTATAAATCATTATCGCAGTCGCTGTGGAGTCTATGTTCCAGTTTATTTCTTACATGTTTGGTGTTTAGTGGAGCTTTATTGAACCACTTTTTTTTTTTTTTTTTTTAAATAAGTGATGCTGTTTGGATTTTTGGTCTGTTGTATGAATGAATAAAATAATCTGTTTGATAGAGCACATAAAAATCTTTGTGGTTTTTATTGTTTTATCTTTTTTATTTATTTCATTCTTTTATTTCGAGGATAAAGGAATAAGCGCACTGTGCTTTTTCTATATTTTTTTACATCCAGTCCCCGTGTGCATGCATGCAGTGGTGATCAATCACAGGTTAGATGCTTTGTGTGTAAGATTGTTCAGTTTGTGTAATTTTTTAAAGTTTTTTTCAGTTGTAACAGAATCTCTGTGAGTCTCTCTGACAAAATAAAAGATTGTTGAGGTGTTTGGGTTTGTGGATTCTTAGGTTCTTTTGTGCGCACACACATACACACACACGCACACACACAAACACACACACACACGCATACACACACACACGTGTGCATCCAGAGATGAGTGATTGTTATATATCCCAGGTTAAACAAAGACCTGCAGGCATAACAGAGCACATACGATCGTGTGTGTGCACGCTTACCTACACACACACACTCACACACACACACACACAGTTGATGCATGCATGCAAAGACGCACGCATGCATGCACACACGCGTGTGTGCTCACACTTGGAGCTATCTTAGTTTCACGCATTTCTTTGAAGTTGGCAGTTCTTTCATTTTCTTTTTTGTCGTAAACTTTAAGTATTCGACAATGTGATCTACGTTTGTTTTGGTGTGGTTTTGTCCCCCCTCTTTGTTCAATTATCTACCACTGCTGTTTTAAGTCTGTCGCTTGGCTGTGTGATGCGATACTTTTATTTGTGAAAGTTCAAGTCTTTTTGTTGCTTACAACACATTTTTTTTTCAGTTTGAAATGTATCCGGGGAATTTTAGACAAGCGTGTCTCATCAGTTGGTGACGATAACATTTTGCTTTTAAGACTTTTTGGGGGGATGGGTGGGGGTGGTGGGGGGGTAGTTGTTTTGATTGAAGGAAAGGGTTGGTTTACAGCTTCCCCTTCTCTCTGTCTATCTCTCTGTCTGTCTCTCTCTCTGTCTGTCTCTCTCTCTCTCTGTCTCTCTCTTTCTCTTTCTCTCTCACACACACACACACACTCTCTCTCTCTCTCTCACTCTCTCGCTGTGTCTCTGTCTCTCTCTGTCCCCCTTTCTGTCTCTGTCTCTCTTGTCTCATTCTATCTCAGTCTCACTCTACCCCCCTCTCTGTCTCTCACTGTCTGTCTCTCACTCTCTCTCTCCCTCTCCCCTCCCCCACCCCAAACTTTCTTTTCCCCTTTATATTCTTTTCAATTGTGCAGTTTACTTCTGTGTTCCCCCTCCTCCAATCCTCAACAAGAGCTCTGATGACTGTTCGTAACAGCAAGATTTGGGGTATGTGACCGTTTTGGTTTTTTTACCTCCCACTAAGGGAGCTGCTTTCTGTCTTCAGGGAATGTTTTGTCTTTTTTGTTTTTTTTGTAGTGTGTTCTGGCTCTGTCCCCTCCCTTTTCTCCATTAGCTTTTTTTGGTTTGGTTTTTTTTGTTTTAATTTTGTGACTTAAATGCATATTTGGGGTTTTTTTGTGTTTTTCCATGCTGGAAATCAAATTGTCTTTCGGCTTTGATTCTGTGACCATTTATGTATTTAATTTTTACCTGATGCTGCTGTTTGACAATGGTCTGGTGTGTGTGTGTTTGATTTCATTTTGTGTGTGTGTGTGAGAGAGAGATAGTGTGTGTGTGTGTGTGTGAGAGAGAGAGATAGTGTGTGTGTGTGTATGCGTGTGCTTGTCCATTCATATGCTTGCGCGACTCGTGCACGGTCATGAACGCGTATACTTTAATTTACTACCCAGTCGACAATAATAATAAATAATAATGTATGGAATTTATATAGCGCTGAATCTTGTAGAGCAACAAATCAAAGCGCTCACTGGAAAGAGTACATTTTAAAACCTCGCTCTCTTTATCATGATGCTGAAGTCGCACGCAAAGGAATCACTGTGTTTTCAGACAGGATGATATCACTCGGCTTAACTTTTCTTTTCTCTCCTCAAGGCGTTATTGAATCTCTGGACTGAATGTTTAACTTTCAGGCCATGTGTCATGGACAAGTGGAATCTGGCAGAGCCTATTCCTCTTTAGGTAGAGTAGTATGATAAAATGGGCAAAATGTCCATTTTTAGCCCAAATCCAGTCTATTTTTAGCCAAAGTCCATTTTTTTAGCCAATCAGGTGCCAGTATCTAAGTTTAAAATAAGCTCAGCCAATCAGGTGCCAGTATCAAAGTGAAACTAAGCTCATTGGAGGGTTAGATGAAATGGGAAAAGTCCTTTTTTTAGCCAATCAAGTGCCGGTATCAAAGCAAAAGTAAGCTTATTGAAAGATCGGATTTGATGAGATTAATAGATTTCAGCCAATGAACGTCAAGCTTTTATACCTCGTTTTTTGACCAATTTTGTGTGTTCTGAATGATTGGTATGCGTACTTTAGTTACAGATCACAAATAAACTAACAAATCTCCTTTTTTGAAAGATATTTCTTTTAGTACCTGAAAGTTGAAAGGTATTTTCACTCAAACATAAAGGCAGTAAAGAATGATTCTCACATTTGACTTGATATTCGACAGAGTGAATGTAAGGGTTTTAAGGGCACACATTACTACTTCTCAGATATCAACGTTCATAGTTATGTTTGAACACAGTCTCGGAAACTTGCTTCATGTAATGACAGCACAAGAATGCATGATTGTACGCATGTTTGGGGAGAGCAAGACTTGGATTAGTTTGAAAATCTTGGGTAAGAAGTTCCTCCCCTCCCCCTTCCCTCCCCATCCCCCTCCCCTCTCTCTCAATCTTTGTAAGCACATATTTGTTGCACATTTGCTGTATAGATTGATCGTCATTTTCTGATTTCAAGCTTTGTTATAGTAGTGTTATGTCTAATTGTCAACTTTTTGTTTTTAATGATTTTTTTATATTTATTCATTTGTGTGTGTGTGTGCTTTTGTTTTTTCATGTGCTTCATACAGGATAATCAGTCGTGTTTGTATTGTATCATGTCACTGTCTATTCAGTACACCAAATGTTGATTTTGAGTCTGTTTATATTTTTATTTGCTTGGTTGTATGTTTTGATATATATGATTGTTTTCTTTATGTAGTATTTGCCCTGCTCTCTGCTTATGAAAAAAACCCTCTGTTGATATGAAATATGTCTCTTTGAAATGTAGCTGTGTAGGATTGGCGTGTATATGTAAGCATTTCACTATCGAGAAAGAAATATATACAAGACGAATGCTCGATTAAAGGATTGAACAAAGCTTTTGAATAAGCTAAAGTTGGTATTTTTAAAACTCTATTTCTCCAAACCATTGAAACATCTTAGCTTTTAATTAATTATATTTTTGTCTACAGACTAATCTCTCGTTCGCTTTATGATTAAACAATTCAATAACAACAATTTCAAGAGTTGGATTTTTTTTTTTTTAAAGTAGAGGAAGAACGCCACAATTTTGGTGAATTAAGTTGGGAATTATCTTTTTCTTATCGCTATTATTGTGGAAGAATTTGCCATAATCTGTCCTCGTTTAGAAATATTTGTGCTATGGCGTGTACCTCCTTTTACTGTTTTTACTTTTAGTGGGTGGTAGCATGTTGGATTTCTCACCTCCATCTTTCTCTCTCTCTCTGTCTCTGTCTGTCTTTATACCTGGCTCTAAAATGTACGGTCGTAACAATCCTTTTGAATGACGTGTACTTCGTAAAGTTGTACATATTTTGTTAGAGAGGTATGTTATGCAAAAAAACAACCAAATTAATAATAAAGATGTACTGAACTGTGTCAGTTAAAAAAAGAAAAAATTGTTGGTTGTGTGTGTGTGTGTGTGTGTGTGTGTGTGTGTGTGTGTGTGTGTGAGTGTTGTGTGTGTTTGAGTGAGTGAGGGAGTGGCAGACCTGCCTACATGTATATATACTTTTTTATTATTTTTAATTTTTATGATATTTTGATATTTTACTGATAGTCTCTCTGTATCTCTCTGTGTACCTCTCTCTCTATCTCTGTATTTCTGTCTGTCTTTGTCTGTCTTTCTCTCTGTCGGTCTCTGTGTGTGTGTGTCTCTCTGTCCCTCTCTCTGTGTCTGTCTGTCTGTCTGTCCCTCTCTCTCTTCCTCTGTCTTTGTCTTGTCTGTCTCTCTTCCTCTCTCTCTCTCTCTCTCTCTCTCTCTCTCTTCTCTCTCTCTCTCTCTCTCTCTCTCTCTCTCTCTCGGTCTTTGTTTGTCTGTCTGTAAGTCTGTCTCTCTTCCTCTCTCTCTCTCTCTCTCTCTCCTCTCTCTCCTCTCTCTCCTCTCTCTCTCTCTCCCTCTCTCTCTGTCTCTCTGTCTGTCTGTCTCTCCTCTCTCTCTCTCTCTCTCTCTCTCTCTCTCTCTCTCTCTCTCTCTCTCTCTCTCTCTCTCTCTCTCTCTCGTTTATATTTTCTCTTAGGGCAAGGGCCAGGTGAAATAAGAAAAGTATGTCGATACATGGCGGACGGCATAGCCTGGTGGTTAGAGTGATGCATTCGTGATCTGCTGACCCAGGTTCAAATCTCATTCAAGAGGATTTTTCCTCTGAAGTTAACATCAGTGCCGACTCCACTCTTCCCAAAAGTCCTTCTGATGAGACTATAAATCGAGGTCCCGTGTGCGAACGCCCGCAGAACATCTTGCGCACTCGTTAAAACCCGTTCCGCTTTTCGTAAGAGTAGGCCATTGTGTGCCGGTAGGAACGGATGACAAAATTGACAAAACTGCATACACACGGGGACTGGATGTAAACATGAGGGCTTATTCCATTATCCTCAAAATAAAAGAATAACAATTTTTTTTAAATCTCTCTCGCTCCCTCTCTCTCTGTCTCTCTCTGCCTCTCTCTCTCTCTCTCTCTCTCCTCTCTCTCTCTCTCTCTCTCTCTCTCCTCTCTCTCTCTCTCTCTCTCTCTCTCTCTCTCACACACACACACACACACACACACAAAACATCTTGCCCACACGTTAAATCCTGTTCCGCTTTTCGTAAGAGTATGCCAATGTGTGCCGGTGGGAACGGATGACAAAATTGACAAAACTGCATACACACGGAGGCTGGATGTAAAACACGAGTGCTTATTCCATTATCCTCAAAATAAAAGAATAAAATTTTTAAAAATCTCTCTCGCTCCCTCTTCCTCTTGCTCTCCTCTCTCTCTCTCCTCTCTCTCTGTCTCTCTCCCTCTCTGCCTCTCTCTCTCTCTCTCTCTCTCTCTCTCTCACCACACACACATACACACACCCTTTTATATTTTTTCTCTTTGGGTAAGGGCCAGATGAAAAAAACCCAACTATGTCGATACTTGTCTGTAACCCTTGGGAATAAAGATTATCAATCAATCAATCAATCTCTCTTGCTCACACGCACGCACACACACACACTCGCGCGCACACACATAAACACACGCATGCGTGTGCACACACACGCTCGCACACACACACACACATACACACACAATTCCCTCTCTGTCACACACGCATGCACGCACACACACACACACACTTTTAGTCTCTCTCTCTCTCTCTCTCTCTCTCTCTCTCTCTCTCTCTCTCTCTCCTCTCTCTCTCTCTCTCTCTCTCTCTCTCCTCACAAAACTCACACACACACACACGTTCTCTGTCACTCACACACACACACACACACACACACACGCGCGCGTTTTCCAGTCTTTTATTACTTGAAAAAAACAACAACAAACCCAGCATAATTTCATATTTTGACAAATGACATGCATTTAAATTTATACATTTCAAAATCCTAATCACAACACTTATGACACTCTTTAGTTGTTGTTGTTGTTTTTATCCTTCACCGGGGATTGTGGGCCTTAAGTCATAACAACAACAACAGGCCATATGGACTAAAAAAAGGTAAAGGTAAAGGAATCCCATAACCTATAAGGTCGTAGGGGAGCGAGGCGTCAGAGACCTCACTTCTCTAGGGCCAGCATATTGAGGGCGGCGCCCATCTCCTCTCCCTCGCTGCTTTACCTTCCCTGACCCTAAAGAGGGCAGGTACCCTTTTACAGCTGGGTGAACTGGGGGAACTGTACTGAAGCCAAGGCGCGCTAACGGTCACCCATCCAACTGGTAACCACGCTCGACGCTGCTTAACTTGGCTGGGGAAAGCGAGTGCTCCGACCACTGAGCTATCCCGTCCCCAAAAACTACCAAAAACAATTTTTTTAAAGTTGTAATTTGTTTATCCTTGATAAATATAACTTGAAACTTTTTAGATAAATGACAATCTCGACTTCATAACAGTTATATCTGCACATAATATTCATGATCATGATCACATCATCATCATCATCATCATCATCATCATCACTATTACTGTTACCATTACTGAGAGAGAGAGCAAATCAAATCAAATCATATCAAATTCTTTTATTTCGAGGATGATGAAGTACAGGTGTGCTTTTTATTTATTTAAATAAATCCAGAGAGAGAGAGAGAGACAGACAGACAGACAGACAGACAGACAGAGAGACAGACAAAGACACAGAGTATAAGAATCACTAAAAATCTTTGCAGGTGGTCAAGTTGCTTTGTTCTACATTTCATTTTAGGTGATAGAGGGACAACAAGACCTTGGAAAGACTAACAACCCCCCCCCCCCCCCCCCAAAAAAAAAAAAAAAAAAAAAAAAAAACCAACCAAAAAAACCAACAACAAAACCCACCACCATCACCACCACCAACAAAACAACAACAACACAACAACAACAAACAAACACAAAACAACCAACACAAAACAACCCCCCCCCCCCCTCCCTCTCAAACAAACAGAAAACAAAACAAAAAAAGCAAAGAAAAACCACCATTACCACATCGGAACAAACAAAACCCACAAAAATTTACCCCCCCCCCCCCCCCCCCCCCCCAATTCAAAATAACCACCCCAAACCCACACACCAGAAAACCACTGTCATATACAGGGGACAGGGATTAACTCCCCTCCCTGCAACAGAGTTCTCTCCCCTGGCTTGTTGTAAGGAGGAGGTCTTCATATCGGTCTGAGGTCTGTCTGCTGCTGCTGCTGCTCCATGCTTCCTCATTCGTTATAAGTCCAGGAAAGAGAGGCCCAAGACTGTTCCTATCTTATCTCATGTCAAAACTTAACGTGAGTAACAATAACAACAATACCAATAACTGTTATTCAGTTTTTGCAGGCCATACGGGCCAATAAGAACAACAACAGTTAATCATATATTTTCCTGTAAGGTGAACATCCTTACTTCTGATATCTGAACATTTAGTTAGAAACAATCCAACTTTTCAACATCAAACTAGGTTTAGTGTTCATACAAAGAAGCTGCACTTTCAGATTCGACAGAAATCTGTAATAATACAAAGGATTACATTTTCTTCGTCTTCGATGGAAATCTGTAATAATACAGAGGATTACATTTTCTTCGTAACACAGCTTATTTAGGGCACACAAGTAAAAAGTGACAAACATCTTCGATTTGTTGGCCATCACACTGTGAGCAGAATGGATCAGTAATCGGTTTGCCATAACGTGAAAGTCCATTTTAAGATAGTCTGTTTGACCTCAGTAAACATAATTATAGCTCTACGATATTCTAAAGATTCTACTTCACACACATAATTTGCTCTACAAATAATCGGATGGTAATCTAAGTAGTCAGGGTATGCTGATAGAGAATCATGCCATTTTTGTTGGTACACATCCTGTATTCCCCTTTGGAATTCTTTCATGAAGGATGAAGCGCGCGCGCTGTGTGTGTGTGTGTGTGTGTGTGTGCTGCAGATACCTTGTGCTTAGGAACACCTGGAGTCAACCTTCCCCGTGGGGGGGGGGGGTGGCTGTCAGTATAAATAGCATCCCCACCTTTCTAGAAATTCTGTGCTAGAAATTACCTCTTTTTTTTTTTTAAATCAATGTCTTTGTTTCTGCCTTGTTCCTTTTCTTCCTGTCGTATCCTTCTCGCCTGTTTTCTGCCTTCTTGATTCAATCTTCTGCCTTTTTCCAGAAAGACTTAAAAGATGACAAATCTCTCTTATGCTGAAGTCGGACGTGCTGGGCTTGACTTACCAGGAGCTTAACCGCAGCGTGACGCATTTTCGCTCATATAACGGGCAACAATAGTTGCTGTATGAGCGTTCGACGACGAAGAAAAAGATTAAATTAATTCACCGTTGGCCATCGCTCTTTCTCAAATTCTGGTCCATTAATTTGGAATGACCTCCCCGCCTCTCTCTCCCTTCGCCAGAAGCAAAACCAGCCTCAAGACTTACTTACTCCAAACCTAAGATTCCCCCCCCCCCCCCCCCCCCCCCCTCTTTCATCTCATAATCATCTGTCCCTGCCTTCAACAGCCCAAATACCCATCACTCTGCCAGTGTTTAACCATGTGTGTGTGTGTGTGGGCATGGGCGTGGGCTTGTGTATGTGGAATAAGTGTCTTTGTGTTCAATTCAATTATTCTTCTCCCTAAAACATTGAGCTTCCAAGTTGTTTTCCATGCCAGATTATCCCAGAAATTTGACTCCCTTTCTCTTCTTGTTTTCTTTCCTTTTTCTTTGCCTCTCCTTCCTCCTCTCCTCCCTTTTTCGCTTGTTTTTCTCTCTTCTTCTCTCTCTTTCCTCCTTTCGTCTGCGCCGTTTTTCCAGTCGCTTTTGTTTACGGGCTTGCCGCATTTGATGTCGCTCTGTCCCTGTCGTATTATTGTTCAAGTCAACGTTCTTCAGAGCTCTCTCCGCTCGATTCTTTTTATCCTGATTTCTCCAGTTTTTTCTTCCTTTGCGTTGCACTTGCTTGCTCTTTCCTTTTCCGAGTCTGTTTTTGTTTTTACCTTTGTTCTTTCTTTTGCCGAGTCTGTTTTTGTTTTTTCTTTTGCCGAGTCCATTTTTCTTTTTCTTTCGGCCGAGTCCATTTTTATTCTTTCTTTTGTCCGTCTTTCTTGCCTTCTTGCTCTGGTTTATTCCCCATTGTTTCTTGCGGCGTTGTCTGTCCTTTCTTGCCTGGAGTCGTTCGGCCTTGTTCTTTTTGACCCCTCGTTGTTTTTGCTTCTTGCGTTTGTTCTTTCGCTGTTTCTTGCTAAGTTCTTTGAACTTTTCATTTCTGGACGGTGGTTTTACGGTTTGGGATGCAGAGAGGTTGTCGACTGCTACGATAGACGTTGAGACTGCAGGAGTTGTAGTTCCTGGTTCAGAAATCGTCTGCGTGAAAGGGGTAGTAGGTTCTTCTGCCTCCTTGTTGGCTGCTGTAGTTTCAGGTTTGGTGGCGGGCTGCTGTTGTGTCGTGGATTGAATGTTTTCCACCCAGGCCTCGTTTGAGATGAGATCGTAACGGAGTTGGGGGGAAGAGTGAGCGTCCTTGATGTAGATGGCGCTGAAGAGGAGTAGCGTCAACCACACGGCGCGTGTGGGTCCCTGCGCCATCTTGGATTGTTGGGTGGCCTCTTCTGGATCTGGCTAACCTGAAACAATAAATATTTAGGTTAAGTTAAGATTGTTTGGCCATGTTTAGGTTTTGGAGTTTCGTTGAATTAGTAGGGGGTGTTTATTTGCTTGTTTGCTTGTTTGTTTTGCTGCCACATCTTACTGTTCTGTTTCCAGGCTTCTTGTTATTTCAGTGCCCCCACCCCAGCCATGCCCAGATTCGTTATGTCACATCCTCAGGATCTGAAGTCCACAGGGACCCCATCAATGTCAGGCTGCCGTGGGACCACCAGCTACATGGTCCCTTCACTGCTACTGGGTCACTTTGGTGGTGGTCAGTGGTGTCTGTTCTGAACTAGCATACGAAGGACACCACCTACTAAGCCCCTACTAGCGACAGTATTAGCTCAGTGGCAGAGCCAGACTGAGTGAGTCGCCCACTTGAGGTGGCGACCACCACAACCATCCCCCGCCCCCACGCACCCCCCCCCCCCCCCCCCCCAACCTCCAGCCCCAAAGGCTTTGACACAAGCTCACCACAGGCACAAAATGGGGAAACCGAATCTGAGGTCACCATGAGACCAGAGCATTTAGGGCCGCCCAATAAGAGGCAATTTTCTTTTATTGTATGATGATAATGAGGATGACGTAATGCTGCTGCTATGGAAGTGCATATGCTTTGAGACTACTTGACAGGGTTGTACTCTACGCTTACTATCATAATTTATTCCGAAGTCAACGGGCCCGAGAGATACAGACACCTGCAGTGTTGGTCGGGTAATTTGAGCAACACTCTCAAACTCGCATCCGTTTAGTGGACGAAGCTCGACTCTGTGGTCCCAGTCTTCCCACTGAGCCCACAGCACACTCACTCTGGGTAAGAGCCGGCCAGAGTCCGAAAAATCCTTATGACTCTTATGGGATTCGAATCCGTGCAACATTAAAACACATGCATATAGTATCGTGTTTAGATGCAGCACAATATACACACAAACACGTAGAACACAATACAGTATAATGTAATACACATCGATGAAATACTCAGCAAAATAATTCAGTACAATACAATACAATACAATACAGTAAACACAATACAATACAATGCAATTTTCATACAACACAACACTTCAGTGCAACACAATAATAGTACAAGAAATACACCACACCATACCACACCACACTACAGCACATCACACCACACCACACCACACCACTCCACACCACTATTCTTTGAACTCGGCCCAACCCAATCAAATTGTTTACAGCACTTGTTAAAACCCGTTCCGCTATTCGGAAGAGTAGGCCATAGTGTGCCAGTGGGAACAGATGACAAAATTGACAAAACTGCATACACACAGGGACTAGGTGTAAAAAAGTACATGAGTAGTTATTCCATTATCCTGGATATAAAAGAATAATTAAAATAAAATATCTAAAACGAAATAAAATACAGCCCCTCCGACCATTGAGGCCCCATCAGGGATGTCAACCATGCCGTAGAAGTTAAAATTTCAGATTAAAACAGTGCAACTACATACAGATTAAAATAGACTCTACTGTCGTTCCTTGTATCAACAACCTGGCCAACCATTAAGAGTTAACCCAGGACGTCCCCGTCTTATGGAAGAACCGTATATACCACATCTTAAAATAATGAAGTTATGTTTATTGAGATATTAAAGTATCAATATTAGTATTGATTGGACTTCTGCACCTGTGCTTTGTCACGAGTTCTTGATTAAACCATTGACGCTGGGGGCAACAACAGTAAAGTGAGAGGCTGTATGACCAGTGGCTTTCTTTCCCACTCAAGGAATTCCACTTTACAGCTTAGTCTTTAGTGATTGACTATGACTCTCTGACTAGGAGGCTTGACTTGCACTGTCCTTATGTGCTGCAGCCCTGGGGGCTAGTTGGCCTTTGGAGAACATCTCCAACGCTGACTGCCCTCATGCCCTCTTGACCGAGAGAGTGGGGGTGTGCTGTGGGCAAGGCATCTCCACTATAATCAAATTTCTGCCCGATTTCCCAAACAGCAGCTGCCTCCTCTGCTGTTTGGAGGTCATCGTCGAACAGGACGGACAAAAAAAGAAAAAGAAAAAAGATGAGACAAACCCAGCACCTCAATCCCCCAAAGCAAAGAACTATGACCTGTTAACTCATATCACACGGAAAGTTTATTTTATTTCATTTTCATTTTATACCACTTTAAGTCACGGCAGATTTCTCTGCGTTAAATTCATGCTGCTCTCCCCGGGGAGAGCGCGTCGCCACAAGAGCAGCGCCACCCATTATTTTTTGCTTTTCCTGTCTGCAACTGTATTTGTTTTCCTATCAGACTGGCTTTTTTATGCAGAATTTTGCCAGGGACAACTCTCTTGTTGTCGCGGGTTCTTTTACGTGCGCTAAAATGTAAGACACGGGATCTCGGTTTATCGTCTCATCCGAAAGACTAGCACCCAGACCACCACTGATAGTCTAATGGATGGTGGAAAAGTTTTTGGCCCAAACAGGGATTAAACCACCGCACACTTCCTAATGGACTTTTCGCTTTCTAGGCAGGTGTGTTACCTCTAGACCACCGATCCACTGATTGATTGTTGCATTCTTCAAGGAAGTTAAAGACATGATGGCCTGGTGGTTAGAGTGATGTATTCGTGATCTGCTAACCCGGGTTCGAATCTCGTTCAAGAGGATTTTTCCTCTGGAGTTAACATCAGTGCTGACTCCACTCTCCCTAAATGTCCTTCGGATGAGACTATAAACCGAGGTCCCGTGTGCGAACGCACGCAGAACATCTTGCGCACACGTTAGAACCCGTTCCGCTTTTCGTAAGAGTAGGCCATTTTTGTGCTGGTGGAAACGGATGACAAAATTGATAAAATTGCATACACACGGGAACTGGATGTAAAAAAGAAAATGAATGCTTATTCCATTATCTTCGAAATAAAAGAATAACAAATAATAAGAACATAATAGCTTATATGATTATTACCTTCCAAAAAGTAATGTAGCAAGTCTTGATGAATCACACCCAGGGAAGATACATCAGCTTCACAAATAGTTAAAAAAGTGACGAAGAGTTCTTCTCTCTTATCTCATGGTGTACGGTTTAAAAAAAAAAAAAGGTTATATCACAGTACCAGCGGAGAATTTCGAACTCAAAAC
>CM054162.1:30204015-30206515 GCA_028751875.1 Rapana venosa
CTCTTTGTCTCTGTCTCCTTCTCTCTCTCTCTGTCTCTCTTTGTCTCTGTCTCCTTCTCTCTCTCTGTCTCTCTTTGTCTCTGTCTCTGTCTCTCTCTGTCTCTCTGTGTTTTTCTCAGCCTCTCTCTCTTTGTCTTTCTCTGTCTCTGTCTGTCTCTGTCTGTCTCTGTCTCTCTCTGTCTTTCTGTCTCTCTCTGTCTCCTTCTCTCTCTCTGTCTCTCTGTGTCTCTTCCCTCTCTCTCTCTCTTTGTCTCTGTCTCTCTCTGTCTCTGTGTTTTTCTCAGCCTCTCTCTCTTTGTCTTTCTCTGTCTCTGTCTGTCTCTGTCTGTCTCTGTCTCTCTCTCTCTGTGTCTCTCTCTGTCTCCTTCTCTCTCTCTGTCTCTCTCTGTCTCTCTGTGTTTGTCTCAGCCTCTCTCTCTCTGTCTCTCTCTGTCTCTGTCTCTCTCTGTCTCTCTCTGTCTCTGTCTCTCTCTGTCTCCTTCTCTCTCTGTCTCTGTCTCTCTATGTCTCTGTCTCTCTCTGTCTCTGTCTCAGCCTCTGTATCTCTCTCTCTCTGTCTCTGTCTCTCTCTGTCTCTCTGTGTTTGTCTCAGCCCCTCTCTCTTTGTCTCTGTCTCTGTCTCTCTCCGTCTCTCTGTTTGTCTCTGTCTCTCTGTCTCTGTCTCTCTATGTCTCTGTCTCTCTCTGTCTCTGTCTCAGCCTCTGTATCTCTCTCTCTGTCTCTGTCTCTCTGTGTGTGTCTCTCTCTGTGTCTGTTTGTCTGTCTGTCTCTCTCTGTCTGTCTGTCTCTGTCTCTCTCTCTCTGCCTCTGTCTGTCTCTCTCTGTGTCTCTCTCTCTCTGTCTCTCTGTCTGTCTCTCTGTCTGTCTCTCTCTCTGTCTCTCTCTCTGTCTCTCTCTCTGTCTCTCTCTCTGCCTCTCTCTGTCTCTCTCTCTGTCTCTCTCTCTGTCTCTCTCTCTGTCTCTCTCTCTGTCTCTCTCTCTCTGTCTGTCTCTCTCTCTGTCTCTCTCTCTGTCTCTCTCTCTGTCTCTCTCTCTCTGTCTGCATCTCTCTGTCTCTCTCTCTCTGTCTCTCTCTCTGTCTCTCTCTATCTGTCTCTCTCTCTGTCTCTCTCTGTTTCTCTCTCTGACTCTCTCTCTGTGTCTCTCTCTCTATGTCTCTCTCTCTCTGCCTCTCTCTCTCTGCCTCTCTCTCTCTGTCTCTCTCTATGTCTCTCTCCCTGTCTCTCTCCCTCTCTCTCCCCACGTCAAACCCCCTAAGTTGGCAAACAAACGGTCGCACACGCAAAGTCTCACCGTTAATTTGTGAACCTCAGAACGCCAAGAAAGAAAGGTAAGGTAAAGGTAAAGGAGTCCCATAACCTATAAGGTCGTAGGGGAGCGAGGCGTCAGAGACCTCAGCTTCTCTAGGGGCCAGCATATTGAGGGCAGTGGCGCCCATCTCCTCTCCCTCCCTGCTTTACCTTCCCTGACCCTAAAGAGGGCAAGGTACCCATTGACAGCTGGGTGAACTGGGGGAACTGTACTGAAGCCAAGGCGCGGCGCAAACGGTCACCCATCCAACTGGTAACCACGCTCGACGCTGCTTAACTTGGCTGGGGGAAAGCGAGTGCTCCGACCACTGAGCTATCCCGAAAGAAAGAAAGAAAGAAACAACAACAACAACAACAACAAAAACAACAACAAGCCGCGTGCACACGAGGTCCTGATTTATAATCTCGTCCAAAGGACTTTCAGGGAAGTGGATTCAGTTTCTGATGTTAAGTCCAGGGGGGGGGGGGGGGGGGGGGATGGAAATCCCCTTGAACGGATGTCACGATGGTGGTTCGAACCTGGGATCGATCCCGGGCCGTCAATCGTGGGTACAACAACGCTCTAACCACTAGGCTATCTTCTCAACCCCCCCCCCCCCCCACCCCCTCCCCCCCACCACCTCCCCCCCACGCCCCCAGCCCCCTTCGCTCTCCAAAGAGTAAGTTGTTTATAAAGGTTTTTTGCATTTTGGTTTTGAAATAAATGGGTGGGGCTGTTCATATGTTGTGTGTCAAATTCATTTAACGTCTTTTCACAGTTGTGATATTAGACGGTGATGTCGGTGACGGTGGCGGTGATATTAGACAACATAGTCCATACGTTAAACACGCTTCTAAACGCTTCTGACTCAGGGAAAATCTCTCTTCTCACTCTTCTCGACTTATCTGCAGCATTTGACACTATAGATCACTCTATCCTTCTCTCCCGTCTCCAAAAAACGTTCGGTGTTACTGGCACAGCCCTTACCTGGTTTAGTTCATACCTCACTGATCGATTCCAGACAGTCTCAGTAAACAAAATTCAATCAATTCCTGAAAAACTAGAATGTGGAGTCCCTCAAGGATCAGTTCTGGGCCCTGTCCTGTTCACTCTCTACACTGTTCCACTCTCATACATAATAAACCGTCACCAGATCAACCATCATTTCTACGCTGATGACTCTCAGATTCAAAGCAGTGACACTCCTGAA
>CM054162.1:30209015-30221515 GCA_028751875.1 Rapana venosa
AAAACATAATGGGAACACTTCTTCTCTTCTTCTTCTTCTTCTTCTTCTTCTTCTTTTCTTCTTCTTCTCTTCTTCTTCTTCTTCTTCTTCTTCTTCTTCTTCTTCTTCAAAAATAGTGCTTTTCCATGAATTTCAAGGAATTACATGGCACACACTAGCGACTTCATTCTCCCTGAATAGGAGAAAGATCTCCCCCTCCCTTCCCCCCCCCCACATGTACGCTTGTTATCAACAGGTCATAATATTCTTCAATTTTCATCTGTAAACAGTTTCCTTTTTTGGCTCTGTGTGTGTGTGTGTTACTGTGTGTGTGTGTGTGTGTGTGTTACTCTGTGTGTGTGTGTGTGTGTAAGTGTGTGCGTGCGCGTGTGTGTGTGTCACTGTGCGTGTGCGTGCGTGCGTGCGTGTGTGCGTGCCCGTGTGTGTGTGTGTGCGTGTGTGTGTGTGTGTGTGTGTGTTACTCTGTGTGTGTGTAAGTGTGTGCGTGTGTGTGTGTGTGTGTGTGCGACTGTGTGTGTGTTACTATGTATGTGTGTGTGTGTGTGTGTGTGTGTGTGTGTGTGTGTGTGTGTGTGTGTGTGTGTGTGTGTTGTTTTCTTGGTTTTTTGTGTGCCTTGTTTTCGTTGCGTAGCAAAGCAGTTTGATTTATTTTAAACAAAAATAACGACCTCTGTCCATATTCCTGTGTGGGTTTTATGGAGGAGGGGGGGGGGGGGGGAGCTCTACTTCGTGTTTTTTTCATTACTTTTTTTGTGTTTGATTTCTTGCTGCTGCCTTGTTTTTGTCCCCCTTAACCTGTAAAACTAAGATTTCTTCTTCTTTATTATCACCCCATACCTAGAGCTAGAAACGAGCACTCATACATAGCATCGTGTCCCCTTTAACCAACAAAAGTCAGATTTCTTCTTTCACTTTATTATCTCGTGTCCCCTTTAACAAACAAATTCAGATTTCCTTCCTTATAACCACCCATACCTAGAATCTAGCATTTATACATGACATCGTGTCCCCTTTAACCAACAAATTCAGATTTCTTCTTGTTTAGTACCATCTCATACCTAGACTCTAGCACTCATACATAACATCGTGTCCCCTTTAACCAACAAATTCAGATTTCTTCTTTCACCTTATTACCACTCATACCTAGAATCTAGCATTCATACATAACATTGTGTTCCCTTTAACCAACAAATTCAGATTTCTTCTTCTATATTACCATCTCATACCTGGAAACGAGCGCTGATACATAGCATTGTGTCCCCTTTAACCAACAAAAGTCCGATTTTTTCTTTCACTTTATTGTCACGTGTCCCCTTTAACAAACAAAATTTAGATTTCCTTCCTTATTACCACCCATACCTAGAATCTAGCATTTATACATGACATCGTGTCCCCTTTAACCAACAAATTCAGATTTCTTCTTCTTTATTACCAGCCTATATGTAGAATCTAGCACTCAAACACAACACCGTGTCCCCTTTAACCAACAAATTCAGATTTCTTCTTTCACTTTATTACCGAGCAAAATTCAGATTCCTTCCTTATAACCACCCTATATCTATAATCTAGCACTCATACACAACACCGTGCCCCCTTTAACCAGCAAACATTCAGATTCCTTCTTCCAGCCTATCACCACCCCATGCCAAAACTTCTGTAGGAGCGAAGGGTGGACTGCCAGTCTTCTTCGTAGTCCTCTCCTGCAGTTCCCCCCATTCCGGGACGCCCTCTCTGCCCATGGTTGCAGTGTTTCTTGTGTTGGCCGGAGTTCCGTCTGTTCCCGTACTGCGGCCTGTAGCGCTGATTCGGGGTCTTGGTCGTGGGTCTGTGTCTGGAGGTGCTGTAGCGAGGCTTAGCGAGTTTTCCTGCACACACGGGCAGGCAAATAACAAAGAGTGATTTAAGCTGTTCTTGTGGTTTTCTTTTCACTGATGTTCTTGTACTGTCAGTCCTACAAGCTCTGTCTAAGTAAAGTAAGGTTAAGTAAAGTAAAGGTGTCCCATAACCTATGTGGTCGTAGGGGAGCGAGGCATTAGAGACAAATAACAAAGTGTGATTTAAGCTTTTCTAGTGGTTTTCTTTTCACTGATGTCCTTGTACTGTCAGTCTTACAAGCCCTGTCTAAGTAAAGTAAAGTAAGGTTAAGTAAAGTAAAGGTGTCCCTTAACCTATGTGGTCGTAGGGGAGCGAGGCGTCAGAAACCTCAGCTTCTCTAGAGGGCCAGCATATTGAGGGCGGCGCCCTTCTCCTCTCCCTCGCTGCTTTACCTTCCCTGACCCTAAAGAGGGCAGGTACCCATTTACAGCTGGGGGAACTGTACTGAAGCCAAGGCGCGCAAACGGTCATCCAATCCAAGTGGTAACCACGCTCGATGCTGCTTAACCTTAGCTTGGGGAAAGCGAGTGCTCTGATCACTGAGCTATCCCGTCTCTGTGACTGTCTGCATACAAAGGAGTAGAACTCCACATGGAACTGCAGCTCCTTACACAAAGCAAACGTGTAACGCTGCAATGGATCCTGCCCACTGTGGTATACCTGGCAATGAACAGGCTGATGATGAACTTGCGAAACAGGGAGCACAGAAAGAACAGTGCGAAAGTAAGCCTCCCCTTCCACGACAAGAAAGAAATCATCAAATCAATGGCCCGACCCAGAGTAGAGAAGGACGACTACCACCATCTCAAAAGAGAAGAACAAGGCATCATTCTAAGACTCCGCACTGGGCACAACAGGCTAAATCACCACATGTCCACAAAGCTGAAACTCCTTCCTTCTCCCCTGTGGTAAAGGAAACCAGACTGGCGAGCAACATCCTTCAGAGATGCACGCTATACAGCGACCTGAGGAAGATTGTGTGGCCGATGGAGATAACCCTGCAAACCAAGCTGTACGGCCCACGAGAGGAGCTGGAAAGGACTTGCCACTGTTTCTTCCAAACACATCTGACGGTGTAAAAAGCGAACGAGAGAAGAAGAGAAGAAGATTTAAAGGATTTAAGCCCATTCACAAGGGGACAGTGGGAAGGGGACTGGGCACTGTACATAAAAGGAAGGAAGGTGGCAGGATGGTTAAGATGTTCGCCTGCCAACAAGTAAACCGTGAGGTTGTGGGTTCGATTCCCAGCCTCGCCCTTTCTTCCCAGTTTGACAAAAAAAAAATCGAACTGAATGTCAAAGTCCTTCGGACGAGACTATAAACCAAGGCCCCGTGTTCGAACGCATGGAGAACATCTTGCGCACACGTTAAATCCTGTTCCGCTTTTCGAAGAGTAGGCCATTGTGTGCGGTGGAAACAGATGACAAAATTGACAAAACGCATACACACGGGGACTGAATTAAAAAGCACATGAGTGCTTATTCATTATCCTCGATATAAAAGAATTAAATAAATAAATAAATAGATCATTGCAGGGATAGATCGAGATAGACGAGATAGATTAGATAGATAGATAGATAGATAGATAGAAGAGAGAGAGAGAGAGAGAGAGTAGATAGATTGAGAGAGAGAGAGAGGAGAGAGAGTAGAGAGAGAGGAGAGAGTTTGAGAGAGTTTATTTCCAAGGGTAAGAGATATGTATTAATATACTTTTTTTTAGAGTGAGACAGAGACAGAGACAGACAGACGGTCAGACAGACAGACAGACAGGCAGAGACAGATAGACAGAGACATACATACATGACATACATATACACAGAGACAGACCGAGAGACAGACAGACAAACAGACAGAAAGAGACAGATAGACAGAGACAGACTGACCGATAGACGCGACAGACAGAGACCGACCGACGACAGACAGACAGAGAGACAGACACAGACAAAGATAGAGACATATATACAGACAGCACAGACATGCAGAAAGAGTCAGACAGACAGAAGGGACTTAGATACATACATACATATACACAGAGACAGACCGAGACAGACAGACAAACAGACAGAAAGAGACAGACAGACAGAGACATATAGACAGAGATAGACCGACCGACAGACAGAGACCGACCGACCGACAGACAGAGAGACAGACACAGACAAAGAAAGAGACATACATACAGACAGACACAGACAGGCAGAAAGAGACAGACAGACACAACAACACACACATACAGATAGAGACAGACAGAATACAGACAGAGAAGGACAGAGACAGACAGACAGACAGAGTTAGAGATAGAAATGGACAGACACACAGACAGAATACAGACAGACAGAAACAAGCAAACAGACAGACAGAAAGACAGACAAAAAGAGACATACACAGACATAGAAGAAGAAGGATGAATCCACCCATCCAGCAATCGTGTACATCATTCTATTCTTCCTTCACCAATATCTTCATTCCCTGAAAAGTCTTCAGGACACTGCACAAAACATTTTCAGGCCCCTGTGTCGTGGGCAAAATGACCCTGGCGGAGCCCATCCTTCTGCAGGTCATTCGATGCATGCTGGGCACCTTCGTGGTCATCCATACCACCGGCCATAGCTGGCTTACTCTTCTAGCAAATGGGGATGAGGATGTTATTTATTTATTTATTTATTTATACATTTATTTATTTATTTATTTATTTATACCCCTTTAAGTCACGGCATATTTCTCTGCGGGGCTGCTCTCCCCGGGGAGAGCGCGTCGCCACAAGAGCAGCGCCACCCCTTATTTTTTTTTCTTTTCTTGTCTGCAACTGTATTTGTTTCCCTATCAGCATGTTTTGTATTCTACAGAATTTTGCCAGAAACAACTCTCATGTTGCCGTAGGTTCTTTTACGTGCGCTAATAATATTATTATTATTATCTAAAAATGTGTGTGCGTTCCCCTTCTTTAAACCAAAATAACACAGTGATAAATTCTCTCTCTCTCACTCCTTGATGAACGCTCGAACGTACGCACGCGCGCGCGCGCGCGTGTGTGTATGTATATGTAGGGGTTTTGCGTGTGCACACCTGCACGCACGTGGTGTAAAAAGTAAAACAAAACTTGCTTCCCGGGAAAATTGGGTTTTCCCTTTCTCCTTCTCTCCCTCTCTTCTCCTCTTTCCTTCCTTTTTCCTTCTTCTTTCTTTTCCTTCTTTTCCTTCTTCTCTCCCTTCTCCTTTTCTCCTTCCTCGGCTTGTTGATTTTCGTTCGTCAAAGCATATGATCTGAACAGAGAGAGAGGAGAAGAGAGAGAGAGAGAGAGAGAGAGAGAGAGAGAGAGAGAAGAGAGAGAGAGATAGATAGAGAGACAGAGAAAACAGAGAGAAGACATACAGAGAGAGAAAGAAAGAAAAGAGAGACAGAGACAGAGACAGAAAACCAGAAAGAGAGACAGAGAAAGACAGGAGAGAGAGACAGACAGAAACAGACAGACACACAGAGATAGGCAGACAGACGACAGACAGACACAATGTGAAGAGGTGGGTGGGTGGGGTTGGGGTAGGATGGGGGTGGGTGGGTAGGGCAGGATATAAATATCGAAGACATCTCCTAAAAGCTGCAACAAATACAAGCACAAAGTCAACAAACATAAAAACAAGCAAGCAAGCAACCAACCAACAAGCCAACCAACAAACCAAACAAACAGACAAAACAACCGCCCTCTCCAAAGCAGCAGCAGCAGCAAACAACAACACCAACAGCAGCAGGGAGCAGCAGCAGCACAACAACACCAACAGCAGCAGCAGCAGCAGCAGCACCAACACCACCACAACAGCACAGCAGCAGCAACAGCAGCAACAACAACACCAACAGCACCCGCAGCACAACAGCAAACAACAACAACAACAAAAACCAACAGCAGCAGCACAACAACAACAACACCAACAGCAGCAGCAGCAACAACAACAACACCAACAGCATCACAACAACAACACCAACCAGCAGCAGCAGAAGCTACAACAACCCCCAACAACAGCAGGCAGCAGCAACAACAAACAACAGCAGCACAACAACAACAACACCAACACAGCAGCAGCAGCAACAACAACAAAAACAACAACAGCAGCAGCACAGCAACAACAACAACACCAACAGCAGCAGCAGCAGCAACAACAACACCAACAGCAGCAGCAGCAGCAACAACAACACCACAGCAGCAGCAGCAACAGCAGCAACAAAAACAAAAAACAACAACAGCAGCAGCATCATCAACAACAACACCAACAGCAGCAGCATCATCAACAACAACACCAACAGCAAGCAGCAGCAGCAGCACAAACAGCAGCAAGCAGCACAGCAGCAGCACAGCAGCAGCAGCAACAACAAACCAACAGCAGCAGCCTCATCAACAACAACACCAACAGCACAACAACAACAACAACAACACCAACACAGCAGCAGCAGCAAACAACAAAACCAACAAGCAGCAGCAGCAGCAACAACTCACCAACAGCAGCAACAACAACAACAACATCAACAGCAGCACAGCAGCAGCAACAACATCAACAGCAGCAGCAGCAGCAGCAACAACATCAGCAGCAGCAGCAGCAGCAGCAGCAACAACAACAACACCAACAGCATCATCAACACCAGCACCAACAGCAGCAGCAGCAGCAGCAACAACAACAACAACACCAACAGCATCATCAACAACAACAACAACACCAACAGCAGCAGCAACAACAACAACAACACCAACAGCAGCAGCAGCAGCAACAACAAAAACCCACCAACAGCAGCAGCAGCAGCAGCAGCAACAACAACACCAACAGCAGCAGCAACAACAACAACAACAACAACAACAGCAACAACAACCCCCCCCCCCCCCCTCCAACCAACGAAAGGAAGAAGCCGCCAGATTGTCTCCATCCGTTAGCTTTTAGGCACAACATGCAATCCCTTTTACTGGGTCCATCCTTTTTTTAAATTATAATTGTACACATAAATATGCAGAAAAAGACTCAATTTTCATCCTAACATGTGTGTGTGTGTTTTCTTTTATATTCCTCGGCTAGAGCTCTGCAAGGTTTGATGTGAGTGAAAGTGTTACAGTTGGTCACTAAGAACAAGGCTATTTGAAAGAATCTGGTTTGGTTTTTTTTTTTTTATCTCGTTTTATGTGTGTGTGGTTGATGTGGTTTTTTCCCCACAACGCTGCAGTGCCCGTCCTGGGTTGACCCTTACGGTTGGCCAGGGCGTTGCTACAAGGAACGACAGTAGAGCTGGTTTTATACCCTAGTTTTAATCTGGATATAGCTGCACAGTTTTAATCTGAGATTTAAAAGTTGACGAGGTGACAGCCCTGATATGGCCTTTGTGGTCGGCGGGGCTATAAACAACAGGATTGGATTGGACTGAAAGGTTCACCAATTGTGAGAGTTTTGCGTATGGGACCGTATTTTCCCCTCAACCATTAAGGTAGCCGCATTCCGACGTTTGGGGTTACACTTGGGAATTGAACCTGCCAATTTTTTTCCTGGACAAATGGCAGGTACTTCCCTGCTCTTTACGATTTTCAACTGCCGTGGGTTCTTTTAACGTGCCCAAGTCCGTAAGCAAACATGTCGGACTGGTTTAGAGTCTCCTTCGAAAGACTTGACATTCAGCTGGATTTTCCCGTCAAACTGGGAAGAAAGGGCAAGGCTGGGAATGGAACCCAGAACCTCACGGTTTACTTGGTAGGCAGGTGAAGGTCTTAATGGTCCCACCACCTTCCTTCTAATATATATGTTTGTCCGCCGTGTTCGACGATGACCTCCGAAACAGCAAAGGAGGCAGCTGCTGTTTCGGAAATTGGGCAGAAATTTGATTATAGTGGAGATGCCTTGCCCACAGCACACCCCCACTCTCTTGGCTAAATGGGCATAAGGACAGTCAGCGTTGGAGATGTTCTCCAAAGGCCAACCAGCCCCCAGGGCTGCAGCGCATACTACGGACTGTGCAAGTCAAGCCTCCTAGTCAGAGAGTCATAGTCGATCACTAAAAGACTAAGCTGTAAAGTGGGAATTCCATGAGTGGGAAAGAAAGCCACTGGTCATACAGCCTCTCACTTTGCTGTTGTTGCCCCCAGCGTCAATGGTTTAAATCAAGAATTGTGATAAATAAAGCCCAGGAGCTGAAGGTACTTTTAAGTAGCGGTATAAACTGCATGAGAAAAAAAACATCCTCTCAAAACAGACGTGTGAGTGAAGACTGGAACCCCTGCCTTCAGCGACTGTCAGATGACGAATGTGACGCTTTAACCACTAAAGTCTCCAGCCCCACTCTCATATTTTTGAGGATTTATTTATTCATTCATTTATTTATTTATTTATACCACTTTAAGTCACGGCACATTTCTCTGCGTGAAATTCGGGCTGCTCTCCCCGGGGACAGCGCGTTGCCACAAGAGCAGCGCCACCCCCCTTTTTGTTGTTTTTGTCTGCAGCTGTATTTGTTTCACTATCAGAGTGGCTATTTTCTAAGAATTTTGCCAGGGACAACTCTCTTGTTGCCGTGGGTTCTTTTACGTGCGCTGAATAATTTACTAAGGTTAGTAGTCTGCAGCATACCGTGTTTGTAATATTTGTTTGTTTAAACCATTCATTGTTTGTTATTGGTTGCATGAGTGTATAAGAATAGGTAGGTTGAATGCAAGCGCTTTGATTTTGTCTTTGCAAGATATAGCGCTATATAAATTCAATTTATTATTATTATCATTATTATTATTATTAAGTCGGAATGCGGATACCTAAATGGCGGAGGGAGAGAATAAAGTGTGGTACACGCAAAAATCTCACCATTGGTGAACCTCGGAGCTCCAGCCGAGGAACAAAAATAAACGAAAATTAAAAGTACATTTTTAAAAAACAAAACAATTCTTCAACAACACGAAACCTCTCCCTACTCGACTCGATTCCCGTTCAAGGGGATATTTTCCTCTGGAGTTAACATCGGTGCAGACTCCACTCTCCCCCAAAAGTCCTTCGGATGAGACTATAAACCGAGGCCCCGTGTGCGAACGCACGCAGAACATCTTTGCGCACACGTTAAATCCTGTTCCGCTTTTCGTAAGAGTAGCACCATTGTGTGCCGGTGGGAAGAGATGAAAGAATTTACAAAACCGCATACACACGGGGACTGGATGTAAAAAAGCACATAAGTGTTTATTCCATTATCCTCGCTATAAAAGAATAAAATAAAATAAATAAAAAATACTACCCCCCATTCCCAAATATAATAAAGAACAATCTCCCGAGGTTGGAATGCAGTGACCTTAAGAGTAGGTTAAAAAAACCCAAAGAAACCTTGGGAGCATACGCAAAAATCTCATCATTGGTAAAACCTCGAAAACTGTAAAAGTTGGTAGTAAAATGGTGTAACTATATTGAACAAGCTTTTTTTTGAACACATTAGTCCTATGTGTGACTATCTTTTTTTAATGAAAAAAACGGAGCACCAGATGTGAACAAAACATTGGAAATAGAGCTAAGATATTACTACCAACCATTATTACTTTGCTGATATGCAAGTGCGTAAAATATGAAGTACTGCTTGTATAAACTCCCTTCAGAAGAATGTACTAAAGTTGGTAGGAATTTTTTTTTCAATTTCCGCAACATTTTAACATAATTTTTTTAAAAATACAAATTTCATTAATCCCAGACTATAATAAAATTGTGTATGCAAAGTATAATGTATTTAGCATGTTCTTGCCAAATTTCATGGTGATTGGATCATTAGAAACAGAACACATGGCGTTGCAATTTGGGTACCCAAATCTGGGTAGGCCTTCCCCTTAATATAGGCTTACGACTTTTCTCTTTTGTTTATTTATTGACAGTTAGACAGTCACAGAGACAGAAAGAGAAGAAGAAGACGGAAAAAACAACACTTTTTGACGAGAAAGGTTTTCTATACCCGCTACTAATGCGCATCAGACCTGTTTCTTCTTCTTCGAACGCTCAGACAGCAACTTATATGAGCGAAAAATGCGTCACACTGCCGTTAAGCGCCTGACAAGTCAGGCCCAGCGCATCCGACTTCGGCACAAGACAGAATGGTTATCTTGTGAACATCAGTAGACAGAAACATTGTGTGACACGTCACACGAACATCTGGACTGGCCAAGACTTGTCCTACAGGGAACAGTACAAGGAGGGAGACGAAGAAGAGGCAGACAGAGAAAACGATGGGAAGACACCATCAGAGAGTGGACTACTGGCCTTGAGTGGAACGATTTGCTACGGAAAGCAGAGGACCGTGGGGAGTGGAGGAAGCTGGTTGCAAAATCTTCATTGGGATAGGGATAGGTGAAGGAGGAGAAGACACAGACAACACAGACTGAAGCTTAGAGTAAAATAAGTTTCTTTATTTTCTTTGTCACTGCACTGCACACTTTATTTCAACTATTTGAATACCATTGAATGGAGCACACACAAAAAAATTAATAAGAAAAAATAACACAACCAACCCTCCCCCCGCCCAACAACAATGTGTGTGTGTGTGTGTGTGTGTGTGTGTGTGTGTGTGTGTGTGTGTGTGTGTGTGTGTGTGTGTGTGTGTGTGTGTGTGTTGTGTGTGTGTGTGTGTGTGTGTGTGTGTGTGGTGTGTGTGTGTGTGTGTGTGTGTGTGTTGTGTATGTGTGTGTGTGTGTGTGTGTGTGTGTGGTGGTTGTGTTGTGTGTGTGTGTGTGTGTGGTGTGCGCTGTGTGTGTATATGTGTGTTGTGAGTGTGTGAGTGTGTGTGTGTGTGTGTGTGTGTAAGTTCATTCTTTGTGGGGGAAAAATCAAAGAAAAATATTATATTTCTCCCATTACTCTCATTTGTTAAAGAACGAAGTTTAAAAAAAAAATCAATCAGGCCACAAAATCAATATGATTTTTTTTCCAGAGGGGTGGTGGTGGAGGGTGGGGTGGGGTAGGGAGATCCGCTACTTTTTTCACAATTAAGTATTTCTTACTTGTTCCTGTTGTTGTTGTGGTGGTGGTGGTGGTGTGTGTGTACGCTGTGTGTGTGTCTGTGCGTGCGTGCGTGCGTGTGTGTTTTCTTTCTTTAAAGTATACTTCTACTTGTGTATGGTGTGTGTGTGTGTGTGTGTTTGTGTGTGTGTGTGTGTGTGGTGTGTGTGTGCTCGCGCGCGATGTGTGTGTGTGTGTGTGTGTGTGTGTGTGTGTGTACGTGTGTGTGCGTTTGTGTGTGTGCGCGCGCGCGCGCGCGTGTGTGTGTGTGTGTGTGTGTGTGCTTGTTTAAGGATATTTTCTTGAATTTCTTCCCCGCTTTTTATTTTATATTTTACTGCTATCTTCTTTTTCTTCATTTCACTATCTATCTATCTATCTATCTATCTATCTATCTATCTATCTATCTATCTATCTATCTATCTATCTATCTATCTATCTATCTATCTATCTATCTATCTATCTATCTATCTATCTGTCTGTCTCTCTAGTTGCTTTGAAAGAAACCCAGATTTCCATTTGATCTTAAAATGTTTCTGTCCTTTTGGTTATTTATTTATTTTTTTTACATTGCCTTCTACAATGCCATCACTAGGGAAACATTTATCTTAAACCTATGGTTCTTCACACTTTCTCCTTAAGTTACACCCCTAAACCACCACCACCACCAACCACGTCTTTAGACTGTTGTCTTTTTTCATATTGGTAGGCTGTAACATTCCTTACAAGTGGAAACGTAAAAAGGAGAGGGAAATGGATGGGTGAGTAGGGGTTGGAGGTGTTATGGGTGGGTGGGTGGGTGGGTGGAAGTGGGGGTTGAAGGTGGGGGTTGGAGTTGGGGGTTGACGTGTGTGTGTGTGTGTGTGGGGGGGGGGGTGGGTGGGGGCTGGGGTGGTAGATGTGTGCAAGTGTTTTAGGGAAGCACGGGAGAGGAAGGGGTTAAGGGGATAGTGGAAAGTTTCAGGAAAGGTGGGTGGGGGGTGGGTTGGGTGGGGGTGGGGGGGGGGGGTTGTTGGATGAATCCATGTTGTTTGATTCTTGAGAGATAATATTGGAATGTTGTCTGGCTGCTGTAGTATGCTGTTACACTGCTTCCAAAACACCCCCCCCCCAAAAAAAAAAAAAGAAAAAAGAAAAAAGAAAATCAACGAAATGTTCTGATTTTACTTGAATACATTTCATACGAATCCCCTTTTTACGTTGTACTTGTTTTCCTCTGATTCTTGAATAAATATTGGAGTGATGTTGCGCTGTTGTAGTAAGCAATGTTACGATTTTTCTAAAAACAAACCCAAAAAATAAAAATAAAAAGAAAGTCAATGAAAAGTTCTGATTTTACTTGAATACATTTCATACGACCCCCCCCCCTTCCCCTTTTAAACTTTGTAGTTGTTCTTTCATTGATATATACATATACATATATATATATATATATATATATATATATATATTATATATATATATATATATATATATTGGAAAGTTGTCAATCTGTTGTTGTTGTGTGCCTATGTTACGTTTTTCCAGAAAAAAAAATCAACGAAAAGTTCTGATATTCCTTGGATACATTTCATACAAATCTTCTTTTACTTTTTTGTTGCTCTTCTTTTTTCCCCTCTTTTTTTCCCTCTCTCCCTATGTTCAGTCTCA
>CM054162.1:30226515-30234015 GCA_028751875.1 Rapana venosa
TCCTCTGAAGTCGGAGTATGGCAGCCTATAATATGGCGAGGTACTTGAAAAGAGTCACACACGCAAACTTTCTCGTAAAGTGTACTTCCTATCTCCCAGTGATTCCCAGGTAGGGATGATGAGTGAGTTAAAGTACAAGATCTAGGTGACCCTCAGGGTGTTCAGCTGGGGAACGCACAACAGCCAATACAATGAAATACTGAGACCCTTACCTCCAGGACAAGATTTGCAGCAAGCTCCCTCTCGTCTGATGGGGGCGTTGCCCTCGCTGCAGTTGAGGCTTGGGCATTGGCTGAAGAAGGTGGTCAGCTGACCTCGTGCGTCACACACGTACTTCCGGCATTCGTCCCCTTTCGGCACGATTCTTTCCTTATAAGGGAAAAAAACAGATTTTGTTGTTGTTGTTGTTGTGTGGAAAGACAAAAAGAGTTCAGTGACTTGAAACGTTTGGAGGATTGGTGTAGCATCTTTAGCGCCAGTGCGCACGTTAATTCTCTGTCTCTGTGTCTCTGTCTGTCTGTGTGTCTGTCTCTGTCTGTCTCTGTCTGTGTGTCTGTCTGTGTCTGTCTGTCTGTCTCTCTGTCTCTGTCTCTCTGTCTGTGGCTGTGTCTCTCTGTTTCTGTCTGTCTGTCTGTCTGTCTGTCTGTCTGTCTGTCTGTCTGTCTGTCTCTCTCTCTCTCTCTCTCTCTCTCTCTCTCTCTCTCTCTCTCCCTCCCTCCCTGTAAGCAGTTTTGTAAATTTTGTCATTCGTGTCCAATAGCACACAATGGCCTACTATGGTATAGCCTGGTTGGTTAGAGCGTTTGCGCATTGCGCTCATGATCTGCTGACCCGGGTTCGAATCCTGTTCAAGGGGGTTCCTCTGGACTTAACATCAGTGCCGACTCCATTCCCTCCCAAAAGTCCTTCGGATGAGACTATAAACCGAGGCCCCGTGTGCGAACGCGCGCAGAACATCTCGCGCACACGTAAAAAACATTTCCACTTTTCGTAAGAGTAGGCCATTGTGTGCTGGTTGGAACGGATGACGAAGTTTAGAAAACTGCATCAACACGGGGGAAAAAGTAAAGGTGTTCCATAACCTATGTGGTCGTAGGGGAACGAGGCGTCAGAGACCTCACTTTTCAAGGGGCCAGCATATTGAGGGCGGCGCCCATCTCCTTTCCCTCGCTGCTTTACCTTCTCTGACCCTAAAAGAGGGCAAGGTACCCATTCACAGCTGGGTGAACTGGGGGACCATAATGAAGCCAAGGCGCACAAACGGCCACCCATCCAAGTGGTAACCACGCTCGACGCTGCTTAACCTTAGCTTGGGGGGAAAGCGAGTGCTCTGACCACTGAGCTACCCCGTCCCTTAACGGGGACTGGATGTAAAAAAAACCCCACACGAGTAGTTATTCCTTTATCCTCAAATTAAAAGAATAAATAATTTTAAAAAATCACACCAATGGTGAGATTCTCTGTTCGAAGCCGTTTAAAACCTTCCACCAATTAAGGTATCCGCATTTCGACTTCCTAAAACATTTTTACCTGTCCAGGTTCCAAAAGTCCGCCAGATGTGCCCTCCTCCTCCTCCTTCTCCTCCTCCTCCCTCCCTCTCTCCTCAGGCAGACGACAGTGGGGGACGGGGGTGGTGGTGGTGGTGGTGGTGGTGGTGGTGGGGGCGGGGGTGTTGAGGTCATGACACTCGGCGACAGTGAGGTCGACCTGCCCCCAGGCAGGACGAGTCTTCTGCCCCCTGCCATGCGACTTTGGGCATCCGCATAGCTGCCTTCCGAAGCGAACCGACTTCTCTCCCTTGATGAGTTTCCCGTCAGGAAGGCGACAATTGACCTCTGTGTAAAGAAGAGAGGAGAAGTGA
Organism: Rapana venosa; assembly: GCA_028751875.1. Lineage (NCBI taxonomy): Eukaryota > Metazoa > Mollusca > Gastropoda > Neogastropoda > Muricidae > Rapana > Rapana venosa. Next base: position 30,228,377 of record CM054162.1, read on the forward strand.
AGAGAGTGAAGAGATAGTAAGGAATAAGAAGAGAGAGAAAGAGAAATAAGGGAGATCGTAGAAGAGAACAGTAGAGAAGTAGCAGAGAAGAGACGAGAATGGATGAGAAGAGAAGAGGAAGGCAAGAGTAGAGAAGAGGAGAGAGAGAGAGAGAACTGAGAGAGACAGAACGAGAAGAGCAAGAGAAGAGGGAGGAGGGTGGTAGGGAGTGAGAAGGGGGAGAGGAGAGAAGAGGATGAGAGAGATGAAGAGGAGAAGGGAGAGGAGACTGCCAGAGAGAGAGAGAGAGCCCGAGAGGAGAGTTGAGGACGAATAGTGAGCGGAGAGCGAAAAGACGAGAGTGTAGAAGAGAAGAGAAAGATGAGAAGAGAAAGAGAAGTGAAGAAAGTAGAAGAGAAGAGAAGAGAGAAGAGGAGAGAAGAGAAGAGGAGAGAAGAGAAGAGAAGAGAAGAGGAGAGAAGAGAAGAGGAGAGAAGAGAAGAGAAGAGAGAAGAGGAGAGAAGAGGAGAGGAGAGGAGAGGAGAGAGAGGAGAGAAGAGAAGAGAAGAGAAGAGAGAAGAGGAGAGAGAGAGAAGAGGAGAGAAGAGAAAGAAGAGGAAGAGAAGAGAAGAGAAGAGGAGGAGAGAAGAGAAGAGAAGAGAAGAGAGAGAGAAGAGGAGAGAAGAGAAGAGAAGAGAAGAGAAGAGGAGAGGAGAGAGAGAAGAGGAGAGGAGAGAAGAGAAGAGAAGAGAGATTTTTAAAAATCTTTTTTTTTTTTTCGAGGATAATGGAATAAGCATTTTATTTTATTCTTTTCTTTCGAGGATAATGGAATACGCATTTTATTTTAATCTTTATATTGAGGATAATGGAATAAAGCACTCATGTGCTTTTATTCCCATCCAGGCCCCGTGTGTATGCGATTTTGTCAGTTTTGTCATCCGTTCCCAACGGCACACAATGGTCTACTCTTACAAAAAGCGGGACGGGTTTTAACGTGTGCGCATGATGGTCTGCGTGCGTTCGCACACGGGGCCTCGGTTTATAGTCTCATCCGAAGGAAACTTTTGGGGAGAGTGGAGTCTGCACTGATGTTAACTCCAGAGGAAAAATCCTCTCGAACGGGAATCGAACCTGGGTCAGCAGATCACGAATACATCACTCTAACCACGAGAGAGAGAGAGAGAGAGAGAGAGAGAGAATCAAATGAAATGGAATTCTTTTATTTCGAGGATAATGAATAAGGGATACATCATGAATAACAATAATTTATTCAAGAATGGCTGGCTCCTCAGATGACACAAATAAGAGTACTTTGCTCTACATACCCAGCATGCAGTCTGTATGCCGCGAAGATATAAACTCCGCCAGGTTCAATTTGTACATGATTCACTAACTGAAAGTTTCAGCTTATTGTTTTCTGGCTGCTTAAGATACCGCTACTGCTAGTATCATTAACTATTTCTACTTACACTACTACGTCCGCTGCTGCCACCACTATTAACTTGTAGTACTTATACTACGGCTAGTACCCCCCACTCCCTCTACTCCTTTTAACAACAACTACTGGTAATGCTGCTGCACATGCAACAACTACCACTAATATACAGCAACTACCATCACCATACCACTTTAGCTTCTTTCTACCGACTAACATAAGCAAACCTTTCACAATACCTACTCGTAACTAACTATAACAGAGTGGAGATTCTTCATCTCCCATCCCTGCACAATACCTCAGGAATAACGGCACACGTAAGACAGTGAGCATGTGGCCTCTCAATAAAGGCTGCATTAAGTCTACGTATCATTGTGTAGAAGAATATATGTAACGGAGGTTTTCCAACGAAACAGAGTGTGGCACAATTCGCTGGTGTGTCCGGATTTAGAAACACGACGCTGGGACAAGACTCTGCACGCATGGGAGGTAATCTAATTATGGCCCCGTCACATAACTAACTAACTAACTAACTAGCTAACTAACTAACTAACTAACTAACTAACTAACTAACTAACTAACTAACTAACTAACTAACTAACAACTAACTAATAACTAACTAACTAACTAACTAAGGGCTAGCTAGCTAACTAGCTAACTAACTAATAATAAACTAACTAATAACTAACTAACTAACTAGCTAACTAACTAACTAAAATAACTAAATAACTAACTAACTAACTAAATAACTAACTAACTAACTAACAAACTAATAACTAACTAACTAACTAACTAACTAACTAACTAAAATAACTAACTAGCTAGCTAGCTAGCTAGCTAGCTAGCTAACTAACTAACTAACTAACTAACTAACTAACTAACTAACTAACTAACTAACTAACTAACTAACTAACTAAGGGCTAGCTAGCTAACTAGCTAACTAACTAACTAACTAACTAACTAATTAGCTAGCTAACTAACTAACTAACTAACTAACTAACTAACTAACTAACTAACTAACTAACTAACTAACTAACTAACTAACTAACTAACTAACTAACTAGCTAACTAACTAACTAGCTAGCTAGCTAACTAACTAACTAACTAACTAACTAACTAACTAACTAACTAACTAGTTAACTAACTAATTAACTGGCTTACTAGCTAACTAACTAAGTAACTAGCTAACTAGCTAAGTAACTAGCTAACTAGCTAACTAACTACCAACCAACCAACCAACCAACTAACCAACCAACCGACCGACTGATCGACCGACTAACTGACTGACTGACTAGCTAATTAACGAACTAGCTAATTAAACAAATAACCAACCAACCAACCAACCAAACCTAGCCCAACCCAACAAACCACCCAACCCACCCACCAACCAAACCTAACCCAACCCACCCAACCCAACCAAACCAAACCAAACCCAACCCAACCAACCCAACCCAACCAACCAACCCCAACCCAACCCAACCCAACCTAACCCAACCAACCCAACCAACCCACCCACCCACACAACCCCAACACCCACACACCAACCCCAAACCCCAACCCCCCAACCAACCAACCCCCAAAATCCCCAAAACATTAACCCCATCGAAACCTGGACCCGACCTTTGCAATACTTGCAACACGCCCCCTTCTTAGGCAGCGGGTCGACGCAGGGCAGAGCGTGGCACTGGACCTCGATGGACAAGACCTGGCCCGTTTTCAAGCATCGCTTCATGGTGCAGTTGCTGTCGTGCGTCTTGATGACCAGGTCCGTGCCTTCAGTCACCGTGCCCCGTCGCCGAAACTGCATTTCGCCTTCTCTCCCCAGTCGGTGGTTAAGAGCTTGGCCGGTCGCCGCTTCTCCTCCCAGCCCCTAGTCCTCCATTCCAGTGGGGGAGAGCAGGCAACGGGGAGAAGGAGGAGGGGGAGGAGGAGGAGGAGGGGGAGGAGGAGGGGTGTGAGGGTACGTAGCATTGTTGGTGGGAGGGGGGGAGGAGTTAGGAGGGTGGGAAAGAGGGTTTTGAAGTGTTGATTGAACCCAAAAAACAAAAACAAAATCGAACTTGAAGACAGATCTGGAACAAAGATACCATAGGTAGGAATGTGTTAAGGAGAAAAAGTTGTACGTTTGATTTATTATATTTATTTATTTATTTATTTTTATTTGATTTTCTTTTCTTCTTTTATTTCGAGGATACTGGAATTAGGACATGTGGTTTTTTAAAATTTTTATTTTATATCCAGTTATTGTAAATTTTGTCATCCATTCCCCTGGCACACAATGACCTACTCTTCCGAAAAGCGGAACGGGTTTCGACGTGTGCGCAAGATGTTCTGTCAGTTGAAGAGAATAATGTAGAATATTAAAAGGTAAAGGTAACGATGTCCCATAATCTATGCGGTCGTAGGCGTGCGAGGTGTCAGAGACCTCACTTCTCCAGGGGCCAGCATATTGAGGGCGGCGCCCATCTCCTCTCCCTCGCTGCTTTACCTTCCCTGACCCTAAAGAGGGTAGGTACCCATTTACAGCTGGGTGAACTGGGGGAACTGTACTGAAGCCAACGCGCGCAAACGGTCACCCATCCAAGTGGTAACCACGCTCAATAGTACCTAACCTTAGCTTGGGGGAAAGCGAGTGCTCTGACCACTGAGCTATCCCGTCCCTAAGTAAGGTATTAGTTATGGGGAAAAATAGACAACAATGTTATGTCAACAATGACACTGACGCAAAAACAAAAATAACAGCTGACTACCTACTCCCCCCATTATTATTAACAACAACAATAACAACAACAAACGAACACACACACACACAAAAGCCTCAAAATGAAACGACAAAATCAACAACAAATACACATAACAAACCTCAAAACTAATCAAGAACAACAAACGCACAGTCTCAAAAAAAAATTAAATCAACAACAACAGCAGCAACCCCCACCCCTCCAAATCAAACGAAATAAAATGGATACAAACTCAAACACGACATAACGTGGATACAAAAATTATTAGAAAATAATGTGAATATAAACGTCAACACAAGATAACGTGAATATAAAAGTCAATACAAAATAATGTGAAACAAATTCCAAAGAAAGTAATGTGAATAAAAAAAAGAACCCACGGCAACAAGAGAGTTGTCCCTGGCAAAATTTTGTAGAAGAAAACAGCCCCTCTGATAGAGAAACCAATACAGTTGCAGAGAAGAAAAGAAAAAAAAGGGTGGCGCTGCTCTTGTGGCGACGCGCTCTCCCCAGGGAGAGCCACCCGAATTTCAGGCAGAGAAATTTGCCGTGACTTAAAGTGATATTCACTACACTATACTTCACTACGTTACACTGCGCCACACTACACTACACTACACTACACTACCCTACGTTACACTGCACCACACTACACTACACTACACTACACTACCCTACGTTACACTGCACCACACTACACTACACTACACTACACTACACTACACTACGTTACACTGCACCACACTACACTACGTTACACTGCACCACACTACACTACACTACACCACACCACACTACACTACACTACACTACGTTACACTGCACCACACTACACTACGTTACACTGCACCACACTACACTACGTTACACTGCACCACACTACACTACACTACACCACACCACACTACACTACACTACACTACGTTACACTGCACCACACTACACTACGTTACACTGCACCACACTACACTACGTTACACTGCACCACACTACACTACACCACACTACACTACACTACACCACACTACGTTACACTACACTACACTACACTACGTTACACTACACTACACTTACACTACACTACACTACACTGCACCACACTACACTACACTACACTACGTTACACTGCACCACACTACACTACACTACACTACACTACACTGCACTACACTACACTACACTACACTGCACTACACTGCACTACACTGCACTACACTACACTACACTACACTACACTACACTACACTACGTTACACTGCACCACACTACACTACACTACACTACACCACATTACACTACACTACACTACACTACACTACACTACACCCTACCACATTGCAATACAATACAGTACAACACAGCACAATACAATATAATCCAAGATAATGAGAATACAAATATCAACACAAGATAATATGAATAAAGAAATCAACACAAAATAATGCAGATATAAAAAAATAAACACAAAACAATGTTCATAA
>CM054162.1:30244015-30251515 GCA_028751875.1 Rapana venosa
CTAAACTCTTCATCCACACCAGATTCTTAACAAAATCGACACACAAGACACAGTATTTCTGTTATTTGCAGATTTTATTTTGCAGCAAGAAGAAATAAGCATTATGGCACGATAAATTTCAGCAGGGAACAAAAACATCGTTTCGATATTTGAGTAATACATTGGGATAAATCTTGAAACTTAAAGTGCTTCAAAAATATTTAAATGTTTTCATAATTGGTGCATTGAACTTTGTTTTACTACTGTAACAAAACAGGTAACAAAATAATGTATCATAGCAAGGTGTACTGCTGTATGTTGAATTTTTATGTCTCACATAGTATAATCTGTTGTATCATTATTTGTTTGTATACAGAAAAGACAGGACAGTCGTAGCTTTTCGTGTTTGTTTATATCTCTGTCTGTCTATAGCGAGTGGTGTGAGTCTGCCAGTAGACATTTGACAATGTCTACTTTCTATTGTTAAAATGTCTACTTTCTATTGTTATAATGTCTACTTTCTATTGTTATAATGTCTACTTTCTATTGTTATCATGTCTACTTTCTATTGATATAATGCATACTTTCCACTGTTATCATGTCTACTTTCTATTGTTATTATGTACACTTACTACCAATGCATATCTTTCTATCGCCAAAATGTACAATCCCTGCCATCTATGAATACATGCCTTTTTCTCAGAAGTGAGCAACCCTTCACCTGAGCAAAGCTCTCGCCAAAAATAAAAACACTCCACAAAACTTTACCCACAGATCATCCAAAAGAAAACCAATCAGCAAGCACGAACTAGCAACAACAAACAAAATCTTCAGGGTGAGCTCACTATTCTGCAGCAGTCCTCGTCTCCTGTGTGTGTCCTCCTCCTCCTCCTGCTCCTCCTCCTCCTCCTCCTGCTCCTCCTCCTCCTCCTCAGGCAGGCAGGGAAGGGTGCACCTCAGTCCGTCTCACACCAGGTGATGTCGGTGTAGTTGAGTTCCTGGAAGCGAGCGTCTTTCTTGAAGGGGTAGGCCAGGACAGGCTCCACCTCCTCCGCCTTGTACAGCTGCAGCAGCGTGTGCAGGAACAGCACCACAGCGGGCTTCTCCTTGGCCAGGTCCTTCTTCTCTGAGGGGTCCGCTGTCAGCAACACAGCAGCCAGGGGGTCAGGTCTTCAGAGGGAGCAGTGGGGTGGTCAGATAATCATGGTGATAGTGCTCTTTAGGTCATTTTTTGTGTCTATATGTGGCTGTAACATAAGCCAGTGAGTCAGGTCTTTACAGGGAGCAATGAAGTGATCAGATATGGTGATAGTGTTCATTAGGTCATTGTTTTGTGTCTATGTGTGGCTGTAACATAAGCCAGTGAGTCAGGTCTTTAAAGGGAGCAGTGAAGTGATCAGATATGGTGATAGTGTTTCGTTAGGTCATTTTTGTGTCTATGTGTGGCTGTAACATAAGCCAGTGTGTCACGTCTTTAAAGGGAGCAGTGAAGTGATCAGATAATCATGGTGATAGTGCTCTTTAGGTCATTTTGTTTTCTATGTGTGGCTGTAACCTAAGCCAGTGTGTCAGGTCTTTAGATGGAGCAATGAAGTTATCAGATATGGTGATAGTGTTCGTTGGATAGTTTTTTCTATGTGTGGCTGTAACATAAGCCAGTGTGTCAGGTCTTTACAGGGAGCAGTGAGGTGATCAGATAATCATGGTGATAGTGTTCTTTAGGTCATTTTGTTTGTCTATATGTGGCTGTAACATAAGCCAGTGAGTCAGGTCTTTACAGGGAGCAGTGAAGTGATCAGGTAATTATGGTGATAATGCTCGTTAGGGCATTTTATTGTCTATGTGTGGCTGTAACCTAGGCCAGTGTGTCAGGTCTTCAGAGGGAGCAGTGAGGTGATCAGATAATCATGGTGATAGTGCTCTTTAGGTCATTTTGTTTTCTATGTGTGGCTGTAACATAAGCCAGTGAGTCAGGTCTTTAGAGGGAGCAGTGAGGTGATCAGATACGGTGATAGTGCTCTTTAGGTCATTTTGTTTTCTATGTGTGACTGTAACCTAAGCCAGTGTGTCAGGTCTTTAGAGGGAGCAGTGAGATTGTCAGAGGTCGTACGATGATATGGTGGTAGTGTTTGTCAGGTAATTTTCGTCTATGTGTGGCTGTATCAGTGTGTGCAGTGAGGTATTTGTCCTATGTTTGGCTGTAACAGTGTGTAAGGTAAAGGTAAAGGTGTCCCATAACCTATGTGGCCATAGGGGAGAAAGGCATCAGAGACCTCAGCTTCACTAGGGGCCAGCATATTGAGGGCGGCGCCCATCTCCTCTCCCTCGCTGCTTTACCTTCCCTGACCCTAAAGAGGGCAGGTACCCATTTACAGCTGGGTGAACTGGGGGACTGTACTGAAGCCAAAGCGCGCAAACGGTCACTCAACCACTTGGTAACCACGCTCGATGCTGCTTAACCTTGGCTGGGGAAAGCGAGTGCTCTGACCACTGAGCTATCCCGTCCCTACACTTCCTGCCCTTCAGCCAACACACTCAGCCAAACTCACCCCTCAGGTTGTACAGCTCACACTTGTGACAGTCTCCCAGGACTCGGACATCCCTGGGCCCGTATCTCTCCAGCACCCTCAGAATGGACTCCACGGTCCAGCGCCCCCTGGTCCGTATCTTCCTCAGCCTCTTCAGCCCCGTGAGCGAGCTGAAGGCCTTCATCACCTTGTCCTCGTCGCTCTCCCGGGGTCTCCTGTCCGCGAGCTCCTCCTCTCTCCTGTGTCTGGTGAGGGCAGAGTCCTGCACAGCCAGGTCCTGGCCCAGGCCATCCACGCTCCTCCTCCTCCTGCGGGCTTGGAAGGCTTTGGGGTCGCCCTCAATCAGCTTATACTTGCCAGCCCTGGGAGAGAACGGGGGTTGGGGGTTGGGGTGGGGGCAGAGCTTAGACATGCATTGCACGGAGTTCTGTGACTGCTGTTAGGTTATGAGGGGAGAAAGGTGTGGTACTGCTGAGGAACACTTTCGAGTGTGTGTGCGCGCGCACACACGTACGCACGCACGCACGCGTACACACGTATACACACTTACACACTTACACACTACACACACACACACACACACACACACACACACACACACACACACACCACACACACTCTCTCTCTCTCTCTCTCTCCTCTCTCTCTCTCTCTCTCTCTCTCTCTCTCTCTCAATACAGTGCATATAAAAGGATCCAGTGTGACTAGAAAGTTGTCCCTGGTAAAATTCTGTCGAAGAAAATCACTCGAATGGGGAACTAAAGCAACAATGATAATTAGGCTAGCTGGAAAAGGCAGACAAAGCTAAGTGGGTGTGCAGTTGTGGCTCCTGTTTCTTTCCCCCAGAGAAGACAACCCGAATTTCATGTAGAGCAATTTCTGAGACAGAAATGGACATACAGTATACTACATGGCAATCCCAGGGATATGAACATTTAAGTCACACCCTACCAAACGAACATACAGTCCCTCAAAACTCATCAGATATGGAGGCGATTGTATTGTGTTGTATTGTATCGTATTGTATTGTGTTGTATTGTATTGTGTACCACTTTAAGTCGCGGCATATTTCTCTGCGTGAAATTCAGGCTGCTCTTTTCAGGGAGAGCGCATCACCACAAGAGCAGCGCCACCCTTTTTTTTCTTTTCCTGTTTGGAACTGTATTCGGTTTCCTATAAGAATTTTGCCACGGACAATTCTCTTCTTGCCGTGGGTTCTTTTACATGCATGAAATGAAAATTGCACACGGAACCTCAATTTACCGTCTCACCCGAAAGACTAGCACCCAGACCACCACTCACGGAATAGTGGATGGGGGAGGGGTGGGGGTAAAGTTTCTGGCCCAAACGGGGATCAAACCACAATACACTTGAAACCCAGACTTTTTGCTTTCTAGGCAGGTACTGTAGACCACCGATCCACCATCAATATTTAGACAGAGAAACAAACAGGCGAAACAGTACAACATTAGGTTGCTTTGTTCTGATACTAAAGAAACAACAGCTACCTTGTACACTGCCTGTATTCAGGGGAGAAAACTGACAGCTTCAGCCATTGTCTTGGTTAAGGTTTGACACGGGTCTGAAAGGGGACACAATCGTGTTTTTGTAGAATAAAAAATCTGCTAGATGCAAATATTGAGATTTCCTTGCCTGAATTTAAACAACTTAGGTTGTAAAACATGTCTGAAGAAACAAGTTTCTTGTGCCTGTTATCGATTATAAAAAAAGCTTGAAAAATTTAGTTTTGGCGGCCATTTTGGATTGTGTCCATGACAACAGTGCATAAAAATGAGTAGAGAATTTTAGCCTTTACAAGTGATACCTTTTTCAATAATATAGTACAACTTCTAACATAAGCTTGTAAAAGAAAATTGTATGAGTTTCGACCCTCCATGGTTCCACCTATAAAAATGAAGAACAAAAAAAAGCTGACAAGTTTTACAGCAGGACGGGCAGAGCAGAGCAGAAAGACGGGGCGTGGTGTACACAGGGCTCTGACCTGATGGCTGCATTGTCTCCGTGGATGTTGTAGATGAAGGTTTGCCGGGGACCTTTAGAGCCGTACCGCAAGTGGTTCCACTGATCCACACCGTCCACATCTGCCAACAAGAGAAATTGGAGAGAAAGCTTGAAACGAAATCGAATGAACAAAAATGCATCAAGAATCCAAACAAAGTTAAATACGATTCAACTAGACCACAAACCTTCTATGAAGGGATGTAAACATAATACATCTTGATTTGAAATATGAAAAGCATGACAACCATAAAACCAAACTGTACTGCGTCGGATGGCTTCAGGGATTCATCATCATCATCAGACCCGTGACCTTGGCGGTCGTGGGGGAGACACGAAAGACGATGCCGTGGTAAGCCTCCTCCATCCATCTCGGTCCTCGGCTCTTCGCAGTAGTGCCGAGTCATTCATGCTGGTCCATTCTCTGATGTTGTCCATCCATGACTTGTTCTGTCTTCCCCTCCTTCTGCCACCTTAGAGTGTTCCCTGCAGTACTGTTTTTGGCAGAGTGTTGTGGCGGGTGACGTGGCCGAACCATGTCAGCTTTTTCTTCTTGACGATGGTGAGAAGGGGTTCCTGTGGACCTGCTAGCCGTGTTATTTGACTCTTGACAAATTCATTGGTCTTTCGTTCTCTCCAGGATATGCCCAGTAGTTTTCTATGGCATTTTGTTTCGAATGACTGGATTCGCTTTGCTGTTTCAGCAGTCATTGTCCAGGTTTCACTTCCGTACAGCAGGATCGTCTGAATTAGGGCTTTGTAGAGCTTTAGTTTGATTGGGAAACTGATCTCTTTACTTTTCCATATGGTGGTGAGTTTTGTCATGGAAGATGTTGCCATGGCTATTCTGACTTTGATTTCTGTCGTCGATCGCCCGTCCTTTGTGAGTGTAGCGCCAAGGTATTTAAAAGCGTCTACCTCCTCCAGTTGTTGACCGTTCATGTAAATTTTAGCAGTGGCGTTGCTCGTGCTGTTCACAAGTACTTTACTTTTCTCCGAACTCACCTCCATCCCATATGCTCCAGCTCTGTTCTCAAGTCTGGTCGTAAGATCTTGCAGCTCTGTGTTACTTCCGCCCATGAGGTCAATGTCATCGGCAAACCGCAAGTTGTTGAGGGGTCTGCCGCCAATGGAGATGGTAGAGTGGAAGTCATGGAGGGTCTCTCTCATAATGTTTTCCAAGAACAGATTAAAGAGGACTGGAGATAACAGGCATCCTTGTCGGACCCCAACTGTGGTTTTGAAGTACTCTCCGACCTGATCGTTCAGAAGGACTGCACTGCTTGCGGTGTTGTATAGTGCTTGAATGGTTTGCACTAGTCCTTCTTCAATGCCAAACATTCTGAGGACCTGCCACAGGCCTTCGTGCCATACTCTGTCGAAAGCCTTCTTGAAGTCGATGAAGTTGTGGAACAGGTCTCTCTGATGTTGAAGATGTTTTTCCATCATGATGTGGCAGTTAAAAATCTGTTCGATTGTGCTCCTGCCTGCCCTGAACCCAGCTTGTTCCTCTGCAAGGTGTTCTTCTGCCTCCTTCTTGAGTCGATTCAAAATAACTTTGAGCATGATCTTGCTGGCGTGGCTGATGAGGCTGATTGTTCTATAGTTTTGGCATTGGCGTAAATTCCCCTTCTTGGGCAGGGTATGATGAGTGATTGTGTCCATTCTGTTGGCCACTGTTTTGTCTCCCAAATCTTCTGACAGATAGCTGTAACATATGTGATGACTGTTTCGCCACCATGCTTGAGCAGCTCTGCTGGTATATTGTCTGCTCCTGGGGACTTTCCTACTGGTAAGCTGCGGATGGCTTCTTCCACTTCTTCCCTCAGTATAGGTAATGGCGAGGGTTCTCTTGATGTTGCTGCTTTCTCTTCTATTATGCTCTTGTCAGGTTGTATTGGGTAGTTGTACAGTTCTTGACAATATTCAGACCACCTGTTCAATGCAGCTGAGCTTTCTGTGAGGAGGTTTCCGGAGCTGTCTTCAATGACTGATGATTTGGTTTGAAGTGGTTTTGTGAGTTTCTTCAGGGTGTCGTATGCCTTTTTACTGTTGCCCACTTTCATGCTTTTTTCGATCTCATCACATTGATCACTGATCCAGGGATTAGCAATACGGAATAGCCTGGTGGTTAGAGTGATGTATTCGTGATGTGCTGAACCGGGTTCGAATCTCGTTCAAGAGAATTTTTCTTCTGAAGTTTCCATTCTCCCCAAAAGTCCTTCGGATGAGACTATAAACCGAGGCCCCGTGTGCGAACGCACGCAGAACATCTTGCGCACACGTTAAAACCCGTTCCGCTTGTCGGAAGAGTAGGCCATTGTGTGCCGTGGAAACAGATGACAGAATTGACAAAACTGCGTACACACGGGTTGTAAAAAAGCACATGAGTGTTTATTCCATTATCCTCGAAATAAAAAATAAATAGATAAAACAAAATAAATATATTTGGAAGCACGTTTTCGTACAACACAGACATCATTCTGCGTTCCTAAACCGGAAGTGCCGACTGTCTTTATTCCGAAACGGAGCACAACTTTAAGATGCAAAATCTAAATACTACACAAATGAGCAGCAACAATGCAAGCTAGTCATGATTGCATGAATATTGGAAATGTTTGTTCTCAAAAAGACAAACGCATTTATTAAAAGCAGAAGAACTGTTCTTTTTGTTTGGTTTAAAAGCCAGCTGGAAGCAAGACAAGTGTTCTTTAAACTGATTTCTTGTTTTGCCGTCCAAGGCTTATTTAACCAAATCAGTACTTGAAAAAGAGAGAAAAGAGAGAGAGAGAGAGAGAGAGAGAGAGAGAGAGAGAGAGACAGAGACAGAGAGAGAGAGAGAGAGCGAGAGAGAGAGAGAGAGACAGAGAGAGAGAGAGAGACAGAGAGAGAGGGCAGAGAGACAGAGACAGACAGAGATAGAGACAGACAGAGATAGAGACAGACAGAGACAGACCCGAGAATTGCACACAAC
>CM054162.1:30256515-30261515 GCA_028751875.1 Rapana venosa
GATGATGATGGTGGTGGTGGTGGTGATGGTGGTGGTTATGATGATGATAGTGATGATGGAGGAAAATGAGGAGGAGGAGGAGGATGGTGATGGTGATGATGATGATGGAGAATGAGGATGAGGAGGAGAAAGGAGGAGGAGGAGGAGGAGGGTGGTGGTGGTGGAGGTGGTGATGATGGTGGTGATGATGATGTTGATGGTGATGATGACAATGATGATGGTGGTGGTTGTGGTGGTGATGATGTTGGTGGTTATGATGATAATGATAGTGCTGATAGTGATGATGCTGATGGTGATGATGACAATGATGATGGCGGTGGTAATGGTGATGATGATGATGATGGTGATGGTGATGATGATGATGATGGTGATGGTAATGATGATGGTGGTGATGATGATGATGGTGGTGGTGGTGGTGATGATGATGGTGGTGGTGGTGGTGGTGGTGTGGTGGTGGGGGAGAATGAGAATGAAGAGGACGATGATGATGGTGGTGGTGGTGGTGATGGTGTGGTGGTAGTGATGATGATGATGATGGTGGTGATAGTGATGGTGATGATGATGATGGTAGCGGTGATGATGATGATGATAATGATGATGATTGTGATGGAGGAGAATGAGGATAAAGAGAAGGAGGAAGACGACGACGACGACGACGATGATGATGATGATGATGAAGATGAATTCTGCTTCTTTACGAAAGAACCAGTAGTTGATTTTTAGTTTTCACCTTCAACTTCACCCATCCCGTATACTTATCTAAGATGTAGAAATATATTATTTCCAAATCTGTACAATCCACTCTCTCTTTCTGTCTCTGTCTCTCTGTTTGTCTCTGGCCTAAGACCCATGTATGTTAAACCATTTCCGAGTTCAGAGTTCTCTCTCTCTCTTTCTTTCCCTCTCTCTGTCTGTCTGTCTGTCTGTCTCTTTCTAGCTTTCTGTATCTCTGTCTCTTTGTCTCTCTATGTCTCTCTTTGTCTGTCTCCCTCTTTCGCTCTCTCTGTCTCTCTCTATCTTAGTCTCTTTCTCTGTCTCTCTCTCTCTTTCTCTTTGTCTCTCTCTCTTTGTCTCTCTCTCTGCCTTTTCTCTCTCTCTCTCTCTCTTTTTCTGTCTATTTCTTTCTCTCTCTCTCTGTCTCTTTCTCTCTCTGTCTGTCTCTCTCCCTTTCTTTCTTTCACTCTCTCTCTCTCCCTCTCTCTCTCTCTCTCCCCTCTCTCTCCCTCTCTCTCCCCCTCCCCCTCTCCCTTCCCCCCTCCCCCTCTCCCCCTCCCCCTCTCTCCCTCCCTCTACCCCCTCTCTCTCTCCCTCCCTCTCTCTCCCCCCTCTCTCTCTCCCCCTCCCCTCCCTCCCCCTCTCTCCCTCCTTCTCTCCCCCTCTCCCTCCCTTACGTCAGACTGGAAGACGATGAGAGTGTTGTCCAGGAGACCTTCCTTCCTCAGAGCCTCCACCACTCTGCCGATCCCCGTGTCCATGGCGGTGATGGAGCCTGCAGAGCAACGCTCGCTTCAGGGCAGGGACCACACAACAACAGACAGACAGGCAGACACACACACAGACAGACAGGCACACAGACAGATATGCAGACACGCAGTACAGTCACAAAGACATATATTCAGAGACAAAGACAGATTTACAGACAGTCGTACAGACAGATAGACAGACAAACACACAGACAGATACACAGATAGATAGACAGACACACAGACAGACACGCAGACAGATAGACAGACACAGACAGAATGCAGACACGCAGACAGATACACAGATAGATAGACAGACACGCAGACAGATACACAGACAGACAGATAGACAGACAGACAGACAGATAGACAGACACGCAGTACAGTTACACAGACAGATATTCAGACACAAAGACAGATTTACAGACAGTCATATTACAGACAGATATACAGACAGACACACAGACAGATATACAGACAGACACACAGACAGATATACAGACAAATATACAGACACACAGATATACAGACACAGACAGATATACGGACACACAGACAGATATACAGACAGACGCACAGATATACAGAGAGACACACACAGATATAGACACAGACAGATATACAGACAGACACAAAGACATATATACAGACAGACAGATATACAGACAGATATATAGATATACAGGCGGATGTACAGACACACAGACAGACACACAGAAAGTCACACAGACTGGCACACAGACAGACACATACACACACATAGACACACAGGCCGATATACAGACACATATACACATATACAGACACACATATTTACAGACACACACAGATATATAGACACACAGATACACAGACAAACAGACACACAGACAGACAGACAGATATACAGACATATACATAGACATTTGTTGTCATCATATTCATGTCCCAGTACAAATATCTGAGTGAGGAATGGAGTTACAGAGAGACAAATATTGTGCGAAATGAGCATATAGCTAGATGTTGTTGTTGTTGTTGTTGTTGTTATTGCTGTTGTTGTTGTGTGTTCCCCAGCTTAACACTCTGGGGGTCACCCACAATGTGCACTCTGACTCACTCATCATCCCACCTGGGAATTATCACTGTGAGATTGAAATTGCACACTGAATGAGAAGTTTGCGTGTATGACTGTTTTTGAGTACCTCACCATATAGGCAGCCATACTCCGACTTCAGGGTATTCTTTCCCCCTTAAATGAGAGTGGAGGTTGTTATGTTAAGAGCTAGTCATGGCTGAAGCAAGCAATCTCCACACAACATTTTACAACATAACAACATTTTAGTATAGGCCTTGGCACTTAGCTGACTTCAATAACTGACACAGATTTTGGCCTGGGCCAAATTTGGTCAGATAAGGTCATACATCTAAAACTGTACACGCTTTTCATACACACACACACACACACACACCCCACACACACACACACACACACACACACACACACACACACACACACACACACACACACACACACACATACACACACACACACTGTTGCTACAGTCATGTGTGTACATTTCCCTGAACATGACTTACTCAAGTAGATCCTCCTGTTTAAGTCCTTCACATTTTTGTACTCCTCGTCGTTGAAACCAGGGTGTTTCTGAAATAATAATAATAATAATAATAATAATAATAATAATAATAATAATAATAATAATAACAATTGGAAGAAGAAGGAGAAGAAGGAGAAGAAGAAGGAGGGAGAAGAAGAAGAAGAAGAAAGAAGAAGAAGATGAAGAATAAGAATAAGAACAAGAACAAGAAGAACAAGAAGAATAAGAAGAAGAAGAAGAAGAAGAAGAAGAAGAAGAAGAAGAAGAAGAAGAACAAGAACAAGAACAAGAACAAGAACATGAAGAACAAGAAGAATAAGAACAAGAAGAAAAGAAGAACAAGAAGAACAAGAACAAGATGAAGAAGAGAGAGAGAGAGAGAGAGAGAGAGAGAGGGGAGAGAGAGAGAGAGAGAGAGAGAGAGAGAGAGGAAGAGAGAGAGGAGAGAGAGAGAAACACAACAGTAAGTCCATCGCTAATAAACAACCTCAAACAAATACTTTGCCATCTAAACTTTACCATCTTATATTCACACCCCATAAATATCTCTTATCAAAATCGGCATACCATTACGATGTTAAATAATAATAAATAATAATAATGTATGGAATTTATATAGCGCTGAATCTTGTAAAGCAACAAATCAAAGCGCTCAGATTTTATTTCATACCACTTTAAGTCACGGCAGACCTCTCTCCGTGAAACTCGGGCTGCTCTCCCCGGGGAGAGCGGGAGAACGCGTCGCCACTTAGCGCTGCGCCACCCTTTCACCCTTTTTTTTTTCTTTTTTTTTCTGCAGCTGTATTTGTTTCCCTATCAGAGTGGCTTTTTTCTAAGAATTTTGCCAGGGACAACTCTCTTGTTGCCGTGGGTTTTTTTACGTGCGCTAAATAATTACGTGTAACACACGTAATCAACACTTCACAGCCAGTAACCTATTTTCTAAGCCTTGTCGTGACATTTGAAACCTCGGTACCAATTTAGTCTATATGATAGAGTTATAATTGAGAGACTGAAGGCAGAGTGAAAGTTGTGGTCAGAGTTATTCTGAAACATTAAAGGCAAAGTGAAAGGTGTGGTCAGTTATTCTGAGGCGCTGAAGGTAAAATGAAAGGTGTGGTCAGAGTTATTTACTGAAGGCAAAGTGAAAGTTGTGGTCAGAGTTATTCTAAGACACTGAAGCCAAACTGAAAGTTGTGGTCAGAGTTATTCTGAAACAATGAAAGCAAACTAAAAGTGGTGGTCAGTTATTCTGAGGCACTGAAGACAAAGTGAAAGGTGTGGTCAGTTATTCTGAGACACTGAAGGCAAAAGGAAAGGTGTGGTCAGTTATTCTAAGACGCTAAAGGCAAAGGGAAAGGTGTGGTCAGTTATTCTGAGACACTAAAGGCAAGGTGAAAGTTGTGGTCAGTTATTCTCAGACACTGAAGGCAAAGGGAAAGGTGTGGTCAGTTATTCTCAGACACTGAAGGCAAAGGGAAAGGTGTGGTCAGTCACCTGAAGCGGCCAGTGAGGGGCAGTGTAGTGCAGAGCCAGGAAGAAGGGAGTGTCTTTGGACTGCTGGATCAGCTCGATGGCTCTGTTGGTGAAGATGTCCTGAAAGCAACGCCAAAATCAGCCAGCATTTAATAATAATAATAATAATAATAATAATAATAATAATAATGTATGGAATTTATATAGCGCTGAATCTTGTAAAGCAACAAATCAAAGCGCTCAGATGACTTATAAAAAAAAAAAATCGTGTGTATGCGGTTTTTTGTTTTTTTAAAGTTTGTCATCTTTTCCCACTGGCACACAATGGCCTACTCTTTCGAACAGCGGAACAGGATTTAACGTGTGCGCAAGATGGTCTGCATGCGTTCGCACACGGGGCCTCGGTTTATAGTCTCATCCGAAGGACATTTCAAGTCAAGTCAAGTCAAGTCTAAAACACTTAAAT
>CM054162.1:30266515-30269015 GCA_028751875.1 Rapana venosa
CACACTTCCGACACGGACTTTTCGCTTTCTAGGCAGGCGCGTTACCTCTAGACCACCGATCCACTGTTCTTTACAAGGACCATCAAATACCAAAGAACACATTTTTTGGAGGGGGGGGGGGGGTGGAGGAAGGGACAACAATCTTTGGAATACTTCAAGATAGGGGATATATATAGGAAATAATTTGAGAAAACACAGTAGTTTTTGTGTTTTTTCTTTTTCTTTGTCTTTTTTCTGTATGAGCATGGTTGCAGCTTGGGGAGAGATTGTTCTCAAATGTCTGATCTACAATGGTGTTTGGAAAACACTACCTTCATGCTACGTTGATTTACTAATGCTCATTAGCTGCAAAATAAAATTGTCTATATTAGTCTATAGTCTATTAGTCTATTAGTCTATAGTCTATTAGTCTATAGTCTTATATTGTTCGGAGCATGCCATAAGCTATTTGCTTGTTATTGCTCTCAATTTGTGTATGTATAATATTCGTGTTTTCTGAATAAAAATCTATTTAAACCAAAACACAGTAGTTGTGGCTCTTCATTCGTGGTTAACATTCAGACATCTTCCAAATTCCATCATCTCCATTCCTCGCCGTTTCTTAATACCATTTTCTTTACTGCTTTGACACACATAATCTAAATCAACAAAACACTTTGATTCCCACTCAAGATGTATGATAAGTGTCTCGACTGTTTACACAAGATAAAGCTCAGAATATAACATTCGATTTTTGTCTGTATCTTTCTACATTGTTCTTGCATTTAAAAAAACGTTCCTTTGCTTTGAAAAAAGTAATCACAACATAAGAGATGAAACGGAAACATAAACAGCAGCATGCATCCATACTGAGGCACACGCTTTAAAAACACACACCACACACACACACACACACACACACACACACACACACACACACACACACACACACACACACACACACACACACACACATACACCTACTCTTAAACCTACTCAAGCCTGAACTCAAACATGGACGCACGCATGCCTAGATGTCATGTATATACGCACTTGTAAAACCATACCATATGTAAAAGTAAAAAAAAGATAAAGGTGTCCCATAACCTATGCAGTCTAGGGAAGCGAGGCATCAGATACCTCAGCTTCTCCAGGGGCCAGCATATTGAGGGCGGCGCCCATCTCCTCTCCCTCGCTGCTTTACCTTCCCTGACCCTAAATAGGCAGGTACCCATTTACAGGAAAGTGTACTGAAGCCAAGACACGCAAACGGTCAATCATCCACTTGGTAACCACGCTCAATGCTGCTTATCATTGGTTGGGGGAAAGTGAGTGCTGTGACCACTGAGCTATCCCGTCCCTATAAGATACGTACACATAAACAAATCAGTACACAACTTGAAATCTGAAAACATCCTACCCCCCCCCCCCCCACCACACATGCTTTATCAAACCCATACCTCGGATCTTCTTGGTGTAGTAGTCGTTGTAACCGTTGAGCAGACCCAGGAAGGTATCGAACCCTCGGCCTGGTGGAGTCACATCCCGACGGCAGTGGCCCAAGTGCCACCTGGTGACAGGGGGATTAGAAGAAGGAGGAAGTGACCATCAGGCCAGGATGTAGGGCTTCTTGACCCAGTGTCCTGGTCATGCTGTTCTTTCCACCACCCCGTTTTGGGGTAGGTGTTCTGTCTGTCTGGCTGTCTGTCTCTGACTGTTTCTGTGTAGTCTCTTTGTCTGTCTGTCTATCTCTCCGTCTGTCTGTCTGTCTATCTCTCCGTCTGTCTGTCTGTCTATCTCTCCATCTCTCTCTCTTTATGTTGTCGTGAGATCCTTAGAACATTTTCTCCTGTGGACTTGCTTGCATTTGTTTGTCACCGCTGTGCTTCACTGTGTATCCCTATCATTATTCAGTGTACTGATCAGCAACCCCCTTCATGTATGGGCCAACGGCCTTTTAGGAATAAATTCTTTCAGAGTTCAGAGTTCTCTCTCTCTCTGGAAACAGATGACAAAATTTACAAAACCGCATACACACGGGGACTGGATGTAAAAAAGCACACGAGTGCTTATTCCATTATCCTCGATATTAAAGAATAAAAAATAAAAAAAATAAAAAAATAAATAAATCTGTCTCTGATTTAGGTAGGATCATCATTTAGTGAGTGAGTTGTGGCATACAGTTCTTCTGGTCTTGTCTTTGTGTGGCCTTTGCTGATTTATCTCCTTACATTTCAGTGGCTCATAATTATATTACTATGCAGCAGTGCTTTATTTTCCCTCCCATGAGACTATAAACCAAGGCCCTGTGTTCAAACACATGCAGGACATCTTGCGCACACGTGAAATCCTGTTCGGAAGAGTAGGCCATTGTGTGCCGGTGGAAACAGATGACAAAATTTACAAAACCGCATACACACGGGGACTGGATGTAAAAAAGCACATGAGTGCTTAGTCTATTATCCCCGACATAAAAGAATAAATAAGATAAATAAATAAACATACACGCACACTCTCTCAC
>CM054162.1:30271515-30276515 GCA_028751875.1 Rapana venosa
ACACACACACACACACACACACACACACACACACACACACACACACGTTTCAATATTGACCACACATACACAGCTCCATAACCAGATATTTCTGTGTGCTCTACACCTTCGTTTTCCACCAAGGTCTTGTTGGCCTCTGTTCTCAGCTGTGGCAACTATTGAAGCACACAATGTGCTAGTGCTGATATTGAAATGTTGCTATGGTCTGAAATGTTACGTAAGGATTTTGTCTTTATCCATGAAAATCTCTTCACAGAACAACCATCATTCTCCCATTAAAGAAGAAGGCTTCCCTAAAGTTGATGAAAAGGTAAAGGTGTCCCATATCCTGTGATCGTAGGGGAGTGATGTATCAGAGACCTCAACTTCTCAAGGGGCCAGCATATTGAGGGCGACGCCCATCTCCTCTCCTTTCTCTGCTTTACCTTCCCTGACCCTAAAGGAGGGCAGGTACCCATTTACAGCTGGGTGAATTTGGGGACTGTACTGAAGCCAAGGCACGCAAACGGTCACTCATCCAAGTGGTAACCTCGCTCGATGCTGCTTAACCTTAGCTGGGGGAAAGCGAGTGCTCTGACCACTGGGCTATCCTGCCCCCTAAAGTTGATGTATAGCTGCAAATTTTTGGGTGAGTTGTAAGGAGTTTAAGCGAGGAAGCAGACAACAAGAAGGTGTTTGTTCACTGTATGAATGGCGTTTAGGACATTGGCATGAAGCAATATACTGAGCTTGTGTATGCAATGGCATTTACAGTGCATATCCTTCTTCACCAAACGCTCTGTCAGCAACTATTGTTCTCTGTTATATGAGCGAAAATGCGTCACGCTGCCGTTAAGCACCTGACAAACCAGGCCTAGGGCATCCAACTTTCTGCATAAGAGAGAATTGTTGTTATCTTTTACGTCTTTCTGGGTAAAAAGGCAGGAGAATGGACCAAGAAGGCAAAACATAGACAAGGGGGAGGTGACAGAAAGAAAAGGAACAAAGCAGAAAGAAAGAAAGTGATAGAAAATAGAAAATTTCTAGCACAGAATTTCCAGAAGGTGGAGATGCTGTTTATACTGACAAACCCCCATCATCCCTACAGGGGAACAGCAGACATGATGTTGGTCTTCTACAGACTGACGCTGACACACTTCTTTATCTCTGCCCTCCTGAAAGCAATGTTACTATTTTCGGATTGTCATTATATGTGCATACTCACGGAGTGCAGGCGGCTTGGGAATAGGACTGTGTGAGAATGACACCGTTCTTGGCCATTTTTCCCAGGTTGGGGGTCAGGACTTTGGGGTCGTGCCAGCTGACGTCATTGTAACCTGCACGTGCAGAGTTTGGGATGTGAAAGGGTGATACTGTGTAACTGTGGTAGTAAATGTATTGATGCCAAAAAACCCCCATACACATACCTATATGCATCTATCTGTCTACACATACATACATACATACATACATACATACATATTATATATATGAATATAAAAATAGACAGAGAGACAGAGAGAGACAGACATAGAAAGATAGACAGACAGATAGACAATCAGACAGATAGAATGATATTATATATATATATATATATATATATAAATAGAGAGAGAGAGAGAGAGAGAGAGGAGAAAGAGAGAGAGAGAGACAGAGAGAGAGAGAGAGAGAGATGAAGAGAGATATATATAGATAGACAGACAAACAAACAGATAGATACATAGATAGGTATGCAGGTAGATAGATAGACATTACATATAGGTAGGTAGGTAGATAGGCAGACAGATGGACTAACAGACATACAGATAGATAGAAAGACAGACAGACAGACAGACAGACAGACAGATAGATAGATAAATATACATCTAATACTATATTTCAACGCATCTTGCTACTGTCTAGTCTGGACAGGAGCTTTTTCAATTTCCTTCACACTGTTTTGTTAGATATTCCGAGCTTTAAAGCTACTGGGCAAAAAACTTAATAATAATAATAATAATAATAATAAAATAATGTATAGAATTTATATAGCGCTGAATCTTGTAAAGCAACAAATCAAAGCGCTCAGATGACATTTGAAAAAAAATCAACATCTTTCCAAAGGATTCTAGAAAAGATTAGACTTTTCGTAAGATCAAAAGATAACACACAGACACTGATGATGCAGACTACACACCCAGGTCATCAGCCATGATGTAGAGGAAGTTGGGAGGACGGTCATCATCGTGGGCAGCAACAAGGGTTGTCAGCAGCAGCGGAAAGAGAAGCATCCTTCTGAACATGACACACAGCATGGCTGTTTAAAACAGTGCACTGCAGCGACAGTGAACTGAATAAACTCTCTGTTTGTCTGTCTGTCTGTTTGTCTGTTTGTCTGTCTGTCTGTCTGTCTGTCTGGACACACAGCATCTTCTTCTTCTTCCTTTTTTGTCATGTTTCTCCCAGGGGAGGTTTGGCATTGATGAGCCTTCTCCATCTCTCTCTGTTTTGAGCTTCCTCCTTATTTATGCCCCTTTCTCGAAGATCATCTGCAAAACAGGCAGCCCAGGTTTTTGCTAGGTCTTCCCTTTGGTCTCTTTCCATCCACTACGAAGTTCATTGCTCTTTTTATGATGTGGTGGTCTGCTTTCCGTTGAACGTGCCCAAACCAGCGCAGTCTATTGGTACTAGCTACAGACTTCAGATCATCAACTTTGTACATTCTCCATAGTTCTTCATTCGTGATCCTGTCTTCCCGTTTGATCTTTGTCATGTAGGGTAGCATTCGGTTTTCACAGCTCTTCAACAAACAGCATGGACACACAGCATGTCTGTTTAAAACCACTGCAACAACAGTGAACTGAATAAACTCTCTGATTTCTGTCTGTCTATTTGTCTGTTTGTCTGTCTGGAAATAGAGCATGTCTGTTTAAAACCACTGCAGCAAAAGTGAACTGAATAAAATCTCTGTTTGTCTGTCTGTCTGTCTGTCTGGACAAAGAGCATGTCTGTTTAAAACCACTGCAGCAACAGTGCACTGCATAAACTCTCTTTTCTGTATGCCTGTTCGTCTGTCTATTTGTCTGTCTGTCTGTGTGTTTATCTGTCTCTGCCTGCCTGCCTGCCTGTCTGTCTGTCTCCCTACCCCCCCTCTCTCTCTTTCTGTATCTCTGTCTCTGTCCCTCTCCTTCTCTCCATCTCTCTCTGTTTCTCTGTCTCTCTCCATCTCTCTGTTTCTGTCTCTCTTCATCTTACCATCTCTTTCTCTCTCTGTTTCTCTCTCTCTCTCTCTCTCTCTCGCTCTCCCTCTCTCTCTCTCTCTCTCTCTCTCTCTCTCTCTTACCTGCCCATGGTGTGCAGTGCTGTAGTGGACTCTCAGCAGTGTTCAGCAGAAAGCTGATGTACTGTCAGTGTCTGACTGACTGTCTGACTGACTGTCCCCATCCTCTGCTCTTTTATACACCTCGCTCCCTCACTGCTCGCGCCTTTCCTGTACTGTACTGCAGGACTGACTTGCCTGTGACAGCTGCCCACATTAGAACATCGTCTGTCAGTGTTGTGTCATAATCACTGATTTATGGCCCTCTGTTTGTTTACTGTTGTGGCGGAATAGTTACGTCATGCTCTTTGTGTTTCTTCTTTTCCTGTAAATTATTGTGTTCTACTCAAGTTTGGGGACAGGATAGCTCAGTGGTCTGAGCACTCGCTTTCCCCCAGCTAAGGTTAAGCAGCATCGAGCGTGGTTACCACTTGGATGGGTGACTGTTTGCACGCCTTGGCTTCAGTACAGTCCCCCATTTCACCCAGCTGTAAATGAGTACCTGCTCTCTTTAGGGTCAGGGAAGGTAAAGCAGCGAGGGTGAGGAGATGGGTGCCGCCCTCAATATGCCGGCCCCTGGAGAAGCTGAGGTCTCTGATGCCTTCGCTCTCGTACGACCACCTAGGTTGTGGGACACCTTTACCTTTACTTTACTCATTTCTAAAGGCTTTTCTGAACACCTAAATGGGTGGGTTTTTTTTAAAGTTCTGTTATTTCGAGGATAATGGAATAAGCACTCGTGGTGTGTTTTTCATTCAATCCCCGTGTATATACAGTTTTATCAATTTTGTCATCCATTCCCGCTGGCACACAATGGCCTACTCTTCTGAAAAGCGGAATGGGTTTTAACGTGTGCACACGATTTCTTCGTGCGTTCGCACACAGTACCTCAGTGTATAGTTTCATCCCAAGGACTTTTATATGCAATGTATATGCAAAGTTAAGACTATTGTTAAAACTCAGTCTACAAAAGAGAATTTTCTGGAATGAAATCTCAATTTGTTTTTTTAATACTTTGCCACTTCTTAAACAGAAAACATGAAAATTGGAAAGTATGTAAAGTGTTTAAAGAAGAATCGATTTAATCATTACTATGAAGGTTACATAAGAAAGCTGACTCTCTGAAATTGTCAAGAATAGAACAAAAGTGTTTTGGGCAACATTTTCTGTAATACAGTAATGCTTATTTTAAAAATAGGTAAAAGTGTCCCATAACCTATAAGGTCTAGGGGAGCGAGGCGTCAGAGACCTCACTTCTCTAGGGGCCAGCATATTGAGGGCGGCGCCCATCTCCTCTCCCTCGCTGCTTTACCTTCCCTGACCCTAAAAAGGGCGGGTACCTATTTACAGCTGGGTGAACCGGGGACTGTACTGAAGCAAAGGCACGCAAACCGTCATCCATCCAACTAGTAACCAATGCTAATTATGAAACTAAAAAATTGTTTCAAACATACATTATCAAGTAATATTTTAGAAACTGTCAACAAAGATATTTTTAGGGGATTTACCAATATTCACCCCATCTCTTCCCTAATATTCGGGATACAAATCCTCGTGGATTTTTTTTTTCCAAAAAGGCTTGCAACCGTTACATCAGAAAATATCTTCAGAAAGAACTTTCACTAGTAGATGATAACAATCAGACATAGATTACCATGTTGACTGGGGGATGGGGAGGCTAGTGTGTGTCTAGTGGCTTAGTGGTTAGAGTTTTGATCTCACG
>CM054162.1:30281515-30286361 GCA_028751875.1 Rapana venosa
TCCAGACAGACAGACAAACAGACAGACAGAAAACAGAAAGTATATTCAGTTAACTGTCGCTGCAGTGGTTTTAAACAGACATGCTCTGTGTCCAGACAGACAGACAGACAAACAGACAGACAGAAAACAGAGAGTATAATTATTCAGTTCACTGTTGCTGCAGTGGCTTTAAACAGACATGCTCTGTGTCCAGACAGACAGACAGACAAACAGACAGACAGAAAACAGAGAGTATAATTATTCAGTTCACTGTTGCTGCAGTGGCTTTAAACAGACATGCTCTGTGTCCAGACAGACAGACAAACAGACAGAAACAGAAAACAGAGTATAATTATTCAGCTCACTGTCGCTGCAGTGCACTGTTTTAAACAGCCATGCTCTGTGTCATGTTCAGAAGGATGCTTCTCTTTCCGCTGCTGCTGACAACCCTTGTTGCTGCCCACGATGATGACCGTCCTCCCAACTTCCTCTACATCATGGCTGATGACCTGGGTGTGTAGTCTGCATCATCAGTGTTTGTGTGTTATCTTTTGGTCTTATGAAACTGCTGCTCTTTTCTAGAAGCCTTTAGAAAGATGTTGATTATTAAGTTTTTGCCGAGTAGCTTTCAAGCCCAGCATATCTAACAAAAAATGAAAAGGAAAGTGAGAAAGCACCCATTCAAATTAGACAATAGCAAGGTGCATCAAAATATAACATTGGTCACACACACACACACACACACACACACACACACACACACACACACACACACACACACACACACACACACACACACACACACACATGTACACACACACACTTTTCGGAAGAGTAGGCCATTGTTTGCCGGTGGAAACAGATGACAAAATTTACTAAACCGTATACACACGGGGACTGGATGTAGAAAAGTACATGAGTGCTTATTCCATTATCCTCGATATAAAAGAAGAAAGAAAGAAAGAAAGAAAGAAAATAAATAAACACACACAAACATTCCTTACAAAATTTTGTAAACATGTCAGATGTCTATGTGGAGATCATATTTCCATTACTCATATCATATTTGAGTGCCCGATTGTAAAACCTTGTTTACCTACATTTTCTGAACAGTCTCTGGAAAATGTATTTGAAAATTCAAAGTTAGCCTTTACCATTGCTAGATGTTTATTGCATAGTCCGCTTGAATATTGATTGTAGTTACATTGTTGTTATTTCTTGTTTCCACATTGTTGAGTTTAAAAAGTTTGCTCCTGTTTAAGAGCATCATCATTATGACTTTTCTAGGTTCTCTTTTTTGTGCACAAAAATTCCAACACTGATGCTATTTCTTAACCGTTTCTCCTTCCACTCCTTCCTCTCCCTTCTTTAACTTCCATTACACTTTCTTCTTCCCTCGTCTAATATCACTTAGAGTGAACAGACGGTAAATTGAAGACAACAACAACAACACCACCACACACAGATATATATATATATATATATATATATATAAATAAAATATTTGTTTTTTGCACATCAATTTCTGTTCCAGACTTTTAGACCTTTAAAACAATGCTTTACTCACCACTGAAAAGTGCCAAGAGGACATTTTGTATTAGGAAGAAGATATTATATATATATATATATATTATATATATATATATATATATATATATATATATATTAATGAAGAGAGAGAGAGAGAGAGAGAGAGATGTATGTATGTATGTATGTGTGTGTGTATCGAGCTGGTTTGATTTAAAACCTCTGTTAATGTAGTAAAAGCCAGATTAACATTTACCTTGGAATCTTTCGGGCATCACTTTCCTTTCTTTACAATGTCTCAGGAAGTTCTCTTTTGACTTCAGCTTCCCCAGTTGGATAAGTAGGTTGTTAAGGCTAAGTTGGTGGTAGTAGGATTTCATCTTCAGAGAGGGGGGGGGGGGGGGGGGGGTGGTGGGGGGGGGGGGGGGGGGAAGTAGGGGGGGGGGGGGCGGAGAGCGGTTACAGCCCAGAGGATTCAGATAATTGTCTTGACAAAACCCCCCACAAATCTGCTGGGCGCCATTCCCTCCAAGCACACAGTCGAGGTAAAACAGTAACATAGTAATAACAACACAACTGCGTTCAGCTTCATTTCTTTTTGGTATCTTACACATCAGCAAATTTTCGCTTCTATTCTGAAGCTTTCTCAGGCTGACTGGATAACATCAATAGTAAAACCAGTTTTTAAAACTTGTAGATTACTGATTATTTGTTCAGAATAATCACTTTCCACACACGTGAAACATAAGCCAATTTCTGAGATCTGGTCATGTTCCTCTGGATATCTCTCCCCTCTTTTCCTTCCCCCTCCTCACTCCCTCTCTCTCTCTCTCTCTCTCTCTCTCTCTCTCTCTCTCCTCTCTCTCTCTCTCTCTCTCTCTCTCTCCAATTTTCCACATCTAGAAATAACTGCTTAGAAGCTATGATAGGTTTCACCACCTACGAATAAGATAATGTTATAACTAAAACTGCCTTCCAGTAAATTACATCATAAAAATAGTGTTTCATACACACATAATACATACATACATACATAGGTCTGTCTGTCTGTCTGTCTGTCTGTCAATCTATCAATCTATCTATCTATCTATCTATCTATCTATCTATCTATCTATCTATCTATCTATCTATCTATCTATCTATCTATCTATCTATCTATCTATCAATCATCTCTGTCTCTCTGTCTCTCTGTTTGCCTATCTATATATGTCTCTCTATCTTTCTCCTCTCTTCTCTATATATATATATCTATATATAATGTATATGTATGTATGTATGTTTGTTTTTTATTTGTTTTGTTTTGTTTTATTCTTTTATATCAAGGACAATGAAATAAACACTCGTGTGGTTTTTTACATCCAGTCCTCGTGTTTACACGGTTATGTAAATTCTGTCATCTGTTCCCACCGGCACACAACGGCCTACTCTTACGAAAAGCGGAACAGGATTTAACATGTGCGCAAGATGTTCTGCATGCGTTCGCATACAGGACCTCGGTTTTTAGTCTCATCCAAAGGACTTTTGGGGAGAGTGGACTGGCACTGATGTTAACTCCAGGAAAAAATATTCCTCTTGAAGGGGAATCGAACCTGGGTCGTCAGATTGCCAGTGTATGTATGTATGTATGTATATAGTTTTTCTGGCCTTGATAAAAATTTACTACCACAGCTACACAGTATCACACTTTCACATCCCAAACTGTGCACGTGCAGGTTACAATGACGTCAGCTGGCACAACCCCAAAGTCCTGACCCCCAACCTGGGAAAAATGGCCAAGAACGGCGTCATTCTCACACAGTCCTATTCCCAAGCCGCCTGCACTCCGTGAGTATGCACGTATAATAATCATGACTCCGAAAATAGTAACATTGCTGTCAGGAGGGCAGAGATAAAGAAGTGTGTCAGCGTCAGTCTGTAGAATAATAATAATAATGTATGGAATTTATATAGCGCTGAATCTTGTAAAGCAACAAATCAAAGCCTCAGATTTTATTTCATACCACTTTAAGTCACGGCAGATTTCTCTCCATGAAATTCGGGCTGCTCTCCCTGGGGAGAGCGGGAGAACGCATCGCCACTTAGCGCTGCGCCACCCTTTCACCCTATTTTTTTTTTTTGTTTTTTTTTTTTGCTGCAGCTGTAGAAGACCAACATCATGTCTGCTGTTGCCCTGTAGGGATGATGGGGACCTGTCAGTATAAACAGCATCCCCACCTTCTGGAAATTCTGTGCTAGAAATGTTCTATTTTCTATCACTTTCTTTGTTTCTGCTTTGTTCCTTTTCTTTCTGTCACCTCCCCCTTGTCTATGTTCTGCCTTCTTGGTCCATTCTCCTGCCTTTTTACCCAGAAAGACGTAAAGGATAACAACAATTCTCTCTTATGCAGAAAGTTGGATGCACTGGGCCTGGCATGTCAGGTGCTTAATGGCAGCGTGACGCATTTTCGCTCATATAACAGAGAACAATAGTTGCTGACAGAGCGTTTGGTGAAGAAGGATATGCACTGTAAATGCCATTGCATACACAAGCTCAGTATATTGCTTCATGCCAATGTCCTAAACACCATTCATACAGTGCACAAACACCTTGTTGTTGTCTGCTTCCTCCCTTAAACTCCTTACAACTCGCCCCAAAATTTGCAACTATACAACAACTTTAGGGAACGGGATAGTTCAGTGATCACAACACTCACTTTTCCCAGCCAAGGTTAAGCAGCATTAATCTGGTTACCAATTGAATGGGTGACCATTTGTGCACCTGGGCTTCAGTACAGTCCCCCACTTCACCCAGCTGTAAATGGGTACCTGCCTCTTTAGGGTGAGGGAAGGTAAAGCAGCGAGGGAGAGGAGATGGGCGTCGCCCTCAATATGTTGGTCCCTAGAGAAGCTGAGGTCTCTGATGCCTCTCTCCCCTACGATCACATAGGATATGGGACACCTTTACATCAACTTTAGGGAAGCCTTCTTCTTTAATGGGAGAATGATGGTTGTTCTGTGAAGAGATTTTCATGGATAAAGACAAAATCCTTACGTAACATTTCAGATCATAGCAACATTTCAAAATCAGCACTAGCACATTGTGTGCTTCAATAGTTGCCTCAGCTGAGAACAGAGGCCAACAAGACCTTGGTGGAAAACGAAGGTGTAGAGCACATAGAAATATCTGGTTATGGAGCTGTGTATGTGTGGTCAATATTGAAACGTGTGTGTGTGTGTGTGTGTGTGTGTGTGTGTGTGTGTGCGTGCGTGTATTGTGTGTGTGTAGTGTGTGTGTGTTTGTGTGTGTGTGTGTGTGGCATGTGTGTGTTTGTTTGTGTGTGTGTGTGTGTGGTGTGTGTGT
>CM054162.1:30291861-30296861 GCA_028751875.1 Rapana venosa
AACTTCTACTTGCTTCTGATGCAGGAAAAATCTCCCTCCTCACTCTTCTTGACTTATCTGCAGCCTTTGATACCATAGATCACTCAATTCTTCTTTCTCGCCTCCAAAATACGTTTGGTATTAATGGCACAGCCCTCACCTGGTTTACTTCATACCTCACAGACCGGTTCCAAAAAGGGTTATTGTAAACAAAATTCAATCAAAACCTGTCAAAATGGAATGTGGAGTCCCGCAGGGATCAGTCCTGGCCCTGTTCTCTTTCTCTCTACACTGCTCCCTCTCACATATAATAAACAACCACCCTATTGATCATCATTTCTATGCCGATGATACTCAACTTCAGTGCAGCGATACTGTTGGAAAACTTGCCTTCCCTCCTGACAAATATGTCCTACTGCCTTCAAGACATTCAAAACTGGATGACTCAGAACAAGTTACAACTTAATGCCGATAAAACCGAAGCCATGCTCATAGGGACCCAACATAAACTTTCCTCTATCGCAAAAACTTCAATAGAATTCGGCAATACGTCAGTTCCTTTGTCCAACTCTGTGAAGTATTTAGGAGTAGTTCTTGACAACACACTCTCTATGAAAAAATTCATCACCCAGACCTGCCAGTCTTGCTATTATCAATTACGGCGCATAAGTGCGATTCGCAAGTATCTGTCCACTGATGCAACTTCCAAGCTTGTCACATCTCTCATTCTTTCACGTTTAGACTACTGTAATTCTCTTTTGGCTGGCCTACCAGCATCATCTATCCACTCTCTTCAACGCATACAAAACTCTGCAGCTCGACTGGTCCTAAGAAAGAAAAAATCTGAACACATTATCCTCTTCTGCGATCTCTTCACTGGTTGCCTGTCTCACAAAGACTGGAGTATAAGATCAATACCCTCTGTTTCAAATGTCTCACAAATCTGCACCCTCTTATCTCTGTAACTGTCTTCACCTGTACACTCCATCCCGTTCCCTTCGTTCAGCCGCAGATACTTTGTGCTTTCGAACACCCAGATTCAAACAAACCACTGTTGGCCGTCGCTCCTTCTCTGTTTCTGGTCCATCCACCTGGAATGACCTCCCTCTTTCACTTCGTCAAAAGCCTTCACTTGATTCCTTCAAATCCAGCCTCAAAACACACTTATTTCCTACCTGAGACTTTCCCCCCACATATCTGTCCCTAATTTTCAACAGCATCTTTCACCTTCTAAGTGTTGTTCCGTGTGTGTGTGTGTGTGTGTGTGTGTGTGTGTGTGTGTGTGTGTGTGTGTGTGTGCGTGCGTGTGCGTGCGTAGTGCGCGCGCATGGATTTGAAATCTGTTGCTCATTATGTTTAAGGAGAGTTGCATGCCTGTAAATGATTGAGTGCAAGCGCTTCGATTTGTTTGTTTTTTACAAGATTCAGCGCTATATAAATTCCATATATTATTATTATTATTATTTCTTTCTTCCTTCCTTCCTTCCCTTCTCTCTCTCTTTCTTTCTTTCTTTCTTTCTTTTTCTTTCTTTCTTCCTCCCTTCCTTTCTTTCTCCCTTTCTCTCTTTCTTTCCTTCACAGTGACTAACCCCCCCCCCCTCCCCCTACACACACACACACCTGGAACAAGCAGGAACACAGCATATAGTGTATAGGTCAAGAGGAAGGGAGTTTAGGGGTGAGGGTGAGGGGTAGGGGGTAGGGGGTAGGGGTTGGGTCTACCTATCCACAAAACCACACCAACCAGAACGCGCGCATATGCACACACATGCGTGTACGCGCGCACACATACACAATTTGATGGTAAGGAAAGAGCATATTATGCTTGATTATTCAATGTACCATCAGAAAATAAAAGAAACTGATTTTTATACTCTCTCTCTCTCTGTCTCTCTCTCTGTCTCTCTTTCTCTCTCTCTCTCTTTCTGTCTCTGTCTGCCTCTCTCTCTCTCTCTCTCCTCTCTCTCTCTCTTTCTGTCTCTGTCTGTCTCTCTCTTTCTGTCTCTGTCTGCCTATCTTTCTCTCTTTCGCTTTCTCTCTCTCTTTCATTCTATCTCTTCCTCTCAGTCTCCTGTCTCTCTCTCTCCTCCTGTCTATTTTTCTTTTCTTTTTCTCTCTCTTTCACTCAACCCCCCCTCTCCCCACCACACACACACACACACACACCACACACACACTCTCTCTCTCTCTCTCTCTCACCCCCCCCCCTTCCCCCCTCTACCACCACAACCCCACCCCATTGCTTTTAATGGTCAGCCCATCTCCGAACCCTTAAACGAGCCATGTGCAAACACCCCCTCAATGACCTATCTCCCCATCCCCTCTCACCTGTTCCCCTCACACACACCCCACCCCACAAATCACCCCACACCCCCCCAACACTATCAAAAGCCCCCCCCCCCCTCCCCACACCCCCAATCCCCATCCTCCCCCCATCCCACACTCCCCCCCCCACCCCCAGTCATAAACCATTCTTGTTCTTCTAAGGCCCGGCTTTGTTCAGAAACACAAAGGTGCAGGGGACCAATGATGAACACGCAGGCACCCCATCCCACACCACACCACACCACGCCTGTGCTTGTGAGTCTATCAAGCGGAAGTGACGCGTGACGATAAAATGGACCAATGAAAAGGATGGTTACACGCGTGGCGGCGGAAGTGACGGCAGGTACCTATAGAGACTGAGGCCAATTACAACACAGGTTACACTCCAGCATTAGCTTGCAGGGGTCATGTAGTATCTTTCTGTAAAAGTGCGAGTTTGAAATAATTTTGTTAGTGATTTTCACAGATTTTGTTTTTTAAAGTATGAAAAAAATGCACTGTGTACTTTGTTTTTTGGGGGGATTGAGGACATAGAGCAAATACCAGGTAGTCATGAGAAAGTTGGAAATGATCATCAAATGAGGATTACTTGTATTCCTACAGTGTTGACCCACGCATGCATATTGCGGTAAGGAAGCTAGCAGATGACAAAGGACTGAAAGTGACTGGAAGTTGAATCTGTGTGTGTGAAAGTGGATTTAAATATTTGTCTGAACTGTTTTCGGATTTTGGAAAGTAAAGTCTGGAACTTTCCTTCTGTGTTCTGCGTTTGTTGTTGTCGGGAAGATAGTTAGAGAGGGACCCCCCCAAACACAAACTTTCTTCCATTACAACAGCTGCAATAGAACTTGGCAATACATCAGTCCCTCTATCCACTGCTGTGAAGTATCTAGGTGTTGTTATCGACAACACACTCTCTATGAAAAAATTCATCACTCAGACCTGTCAGTCGTGCTACTATCAATTACGGCGTATTAGTGCAATTCGAAAGTACCTGTCCACTGATGCAACAGCCAAACTTGTCACTTCTCTCATTCTTTCACGTCTGGACTATTGTAATTCTCTCTTGTCTGGTCTGCCAGCATCATCTATCTACTCCCTTCAACGTATACAAAACTCCGCAGCTCGACTAGTTCTCAGAAAGAAAAAAATCTGAGCACATTACCCCCTCTCTTGCGATCTCTCCACTGGCTGCCTGTGCAACAGAGAGTAAATTATAAGATCAGTACCCTCTGTTACAAATGTCTCCACAAAACTGCACCCTCCTACCTCTGTGAATGTCTTAACCTGTACACTCCTTCACGTTCCCTCCGCTCTACTGCAGATACCTTGTGCCTACGAATACCTAGATTCAACCAATCCACTGTTGGCCTCCGCTCTTTCTCTATTTCGGGTCCATCGACCTGGAATGAGCTCCCTCTCTCTCTTCGCCAGAAACCTAGTTATGACACTTTTAAATCCAGCCTCAAGACATATTTATTTCAAACCTAAGATTTCCCCCCTCCTGTTTCATATCAGAGCTAACCCACCCTCACTAACCCATGTCCTATCACCCTGCTAAAGTATAGGACCTAAGTGAGTGTGTGTGTGTGCTTTTGTAAAACATTTGACTATTGAAATTTTATTTCATAGATTTTGTCTGCAAGGCACTATGTTTGTAAATATCTGTTTGTTTAAACTATTGATCATTTATCATTGATTGCATGACTGTGTAAGATCAGGTTGAATGCATGCCCTTTGATTTGTCTTTTCAAGATATAGCGCTATATAAGTTCCATGTATTATTATTATTATTATTACTTACTTTCTGAGCGTTTTGGCTATACACCGGTATTAGAAATTCGCATGGGTGGGGGTTTAGCCACAATCCCTTAAGGAGCCTACAGTGAAAATTAAGAAAAATTTCAAACCTACCAAATTTGTGCAAAACCACACGAGTTTTGAGTCAGAGACTAGTCTTTCACAAAAAGTGGTTTTTATTTCTGTGGATGCCTTAATACGTGCGGTATGAATATAAGAGTCACATAGAAAAACAGAAGGAAAAGTGCCGATTTCTAATACCGGTGTGTAGCCAAAACGCTCAGTAAGTTAATATAGAGGGGTCCCATCTGTGTGAGTGGACCAAGGTTGTAGGTTCTTTTTTTTTGATGTTGTCTTTATTTTTGTTTTTTTGGTTTTTTCTTGGGTAGGGGGTTTATTAGTGAAAGCGAGATGGGAGTAAGAGTAGGGCGGTAGGGGTAGGGGAGGGGGTTCTTATCAAAGGTCACAAGGGAGTAAGGGGGGGGGTAGACGAGGTGGAGGGGGAGAGGGAGAGGCCGTTGTTATCAAAGGTCGGCTCGTTTTCCGTTGGTACCTGGTCAGTTCTTTTACTGCCTTCCTGCCTTTCTAATAATGCTGTTGATTAGGGGGTGGGGGGGGGGGGGGGGGGGGGGGGGGGGGGGGGGGGGGGGGGGGGGGGGGGTTGGGGGGGGGGGGGGCGGGGCAAGGGCGGGTGGGTGGTGTGGTGGGTGGTGGGGGTATTTATGGGTTCTATTCTCCTCCTCCCTTCCTGTTGTTGCTTTCTCCAATAATACTGCTGCTTCTTTATGAAGAAGCGTTTATCTTCTGGTTTCTTCCCCCCCATGTCCTTCTGCTTTTTCATGTGGTATGGGTATGTATGTATGTATGTATGTATGTATAAATGTATGTATGTATGT
>CM054162.1:30301861-30309361 GCA_028751875.1 Rapana venosa
AAAAAAGAGAGAATAATATAATAAAACGAAGAATAGTGCAACATCGAAGAAATTTTTAAAAAGACAGAAAGAAAGAAAGAAAGAAGCATCCCTAACTACGGCAAATCGAGACTATAATAAAACGAAGAATATTGCAACATCCGAAAGAAAGAAAGAAAGAAAGAAATATACATACATCCCTAACAATAGCAAAAAGGAAATGAAAATAGAAAAGAACAGAAAAAACATATGACAATCAATAATATCAGAACCCCTGACAAATAAGCAAGCAAGATAACAATAAGTTAATACTAAAAAAACCCCACCCGCACTGCGTTACATATTGTGTTGTATTGTGTTGTATTGTATTGTGTTGTGTTGTGTTGTGTTGTGTTGTGTTGTATTGTGTTGTGTTGTATTGTTTTGTGTTGTTGTTTGTTTGTGTTGTATTGTTGTGTTGTATTGTGTTGTTTGTATTGTATTGTGTTTTTGTGTTGTATTGTGTTGTGTGTATTGTGTTTATTGTGTTTATTGTGTTGTATTGTGTTGTGTTGTATTGTGTTGTGTTGTGTTGTATTGTGTTTGTATTGTGTTGTATTGTGTTGTGTTGTATTGTGTTGTATTGTGTTTATTGTGTTGTATTGTGTTGTGTTGTATTGTGTTTGTTATTGTGTTGTTTGTGTTGTGTTGTATTGTGTTGTGTTGTATTGTGTTGTATTGTGTTGTGTTGTATTGTTATTGTGTTGTTGTGTGTATTGTGTTGTATTGTGTTGTGTTGTATTGTGTGTTGTTTGTATTGTGTTGTGTTGTTGTATTGTGTTGTGTTGTATTGTGTTGTATTGTGTTGTGTTGTATTGTGTTGTATTGTGTTGTTTGTGTTGTATTGTGTTGTGTTGATATTGTGTTTGTATTTGTATTGTTGTTGTGTTGTATTGTGTTGTGTTGAATTGTGTTGTTGTATTGTGTTGTGTTGAGTGTGTTTGTTGATTGTGTTGTATGTGTTGTGTTGTATTGTGTTAGTATTGTGTTGTATTGTATTGTATTGTATTGTGTTGTGTTGTATTGTGTTGTGTTGTATTGTGTTGTATTGTGTTGTATTGTGTTGTATTGTACTATACTGTATTGTATTGTATTGAACTGTATTGTATTGTACTGTATTGTACTGTGTTGTATTGTGTTGTGTTGTATTATATTGCATTGTATATCTCTTCAACTCACGACAGATTTCTCTGCGTCAATTTCGGGCTGCTCTCCCCGGGGAAAGCGCGTCGCCACAAGAGCAGCGCCACCTATTATTTTTTTTGTCTTTTCCTGTTTGCATGTGTATTTTGTTTCCTATCAGAGTGGGTTTTTATCTACAGAATTTTTGCCAGGGACAACTCTCTTGTTGCCTTGGGTTCTTTTACGTGCACACAATGAGATCTGCAACTGGACCTTGGCGCATCGTCTCAACCGAAAGACTAGCACCCAGACCACCACTCATGGTCTAATGGATGGGGGAAAAGTTTGGGGCCCAAACGGGGATGAAACCACCGCACACTTCCAACCCGGATTTTCTGCTTTCTAGGCAGGCGCGTTACCTCTGGACCACCGATCCATAAACATACTGAACATGCACACTTTATAAAGACACACACTACAATGACAGACAGACAGACAGACAGACAGACAGATCCCGGGAACGAGATAGCCTAGTGGTCAGAACATTGCGCTCGCAATCTGACAACCCGGGTTCGATTCCCGTTCAAGGGGATATTTTCCCCTGGAGTTAACATCAGTGCAGACTCCACTCTCCCCAAAAGTCCTTCGGATGAGACTATAAACCGAGGCCCCGTGTGCGAACGCACGCAGAACATCTTGCGCACACGTTAAATCCTGTTCCGCTTTTCGTAAGAGTAGGCCATTGTGAGCCGGTGGGAACAGATGACAGAATTCACAAATCCGCATACACACGGGGACTAGATGTAAAAAAGCACATAAGTGCTTATTCCATTATCCTCGATATAAAATAATAATAATAATAATAATAATAATAATAATAATAATAATCCCCTCATACACTTGAACTTACACGCACCACTCATCAAGCGCTTTGATTTGGGTTTTTTTGCAAGATATAGCGCTATATAAATCCCATTTATTATTATTATCATTATTAATATTATTATTATTATTATTATTATTAGCTACTCATTAACAATTTGCAAATCCAACATGAATATTCTTAGAAGACACAGACAACATAGATAACTATGATATAAATAAGATGAACAAGAGAGAGAGAGAGAAAAGAGAGAGGGGAGAGAGAGAAGAGAGATGAGAGAGAGAGAGAGAGAGAGAGAGAGAGAGAGAGAGAGAGAGAGAGAGAGAGAGAAGATAAATACAAAATAAACAACAGAGACAAACAACACCGACAACAGCAAAAACAATATATGATAAGCTTAATCGACTAAACAGAATGTAGTAAAGAAGTATGACAACAACCAACCAATCAGCCAACCAACCAATCAGCCAACCAACCAATCAGCCAAGCAAGCAACCAACCAACCAAGCAACCAACCAACCAACAAACGAATCAACCAGCCAACCAAGCAACCAACCAACCTCCTTTCAACAACAACAAGAAGCACAACAAGAACAACAACAAAAGACTAATTACAAAAAAAACCCCGAAGCACACAGCAACGAAGAATATAACAACCCCCTAACTAAACTAAACAAACAACACACACACAAATCACATCACACACACACACACACACACACACACACACACACACACACACACACACACACACACACACACACACATCTATATTATAATAATTATTATTGTAATCTTATTTGACTTACCTTGCTTTGATAGTTACTGTGTGAATATATCATTTTTAAAAAGCGCTATTTGAAGAGTATGAGCGCATAAAAAGCACACGTTTGCTGGGTGGAGGAGGAGAGGAGGGAGGTCATTGAAGGTAATATTGTCAGTAATGACGAATGCCTAGTATTTTCTAACGTTTTATTCTTGTACCTTTTTATTATCTAAAGTATAAACGTGTCAGAATGGATGAAACAGTAGGTGAAGTAATTTGTTTGTCCTGACGTTTTATGATTTTCTTTTTTTAATTCTTAAAACATTTTTATTTAAATGTGTGTGTGGACGTGAGCGCGCACGCGCTCAGGTGTGTATGAGTATGTGTGTGCGTGTATATGTATATGTGGTACTTTGTATTTTCAATGTATCTCCTTATCGATTTTTTCCTCTTTTTTTTTTACTGGTTTAATTCAATGGTAAATGATGCAATAATGTAGTGTCTTAGTATAATCATTACGAAATTTGTTCTTAGACAGATGGCTTGATGAAAAAAAGCAAATGCATTGCTTATTCAATGTACCATCTGGAAATAAAATTTTGACTTGACTTGACTTGACTTGACTTTCACACACACACACACACACACACACACACACACACACACACACAACACACACACACACACACACACACACACACACACGCACACACAAAACACAAGCACACACAAACACAAACACACAAACACACAAACAGCAGCAGTAAACAATCAGTTCCCAGATCATTAAGACTGGTTCATTGTACACACACTTAGCAGAGCAGACGACAGAAACAGACGTGACACAGACACACTAAAACAGCCATCACCCTACCAAAACCGACCAACCAACCAGCCAACCAACCTACCAAAAAAGACAAAAAGAAAGAACAAGGAAAGAAAGAAAGAAAGAGAGAAACAAAGAAAGAGAGAACCCCAAAAAGAAAACAAAGAATAAAAGAATCAAAGAAAGAAAGAACAAAGACAGAAAGAAACAAAGAAAGAAATAAACAAAAAAAAGAGAAAGAAACAAACGAAGAAAGAGAGAAAACAAAGAAAAAAACAAAAAGAGAGAAAAACAAAGAAAGAGAGAAAAACAAAGAAAGAGAGAAACAAAGAGAAAAAACAAAGAAAGAAACAAAGAGAGAAACAAACAAACAAAAACAGAGAAACAAAGAAAGAAACAAAGGAAGAACCAAAAAGAAACAAAGAAACAAATAAACAAAGGGGAAACAAAGAAACAAACAAAGAAACAAAAAACAAAGAAACAACCAAAGAGAGACCCAAAAGAACAAACAAAGAAACAAAGAAAGATACAAAGAAACAAAGAGAGAAACAAAGAAACAAAGAAAACACCAAAAGAAAGGAACAAAGTGAGACCAAAAGAAACGAAGAAAGAAACGAAGAAACAAACAAAGAAAACAAATTAACAGAGAAAGAAAACAAAGACACAGAGAAACAAAGAAAGAAAGAAACAAAGAAAGAAAGAAAGAAAGAAACAAAGAATCAAAGAAAAAACACACAAACACCGAGAGAGAGAGAGAGAGAGAGAGAGAGAGAGAGAGAGAGAGAGGAGAGAGAGAGAGAAACACACACACGCAAACAAACACACACACATACATACACCCCACGAGAGAGAGAGAGAAAAAGAGAGAGAAAGAAAGAGAGAGAGAGAGAGAGAGAGAGAGGGGAGAGAGAGAAACAGACAGACAGACAGACAGACAGACAGACAGACAGAGAAAGAAAACAAAGGAAGTAAACAGTAAAGACACCTGGACACATGGAAGATAACCAGAAAAAGAATAGGAAAAAACACAACATTCCCCCCCCCCCCTTTCAACCCCCTCCCCGCCCCCAGACAAACACAACAGCAGTAATAACAAGTACAAAAAGAACACCAACGCACACACAAACAACATACACACCACACCACACAGCACAACACACACAACACAACACCCCACCCCAACCCACACCAAACCCAAACCCCACCACACCACCACCACACACAACACCACAACAAACAACACACAACCAACACAACACAAAACACCAAACCCCCCCACCCACCACCACAACACACAAACACACCCCAACACACACCCAAAACACAGCACAACACACAAAACACAACACAACACACAACCACAACACACACAACACCAGCACAACCCCACACACCACCACAACAACACACACAAAACCCCAACCCACACACCACAACACACACAAAACACACACACACAACACAACACACACACCACAACACAACACCACACACACAACACACAAACACACACACCACAACACACACACACAACACACACAACACAAACACACACAAACACACACATAACACAACACACCACCACAACACACACCACCACACACACATAACACAACACAACAACACAACACACACACACACACACACAACACACACCACACACACATAACACAACACACACCACACACACAACACACACACACACACACACACATAACACAACACAACACACACATAACACAACACAGCACAACACAACACAACACAACACACACACACACTAACACAACACAACACACACATAACACAACACAGCACAAACACAACACAACACACATAACACAACACAACACAACACAGCACACACAACACAACACACACAACACAACACACACATAACACAACACAGCACAACACACACATAACACAACACACACAACACAACACAACACACACATAACACAACACAACACACACAACAAAATACAACACAAAACACACATAACACAACACAACACACCACAACACAAACACACACAACACAACACACAACACAACACACATAACTAACACAACACAACACAACACACAACACAACACACAACACAACACACACACAACACACACAACACACACAACACAACACACACAACACAACACAACACACACACACAACACAACACAACACAACACACACACATAACACAACACAACACACACATAACACAA
Organism: Rapana venosa; assembly: GCA_028751875.1. Lineage (NCBI taxonomy): Eukaryota > Metazoa > Mollusca > Gastropoda > Neogastropoda > Muricidae > Rapana > Rapana venosa. Next base: position 30,307,706 of record CM054162.1, read on the forward strand.
CACAACACAACACAACACAGCACAACACACACAACACACACAGCACAACACACACAACACACACATAACACAACCACACACCACAACACACACACACAACACAACACAATACACACACACACACACACACACACACACACACACACACACACACACACACACACACACACACGCGCGCGCGCGCGCGCGCGCGGCACGCGCGCGCGCGCGCCCTTTCTTCCCAGTTTGACAAAAAAAATCAAACTGAATGTCAAAGTCCTTCGGATGAGACTATATACCGAGGCCCCGTGTTCGAACGCATGCAGAACATCTTGCGCACACGTTAAATCCTGTTCCGCTTTTCGGAAGAGTAGGCCATTGTGTGCCGGTGGAAACAGATGACAAAATTTACAAAACCGCATGCACACGGGGACTAGATGTAAAAAAGCACATGAGTGCTTATTCCATTATCTTCGATATAAAAGAATAAAAAAATAAAAATAAATAAATAAAATAAAACACACAACACAACACACACAACACAACAACACACACACACACACACACACACACACACACACACACACACACACCACAGAAGCAACAGCAACAACAGCAGCAGCAGAAACAATCATAAACAGAGCGCAAAACACACACACAAAAAAACAAAACGACGCAGAAACAAACAGACCTACAAAACCTTCATCCACAAGCCTGTTTCGTGGAAAAAACACTCTCCTCCCCCCCTCCCCTCTCTTCCCTTCCCTCCTCTCTCCACCCCCACCCTCACTCCCACCCCTGCCCCTTCCATCCCATCCCATCCCCCAATAATGAAAACAGTGACACACCAGACTCGTGTTGTCGTTAGCAAGAAATGACCTTAGCTGAGGAGGGTATTAACATCAGTAATGATGGACATAATGAGAAAGATGTTATGGCTCTATACACACACACGCGCGCGCGCGCACGCACACACACACAACACACACACACACACACACACACACACACACACACACACACACACACACACACACTCACACACACACAGCAGACACACACTTGTTCTGTTCGGATTGTAGCGACGTTAGCTTTTATGACAGACAGACAGACAGACAGACAGACAGACAGACAGACAGAGATGGACAGTGAAGAGAACTGAGAAACAGAGACAGAGGGAGAGAGAGATGGAGAGAGAGAGAGAGAGAGAGAGAGAGAGAGAGAGAGATGGGAGAAAGAGATGGACAGTGAAGAGGAGTGAGAGACAGAGACAGAGAGAGATGGGGGAAGATGGAGAGAGACAGACAGAGAGAGAGACAGAGACAGACAGACAGACGGGCGGGCGGACGGACGGACAGACAGAGACAGAGAGACAGAGAGAGAGAGAGAGAGAGAGACAGACAGACAGACAGACAGAAGGACGGCGGACAGACCGAGACACAGAGGAAAGAAAGAAAGAAAGAAAGAGGGAGAGAAAGAAAGAGAGAGAGAGAGAGAGAGAGGAGAGAAACAGACAGACAAACAGACAGACAGACAGGACAGACAGACAGAGAGGGGAGGACAGGAGAGAGGGATCTGTAGGTTAGAGAGAAAAGAGAGAGAGAGAGACAGAGAAGAGACAAACAAACAGACAGACAGACAGACAGACAGACAAAGACAAACAAAAACAGATACAGA
>CM054162.1:30319361-30321861 GCA_028751875.1 Rapana venosa
TACATACATACCTACAAACCTGCATACATACACACAAACCTACATACACATACATACATACATACATACCTACATACATACACATACATACACTACATACATACAATACATACAAACATACAGACATACAGACAGACAGAGACAGAGAGAAATGGAGAGAGCACATGCACACGCCTAAGGGCCTAGCCCACCTGACAGTGCGACAAGCGATACACGCTCACCTGTCATTTCTCTGTCACTTAAAACCACCACCCTATACCTCCAATCCATCTCCCACCCCCTCCCCATCCCCCGTCAAACACAGAGAAACAGACACACACACGCGCGTACGCAAAGATACACACACACACACACACACACACACACACCACACACACACACACACACACACACACACACAACACACACACGCACACACACATAAACGCGCGCGCGCACAGATACTCACACACAGATACACACATATTTACACACAAATATACACATACACAGATGCACAGAGGCAAATACACACGCATCACAGCAACACACACAGCTACAACACACACACACACACACACACACACACACATCACACACACACACACACACACACACAAACACATAATTTTGGGGTCAATAAATGCATAGCAAAAAGAAGAAAAAAGGAAGAAAAAATATCGCTCGTACGTGTGTGTGTGTGTGTGTGTGTGTGTGTGTGTTGTCTGTGTGTGTGTGTCTGTTGTTGTGTGTTGTGTGTCGTGTGGTGGTGGGAGAGTGAGTGTGTGGGTGTGTGCTGTGTGTGTGAGGTGAGTGATGTGGTGTGGACTGTGTGTGGACTGTGTGTGGTGTTGTACTGTGTGTGTGTGACTTGTGTGTGACTGTGTGTGTGTGACTGTGTGTGAGGTGTGTGACTGTGTGTTTGACTGTGTGTGTGTGTGTGTGTGTGAGTGAGTGAGTGTGTGTGATTGTGACTGTGTTGATGTGTGTGAGTGAGTGAGTGTGTGTGTGACTGTGTGTGTGTGTTGTGAGTGAGTGAGTGTGTGTGTGACTGTGTGTGTGTGTGAGTGAGTGAGTGTGTGTGTATGTGATGTGGTGATGTGTGTGAGTGAGTGAGTGAGTGAATGTGTGTGATGTGTGAGTGAGTGAATGTGTGTGTGTGACTGTGTGGTGCTGTGTGTGTGTGTGTGTGTGTGTGTGTGTGTGAGTGAGTGTGTGTGTGTGAGTGAGTGTGTGTGTTGTTGTTGTGTGTGTGTTAGTGTGTGTATGTGTAGGTGTGTGTAGGTGTGTATGTATGTGTGTATGTGTGGTACAGATAGATAGAAAGATAGAGACAGACAGACAGACAGACAGACACAAAGAGAGAGAGAGAGAGAGAGAGAGAGAGAGAGAGAGAGAGAGAGAGAGAGAGAGAGAGAGAGAGAGAGAGAGAGAGAGAGAGAGAGAGAGAGAGAGAGAGAGAGAGAGAGAGAGAGAGAGAGAGAGAGAGAGAGAGAGAGAGAGAGAGAGAGAGAGAGAGAGAGAGAGAGAGAGAGAGGAGAGAGAGCAGAAGACGAAAGCAGCACGAAGAAGAAAAATCACCCGATGAAAATACTATTTTCTTGACCGAGAAGAAAAAGGAAAAAACAACAACACCCAACAAACAAGAAAAAGAGAAGAAAAGGAAGAGAGAAAGACAGTATAGAGGAAAGACAGAAGGCGAGAAAGACATAGAGGAACAAGCAAAGAAAGGCAGGAAGCAAAGAACACAATCGAAACTACACAAAAATACCCCCCCCCCCCCCCCTCAAACAAACAAACAAAAAAAGCACAGACACACAACACAATTATTTCTCTCTCGTGACATATAGAGACACACATACACGCACAGGGCACATTTTTTTCTCTCGTAACACACACACACACACACACACACACACACACACTACACACACACACACACACACACACACACACACACACACACACAACACAATTATTTCCCTCTCGTAAAATATAGAGACACACATATACACACACAGCACAATTATTTCCCTCTCGTAACACACACACAGACACGCACAGACACAATTATTCCCTTTCGTGAAATATAGACACACACACATACACACACAACATACACACACACACAATTCTCGTCTAATATCACTGAGAGTGAACAGACGTAAAAATCGAAGACAACAACAACAACACACACACACACCACAATTATTTCGCTCTTGTGAAACACACAAACACACACACACTCACAACAAACACACACACACACACAAACACACACACTCACACAAACACTCACAAAACACCACACTCACACAAACACACACACTCACACATACACAAACACACACACACTCAAACACACACACACACATCCGTCTAATATCACTTATAGTGAACAGACGTTAAGTGCAAGAACGAAACACACACACACACATTTATCCAACTACACCACACAATATGTCCTTTTGACATCTACACACCACACACACACACATACCCCCCCCCCCCCCCCCCCCCC
>CM054162.1:30336861-30339361 GCA_028751875.1 Rapana venosa
GAGTCCCATAACCTATAAGGTCGTAGGGGAGCGAGGCGTCAGAGACCTCACTTCTCTAGGGCCAGCATATTGAGGGCGGCGCCCATCTCCTCTCCCTCGCTGCTTTACCTTCCCTGACCCTAAAGAGGGCAGGTACCCATTTACAGCTGGGTGAACTGGGGGAACTGTACTGAAGCCAAGGCGCGCAAACGGTCACCCATCCAACTGGTAACCACGCTCGACGCTGCTTAACTTGGCTGGGGGAAAGCGAGTGCTCCGACCACTGAGCTATCCCGTCCCCGTAACTTTAGTACATAGAAGAAATATCCATTCTCATTATTGGCAATGTGTAGTAGACCAGAATTACTACTCCAGCTTGAGTCTGGTTGAATCTGTCAGTAGGTTTTGCTGAATGGATGGTATATTTCTTAATGTGTGTGTGTGTGTGCGTGCGTTTTTTATTTTTAATTTATTGTGGTTTTCATTTCAGGAGATGAGAGATTTGCTTGTCTAAATATAAAAAAGTGCTTCAGCTTCCGGGGCACAGCCCCCTGACCCCCGCATTTACGGATGGGGGGGGGGGGAGGGGGGGCATAGCCCCCCTCCTGAACCTACCCACCCCCCCCCCCCCCCCCCCCCCCCCGGCCAGGATTCCTTTTTTGGAGTAATTAGAGGTTGGCAGCTATGTAGTCTTTCTGTTTCTCTATCTTAATATGAAAAAAATATAGCACACACACAACACATACAGATACACGCGCGCGCGCGCGCACACACACACATACACAGAACAGACACACACAGATGCGAACGCACGTACACATATGCACACAGACAGACCTACAGTGTACACACACACGCACACAACACACACACACACACACACACACACACACACACAACAACACACACACACACACACACACACACACACACACACACACACACTTAACCGCCCTGATATCACTTTTTGGTGGAAGGACGCTAAACTGAACACACACACACACACACACACCACAACACACACACACACACACACACACACACACACACACACACACACACACACACACACACTTCTAAAATATATTTTTTTTTAGATAGATGGCTTGATGATAAAAAGCAACTGCACTGCTTACTCAATGTACCATCTGAAAATAAAGTTAGACTTGACACACACACACACAACACTTTCTTACTCAACGTTAGCACACCACACAGTAAAGGTTGTACAAACACGCCCCCCCCTCCCCTCCCCCGAAAATGTATATATCACACTACAAAAACACACACACACTTACCTTACTCAACAACCAAAACTCCACTTTTCAGAGATAATTTCACAACCTTGGCTATTCCTCACGCCACTGGAAAAAAATAAAACCCACAATGACCCCACTAGAACTCAATCCATAAACATAAAATAAACGTTTCGCCACAACAGCTGCGCCACCCGCAATTTTTAAAAGCCCAATTTTTTGTTGTTGTTTTTACATATTATTCTTCTCCTTATAATTATTTGTCTTTCCACAAAATAGCGCAAGCTTCTCAGACCATTTACCTCTAAACAGACGACAATAGAGAACAGATGACAAACTTTACAAAAACCGCATACACAACGGAAACTGGATGTAAAACAAACATGTGCTTATTCCATTATCTTCGATATAAAAGAATAAATAAATAAATTAACAAAAAATAAAACCAAGCGACATATTAAGATGACTTGTAAATCACACCACGAGATATTCAAATATTATCCTCAAAAACCAAGCGAGATATTAAGATGACTTCTAAATCACACCACAAGATATTCAAATATTATCCTCAAAAACCAAGCGAGATATTAAGATAACTTCTAAATCACACCACAAGATATTCAAATACTATCCTCAAAAACCAAGTGAGATATTCAGAATACTACATCTTAAAAATCACGCAAGATATTTCGAACACGAATCTTCAAGCCAAGCCAGATATTCCGAGCCCAGATTTACACTAAGATAATTATCAATCCACCATCCTTTAAAAAAAAACACCCACAAACAACCCTAACCCCAAAACAACACACTCCGACTCAACAACATCCAAAAATAACAATCACCGCAAGGTATCACACACATAATAAACCCACGCACGATTATAACAGCAATTTCACACGCGGTTTTCTTAAATTTCACGAACCCTTCCCTGAAAAATCTCGAATCTTGCTAGTTCTAGTACTACATCAAAACTCACACACGATATTCGACAAAACCTGAACTCAACAACGCATTTCCGAAGACGTACAATAAACGTACAATAAACAATAAACCACCCACGTTATTTTGCTCAAACTGAACTCAAAAAGCTAGTCGAAGAAAATGTTCCCTCCACATCCACCATACGTTCGGTTCACAAGCTCTCGCCTTCAACTACTCGCAAATTTCCAGTCGGTATATAGATGGACAGAGGATGAGAAGGCGGAAAAGGAAGGAGAGAGATGGAGGAGGGAGGGAGGGAGGGAGGAAAAAAGTCAATATTC
>CM054162.1:30346861-30361861 GCA_028751875.1 Rapana venosa
GTAGTGTAGTGTGGTTTAGTTTAGTTTAGTGTAGTGTAGTGTAGTGTAGTGTAGTGTAGTGTAGTGTAGTGTAGTGTAGTGTAGTGTAGTGTAGTGTAGTGTAGTGTAGTGTCGTGTGGTTTAGTGTAGGTAGTGGAGTGGAGTGGAGTGAGTGGAGTGGAGTGGAGTGTCGTGTGGTTTAGTTTAGTGGAGTGTAGTGGAGTGGAGTGTAGTGTAGTGTAGTGGAGTGGAGTGGAGTGTAGTGTAGTGTAGTGTAGTGTTGCGTAATGTAGTGTAGTGTAGTGTAGTGAGTGTAGTGTAATGTAATGTAGTGTAGTGTAGTGTTGTGTAATGTAGTGGAGTGGAGTGGAGTGTTGTGTAATGTAGTGTAGTGATGTAGTGAGTGTAGTGTAATGTAATGTAGTGGAGTGTAGTGTAGTGTAATGTAATGTAGTGGAGTGGAGTGTAGTGGAGTGGAGTGTAGTGTAGTGTGGTGTAGTGTAGTGTAGTGTAGTGTAGTGTAGTGTGTGTGGTGTGGGTGTAGTGTAGTGTAGTGTGGTGTGATGTAGTGTAGTGTAGTGTAGTGTAGTGTAAATGTAGTGAGGTGTAATGCAATTAATCCAGTGTAGTGTAATTAGTGTAATGTAGTGTAATGTAATGTAGTATAATGTAATGTGGTGTAGTGTAGTGTAGTGTTGTGTAATGTAGTGTAGTGTAGTGTAGTATAATGTAGTGTAATGTAATGTAATGTAATGTAGTGTAGTGCGTTGTAATTTTTTAAAAATCGATTGCTTTTTAATGTTATAACAATACGGCAGCCATCAGTCTGGGAAGACTATGGAGTTGTGTTCTAGGTGTTATTCATTCTGGTACAGTAGCGTGGGGTGTGGCTGGCCAGTCCCACACGGCAATGACAGACAGTGCCTATGGCAGAGGAGGGCACAGATGAAGGAAGTCTGACAATGCTGGTCTGTCTGTCTGCCTGGGCTGCAGCCTTTTTTCTCCTTCTCTTTGCCTCGTGCTGCTGAGCAAGTGTCTCTTCCAACTTGGAGAGACCTTTCTGCACAGTCTGTCTCCAGGCTGACCGCTCGAGGGCTGTTGCTTCCCAGTTGTTCTGGTTGATGTTCACGGCTTTTATGTCTGAGGAAGGTGGGGTACACCTATCCTATCTCTTCATAGTCTGCCTTCACACAGCTGCAGTTAGAATCCAAATATTCCTGGCACATTACCATTTACAAAAAAAAAGGTAAAGTAAAGAGCCATAACCTAAATGGGGGAAGTGGGGAAGGGGGGGAGGTGGGGGGGGTTTGGTGGGTAAAGGGGGGGAGGGGTAGCCTAGCGTTAGGGGTTTTTGCGCTCATCGGATTGACGGCCCCGGGTTCGACAAAAGAGGTCCCCGTTAAATTTTCCCGGAGCCGTGTTTTTTATAATTGTTTGATTGTATTGCATTGATTGCATTGAGTTGATTGTTACTAATGTATGTTTGCCCGTCGTTCCGACGATGACCCCAAAACAGCAGAGGGGGAGCTGTTTTTTTGGAAAGGGCAAAATTTGATTATAGGGGGAGATCCCTTGCCCGCATACCCCCATTTCCTGGCCATGGGCATAAGGACAGTCACGTTGGAGATCTCTCCAAAGGGCCAACCAGCCCCCGGGGCTGCAGCAATAAGGACTGTGCGAGTAAACCCCTAGTCAAGAGTCATGTTGAAACTAAAGACAACGTAAAGTGGAATTTCCATGAGTGGAAAGAAAGCCACGGGTCTACAGCCCCATTTTTGCTGTGTTCCCCCCGCTCAGGGTTTTAAAAATCAAAACGTGAAAGCCCAGGCGCTGAGTACTGTGAATCTTCATTTAAAGTTATTACATTTTGTTTTTAAAAAAATGTAATATATTAGTTGTGCTGTATTGTCTTGCATTTATTTTATTGTAACCATTAAGCCCGGAGGTTCTGGCTGCTCTCCCTGCCCGGGGAAGCGCGTCGCCACAAGAGCACGCCACCCATTTTTTCTTTTTTTTTTTCTTTTTTTCCCTTTTGATGTGAAATTTAATTCTTCGAGTGGCTTTTTTTTTTTCTGTGTAACTCACCGGGACAGACAATTTGTTGCCGCGCTGGGTGTATAACGTCAACAAAATGAGTATTGCAAGGGGCCCTCATTAGCGCTCATCCGAAAGACTGCACCCGACCACACCACCATTACTGGGGAGGGGGGGAAAGTTTCGGGTACAGACGGGGATCAAAACCCCCATCATCACTTGAACCCGGACTTTTCGTTTTCTGGCGGCGCGTTACCTCTAACCCCCGATCCTCCAGAGCATCATGCAGACCCACCCCCCGGAAAGTCCTTCAATGAATAGAAACCGGGGTCCTGTGTGGTTCGCGCGCACGCAGAACATTTTTGCGCACATGTTTTTTTTTTATTTATTTATTTTATTTTTTTATATGGGGAAAAGGGAATAAGCATTATGTGCTTTTTATAATTTTTTTTACATCAAGCCCCCGTGTGTAGCGTTTTTTGTAAATTCTTCATCTTTTCCCCACCGGAAAACACAATGGCCTACTCTTTCGAAAAGGGGAACGGTTTTAACTGTGCGCAAGATGTTCTGCTGCGTTCGCACACGGGGCCTGTTTTATATCCATCCAAGACTTTCGGGGAGGTGGACTCTGCACGATTTAACTCCCAGGGGGAAAAACCCCCTTGAACGGGAACAAACCCCGGGTAGATTGCGAGTGCAAGTTCTGCCCACTAGGCTATCCCGCCCCGTTAAAACCCTTTTTCCCATTTTAGAAAAGTGGGGGCCTTTTGGTCCCGGTGGGAAAAGATAACAACATCAAAAAAACACAACAACAAAACCCACCAAACACTATCCCCGCATGTTTCCCTGGTGTCGTTTTAGACATCACCCCAAGTAGAATAGGGCTACCTTAAAATCACATTCTCAACAATCTCCCAATTGGTAAAACCTGGGAGCTCTACCCCAAAAGAACGACCAAAGAAAAAAAAAGGAATAAAAAATTTAAATATAAAAAAAAAGGTAAAGGAGTCCCAAACCTTTAAGGTCGTAGGGGCGAGGCGCAGAGACCTCAGTTCTCTAAACTAAATTGGGGGCGGCGCCCATCCCTCTCCCTCCTGCTTTTTCCCCTTCCCGCCCCTAAAAGGGGAAAGGCCCCCTTTTTACAGGGGGTAACTGGGGGGAAGTACTGAAGCCGAGGCCGCAAACGGTCACCTGCCCAAGTGGAAACCCACGCTCGACGCTGCTTAACTTGGCTGGGGGAAAGCGGGGTGCTCCGCCATGACTATATTTTTTAAAAAATCCAAAAAACACAGGCCCAGCTGTAAATTGTAAAAATAATTATAAAAAAAAATTTGTTCACTATTTTTTTTTTTTTGGTCATAACTTTTAATCAACACGTGTCATTCAAACTGATGAAATTTAAAACGCAAGGCGACACGATTTTAAAATCGTGGGGCTTCCATTTTAGTATTTTGGGGGAAAAACCCCAACAACACACACACACACACACACACACACACCCCACACACACCCACACACACACACACACCACAAAACAACAACAAACCACACACACACACACGCACGCACGCACGCACCACACACCCCCCCCCACACAACATATTTCCCACAACCACCCCACACACAACCAAAGTACCCTCTGAAAATAAAAGTTTACTTTTCTTTGACTTTGACAGAGAGGGAGAGAGAGAGAGAGAGAGAGAGGAGAGGGAAGAGGAAAAAGAGAGAGAAGGAGAGAGAGAAAGAAAAAAGAGGGGGGAGAGGAGGGAAGAGGAGAGAGAGAAGAGAGGAGGAGAGAGAAGAGAGAGAAGAAGAGAGAAGAAAGAGAAGAAAACATCCAGGACGAAAAAACAGTCCTTCACATTCCAAATTTCCTTTATTTATCGACAAGAATCATTTCCCCAAAAGTCCCCCCCAAAATTTTTTCCCCCCCCCCGAAAACCCAATTTCCGAATATTCGCCAAAAAATTCCTCTTACATAAACACAGGCGCGCGGTAAAATTACCCAACCCACTTTTAATTTAGAAGGGGCAGAAAAACAAACTAAATGCGGCCCTTTTGGCAAGAAAAAAAAAATGGCGGCTGTTTAAAGGGCAGTCACTCGACACCTTCACGCGAGGGGGCCATGAAGGGGGATTTGTTTTTTAACACAGCTTTTCGAAAAGGCAAAGGGGGGGCCAAAAATTTGGGCCCGTTTATTTGATTTTTTATTTTGGGAAGAAATTTGGGGGGTTTTAATGGTCAATGCAAACAGCCCCTAAGAATCAAATTTTTGACCCGAATGTCATCACCCGGAAGGGGGAAACCCGGGGAAAAGTCATGAATAACATTAAAACATTTTAAATAAAATAAAAAAAATAAAAACGATAATGATAATAATGAAGGAATAAGAAGAAAAGAGGAGGAGGGAGAGGAGGAGGGGGAAAAAGAAGAAGAAAAACAATAATCGACACACGATGATGGATGATAATTATAATAATGATAGTAATAATAAAGTAAAAATGATGATTACGATAATACCACACCCCCCACCACCAAAAATAAAACTATACTACTAATAATAATAACAACAAAAACAAGAAAAAGATGCTGCTGTGATGACAATAAAGATGAGATGACGACACAACGACAACAAGCCACCAACCCCAACCCCCACCACCCCCCACCCCCACCACCACCCCAAATACTACACTACACTCCTCCTCCTCCCCCCTCCTCCCCCTTTTTCCCCTCCCCCCTTTCCCCCTCCCCCTTCTTTCCCCCTCCTCCTCCCCTCTTTTTCCCCCTCCTCCCCCTCCCTTCCTCCTCCTCCTCCTCCCTCTTCCTCCTCCCTCCCCCTCCTCTTCCTTCCTCCCCCCCTAATCTTTTCCCCCTTCCCCCTCCTCCTCTTCCTCCTCCTCCTCTTCCTCCCCCCTCCCCTCCTCCTCTTCCTCCCCTCCTTTTTTTTTTCCTCTTCCTCCTTCCCCCTCTTCCCCTCTTCCTCCCTTCCCCCCCTCCTCCTCCCCCCCCTCCTCCCTCCCTTTCCCCTCCCTTCCTCCTCCTCCCCCTCCCCCTCCTCCTCCTTCCTCCTCCCCTCCCTCCTCCTCCTCTTTTTTCCCTCCCCCTCCTCCCCCCCTTTCCTCCCCCTCCCTTCTCCTCCTCCTCCTTCCCCTCCCCCTCCTCCTCCCTCCTCCCCCCTTCCTCCTCCTCCCTCCCCTCTTTCCCCTCCTCCTCTTCCTCCTATTCCTCTTTTCCCCCTCCCCTCCCCTCCTCTTTCCTCCTCCTCCCCCCTCAATTCTTATTTTTTCGTTCCTCGGGTAGAGCTCCCAGGTTCACCAATGGGAATTTTTTGTGCATGCCACCGTTTTGGGACGGGGGCAGCTCAGTGGTTAAAAGGGATTCGCTTTCCCCAGCCAAGTTAACGCGTCGGCGTGGTTTCCACTTGGACAGTGACCGTTTGCGCCACGCCTTTGGTTCAGACAACCCCGATTCACGCAGCTGTAAATGCCTACCTTGCCCCTTTAGGGGTCGGGAAAGGTAAAGCCGAGGGAGAGGAGAGGGCGCCGCCCTCAATATGGGCCCCAGAGAAAGAGGTCTGGACGCCCGCTCCCCCACGCCTTATAGGGTTTTGGGACTCCTTTTTCCATTAAGGGAGACGCATTCCCCCCCGGGGGGTGGTGTCTAACAAGAACCCCTTGATGGGTTTGCTTGCTTGTTTGTTTGTTTTTCTCAAAAACTTGTCCTCCATTCCTACCGGCACGAAATGGGTATCCTTTTCCCAAAAAAGGGGGGCAGGTTTTTTAACGTTTGGGGAAGATGTTCGCGCCCCTCACATCGGGGCCTCTCCTGCCCCCTTTTCTTCTGTCTCTCCCCTGGCCTCTCTCTGTCTCTTCTCTTCTCTGCCTTCCCCCCTCTGCCTCTCTCTGCCTCTCTCTGTCTCTCTCTGTCTCCCTGCCCCCTCTTTCTGTTTTTCTCTTTGTCTCCTCTCCTCTTCTCTCTGTCTCTCTCTTTCTCCCCTTTTGCCTCCTCTGCTTTCCTCTCTACTCTCCCCTGTCCTCTCTTTCTCTCCTGTCCTCTTGCTCTTCCCTTTTTTGTCTCTCTTTTTCACCCCCCCTGCCTCTCTCTCTTTTTTTTCCCCCTCTCCTTTCCTCCCCTTTCTCGCTCTTTCTCTCTCTCCTCTTCGTCTCTCCTTCCCTTTTTCTGCCTCCTCTGCCCTTTTCCCCTGTCTCTCTCTCTCTGCCTTTTTTCTTCTCCCCTTCTGCCTCTCTTTTTTCTCTCTCTTTCTCTCTCTGCCTCTCTGTCTCTCTCTTTCTCTCTCTTTCTCTCTCTGCCTCTCTGTCTCTCTCTGCCTCTCTCTGTCTCTCTCTGTCTCTCTCTGCTCCTCTCTGTCTCTCTCTGCCTCTCTCTGTCTCTCTCTCTGCCTCTCTCTGTCTCTCTCTGCCTCTCTCTGTCTCTCTCTGTCTCTCTCTGTCTCTCTCTGTCTCTCTCTTTCTCTCTCTTTCTCTCTCTGCCTCTCTCTGTCTCTCTCTTTTCTCTCTCTGTCTCTCTCTTTCTCTCTCTGCCTCTCTCTGTCTCTCTCTGCCTCTATCTGTCTCTCTCTGTCTCTCTCTTTCTCTCTCTTTCTCTCTCTGCCTCTCTCTGTCTCTCTCTCTCTCTGTCTCTCTCTGTCTCTCTCTTTCTCTCTCTGCCTCTCTCTGTCTCTCTCTTCTCTCTCTCTGCCTCTCTCTGTCTCTCTCCGTCTCTCTCTGCCTCTCACTCTCTCTGCCTCTCACTCTCTCTGCCTCTCACTCTCTCTGCCTCTCTCTCTCTCTGCCTCTCACTCTCTCTGCCTCTCACTCTCTCTGACTCTCACTCTCTCTGCCTCTCTCTTTCTCTCTGCCTCTCTCTTTTTGTGTGTGTGTTGCCCTCTTTGTCTATCTCTTTCTCTCTCTCCTTTCCTTCTCTATCTCTCCCTTCCTGCCCTCGTTCTTCTCCCCCCCCCCCCCTCTCTCTCTCTCTCTATTCGCTTTTTTTGTTTTTTTTCTGTTTGTCTTCCCTCCCTCTCAACAAGTATCGTGTCAAGGGTAATTTCAGACAGGAACGGGTGCTTAGCTGCCAAACAACCGAGTTTTTGTGTGTTTGTTTGTTGTGTGTGTGTTTGTTTGTTGTGTGTGTGTGTTTGTGTGTGTTTTTTGTTGTTGTTGTTGTGTGTTTGTTTTCTTTTGGTTTGCTGTGTGTGTGTGTGTGTATGTGTGTGTGTGTGGTGTGTGTGTGTGTGTGTGTGTGTAGTGTGTGTGTGGTGTGTGTTTGGTTTTTTGTTTGTTTGTTTTGTTTGTTTTGCTTTGATTTGCTATGTGTGTGTGTTGTGTGTGTGTGTGTGTGTAGTGTGTGTGTGTGAGGGGGGAGGGGGGTTGTGGTATGTTTTGTGTGTGTGTTGTGTGTGAGTGTGTGTGTTTTGTGTGTGGGTGTGTGTGTGGTGTGTTTGTTTTGTTTTATTTTGTTTTGCTTTGCTTTGCTTTGTGTGTGTGTGTGTGTTTGTGTGTGTGTGTGTGTGTTTGAGTGTGTGTTTGTGTGTGTGTTTGTATGTGTGTGTGTGTTTGTGTTTTTTCTTCTTCTTTGCTTTGTTTGTTTTGTGTGTTTGTGTGTGTGTGTTTGTGTGTCTGTGTGGTGTGTTTTGTTTGTGTGTGTGTGTGTGTGTGTGTGTTGTGTGTGTGTGTGTGTGGTGCGTGTGTGTGTTGTGGTGTATTTTTTTTTGTTTTGCTTTGCTTTGTGTGTGTGTGTGTTTGTGTGTGTATTTGTTTGTGTGTTTGCTTGTTTGTTTTGGTTTGGTTTGCTCTCTGTGTGTATGTGTGTGTGTTTGTTTGCATGTGTTTGCTTGTGTGTGTATATGTGAGTATTTTTTTGTTTGTGTGTGTATGCGTTTGTGTTTTTTAATTTTTTATTTTTGTCTTTTATTTCGAGGATAATGAAATAAGCACTCATGTGCTTTTTTCTTCTTTTTTTTTACATCCAGTCCCCGTGTATGTGTGTGTGCGCGCGCGTGCGTGCCTCTGTGTGTGTGTGTGCGTGTGTGCGTGCGTGTGTGTGTGTATGTTGTGTATGTGTGTGTGTTGTGTTGTTGTTGTGTGTGTGCGTGCGTGTATGTGTGTGTGTGTGTGCGTGTGTGTGTGGGTGTGTGTGTGTGTATGTGTGTGTGTTTGTTTTGCCAGTAGAAAGCTGTCACGCTTGCTGCATACCGGTGCTGCCTCCATAAACTACACCTCGTTGAAAATTGACCCCCCCGGAGAGAAACAAGGCTGTTTGTGCGCTGCAAGCCAAGGTTTGGCTGTTGTGGGGGGGGGGGGGGGGGGGGGGGGGGAGATGTGGGGGGGGGGGTATGGTTATTACTCATACCGTGAGGTTTCTGTGTGTTCATACATCATCGCTATTATGGAACGAAAGAAAGAAAGAAAAGAGGATTTTCATTGTGGCGATGATGCTGTCTGTCTGTCTGTCTGTCTCTGGGTCTGTCTGTCTTTCTATGCATGTCTCTCTGTGTCTCTCTGTGACTCTGTCTGTCTGTCTCTGTTGACTCTCTCTCTGTCTCTCTCTGTCTCCGTCTCTCTCTCTCTTTTCTGTCTCTCTCTGTCTGTCGTCTCTGTCTCTCTCTCTCTTACACACATAGTATTTATGATATCATGTATTGTATTGTTCACATTCCCCTTCATAAGGGCTGAGGCCTATTTGAATAATCATCTCTCTCTCTCTGTGTATCTCTCTGTCTCTGTCTGTCTGTCTCTCTCTCTCTGTCTCTCTCTCTCCAGATGGCTGGATGTATAAAAAAAAAAGCGAACTACTGCTTATTCTTGAATAAAAAGTTTTCAAAGTTTTTCTCTCTGTGTGTCTCTGTCTGTCCTGTCTCTCCCTCTCTCTCCCCCCCCCCCTCTCCTCTCCTCTCCCCTTTCTCTCCCCCACTCTCTCTCCCACCTCCTCTCCCCCCCTCTCTCACTCCCTCCCTCTCTCTCCCCCCCTCTCTCTCTCATCCCCCCTCTCTCTCCACCTCTCTCTCCCCCCTCTCTCTCCCCCCCCTCTCTCTCCCCCCTCTCCTCTCTCTCCCCTCTCTCTCCCCCCTCTCTCCTCCCCCCCTCTCCCTCTATCCCCTCTCTCTCTCCCTCTCTCTCTCTCCTCTCTCTCCTCCCCCTCTCTCACCCCTCTCTCTCTCCCCCTCCTCTCCCCCCCTCCTCTCTCTCCCCCTCTCTCTCCCCCATCTCTCTCTCCCTCTCCCCTTTCACCCCTCTCTCTCCTCCCATCTCTCTCACCTCTCTCTCTCTCCCCCCTCTCTCTCTCCCCCCCTCTCTCTCTCTCTCCCTTCTCTCTCTAGATGATGAGATGAGACTATAAACGGGAAATCAGAGTGCGAACGCACGCAGAACATGTGGCAATACACGTTTCAAACCTTTGCCAGACAGGCAAACTGTCGTGTCGCATGTGCAAAAACCTCACCACTGGCAAAGCTCGGAGCTGTAACCGAGGTATGCGCTGAGAGAGAGAGACAGAGAGAGGAAGAGAGAGAGAGAGAGAGAGAGAGAGAGAGGGGAGAGAGAGAGAGAGAGGAAGAGAGAGAGAGAGAGAGAGAGAGAGGAGAGAGAGAGTGAGAGAGAGAGACAGACAGGGAGACAGAGGGACAGACAGAGAGACAGAGAGAGAGAGAGACAGAGAGAGAGACAGAGAGACATAGAGAGAGAGAGACAGAGAGAGACAGAGAGACAGACAGAGAGAACTCGAACTCAAATATTTTGATGAGGGTAAATGGATAAGCAGGGGCTTCTTTACACCAGGCCCTCATGGGGAAAAAAGAGAGACAGAGGACGGGAGGCAGAAAGAGAGGAGGGGGAGAGAGAGAAGAGAAGGAGAGAGAGAGAGAGGGGAGGAGATGAGAGAGAGGAGAGGGAGAGAGGGAGAGAGAGAGAGAGAGACAGAGAAGGAGAGAAGGAGAGAGAGAGAGAGAGGGAGAGGGGAGAGAAGGAGAGGAGAGAGACGAGACAAGAGGCAGAGGAAGACGAGAGGAGAGAAGAGAGAGAGGCAGAGGGGGAGAGACAGAGAGGCAGAGCAACAGAGAGGAGGGACAGATACAGAGAGAGGGACAGACAGACAGAGACAGAGAGAGACAGAGAGAGGAATGAATTTAAACGAGTCTTTATTTTTCAAGGTTAACAGAATAAGCATAGGCATTCTTTTTTTTTCATCCGGCAGGGGATTTTCAACAAAACAAAGGGGAAAAAACCAAAAAAAAAGAAAAGAAAAAAAAAAAAGAAAGGAAGAAAAAAGAAAAACGGGGGAAAAGGCGGACGAAAAAGACAGAGACAGAAAAAGAGGAGAGAGAAAAAAGAGAGGGGAAAACAAAGAAGGGAAAAGGAACAAAGAGAAACAAAAAAAACAGAAGAAAAGGAGAAGAGAAAAGAGAGAGACAAAGAGAGACAGCGACGGGGAGAAAAGGACAAGAGAGAAAAGAAAAAAGGACGGAAGGGAGAAGGAGAGGAGGAAGAGGAGAGACCAACAGCAGAGAGAAGGAAGAAAGAAAAACAAAAAAAACGGGGGGAGTGAAGCAGGATGAGACACCAAGAAGGAGAAAGAAAAGGGGAGCGGA
This sequence comes from Rapana venosa, assembly GCA_028751875.1. Classification (NCBI taxonomy): domain Eukaryota; kingdom Metazoa; phylum Mollusca; class Gastropoda; order Neogastropoda; family Muricidae; genus Rapana; species Rapana venosa. Next base: position 30,357,459 of record CM054162.1, read on the forward strand.
AAGCCCCAGAAAAACCCAGGGAAAATAAGGAAGAGACAGGCAAAGCAACAGGGGGTGATGAGATGAGAGGAAAAGAGAAAAGGGAAGAGAAGGAAAGGAAGAGCGAGGGAAGGGACGGAAGAGGAAGACGGGGGGAAAAGAGGGAACGAAGACAAAAGAACCGGAAAAGGGAGAGAAAAAAAAATAAAAAAAAAAAAAAAAAAAACAAAAAAAAAGAAAAAGAAAAAAAAAAAAAAAGAAAAAAAAAAAAGGAGAATAAAAAAAATTAAAGAAAAAAGGAAAATAAACAAAAAAATTTTTTTTTTTTAAAAAAAAATTTTTTAAAAAAAATTTTTAAGGGGTAAAAGCAAAAAAAAAAAGGGATTTTTAAAAAAAAAAATTTTTTTAAAAAAAGGAAGAAAAAAAAATTTTTGAACGAGTTCGAACCCGGTCAGCAGATCACGAGCGTCCTCTACTATCCCCCCAGGCTATCCCGCCCCCGAGGGAGTGATGAGGGACACAAACCACACAACCACACCACAACACACACACACACACACCACACAAAATACACCAACACAACACACAACCACACACACACACAACACACACACAAACACACACACACATTCGTCAAATATCCTCAGAGTAAAACAGACTTTAAAATTGAAGACAACAAAACAACAAAAACACACATACCATACACAAACACACACATAACACCACACACAACCACACAACACACACACACACCAACGCACACAACAACACACACGCACACACACCCCACCAACAACACACACACAAAAACACCCACACACACACCCCGGGGGACAGGAAGCCTAGGGGTTTAGAACATTGCGTGCAAATCTGACCCCCGGGTTCGATTCCCTTAAAGGGGATTTTTTCCCCCTGGATTTAACATCATACAAAACTCCACTCCCCCCCCAAATCCTTGGTTTGAGACTATAAACGAGGCCCCGTGGCAAACGCACGCAGAGCATTGGCGCACACGTTAAACCTTTTCCCGTTTTGTAAGTTAGCCCATTTTGTGCAGGGGAACAGATGACAAAATTCAAAAATCCGCATAAACGGGGACGGGTTTAAAAAAAGCACATAAAGTGCTTATTCCATTATCCTCGATTAAAAGAATAAAAGAAAAAAAGAAAACTCCTACACACACAACACCCCACAGAACCCCAACAACCCAAACCGTGAGCAACTACCATACACCCCCACATTTTTCTTTTTTTCTCTCTCAAAACACCACACATAAACGTCAGACACAACCACAATCTTTCCCCCCCTCGCGAACAAAAAAAAACCAAACAACCCCCAACACAACAACACACACACAACCACACACAAAAAACACACACCACACACACAAAAAACACAACAACACTCCTTTTCTCTCCCTTCGCGCGCGCGCAACACAAACACCTTCTCAATCTACACCCACTCCCTTAACACACCCCCTCTAAAAACCACACACACACTCCCTTCACACACACCCCACCCCCCTTGCAAGGATTCAAACCACACAACCCTAAAATGCAGCTGCGCCCTTATATCCCACGGAAAGAAATAAAAAAAGGGGAAAAAGAAAGCAAAAAAAAGAGAGAAGAGAGAGGAGAGGAGAAGAAAAAGAGAGAGAGGAAGAGGAGAGGAGAAGAGAGGAGAGGGGGGGGGGGGTGAAGAATAAAATCAATAACTCGAAGTAGGGACGGAAGGGGACAAGGATGAGGGGGGGGGAGGGGAGAAGACGAAGAAAAAAGGAAGAAGATACTTGGAGAAAGAGAAAGACAAGGACAGGGGGATGGAGAAAGGAAAGAGATTTATTTTATTTTTTTATTAATTCTTTTATATTTGGGGTAATGGGAATAAGCACTTTCGCTTTTTTTATCCCTCCCCGTGTTATGCGGGTTTTGTAAAAATTTTTTATTGCTGTTTCCCCCCAGCACCAATGGCCTTCTTCCCAAAAAGGGGAAGGGGTTTTTTAAAGTTTTCGCAAATGTTGTTTTTGCGTTCGCACTCGCGACCTCGGGTTTTTATTTCATCGAAGGACTTTTGGGGAGTGGGCTTTAAAAGAGATTCGACATACATAAAGACAGACAGAGAGACAAGTTTCAACCACTACCAATGTGATCAGTGACACCCCCCTTGCCCTACAAGTGTAGGCCTATCTCAGGGGTAGTATACCCAATTTTTTATTACTACTATAAGAATGAGGTCCTAAGGGGTCACTGTCCCATCTCCCCCCTCTTTGTTCATCCCCCAATTTTTTTTGTTCTTTCTTTGCTGTTTTCCTTTTTTTTTTCTTCACCCCCCCCCCGCAAAACCCTTTTTGTCTATTTTTTTGTTTTCTCCTGCTTTCATTTTTGTTATTTTTTTTTTCATTTTACCCCTTTATGTTTCCTATTCCTTCTTTATTTAATTTTCAATTCCTTCCCCCCTCAATTTTTCACCCAAATGTGCTGAATCAGACCCCAGTCTAACTGTCGAAATGCCCCCCGACTGCGTCCCATGCCAAAAGTCATCCAGTTGATGGCATGATGCATTTAAGGACACAACCTTTGGGGAACACAAGGGTCAAAGCAGTGTGGTCAATGTGGCCACACATCCCCGGTGATTGTGGACCCAAACTGTCAAAACCATGGTATGCGTTTTCTTGTAGATGTCACCTGCGTGCTTTTTTGTATGAAAGATTAAAATTGAAAAGATTGGCGATATTAAGTTTGCCAAACTCTGCACAACCCCTTTATTTACAAAAGGAGCCGGATGACGTTGTGTGATAGCCCTTATTCAAAAACAAAATTAATACATTAACCATTAAACCCCGTGGTGTAGGGCACAACAAACGTCCCCCTCCTGGGCCAAACCCATCATATCCCAAAAGGTTTTCATGGCCCAACTCACTTTTTACGTTTTCCCCCGTTGCTTTTGGCTTTCCCCTTTTTTCTTTTTTGGGGTTCCGTGCATGTGTTTTTGATTGACTTGGGGCTTTCGGGGGGATGGAATACTTCCACCGTGTCTGTGTATGGTCCCATGTCTTCTTTCCCGATCCGTAGAGGGCTTCATTGGAGATCTTTTCGGCCAAAAAAACCGGGAAAATTTTCCGGAGGCTATGGTTGGAAGGATGAAATTTGGGGAAGATCGTTCGTATCCTCCAGCCTACAAAAACCCTACAGGAGCGTAAACAAAACAGCTTAAACCAAACGCAAAAAGTTAAGGAGCAGTTTTCAACCAGCACCCAAAACCCAAAAAAGAGGTTGCCCAAATTTGCAGGTGTTCAAATTTAGAAAAACCCCCCCCCCCCCCCCCCTGCAACAGGATTGCTCGTATGGGGGTAATCTAATTTTGCCCCGTACATAATTTTTGTTGTTTTTGTTTGTTTATTTATTAGTTATTTATTTATTCTTTTTTGGAGAAAAATGGGCCTGGGGGGGGTAGCTAAAGGGGATTTAAAACCTTTTTTTTTCCATATACATAAAGTGACCCTTGTATAAGGATATATTATTCCTTAGCAGACAAGGGGGCAACAAGGGAAAGCTTGTTTTAAAAACCCCCCCCATGGTAAATTATTTTTACATTGTTTTTTAATAAGACAAACGATTTTTCATTTAAAAATTTTAAAACGGTCACGTTTTCCCAATAAAAAAAAAGGGAAGCAAGAAGGTAGGGTTTAGGACAGGAACAGACAGGTAATAGGTAGGTAGGAGGTTGAGGTAGTAGGCAGTTGTTCCGGTAAAAGTTCTGGTAGGTTGGAAAAAGGAGAAGGTATGAAAGAAAGAGGTTTGGTAGGTAATGACGATGATAGAAGAGGAGATAAATAGATGAAAAGAAGAGAAGGGGAGGGAAGTAGAATTAGAGAAAGGATGAAAAAGAGGAAGATAGATAATGAGGACGGGATTGTAGGGAAAGGGGGTAGATTTAATAAAAAAGGTAGATAGATAGGTTTAAAATAGATGAAAATAGGGAGGTAGATAGACAGACAGACAGATAATAGAACTATAACACAGATATTTTTTAAACAAACCACTGAAATCAAAACAAAATCTCTTGTTCCGTGGGTTTTTTTGGGGGGTACTAAGAGTGTGACATTTGGGGCCTCGATTATTGTTCATCCCAAAAAACTATTTCCCAGACCACCCCCCCAGGGGGTGAATTTGCTAGATGCTGGGGAGGGGGGGGGGGGGTTTTTTAGTTCAACAGAAAACAAAACAACAAAACAATAAAAAAAATAAACAACCAACCCCAAAAATAAAGATATAAAAAAATTAATATAAATAAAAATAAAAAAAAATAAACAACAGACACAATATAAAACAATACTGTAATACAATACCCAACCAAAAATACAATAAAAAACAAAACATAAACAAAAAAAAAAAAACAGCAAACACAAAAAACAAATACAGTAA
>CM054162.1:30366861-30374361 GCA_028751875.1 Rapana venosa
GTGTGTGTGTGTGTGTGTGTGCGTGCGCGTGCGTGTTTGTGTGTGTGTGTGTGTGTGATTAAGTGAGTGTGTGTGTGTGCGTGCGTGCGCGTGCGTGTTTGTGTGTGTGTGATTAAGTGAGTGAGTGTGTGTGTGTGCGTGCGTGTGAGTGAGTGAGTGTGAGTTAGTGTGTGTGTGTGTGTGTGTGTGTGTGCGTATGCGTGCGTATTGCAGCGTATACTACATTTAACACTGCATAATTATATTTCTATGAATGAAATTCGGGTTGCTCTCTCCAGAGAAAACGTGTTGTGTGTGTGCGCGCGCGCGTGTGTGTTTGTGTGTTGTGTGTGTGTGTGTGAGTGTGTGTGTGTGTGTGTGTGTGTGTGTGTTTGTGTTTCTATGTGTGTGTTTGTATGTGTGTGTGTGTGTTTGTATGTTTTTTGTGTGTGTTATGTGTGTGTGTGTTTGTATGTATATGTGTGTGCATACACGTAGATACCTGTAAACACACATTCATAAGCTTGCCTGTCTGTCTGTCTGTCTGTCTGTCTGTCTGTCTGTCTGCGTGTTTGAACAGAAGTTTTCGTACTTACATTAGTTTTAAAAAAATGTTCTAGATTGTGAACCACTTTATATCTTTTTAATATTGGTAAAAACAAAAATTCATCAAAACCACTATTACCATATTTTTTCTCTTATTCTCCATATTCAAATAAAAAGGTAAAGGTAAAGGTGTCCCATAACCTATAAAGTCGTAGGAGAGCGAGGCATCAGAGACCTCAACTTCTCTAGGGGCCAGCATATTGAGGGCGGCGCCCATCTCCTCTCCCTCGCTGCTTTACCTTCCCTGACCCTAAAGAGGGCAGGTACCCATTGACAGCTGGGTGAACTAGGGAACTATACTGAAACCAAGGCGCGCAAAAAACGGTCACCCATCCAAGCGGTAACCACGCTCGATGCTGCTTAACCTTAGCTCGGGGAAAGCGAGTGCTCCGACCACTGAGCTATCCCGTCCCCCAATTTATATTCTTTTAAGATTAGCGGACATTTTACCACCATTATTACAATCTTCTTTTTTTATATTATATATATATTTTACTTCTCTATGTTCAAATAACCGTTCTACACACCTTGCCCCTCAAAACGGCATTTTCTCAAAGTGTTAGCCTCCAAAGGTTAACGCAGATTGATTTCAAATCTTTTAGCATCTGCGACACATGACTACAATTGCCTGATTTCCATCCTTCAGTTGTTTTTTTTAAAATTAATTTTTCGTTCCTCGGCTAGAGCTCTGAGGTTCACCAATGGTGAGATCTTTGCGTGTGCGACCATACTCTCCCCCGCCATTTAGGTAACTGCATTCCGGCTTCGGGGATGGTGTTTATGCTGAATTGTCATCCGTTCCTCCCGGCACAAAACAAAGGCCTACTCTTCTGAAACACGGAACAGGATAGGGACAGCCTGGTGGTTACAGCGATGTATTCGTGATCTACTCACCCGGGTTCCATTCTCGTTCAAGGGGATATTATTTTTCCTCTGGAGTTTAACATCAGTGCAGACTCCACTCTCCCCCCAAAAAGTCCTTCGGATGAGACTATCAACCGAGGCCCCGTGTGCGAACGCACGCAGAACATCTCTCGCGCACACGTTTAAAACCCGTTCCGCTTTTCGGAAGAGTAGGCCATTGTGTGTCGGTGGGAACGGATAAACAAAATTTACAAAACTGCATACACAAAGGGACTGGATGAAAAAAGGACATGAGTGCTTATTCCATTATCCTCGAAATAAAAGAGTAAAATAAAAAAAAACCCAAATAAAAACGTGTGCGCAAGATGTTCAGCATGTGTTTTGGCACACACGGCCTCGGGTTTATAGTTTTATCCGAAGGACTTTTGATATTCAGTTCGGGTTTTTTAATCGTCAAACTGGGAAGAAAGGGCGAGGCTGAGAGGGAGGGGGGGAAGGGGGATTGAACCCAGAACCTCACGCTTTACTTGTTAGGCAGGTGAACGTCTTAACCATCCTGCCACTTTCCTTCTTGTCCTGAGTGGGTCGGTGGTCTAGAGGTAACGCGCCTGCCTTGAAAGCGAAAAGTCCGGGTCGGTAGTGTGCGGTGGTTCGATCCCCGTTTGGGCCCAAAACTTCCCCCCCTCCCCCCCATCCTTCAAGACCATGAGTGGTGGTCTGGGTGCTTGTCTTTCGGATGAGACGATAAACCGAGGTCCCGTGTGTGATACAAAATTATTCAGCGCACGTAAAAGAACCCCACGGCAACAAGAGAGTCGTCCCTGGCAGAATTCTGTAGAAAAAAAAGCCACTCTGATAAGGAAACAAATACAGTTACAGACAGGGAAAAGAAAAAAAAAGGGTGGCGCTGCTATTGTGGCGACGCGCTTTCCCCGGGGTAAAGCAGCCCCGAATTTCACGCAGAGAAATCTGTCGTGACTTAAAGTGATATGAAAATGAACATGATGTTCACATAAGTTAACATCAGTGCAGACTCCACTCTCCCCAAAAGTCTTTCCTGTGAGACTATAAACTGAGGTCCCGTGTGCGAACGCACGCAGAACATCTTGCGCACACGTTAAATCCTGTTCCGCTTTTCGTAAGAGTAGGACATTGTGTGCCGGTGAGAACAGATGACAAAATTTACAAAACCGCATACACACGGGGACTGGATGTAAAAAAGCACATGAGTGCTTACTCCATTATCCTCGATAAAAAAGAATAGAAAAAAAATATATATAGCGTTTTTACCTTTGGCCGTTAAAGGTTTGCGGAGGTGAGGGGGTGGGGGGGGGGGGGGGTAGATTCATTCTGAATGGTCACTCATTGTTTCCTAGCATTTTGTGCTACAGTGTATGGAAAAGCCAGTGTCTTTTTGCAGAAAAGGCCAGCTGAATGCATTGATAATATCTTGTGTGCTTTTTTTGGTGTAAATGTTACGATTTAGTTGTACTTTTTCTGCGATGTGTGTGTGTGAGAGAGAGAGATGGGGGAGGGGAGAGAGACAGAGAGGGAGGGAAGGGAGAGAGAGACAGAGAGAGAGACAGAGCGAGCGAGCGAGCGAGAGAGAGAAAGAGAGAGAGAGAGAGGAGAGAGAGAGAGAGAAGAGAGAGAAGAGAGAGAGAGGAGAGAGAGAGAGAGAGACAGACAGACAGACAGACAGACAGACCGACAGACAGACAGACAGACAGACAGACAAAACTGGCTGTATGCGCAAAAACCTCACTATTGGCAAACCTCAGAACGAAATCAAAGAAAGATGTCCTTCAGTCTCTCTGACTACTGTTTGCTGGATCGTGTATTCATGTCCACATTTGTGTACACATGTGAAACGTGGACCATAACAGCAGACGTTGAAAGAAGAAAAGGAGATGAGGTAAAGGTAAAAGGTAAAGGAGTCCCATAACCTATAAGGTCTTAGGGGAGCGAGGCGTCAGAGTACTCACTTCTCTAGGGCCAGCATATTGAGGGCGGCGCCCATCTCCTCTCCCTCGCTGCTTTACCTTCCCTGACCCTAAAAGAGGGCAGGTACCCATTTACAACTGGGTAAACTGGGGGAACTGTACTGAAGCCAAGGCGCGCAAACGGTCACCCATCCAAGTGGTAACCACGCTCGACGCTGTTTAACTTGTCTGGGGGAAAGCGAGTGCTCCGACCACTGAGCTATCCCCTGCTTTCAAAAACTCCTTGAAATCTCACACAGAGATCACATCACTAATGAGGAAGTGAAAACCCAGAATCAAAAACGCCATTGGACCATTTGAAGATCTCCTGACTTCAGTTTAAAAAAAAAAAGAAGCAAACTAAAGTGGTTCGGGCACGTCAAACGAACATCTGGACTGGCCAAGACTGTTGTCCTACAGGGAACAGTACAAGGAGGGAGACAAAGAAGAGGCAGACAGAGAAAACGATGGGAAGACAACATCAGAGAGTGGAGGACTGGCCTTGAGTGGAACGAATTGCTACGGAAAGCAGAGGACCGCGGTGAGTGGAGGAAGCTGGTTGCAAAATCTTCAGTGTTGGCCCCCATGGTCTACGGGATAAAAAGGCGTAGGAATGTAAGGACCATTCATTCTTCCTTTCTTCTTTCTTAGTTGTTTTTCTGTACGGCACACAGAATGTCTGTACAACAAAGGGCTTTCTTACACACTCAACCATCGCAAAAACGAAAAAAAAAAATAATGGGTGGCGCTGTTCTTGTGGCGACGGCGCTCTCCTCAGGCAGAACAGCTCAAATATCACGCAGAAAAATCTGCCGTGACTTAAAGCGGTAGGGTAGGCTTGACTCGCACAGTCCTTGATATGTGCTGCAGCCCTGGGGGCTGGTTGGCCTTTGGAGAACATCTCCAACGCTGACTGTCCTTATGCCCACTTGGCCGAGAAAGTGGGATGTGCTGTGGGCAAGGCATCTCCACTATAATCAAATTTCTGCCCAGTTTCCAAAACAGCAGCTGCCTCCTCTGCTGTTTTGGAGGTCATCGTCAAACACGACGGACAAACATACATATATACAATACATTGCCATCTTGGGGAAAGGGAAATCACTCTCTTTGGTGGGTCAAGATGCAGAGAAGCAGTAGTCGCCCCTATGGTCATTTTCTTTCCATTAAAAGCCAGACAGGGCAGGGTGGGGAGGGGGAGGAGGGGAGGGGGGGGGGGGCGGCGGCAAGGGTTTATAGAGAAAGATACACACTGCAGTTCTTGTTGGACGTTCCCCAGCTTAGCTTTATATGTGAGAGTGAGCAAGATTGTGCGTGCAACCGTCTCAGTCGTGACATTGAGGAAACTAAATGAGACTGTACACTGGGAATCTGTACATTTGGGAATCTAAGTGAGACTGTACCCTGGGAATTTGTACATTTGGGAATCTAAGTGAGACTGTACACTGGGAATTTGTACATTTAAGAATCTAAGTGAGACTGTACACTGGGAATTTGTACATTTAAGAATCTAAGTGAGACTGTTCACTGGGAATTTGTACATTTAGGAACCTAAGTGAGACTGTACACTGGGAATCTGTACATTTAGGAACCTAAGTGAGACTGTACACTGGGAGTTTGTACATTTAGGAACCTAAGTGAGACTGCACACTGGGAATCTGTACATATGAGAATCTAAGTGAGACTGTATACTGGGAATTTGTACATTTAGGAACCTAAGTGAGACTGTACACTGGGAATTTGTACATTTAGGAACCTAAGTGAGACTGTACACTGGGAATTTGTACATTTAGGAACCTAAGTGAGACTACACTGGGAGTTTGTACATTTAGGAACCTAAGTGAGACTGTACACTGTATGCTTTTCTGTTCGGGGATTTTCTTTTTCGTTCCTCGGCTAGAGCTCAGAGGTTCCGTGTGATGCGGTTTTGCGTCTGCGACCGTTTTTGCCCCATCACGAAGGTAGCCGTATTCTAACTTCGGGTTGCTTCTCCAGTTCAAATTGGACAGAAATACTTTAAACCGACTGTCCCCAATACAGGACTTACCTATGTGTAGGCGACGATTACTTTTTTCTTTCTAAAAGGCCAAGATATGCACCGCAATTTTATGCCAACTTTAATCAATGTACTTTAAAGAAGAACGACACTCTTTACAGTAAGGAAAAAAAAAGTAGTGGAGGAATCAGGAGGTATTCATCAATTACAGCTTTTCTATCACGGGTCCAAGCAAATAAAAACTATAACAGAACAAAGACATAACAATACCTTCCAATGACAGCATTTGAAGCATATACTTAAAAAAAACAAACAATGGCTTTGACTTGAGCTGACTCAAAGGTAGCCGTCAGCGCCTGGGCTTTATCACAGTTCTTGATTAAACCATTGACGCTGGGGGCAACAACAGCAAAGTGAGAGGCTGTATGACCAGCGGCTTTCTTTCCCACTCATGGAATTCCACTTTACAGCTTAGTCTTTAGTGATCGACTCTGACTCTGACTAGGAGGCTTGACTCGCACAGTCCTTATGTGCTGCAGCCCTGGGGGCTGGTTGGCCTTTGGAGAACATCTCCTACGCTGACTGTCCTTATGCCCACTTGGCCGAGAGAGTGGGGATGTACTGTGGGCAAGGCATCTACACTATAATCAAATTTCTGTCCAGTTTCCAAAACAGCGCTGCCTCCTCTGCTGTTTTGGAGGTCATCGTCGGACACGACGGACAAACATACATACTTGACTCAAATTTGGGCTCCTGGATAAATCTCCGTCAGAGGTCCCGGCGGTGTCCCATAACCTATAAGGTCGTAGGGGAGCGAGGCGTCAGAGACCTCACTTCTCCAGGGGCCAGCATATTGAGGGCGGCGCCTGTCTCTTCTCCATCGCTGCTTTACCTTCCCTGACCCTAAAGAGGGCAGGTAACCCATTTACAGCTGGGTGGACTTGGGGACTGTACTGAAGCCAAGGCGCGCAAAACAGTCACCCATCCAACTGGTAACCACGCTCGATGCTGCTTAACTTGGCTGGGGGAAAGCGAGTGAGTACTCCGACCACTGAGCTAAGCTAACCAGCCGGTGATAATGAAGTCTTTAAAAAAAAGCTTTGAGCACATTGACTTTGCAATAATTGAAATAATTTCAAATGATGATAGTGCAGTCCGCATAAGTATAAAACAAAATAACAACAACAATAGCATTCAGCAATCAAGGTAGATGACATTATCATGATTATCATCCACGCAGTACCTACTTTTCCAGACAACTGTTTTGGAGACAGCAGAGTATGTTTTGTGTGTGTGGAAAAGATGTACCTCTTTTTGCTTCATAACCCCAAAAAATACTGTAACCCGTTCATTTCTTTATCGTCTGCTTGCTTCTGTACTAAGAGTGATTATGCGTGTGTGTGTGTGTCATTATCGTAAGAACACAAGCGATGGGAAAATAATGGTCTTTTTCATATGTCTGGCGCTGATGTTACAACACTCTGTTTGTCTCAACTTCGGAATCAGCAGTGATCCCATTTTGACCTAGCTTCATTAAAAACTCCCCTCTCTCTCTCTCTCTCTCTCTCTCTCTCTCTCTCTCTCTCTCTCTCCTCTCTCTCTCTCTCTCTCTCTCTCTCTCTCTCTCTCCTCTGTGTGTGTGTGTGTGTGTGTGCGTGCGTGCGTCCGTGTAAAAATATCCACCATACGGTGAAATTATGTCACTGACGGCAAAACTATCCCTCCTACGGCGAAATTATATGATTGATCTGAACAAATATTTATCATACGGCAAAATTATGTGATTGACGTGAAAAAATATTTATCATACGGCGAAATTATGTGACTGACGTGAAAAAATATTTATCATACGGTGGAAATTATGTGACTGGCGTGAAAAATATTTATCCTGCGGCAAAATTATGTGACTGTCGTGAAAACTATCCATTATATGGCAAAATTATGTGACTGACGGCAAAACTATCCGTCATACGGCGAAATTATGTGACTGACGTAAAAATTTTTTTCTCATACGGCGAAATTATGTGATTGACGTGAAAAATATTTTTCCTGCGGCAAAATTATGTGACTGACGTG
>CM054162.1:30379361-30384361 GCA_028751875.1 Rapana venosa
CGTAGGGGAGCGAGGCGTCAGAGACCTCAACTTCTCTAGGGGCCAGCATATTGAGGGCGGCGCCCATCTCCTCTCCCTTGCTGCTTTACCTTCCCTGACCCCTAAAGAGGGCAGGTACCCATTTACAGCTGGGTGAACTAGGGGACTGTACTGAAGCCAAGGCGCGCAAACGGTCACCCATCCAAGTAGTAACCACGCTCGATGCTGCTTAACCTTAGCTAGGGAAAAGCGAGTGCTCTGACCACTGAGCTATCTACGTAATCAAAGTACAGCGAAAATCATTAACATATGTTTGCAACAATATACGTTCTGTCATGAACACACCATCAAACCGTCAAGAGTGGGAAAGGAAGAAGAGGGTAGAGGGAGGGAGGCAGAGGTACCGAACCAACTCAACAGTCCCAGTGTGCAGCTAAGAATTCCTGTGCAGTGTCTAGGGTTCGAGTCTATGTGTGTTGCCAGCCAAAGGAAACAGCGATGAAATCCGATGTTACGCGCGCTAATCATTGCTCACATGTCCTGGGTGGTATGTGTGTTGTTGTTGATGATAATGTGAATAATGTAGGCCTCTCTCTCTCTCTCTCTCTCTCTCTCTCTCCCCCTCTCTCTCTCTTTCTCCTCCCCCCCCCCCCCTCTCTCTCTCTCCTCTCTCTCCAGTAGCTCAATGTAGGACTGTAAACGTTCAGCATGTTAACGCTTCGGCTGCACACCTGTATTTATTTGGGGGTCACGTAGTATCTTGTATAGAGTGCGAGTGGGAAAAAAATGTTGGTAATTTTCACATATTTTTTTAAAGCATGAACAAATGGACTGTGCACTTGTTTTTTGGGATTGAGGACATAGAGCAATACCAGGTAGTCACGAGAAAGTTGGAAATAACCATCAAATGAGGTTTGCCTGTATTCCTACAGCGTTGACCCCGCGCATGCATATTGCGGTAAGGAAGCTAGCAGACGACAAAGGACTGAAGGCGTACAGTGTTTGCTGAAAAATTAAAAAATGTCAAACCTACCAAATTTGTTCAAAATCACATGAGTTTTGAGTCAGAGGCACAAAAAGTGGTGTTTATTTCTGTGGATGCCTTAGTACGTGCGGTATGAATATAAGAGTCACATAAAAAACAGAAGGAAAAGAGTGATTTTTTAATACTGCAGCCTTCGTAGAGGGGACAGGGACAGCTCAGTGGTCGGAGCACTCGCTTTCCCCCAGCCAAGTTAAGCAGCGTCGAGCGTGGTTACCAAGTGAATGAGTGACCGTTTGCGCGCCTTGGCTTCAGTACAGTTCCCCCAGTTCACCCAGCTGTAAATGGGTACCTGCCCTCTTTAGGGTCAGGGAAGGTAAAGCAGCGAGGGAGAGGAGATGGGCGCCGCCCTCAATATGCTGGCCCTAGAGAAGTGAGGTCTCTGACGCCTCGCTCCCCCTACGACCGCATATTATGTTATGGGACTCCTTTACCTTTGTTATTTTGGGTTCGAATCTGCGTGTGTTGTGAGCCAAATGAAACAGCAATCAAGTCCGTTATTACGCTAATCATATTAACATGTCCTGGGTGGTATGTGTGTTGTTGTTGATGATGATACTGTGAATAATGTCTCTCTCATCATCATCATCATCATCATCATCATCATCATCATCATCATCATCATCATCATCATCATCATCAGTTGCTGTAGCTCTGTGTAGGGCTTGTCAATGTTCAGCATTTTAAGTGTGAATAGTGAAGCTTCCTGTATGTATGTACGTCTGTCTGTCTGTCTGTCTGTCTGTGTGTGTGTGTGTGTGTGTGTGGTGTGTGTGTGTGTGTGTGTGTGGTGTGTGTGTGTGTGTGTGTGTGTGGTCAAGTCAAGTCGAGTCAAGTCAAATTTTTATTTCCAAATGGTACATGAGTGTGTGTGTGTGAGGGGGGACCCCTCTCCACCCCCCCCCCCCCCTATCTCTGTTTTCGATGTTTCATTGATTTTCATATTCTGTTGAATGTTAAAATATAATTATGTCTGTTTACAGGGATATATTGTCAGACTAGACTTGGCCTCGAACATACACACACGCACGCACACACACACACACACACACACACACGAGCGCGCGGGCGCGCGCGCACACACACACACACACACACACACACAACTGGTACAAAAGAATGAGTGGCACCCTTACTTGAAGAGAGAAATCTCTATTTCTGCAGAGCAGTCTGTCAACGTTATCAGACAACACTAAACAAAACACAGAAAGGTAAAAGTGTCCCATAACCTATGCGGTCATTGGGAGCGAGATATCAGAGACCTCACTTCTCTAGGGCCCAGCATATTGAGGGGGGCGCCCATCTCCTCTCCCTCGCTGCTTTACCTTCCCTGACCCTAAAGAGGGCAGGTACTCATTTACAGCTGGGTGAACTGGGGGAACTGTATTGAAGCTAAGGCGCGCAAACGGTCACCCATCCACTTGGTAACCACGCTCGATGCTGCTTAACTTTACCTGGGGGAAAGCGAGTGCTCTGACCACTGAGCTATCCCGTCCCCAGCAAACTACACTAACTGCTATTAAAACAATTTTTAAGTCATTTTACACTTTTAACTTAACTGTTGTCAGTTTCCTTTTAAACTTTTTTGTTGTTGCTCATTATACCTACGTCAAAGTACAAAATATATATATATATTTGACATAAGACAAGTTGCTTCAATTTTCTCTCAAATCTGACGCAATAATCAGACAAGGTTTGGGTCTTTCAATTTCGAGTACATCTTCTGACCAACTGAAGACGTCATAAGAAATGATCACACGGGCATTTGAAAGCCAAGACATGAACTTTGTCGATTCTTTCTCACTTAGATAAGAAAACAGATTTTAACAGACAAAAACGTCCCGGTCAATTTCTCTTTGATGGAGTCTTATCAGTTTAGTTACCTTCGGGTACGGGATAGCTCAGTGGTCGGAGCACTCGCTTTCCCCCAGCCAAGTTAAGCAGCATCGAGCGTGGTTACCAAGTGAATGGGTGACCGTTTGCGCGCCTTGGTTTTTAGTACAGTCCCCCAGTTCACCCAGCTGTAAATTAATGGGTACTTGCCTTCTTTAGGGTCAGGGAAGGTAAAGCAACGAGGGAGAGGAGATGGGCGCCGCCCCTCAATATGCTGGCCCCTAGAGAAGCTGAGGTACACGCACACACATACACACATACGTACGCACAAAACGCCGCCGAGATTCGAACCCACGACTTCATGAACCCATGAGATTGAATTCGAACGGTCTTAACCACTCGGCTATAGCGTCCGTCTTCTTCTTCTTCTTCTTCTTCTTTTTGGTTCAAAACTGTTGTCAGTTTGATTTTCGTCTTTTTTGATCATTTGACAAAGGACAGACGATATTCAGAAACTTTCTCATAAGACATCTTAGACATAAAACAAAGTCGAACTTCATTTTTCTTTCCAATCCCCCCCCCCCCCCCCCCCCAAAGAGAAGAGAGAGAGAGAGAGAGAGAGAGAGAGAGAGAGAGAGAGAGAGAGAGAGAGAGAGAGAGAGAGAAGAGAGAGAGAGAGAGAAAGAGAGAGAGAGAGAGAGAGAGAGAGAGAAGAGAGAGAGAGAGAGAGAGAGAAAGAGAGAGAGAGAGAGAGAGAGAGAGAGAGAGAGAGAGAGAGAGAGAGAAAGACAGATAGATAGACAGATAGATAGATGATAGATAGATAGAGAGATAGATAGAGAGAGAAAGAGAGAAAGAGTGAAAGAAAGAGAGAGAGGGAGCGAGAGAGAGAGAGAGAGAGAGAGAGAGAGAGAGAGAGAGAGAGAGAACAGACAGACAGACAGACAGACAGACAGACAGACAGACAGACAGACAGACAGACAGACAGATCGTTAAAGTCTTTAAAAGTTCACACTCAAAACTTACTAACAAAATTCTGAAGACAGCAAAAACACAAAAGATGTCGCACAGATATTTGACACTATCATTTGATTTTTCTTTGTTTTCTTTCTCAATGACACCAGAACACAGACAAGAGCAGGAAACCAAAAAAATATCACAGTCATTTTCTTTTTCTTTCTTCTTCTCCTTTAAACAACTATTGTTGTATGTCATAATTATAAGCGAAAGAGCGTTGTGCTGCCGTTAAGCGCCTGACAAGTCAGGCCCAGCGCATCCGACTTCGGCGTAATTTTTCTTTTATTTGATGTTTCTTTCAAGTGACTTTAATGGGAGAGTGAAGAAGGACAAATATAACACCAAGGTGCTGTTTTATTTCTAGTTTTTCTTTGATACTTCAAATCAACGCCTCTCTGGGTTACATTCTAAACGTTATAAAACGAATAACGATAACAGTCTTTTAAAAAAATCATTCTTTTATTTCGAGGATAATGGAATAAGCACTCATGTGCTTTTTCCCATCCAGTCCCCGTGTGTATGCAGCTTTGTCAATTTTGTCACCCGTTCCCACCGGCACACAATGGCCTGCTCTTCCGAAAAGCGGAACGGGTTTTAACGTGCGCGCGAGAGATGTTCTGCGTGCGTTCGCGCAAGGGACCTCGATTTATAGTCTCATCCGAAAAAACTCTTGGGGAGAGTGGAGTCCGCACTGATGTTAACTTTAGAGGAAAAATCCTCGAACGAGAATCGAACGCGGGTCAGCAGATCACGAATACATCACTGTAACCACCAGGCTATCCCGTCCCCCCTTAGTCTAGTAAGTCTAGTATGTCCTCTTGATGATCAGACTGCAAAACAGGGAGCTAAACAATCTAATGACTCAGTCCAGTTGCACGTTCCATTTTTGGTACATGAGTGTCACTTGCTTGTTAAGAAAAGTCTGTTGGAATCGCTTTAACCAAGTACCACAAAACGGCAATGAATCCGTCACATTATTTCAAAATAAGTCACAATTCTTTAGATACCACGGCAGTTTTGTATCAGAATTTCCATTTAGCAAAGCACCTTTACATATCTGTAGAACTGTCCCATCATTGTTTTACAGGGTAAAACTGAACGCTTATAAAACAAAATGTAGTAAGAATGT
>CM054162.1:30391861-30396861 GCA_028751875.1 Rapana venosa
ATGATGAAGTGCATTTCCTGTTCCATTGTCAATCATATGTTTCCATACGTGAAAACTGTGGTGTTCTCAATCTAGAAGCTTTCCAAAGGCAAGATATTTTTTCTATCTTATCGTCCGATGATGATATTGTGATCAAATCGGTTGCAAAGTTTATTGATGAAGCACTGAAATTAAGTTCCAATTAGCTTAACATTTGTGACTAAACTAAAGTAACATTTATATTATGTAAACTCCAGCATTTTGTGAAACACATAAAGAAACATTTATAATTACGCTGTAGTCTCCAGCAAGAATATTTTTTGAAAATTTCACATACAATGTCAATGGATGGTCTAATATAGCATTCTATAATGTTCTTTTCATTATTTTAGTTATTGCTTATTGGTTCCTATTGTTCATCCTTGTTATTACTTTGTGTTCATTTTGAAACTGAGTTTACGTCAGAGCTTAAAGTCGTATCCGTTCATAAGAGCTCATTTTTGGTTTTTTGGTTTTCATTACGTTAAATGCATCATGTGATTTTTCTTGTATTTATTTGTATTTACAAAAGAAAGTCGTGTATAACCCCCCTTGTCAATAGGCCACTTTGGGCAATGACAATAAATTGGTCAAAGCGTCAAAGCGTCCTCTCTCTCCATCTCTCTCCATTTCTCTCTCTCCTTCTCTCTCTCTCCATCTCTCTCTCTCCATATCCTCTCCCTCTCTCTCTCTCCATCTCTCCCTCCATCTCTCTCCATTTCTCTCTCCATCTCTCTCTCTCTCCATATCTCTCTCTCCATCTATCTCTCTTCCCATCCCTCTCCCCCCCCTCTCGCTCCATCTCCTCTCTCCATCTCTTTCTCCATCTCTCTCTCTCCATCTCACTCTTCTCTCCATCTCTCTTTCTCCATCTCTCTCCATTTCTTTCTCCATCTCTCCATATCTCTTTCCCCATCTCTCTTTCTCCATCTCTCTCCATCTCTCTATCTCCATTTCTCTCTCCATCTCTCTCTCTCTCCTCCCCATCCCTCTATCCTCCATCCCCCCTCTCTCTCTTTCTTCACTCTCTCTCATCGGGCCCCCGTCCCAACATCCCCATCCCAAATCCTCTTAGGGCTAGTGCTACACGCGCCACAAGACAAGACAAGACAAGACAAGACCTGTCTCATAGACCGCATCAGCGCTTGTTACAGCAACAACTATCTGCCCTATAGCTTCTGTCCCAACCACACACAACATACACACACACGCACGCGCGCATACACACGCACGCGCGCACGCACGCGCATACACACATAAAGAACACACACAACACACACGCACGCACGCACGCACACAACGCGCGCGCATACACACATAAAGACACACACACACACGAACGCATGCACACACACACGCGCACTCACACACCACGCACGCACACACACACATACACACACGCACATAATTATACACACATACACACACACTTACAATCACACACAGACACACACACAACACACACTCACACACACACACACGCACACGCGCGCACGCACACATACAGACACACACACTGTCTCTAATGCACTGTTTATTCAACATACCATCTGGAAATAAAAATGTGACTTTGACTTGGATACACACACAACATACACACATACACATACACACGCAATCTGACGACCCGGGTTCGATTCCCGTTCAAGGGGGCATTTTTCCCTGGAGTTAACATCAGTGCAGACTCCACTCTCCCCAAAAGTCCTTCGGATGAGACTATAAACCAAGGTCCCGTGTGCGAACGCACGCAGAACATCTTGCGCACACGTTAAATCCTGTTCCGCTTTTCGGAAGAGTAGGCCATTGTGTGCCGGTGGGAACAGATGACAGAATTTACAAAACCTGGATGTAAAAAAGCACATAAGTACTTATTCCATTATCCTCGATATAAAAAAAATGAAATTAAAAAAACCCCAAAAAACCCACACACACATACACACTCACTCATACTTACACTGATATATCACAATTCGTGAAGAGACGTAAAATGAATCGAACACAAACAGACAGACAGACAGACAGACAGACAGACAGACAGACAGACAGACACACACAAACACACACAGTGACACCCCCCCCCCCCCTACCCACCTCACCCCCCCCCCCCCCCAACGCACACAACCCACCCACAAACACGCACGCACCCACCCACCCACCCACTTACACACACACACACACAGTGACACACACACAGTGACACACACAGTGACAGCCCCCCCACACACACACCCACACCCACAGTGACACACACACACACAGACTTACACACACAGTGACCCCCCCCCCCCCCCACAAAACACACACACACAGTACCCCCCCCTCACCACACACACACACATACACATACACACACACACACACACACACACACACACACAGACACACACACACACAGTGACACCCCCCCCCCCCCCACCCACACACACACAGTGACACCCCCACACCCACACACCCACCCCCACACCCAACCACACACCCACACCCACCCCCCCACACACACCCATCCCCCCCCCCCCCCCCCCACACACACACACAGAGCGACAACACACCACCAAGCCAAAACAAGGTGAGGCCAGGCCAGGCCAGGCAATCATACTAATAATTAGGACCGCTGGACAAGTGGCGCCAGTCTCCCAGTTGACATCAAGTGCTCACTCCACGCCAGTCTCCCCTTCTCCCGAGACATCCTCATCCCCCTCCCTCCCTCCCTCCCTGTCCCTTCCCCTCCCCACCCCTCCCTCCTCTCCTCGGAGGATAAATCCTCTCATCATCGAGGGGGTCATTACTCCTCTCTCCGCTATTCCTCTCTCAGCAGTAGTTACAGCAGCAACAGCAGCAGCAGCAACAGCAGCAGCAACAGCAACAACAACAGGTTTTTCTTAAGTCTTTAAAAAATTTTTATTTTTATTTTATTCTTTTATACCGAGGATAATGGAATAAGCACTTATGTGCTTTTTTTTATATATAAAAACATCCAGTCCCTGTGTGGATGCGGTTTTGTCAATTCTGGCATCTGTTCCCACCGGCACCCAATGGCCTACTCTTCCGAAAAGCGGAACAGGATTTAACGTGTGCGCAAGATGTTCTTCGTGCGTTCGCACACGGGGCATCGGTTTATAGTCTCCTCCGAAGGACTTCCTTGATGGAGAAGGGTACTGCAATCCGAAGTCGGATTTTCTTTTATCTTTAAGTTTTTATATTTTTAAAATTTTTATACCACTTTAAAAAGTCACGGCAGATTTCTCTGTTTGAAATTCGGCCTGCGCAACGCCGCCACAAGAACAGCGCCACCCATTACTTTTTTCTTTCTTTTCCTGTCTGCAACTGAGAAGTTGAGGTCTCTGATGTCTCAACCCCCCCCTACCCCTACGACCACATAGGTTATGCGACACCTTTACCTTTTATCTGCAACTGTATTCGTTTCCGTATCAGAGTGGCTTTTCCCTACAGAAATTTGTCAGGGACAAAGAGAGAGAGAGACAGAGACAGAGACAGAGAGAGAAAGAGACAGAGAGACAGATAACAATAATAATAATAATAATAATAATAATAATAATAATAATGTATGGAATTTATATAGCGCTGAATCTTGTAAAGCAACAAATCAAAGCGCTCAGATTTTTTTTTATGCGTGTGTATGCGGTTTTTAAAATTTTGTCATCTGTTCCCACCGGCACACAATGGCCTACTCTTTTGAACAGCGGAACAGGATTTAACGTGTGCGCAAGATGTTCTGCATGCGTTCGCACTCGGGGCCTCGGTTTATAGTCTCATCCGAAGGACTTTGACATTCAGTTCGATTTTTTTGGTCAAACTGGAAGGAAAGGGCGAGGCTGGGAATCGAACCAAGAACCTCATGGTTTATTTGTTGGCAGGCAAACGTCTTAACCATCTTGCCACCTTCCTTCTTATTATACAGAGAGAGACAGAGATAGTGAAAGAGAGACAGACAGACAGAGAGACGACAGAGAGATAGAGAGAGAGAAAGAGAGAAAGAGAGAGAGAGAGAGAGAGAGAGAGAGAGAGAGAGAGAGAGAGAGAGAGACAGAGAGAGATAGAGAGAGAAAGAAAGAAAGAGAGAGAGAGATACACACACAGAGACAGAGACAGAGAGACAAAGACAGAGATACAGACAGACAGACAGACAGACAGACAGACACAGACATAGACACAGAGACCAATTTGTACCATCACAGCAGAGGTTAGTTTCTCTCTCTCTCTCTCTCTCTCTCTCTCTCTCTCTCTCTTTCTCCCCCCCCCCCCCCCCAAGTTATATTTACCACAAAAGCCATCTATCTATCTATCCCCCCACCCCACCCCAACCCCGCCCCACCGTTAAAACCACGACCATAGCATAAAGTAATGCTGACGTTTGATTGGTTGGTGAAGGTCTGATGGTCACGTGACCTGGTTGTCTGAGCCAATCAGATAAATCATTTCCATGGAGCTAAGAGAGAGGGGACGGGATAGCTCAGTGGTTGGAGCACTCGCTTTCCCCCAGCCAAGTTAAGCAGCGTCGAGCGTGGTTACCAGTTGGATGGGTGACCGTTTGCGCGCCTTGGCTTCAGTACAGTTCCCCCAGTTCACCCAGCTGTAAATGGGTACCTGCCCTCTTTAGGGTCAGGGAAGGTAAAGCAGCGAGGGAGAGGAGATGGGCGCCGCCCTCAATATGCTGGCCCCTAGAGAAGTGAGGTCTCTGACGCCTCGCTCCCCTACGACCTTATAGGTTATGGGACTCCTTTACCCTCCTCCTTAAGAGATGTGAAATGCCTTCAGGACAGGGATGTAGACTGAGTGTGTGTGTGTGTGTGTGTGTGTGTGTGTGTGTGAGTGTGTGTGTGTGTGTGTGTGTGTGTGTGTGTGAGTGCGTGTGTATGTGTGTGTGTGTGTGTGTGTGTGTGTGCGTATGTGTTTGTGTTTGTGTGTGCGTATGTGTTTTGTGTTTGTGTGTGTGTGTGTGTGTGTGTGTGTGTGTGTGTGGT
>CM054162.1:30401861-30421861 GCA_028751875.1 Rapana venosa
TAAAATTCAGAATATTTTATTGCTTAAGTCAGTAGACTGTTTCAGATGTGTGTGTGGTGTGTTTGTGAGTGTTTTTTTGTGTGTGTTTGGGGGTGTGTGTGTGTGTGTGTGTTTGTCCTTTTTGTGAGTGAGTGGTGAGAGTATGTAGTACGTACGTACGTACGTAGTATGTATGTATGTATGTAGTAGTATGTATGTATGTATGTATGTTTTAAGTAATGTTTTGTTAGTATTTTTATGCATGTATATATTAATGTATGTATGTATGTCGTTTGTATATATGTTATGGTGTATAATGTATGTTGTGTATGTATGTATGTATGTATCTATGTGTGTATGTATGTATGTATGTATCTATGTATGTATGTATGTATGTATGTATGTATGCTCTTTTTTATTTCGAGGATAAATAAATAAACACTCATGTGCTTTTTTAACATCCAGTCCCCGTGTGTATGAATTTTGGTAAATTGTATCATCCATTCCCACCGGCACACAATGGCCTACTCTTCCGAAAAATAAAGCCGAACGGGTTTTCACGTGTGTGCAAGATGTTCTGCGTGCGTTCGCACACGGGGCCTCGGTTTATAGTCTCATCCGAAGGACTTTTGGGGAGAGTGGAGTCTGCACTGATGTTAACTCCAGGGGAAAGTATCTCCTTGAACAGGAATCGAACCCGGGTCGTCAGATTGCGAGCGCAATGTTCTGACCACTAGGCTATCCCGTCCCCCAAAAAGGAGAAGGTCCTTCCAGTCTTTATACACCTTCTTGGTCATTGGCATTGTATCGTGTTGTGTTTCATAGAGTTGTATTGAGTTGTGTTGTGTTGTGTTGCGTTGCGTTTCGTTGTGTTGTGTTGCGTTGCATTATATTGTATTGTATTGTATTTATTGTATAGTGTTGTGTTGCATTATATTATATTGTATCGTACTGTATTTAGGGGACGGGATAGCTCAGTGGTCGGAGCACTCGCTTTCCCCCAGCCAAGTTAAGCAGCGTCGAGCGTGGTTACCAGTTGGATGGGTGACCGTTTGCGCGCCTTGGCTTCAGTACAGTTCCCCCAGTTCACCCAGCTGTCAATGGGTACCTGCCCTCTTTAGGGTCAGGGAAGGTAAAGCAGCGAGGGAGAGGAGATGGGCGCCGCCCTCAATATGCTGGCCCTAGAGAAGTGAGGTCTCTGACGCCTCGCTCCCCTACGACCTTATAGGTTATGGGACTCCTTTACCTTTACCTTTACTGTATTTATTGTGTTGTGTTGCGTTGTGTTGTGTTGTGTTGCGTTGCGTTGTATTGTGTTGCATTATATTGTATTGTATCGTATTGTATTTATTGTGTTGTGTTGTGTTGTGTTGTGTTGCATCATGTTGTATTGTATCGTATTGTATTTATTGTGTTGTGTTGTGTTGCATTATGTTTGTATTGTATCGTATTGTATTTATTGTGTTGTGTTGTGTTGCGCTGCATTATACTGTATTGTATCGTAATGTATTGCATTGTATTGTATTGCATTGCATTGTATTATATTGCATTGTGTTATTTTGTATTGTATTGCATTGCATTGCATTGCATTGTGTTTTATTGAACTGTATTGTATTGTATTGCATTGCATTGTATTTATTGTGTTGTGTAGTGTTGCGTTGCTTTGCATTGTATTGTACTGCATTATATTGTATCATATTGTATTGTATTGCATTGCGTTGTGTTGTATTGTATTGTACTGTATTGTATTGTACTGCATTATATTGTATCATATTGTATTGTATTGCATTTCATTGTGTTGCATTATATTGTATTGTGTTAAGTCACGGCAGATTTCTCTGCGTGAAATTCGGGCTGCTCTCCTCTAGGGAGAGTGTGTCGCCACAAGAGCAGCGCCACCCTTTTTTTTTCCATTTCTGTCTGCAACTGTATTTTGGTTTCTCTATCAGAGTGGCTTTTTTCTACAGAATTTTACCAGGGACAACTCTCTTGTTGCAGTGGGTTCTTTTACGTGTGCTAAATATATGTAACACATGGGACCTCGGTTTATCGTCTCATCCAAAAGACTAGCACACAGCCAGACCAGGGGGGGGGGGGGGGGGTGGAGTTTCGGGCACAAACGGGGATCGAACCACCACACACTTGGAGCCTGGACTTTTCGCTTTCTAGGCAGGCGCGTTACCTCTAGACCACCGGTCCACTGGTCATTGGCTTGTGGCCAGATCAGATCGCTCCACCCTCCTCCCTCCTCCCCTGTCAGAAATCCATTCTCAACACAACGATATTACTGTCTTTGTGGAATCCTTATTCCACATTCTCATCACATTTCAGCAGCTTGCTTGGATACCATCAAACCTCATTGTCCCCAGTGATTGCATCTTTGGTGACACGTGAAAAAATGAACTAAAAAAAAAAGGTTTTTACCACCCCCCTCTCTCTCTCCCTCCCCCCTCTCTCTCTCTCCTCTCTCCCTCCCCCCTCTCTCTCTCTCTCTCCCCCCCCCCCCCCTCTCTCTCTCTCTCTCCCCCCCCCCTCTCTCCTCTCTCTCCCTCTCTCTCCTCCCCCCTCCCCCCTCTCTCTCTCTCTCCCATGGGACGGGATTAGCTCAGTGGTCAGAGCACTCGCTTTTCCCCAGCTAAGGTTAAAACAGCATGGAGCGTGGTTACCACTTGGATGGGTGACCGTTTGCGCGCCTTGGCTTCAGTACATTCCCCCAGTTCACCCAGCTGTAAACTGGTACCTGCCCTCTTTAGGGTCAGGGAAGGTAAAGCAGCGAGGGAGAGGAGATGGGCGCCGCCCTCAATATGCTGGCCCCTGGAGAAGCTGAGGTCTCTGAAATGTCGCTCCCCAACGACCGCATAGGTTATTTATTTATTTAATTTATTTATTTATACCACTTTAAGTCGGCGGATTTTTCTGCGTGAAATTCGGGCTGCTCTCCCCGGGGAGAAGCGGGAGAGCGCGTCGCCACAAGCGCAGCGCCACCCTTTTTTTTTTCTCTTTCTGTCTGCAACAGTATTTGTTTCCCTATCAGAGTGGCTTTTTTCTAGAGAATTTTGCCAGGGACAACTCTCTTGTTGCCTTGGGTTATTGTACGTGCGCTAAGTAATTATGTGCAACACACGGGACCTGGGTTTATCGTCTCATCCGAAAGACTAGCGCCCAGACCACCCCTCATGATCTAATGGATGGGGAAAAAGTTTCGGAAACACCTTTACCTTTGTTTATCATCTTCTGCCACAAACAAGTTTACACACTTTGTTAGTGATTTCATTACCAGGAATAAGAGAGAATCTGACGACAACGAAAAGGATCAAGAATATTTTTTTTCTTTTTTCTTTTGCTGCCTCATCTTCTGTGACGTCCCCCATCCTGCTGTTCCCACGCCGCTCATCCCAATCTCCCCGCCACAGCCATACCCAGATTTGTTATGTCTCATCCTCAGGGTCGAGAATCCACGGGGATCCCGTTAATATCAGGCCGCCGTGGGGCCACCAGCCAGAGGGGCCCTGCACTGCTGCTGGGTCACTTTGGCGGTGTTCAGTGGTGCCTGTTCTGAGCTAACATACGCAGGACACCACCTACTAAGTCCCCTACTAATGACAGTATTAGCTCAGTCGCGGAGCCTGACTGAGTAAGTTGCCCACCCGAGGTGGCAACCACTGACTCACCACTGAGCCCACAGCACACTCACTTTGGGTAGGAGCCAGCTGGAGTCTGAAAAATCCCCATGACAGTAATGGGATTTGAACCCGCGACCTTCCAGTCCAAAATCCAAGGCGCTAACCACTGCGCCATGGCGGCTGGTGGATCAAGAATGTCTAACAAGAACAGCAAAATGGAGAGGATAATAATGATAATAACAACAATAATAACAATAATATATAATAATAGTAATAACAACAATAATAATTCTGCGCATATTTCCCCCCACTAAACTAATCCGGAGGAGAAAAATGGGAGACAATATTCTTCCATTACCCAAATCCTAGTGGCCAGGAAAGGGAGGGAAGCACGAAGAAAGGGAGAGAAGCACGTGAAGGGCAGGCAGTAGACCAGTGACGTTGTTTCTTTTTCTTTTTTTTTGAACTAAGCAGAATTAATTTAGCTGTTGCATTCACTTAGCTGTTCAGCCAACAAAATATTTCCTAATATTGCTTTTTTTTCCTTTCGACTTCTAACTCTGTAGGGAGCAAAGCAATCTAAAAAAAGAAAGCCATGATAATTTTGTTGTCAGTTTCATCAGCTTTCGCTATCACATCTCATCTGTTCACGCTGCATGCCCGCACATGTATTGATTGTGACACACGGAGAGATTGCGTTGGATTGAATCCACTTACGAATACATCTTTAATATCTCAAAAGAGCGAGAAATTCATGTGGATTACAAACACAAAAAAGGTAAAGATGTCCCATAACCTATGTGGTCGTAGGGGAGCGAGGCGTCAGAGACCTCAACTTCTCCAGGGGCCAGCGTATTGAGGGTAGCACCCATCTCCTCTCCATTTACCTTCCCTGACCCTAAAGAGGGCAGGTACCCATTTACAGCTGGGTGAACTGGGGGAACTGTACTGAAGCCAAGGCGCACAAACGGTCACCCATCCAAGTGGTAACCACGCTCAACGCTGCTTAACTTGGCTGGGGGAAAGCGAGTGCTCCGACCACTGAGCTATCCCGTCCCCCCATGCAAGCATAGCTAAAATCCCTGTCTATAACCAACACACATGTGAGCATCAGGCTAGGTCAGGTCAGGTCAGGTGAGGTGAGGTCAGGTCAGATTGTCCTTCCCTCCTATCAATCCTTTAATCAACAAGTTCACATTTTTCTTTTCTTTTCTATTGTGATGTAGAACCCCGTATTCTACATTCTCATCACACGAATTCACAGCTTTGCTTGACAATATCCCCACACCTCTCTCAATTCTCACCTTCGATTGCAATCTTTGCAGTAGCGTGGAAAATGATCTAGAACAAAAATATGATGCTGACGATGACAGGCTTTCATCTTCTGCCACACAAAATGAACACACACTCTCTGTCTGTCTCTCTGTCGGTGTCTGTCTCTGTCTCTCTCCCCACCTCTCCCCCCCCCCCTTTTCCTCTTTCTCTATCTGTCCCCCCTCTCTTTTTCTCTCTCTCTTCACCATCTCTCTCTCCCTCGCTCTCTCCCCCTCTCTCTCCCCTCCCCCCCCCTCTCTCTCTCTCCTACCTATGTCCCCCCCTCTCTCTCCCTCCCTACCCCCTCTCTCTGTGCCCCCTCTCTCTTCCCCCTCTCTATGTCCCTCCTTTATCTCCCCTCTCCCTCTCTCTCCTTCCCTCTCCCTCCCTCCCTCCCCCACTCTCTCTCTTTCCCTCTCTCCTCCCTCTCACACTCCTTCCTCTCTCTCTCTCTACCTTCTCTCTCTCCTCTCTCTCCATCTCTCCCCCTCTCTCTCCCTCTCTCTCTCCCTTCCTTCTCTCTCTCCTTCCCTCTCCCTCCCCCTCCTCTCTCTCTCTCTCTCCTCCTCTCTCCCTCTCTCTGAATTCATCATAATGGAAAGAGAAGCCAGCAAAATAATGATCAGGAATTTCTGACAGGAAAAGGAAAAAAACCCAAAAACCAACCACATCCAAAATGAAATTGTAACATAAATTTTACGTGTCAAGGTTGAGAAGAATAAAAAATCTAAAAAAAAATTCTGTGCCTCCCTCTCCCCTTCCCCCTCCTCCTCTCCCCTCCCCTCCCCTCCACCCACCAATAAGTTAATCAGGAGGAGAAAAAGGGGGAGATAATATTCACGCATTAGCGACATCTCAGTAGCCAGAAAAGGGAGGGAAGCACGTGAAGAGCATTGCTGTAAACCAGTGACGGTTTCTCTTGCTGGTTCTCTCCCCCCCACCTCCCCCTTTTTTCCCCCTGAAAACTGACAACAGAACTTGCTTAGTTATACCCCACAATGTTCCTTTAATTATGGTTTTTCTAAGGTTTGCCTCGTTGTGATTAACGTTATTAAACACACAAAAAAACCCACAAAAAAATTCTCCTTGGGAAACTGGGTTAGAATAGCATCTAAGAAACCAACACAGCTGAAAATACGGTGAAAGGCTGCCCCTTTCATCCCTTTCTTTCCTGCTTTCCTGTTTACTTCTGCCCCCCTTTCCTTAGTATATCTGCCTTCTTGGTCATTCTCTGCGCCTTTTTTGTTAAAGATTTAAACAGACAATTCTCTCCCACCCGATATTCGTATTGCTTTTAGCTGATTGTCAGGCACTTACGGTTTGCTCTGTCGGAATGTTCGTTAAAAAACATTGACAACCAAAAACTTACTGGACTGCTGGGCATCCCCCTACATCCCCCCCCCCCGACAATCCGGCACACACACATCCCCTTCCACCACTCTGTTTCTGCTTCGATTCCTTTTCACCTGTCACCTCTCTTCTTTCTCGTCTATTTTCTGCCTTCTTGGTCCATTCTCCTGCTGCCCTTTTTTTCCCTAGAAAGATTTAAAACATAACAATTCTCTCCCATGCCGAAGTCGGATGCGCTAGGCCTGACTTGTCAGGCACTTAACGGCAGCGTGACGCAATTTCGCTTATATAACAGACAATTTGACATACTGACTTGACTTGACTTGACTAACCCCCCCCTCCCCCCCCCCCCACACACACGCACATACACACACTATCCCCACTCCCACACACAGACATACTGACTTGATTTGACTTCACTAACCCCCCCCCCCTCCACCCACACGCGCACATACACACACTACCCTCCACCCCCCCCCCACACACACACACAAACATACACACTACCTCCCCCCACTACACACACGCACATACGCACGCTACCCTTCCCCCCCCCCCCCCACACACACACACGAACACACTACCTCCCTCCCCCTACATACACACACTACACACACCAACACACACACTACACACACACACCACCCCCCCACCCCCACCCTCCACACTATACCACCCCCCCTCCCATCCCCACCCACACACTACACCCCTACCCCTACCCCCCCCCCCCCCCCCCACACACACACACTTCAACCCCCTCCACCCCCCCCCCCCCACACACACACACACAACTAACCCCCCACCCCTCACACACCCACCCACCCACACACACACACACACACACACTAACACCCCCTCCACCCTCCTCCTCCTCCCCCTCCTCCTCCTCCCCCCCCTCCTCCTCCTCCCCCCTCCCACCCCCACGAAGCCCAAATCAATATTGTTATGGCAATATTTCACGCCTTATTGTATGGGCAATATTGCACGGTCGACCAGCCTTCCTAGCAACAAGAACTCGCTCTAAGGTTAGTATCGATTTTGCTTCATTCAATAAGCGGCTTCAGTTAAACAACACGAGTTTAACGCTTACAGACACAGAAGAGAGAGAGAGAGGGAGGGAAGAGAGAGAGAGGGAGGGGAAGAGAGAGAGGGGAGAGAGAGAGGGGAGAGAGAGAGAGGGAGAGAGGGGGAGAGAGAGAGGAGAGAGAGAGAGAGGGAGAGAGGGGAGAGGGAGAGAGGGGAGAGAGAGAGAGGGGAGAGAGAGAGAGAGAGAGGGGAGGGGAGAGAGAAGGGAGAGAGAGGGGGGGAGAGAGGGGGGGGAGAGAGAGAGGGGGAGAGAGAGGGGAGAAGAGTGAGAGGGAGGAGAGAGAGAGGCGAGATATAGAGAGAGAGGGAGAGAGAAGGGAGGAGAGAGAGAGAGGAGAGAGAGAGAGGGGGGAGATGAGAGAGGGGGGAGAGAGAGGGGGGAGAGAGAAGAGAGAGGAGAGGGGGGGGGAGAGAGAGGGGGAGAGAGAGAGGGAGGGGAGAGAGAGGGGAGAGAGAGAGGGGAGGGAGAGAGAGAGGAGAGGAGAGAGAGAGAGACGAGAGAGAGAGAGAGAGGAGAGAGAGATGAAAGAGAGAGAGAGATGAGAGAGGGAGAGAGAGAGAGAGGAGAGAGAGGAGAGAGAGGGGGGGAGAGGAGAGAGGAGAGAGGGGGGGAGAGAGGAGAGAGAGAGGGGGGAGAGGAGAGGAGAGAGGGGGGGAAGAAAAGGGGGAGAGGGAGAGGGAGGAGGGAGGAGAGAGGAAGGTGGGGAGGGGGGGGGGGTTAAAGGGGGGGGGAGGGGGGAGGGGGAGGGGGAGGGGGGGGGGGGGGGAGGGGGGGGGGGGGGGGGGGCGGGGGGGGGGGAAAAAGGGGGGGAAAAGGGGGGGGGGGGGGGGGAAGGGGGGGGGGGAAAAGGGGGGGGAAAGGAGGAGGGAGGGGGGAAAGGGGGGAAAAAAAAAAAAACTTGGGGGGGGAAAAAAAAAAGGGGGGGGGAAAAAAAAACAGGGGGAAAAAGGAAAAAGGGTTTTTTTATTAGGTTTTTTTGTAAAGGTTTTTATGACGAGGATCAGGTAGTTGGGGGGGTTTGTGGGTTGTTTTTTTTTAGTTTTTTGGATTTAGTGTAGGTTTTGAATGTGGGGTTTTGGGTGAGTGTGGAGGTTTTTGTGTTTGAGGGGGGATGTTTGGAGTTTGGGGTTTTGAGGGGATTGGGTGATTGCGTTATGTTTAGGGGTGAGTGTGGTTATGTGGTATAGGTTTTGTGGGGTTAGGGGGGTGTTGTGGGGGTTTTTTGTGTGGTGTGTGTATATTTTGGTTGTTGTTTTTGTTGGTATGGTTGTATTGTGTGTGGACTTACCAGGCTTTAATTCGATTACAGTGTTTTGGTGGTGTGTGGTGTGTGTGGGGTGTGTGTGTGTGTGGGTGTGTTGTGTGTGTGTGTGGTGTGTGTGTGTGTGGGATGTGTGTGTGGTAGATGTTGTATGTGTGTTATTTTTAGTATGTGTTATGGGGGTGCATGTGGGTGTATGGTGTGTATGTTGTGTGTGTGGTATGTTTTTTTGTGGTGTGTGTGTGTGGGGGGTGTGTGGCATCACAGGGTTAGATTTCGATTCAGGTTTTATATACAAATTTATAGATACACTCTGATGTGTGTTGTGTTTTGTGTGTTGTGTGTGTGGGGTGGTTGTGTGTGTGTGTGTGTGTGTGGTGTGCATAAAGGGGCTTAGATTTCGATTCCAGGATTCTTATACACAGATTTATAGATACATCTGATGTGGTGTGTGTGTGTGTTGTTGTGGTGTGTGTGTGTTGTGTGTGTGTGGTGTGAGGTTGTGTTGTGGTTGTGTGTGTTTCTGTCTTCTTTTGTGTGTCTGTCGGTGTCTGTCTTCTCTCTGTTGCTAAGTTTTCTGTCATCTGTCTCTGTATTTTTCTCCTGTTTCGTCGTCTGTATTTTGGGGTTCTCTCTCGCTGTCTGTCCATTCTCTCTTTTTTCTCGCTCCGTTGTTTTGATTGTTTGGGGGAGGGAAAAACCCGATTGGTTAGACGTTGTGAATGACACCGGGGGCTGGGTGTTAAAAAATACATAAGTGGTTTTTCATTACCCGTTATAAAAAAAATATATTAATAATAAAATCAGGAATTTATATAATATTATGAGAGAGAGAAGAGAGAGAGATAAGGTTTAACCTCTGCTGTTGTCTGTCGTCCTCTCTCTCTCAGCAACACAGCAGACGGGCCAAAACAGAGAATGCAAAGAGACAGAGATAGCTGAAAACAGACAACAGACAATCTGAAACAGAGACACACACAAAAACAGACATCAGAAATAAAGACAAAGGGGAGGAGGAGAGAGGAAGAGAGAGAGAGAGAGAAGGGGAAGAGGGAGAGAGAGAGAGGAAAGAGAGGAAAAGGGGAAGAGAAAGAGGAGAGAGAGAGAGGAACGATAAGAGAGAGCGAGCGAGAAAGAGAGAGGAAGAGAGAGAAGAGAAGGGGGAGGGAGGGGGGGAAGGGGAAAAGGAAGAGGAGAGAGGGGGGGGGGAGGGGGGAGGGAGGGGGGAGAGAGGGAAAGAGAGAGAGAGAGGGGGGGGGAGGGGGGGAAAACAAACACATTTTAAAAGTTTGGCCATTTAACAAAAATAACCAGGGGAATAAAGGTAAAGGGAAAAAAACCGAAAGGAAAAAAAGGGACGACGACAGACATTAGAGAGATAGACAACACACAACCCACAAATATGCACGCACGCACAACCCCGCTCACAACCAATATACCCCCCCCACACCAACACCAAAACCCACACACACATATTTTATATATTTTATATATATATTATATGATAAAAATTATATTTTTATAAAAATATATATATTATATATATTTATATATTATAATATATTATATATAAAATACTCATATATACATATAAATACAACATACAAATACTACACACACACACACCACACACCACACCTGCCCCCAAACACCCACCCCCACCCCCCCCCCCCCCCCCCCCCCCCCCCACACACACCCCCACATGGGACCTGGTACACAACTACCCACAAAAAAAAAAACTTCCCACACTCAAATTTACCTTTAAAACTCTCCCCCAAAAAGAAAGGGGGGGGAAAAAAAAAGGAAAAACGGTGTAAACTGGGGGGGGGGGGGGGGGGGGGAAGGAAGGGGGGATGGGGGGGGGGCGGGGGGAGGGGGGAGGGGGGGGGGGGGGGGGGATGAGGGAATGCAAAAGGTAAAGGGGGTGCAGAGGCCCAAGGGGTGAAGGTCGCGGGGGGAAGGTCTCAATCCAGGTTCTTTTTGAGCGTGAGGATGACGGTGTCTGAAACGGAAAAAAAAACAGATTAAAGGTACATAATATGAGAATACTTTTCCTGGTTTAAATGGAATGCGATTGGGGGGCCGGGGGTGGGATCCCTGTGGTAGAACATTGCGCTCGAAAATAGACGCCCCGGGTTCAACCCTTCAAGGGGACTTTTTCCCCCTGGAGTTAACCTCGTGCGACTCCCTCCTCCAAAAGTCCTTGGGGATGAGGATATAAAAAACCCCGGGGGGCCCCGTGTGCGAACGCACAAGAATATCTTTGAGGCATGTTAAATCCTGTTCCGTTTTCTAAGAGTGGGCCTTGGGGGCCGGGGGGGAACGATGACAGTTTTTACAAAACTGCATAACCAGGGGGACGGATGTAAAAAAGCACAAAGTGCTTTTCCATTTTCTCTTTTAAAAAAGAATAAAATTAAACGTTCTTTGTGTACATTGACTCGCCCAAAACCTCGTCATCATCTTGAAAAGTTGTCATGGAATTCTTTTTCTTGTTTTTTTCCTTTTCCCCTTTTTCATACTTTTCATTGAAGCTGTAGGGGTAAAAATTAAACCCCCCCCACACAACCACCACCCCCACCAACCCCCCACCCTTTTCCCCCTCATCCGTCATCATCATATTTCTTTTTCTTTTTCCCAAAACATCCTGTTTCTCACATTCCTTTTTCCTTTTTTTTTTTCTTTAAATCGGTTCCCTTTAACAGTCTTGAAGGCCCCTCCCCCCCCGTGGGGCAACCCGCCCAAAATCCCTCCCTAACCGTCCTTTGGATAACATGGGCCCCCGGGGGGGAACCAGAAAAATTTTTATTTAAACCCCTTTTTTTTTCAAATTTTGGATTTGGGGCCCGGTTAAAATAAAAAAAACAAAACCATAACTGGGCATTTTAAAAAACCCCAATTTTTTTATAAACCCCTTTTTTAAAAATAAAAATAATGTTTTTTGGGTTTTTTTGTGAATTTGGGGGAAAAAAAAATCCCCCCAAAATTTTCAAACCCCCCAAACCGTGAAAACAATTTCATTTTCCGAATAAAAAAAATCCCTTTTCGGTTCTTTCAACAAAAAAAAAACCCAAGGGAAAAATGTTTTTTTTTTTTCCCCCCCCCCCCCCCCCCTCCCCCCACCCCTTCCTAAAAAGCAAGGGGAAAATTTTCCCCCTCTTCCCCCCCATCTTTTTCCCAAATACGCAGGGAAAAAGCCCGGCTCTTTCTTTAAAAACCTTTTCTCTTTTTAAATTTCGGGAGGAAAACAGCCCCATCTTCTAAAACCGGGGTTTTTTCAAAATTCCAAAGGGGAAAAAAAAACCACCACTTATTAAAGAAAACCCGGTTTTTACTTTACTAAATTGCAGGGGGGAAAAATGCCAAGGCTCTTGCTAAAGAACGGGTTTTCCATCTTCTTTTAAATTAGCAAGGAAAAACATGCAAGGATCTTGCTAAAGACCAGCTTTATTCAGTAAATAGAGGGAAAACATGCCAGGGGCATCTCGTTTCAGGAGTTAAAGGGGGGAAGCGCAGGACATGTCCCTCTGTGATTTTAAAGCGCAGTTATTTTGCCTTTTGATGCAGAACGCTTTTCAATCAAGGCCGTGTTTGCCACACTTTGGGAAAAAGAGGGGAGGAGGAGGAGGAGGGAGAGGAGGAGGAGGAAGAGGAGGAGGTGAAGGAGGAGGAGGAGGAGGTGAAGGAGGAGGAGGAGGAAGAGGAGGAGGAGGAGGATGAAGAGGAGGAGGAGGAGGAGGGGGGAGGAGGAGGAGGAGGGGGAGGAGGAGGGAGGAGGAGAAGGAGGAGAAGGAGGGAGGAGGAGGAGGAGGAGGAGGGGGGTTTGTTTGCAAGGAGAGAAAAATGTATGGGAATGAAAGATGATATATTGTGAATTTTTGGAGAGTTGTTCTCTGTTTTCTGTCTGTCTGTCTGTCTGCTTGTTTTTCTGTTTTTCTTTCTTGTCTGTGTCTGTGTGTCTGTCTGTGTGTCTGTGTGTTGTTTTCCTCTTGTTGTTTTTTGTCCTTCTATCTGTTGTTGTCTGTTTTTTTTTGTCCTTAGTCTGTTGTCTGTCCTTCTTTTCTGTCTGTTTTTTTGTTTTGTTTGTTTTCTTTTTTATTCCTTTCTTTGGTCATCTTTTTCTTCCTTTCTTTCGTTTTTTTTTGTCCATCTTTTTTCTTTCTTTCTTTTTTTTTCTTTGTTTTGTCTCTTTCTTTCTTTTTTTCTTTTTTCTTTCTTTTTCCTTTCTTTCTTTCCTTCTTATTTTTGTTTGTTTGTCTCTCTTTTCTGTCTTTCTTTCTTTCTTTCTCTTCCTTCTTATTCCTTTCTTTCCTTCTTTGTTTGTTTGTTTGTTCGTTTTTTCCTTCTCCATTCCTTTCCTCTCCCTGTCTGTCTGTCTGTCTTTCTGAGGATGAAAATGAGCTGATATTGATTACGGCAAAAGAAGAGATAAATGCTGGTGCTGTGTGGAGAATTCAAGAAGGGAAACATGTTTGGGGGAGAGGATAATTTACAGTATTGCCAGTATCGCTGGTATTTTCTCTGTCAGTCTCTCTCTTCCCTCCCTACCCCTTCCCTCACCCCTTTTTCCCCCCTTTCCCCCTCTCTCCTCTCTCTCTCTCTTCTCTCTCCCCTTCTCCTCCTCTCTCTCTTTAATGCACGCAGAATTCGCGAAGCGAAAATGTTGGGAGAGGGAATAATTTACATTATTGCCAATTATCGCTGGAATTTTCCCTGTCTGTCTGTCTGTCTGTCTTCTCCTCCCCTCTCTCTCTTCTCTCTCTCGTAATCTCCCTTCATTCCATTCCCTTTCCCTTTCCCTTCTTTCATTCATTCATTATCTTGTTTTTTCTCTGTTTGTCTCTTTCAATCTATATGCTGTTTCATATCCTTCCTTCCTTCCTTGTCTCCCTAAAAACGAGCTTCACGGGGGAGGGAGAGAGGGAGGAGGAGGGGGGAGAATAGATAGATAGATTGATAGATAAAGAGAGAGAGAGAGAGAGAGAGAGAGAGGGAGAGAGAGAGGGAAGAAAGGGGAAGTGAGAGGGGAGAGAGAGATGGGAAAAGAGAGAGAAGAGAGGGGAGAGAAGAGAGAAAGAAAAGGAAGAGAGAGATGAGAGAGAAAGAGAGGTGCGAAAAGAGAGAGAGGGGAAAAAAAGAGAGAGGGAGAAAGAGAGAGAGAGAGAGAGAGAGAGAGAGAGGAAGACAGAAAGAGAGAGAAAGGAGAGCGGAAAGGAGAGCGAAGAGAAAGGAGAGAAAAGAGAGGGGAGAGAGAGAGAGGAGAGAGGAGAGAGAGAGAGAGAAGAAGAGAGACCGAGAAGAAAGATAGAGGGGAGAGAGAGAAAGAAAAAGAAAGGGGAGAGAGAGAGATGAGAGAGAGAGATGGAGAAGAGAAGGAGAGAGATGGGGAGGGGAGGTGAGAGAGGGGGAGGAGAAAGTAGAGAAGAAGAAAGGGAAAATCAGGTAGGAAAAGAAAGATTAACATCAGTGAAGACCCAGAGAGGGAAAAGAGGAATGAGAAGGAAGAAGATGGAGAGTAAAAAGAGAGAAGAGAGAGGAGTGAGAGGAGAGAGGAGAGAGAAGAGAGAGAGAGAAAGAGAGAGAGAGATGAAGAGACGAAAGAGAGAAGAGAGAGAGAGAGAAAGACAGGAGAAGAAGAAGAGAGAAGAGAGAGAGAGAAGACAGAGGAGACAGCAGACAAAGAAGATCATAACACAGACGGGGCAGAAGCAGGGAAGGAACATAAACACACAAAGCACACAGAAACACAACACCAGCGGCGCGCGTTATGCACGCACACACACACACACACACACACACACACAGTCTGGCAATTTTGACAATAATGTGAATCCTTCCCTGCTTTACAAAATTGTTCCCCTCACGAAATTCTCCACACAGCACAAGCATTCATCCCTTCTATTGTCCACAGTCAATACCCCCTGATTTTCATCATTAAAAACGAAAGGAAGAAAGAAAGAAAAGAAAGAAAGAAAGAAAGAACAATAGAAAGATAGAAATAAATAAAGAAAGAGAGAATGCGAATGCGAATGCGAATGGTTTATTCAAAAGGCCTTGGCCACATTTGAAGGGGAAAACACAAGGCACACACTATCATACAAGTGATATTCACATAAACAATCAATTCACAAAACATTAGCAACACATGATAATTTTTCAAGAATTAATAGAGATTTCTCCGTTTGAGAAAGAGAGAGAGAGAGAGAGAGAGAGAGAGAGAGAGAGAGAGAGAGAGAAGAGAGAGAGAGAGAAAAGAGGGAGGGGAGAGAGAGTGAAGAAGAAAGAAAGAAAAGAAAGAGCGAAAAAGACAGACAGAAGAAAAAAGAAAGAAGAAGAAAGAAAAGAAAGAAAGAGAGAGAGAGAGAGAGAGAGAGAAGAGAGAGAGAGAGAGAGAAAGAAAGAAAGAAAGAAAAAGAAAGAAAGAAAAAAAATAGATAGAATAAAGAAGAGAGAGAGAGAGAATTAGAAAGAAAGAGAAAAAGAAAAGAGAGAGAAGAAAGAAAGAAAGAAAGAGAAGAAAGAGCAAAAAGAAAAAAAAGAAGAAGAAAGAAAGAAAGAGTGAAGAGAGAGAGCGAAAAAAGAAAAGAAAAGAAGAAGAAAAAAAAGAAAGAAATAAAGAAAAGAAATAATAAGAGAAGAAGAAAAAGTTAGAACACACAAACAGAAAGAAAGAAAGAAAGAAAGAAAGAATGAACGAAAGACTAACAGGCAGAAAGACAGACAGACAAACAGACAGACAGACACAAAGAAAGGAACAAAGAAAAGAAAGAAAGAAAACGTTGTCCTCAGTCAGTACCTCCTGATTATCATCATCGAAATGAAAGAAAGACAGAAAGAAAGAAAGAAAGTCAGACAGACAGACAGAAGATAAAAAGAAAGAAAGAAAGGGAAAAGACAGAAAGAAAGAATAGAAAGAAAATTTAAAAAACAGAAAGAAAGAAAGAATGAAAACAGACAGACAAAAAAAAAGAAAGAAAGAAAGAAAGAAAGAAAGAAAAAAAAAGAAAGAATGAAAGACAGAGACAGATAGAAAAGAAAGAAAAGAAAGAAAGAAATAACAAGTAAGAAAGAAAGACAGAACGAACGAGAGAAAGACAGAAAGATAGAAGAACATACATAAAATACAGACAGCCAGACAGGACAGAAAGAAAGACAGACAGAAAGAAAGAAAGAAAAAAAGAAAAGAAAAGGAAAGAAAAGGAAAAAAAGACAGAAAGAAACTATGAGAGATGGACAGACAGATAGACAGATAAAAAAAGACAGGAGAATCAACACCCCCCCCTCTCTCTCTCCAAAACCTCATAATAGTATCATCTTTCATTTCATACATTTTTCTCTCTCCTTGCAAACAAACTGCTGCTCCTCCTCCCCAACCCCTTCCCCCTCCTCCTCCTCCACCCCCTCCTCCTCCCCCTCCTCCTCCTCCACCTCCTCCTCCTCCTCCTCCTCCTCCTCCTCCTCCTTCTCCTCCTCCTCCTCCTCCCAAAGTGTGGCAAACACGGCCTTGATTGAAAGCGTTCTGCATGCAGAGGCAAAATAACTGCGCTTTAAAATCACAGAGGGACATGTCCTGTGCTTCCCCCCTTTAACTCTCTGAAAGCGAGATGCCCTGGCATGTTTTCCCTGCGTAATTTAGCTGAGATGGAAAGCTGGTTCTTTAGCAAGATGCCGTGGCATGTTTTCCCCTGCGTAATTTAGCTAAGATGGGGGGAGATGGGGGGTGAATAAACTGGTTCTTGCCTGTTGAAAGCAGCTGTGAGTGAGGTTGTGCATGTTCGTTCTGAAATAATGTGTGTGTGTGGTAGTGTTGTGTTTGTGTGTAGTTGTGTATGTGTGTGTATGGTGTGTATGTGTGTGTAGTGTGTGTTGTGTAGTGTGTGTGTAGTGTGTGTGTTGTAGCGTGTGTATGTGTGTAGTGTGTGTGTGTGTAGTGTGTATGTGTTTGTGTGTTCTCTTGTGTCTGTGTACGTGTGTGCATATGCACATGAATGTGGTTCGTGTGCATGCAATGTGTGTGCGTGTGCGTGAATGTGTGTGTCCACGCATATGCATCTATCTATATCTATCTGTCTGTCTGTCTGTCTGTCTGTCTGTCTGTCTGTCTGTCTGTCTATCTATCTATCTATCTATCTATCTATCTATCTATCTATCTATCTATCTATCTATCTCTCTGTCTGTCTGTCTGTCTGTCTGTCTATCTATCTATCTATCTATCTACCTACCTATCTATCTATCTACCTACCTATCTATACATCTATCTATCTATCTATCTATTTATCTATCTGTCTATCTCTCTATCTCTATACACACGGGGACTGGATGTAAAAAAGCACATAAGTGCTTTTTCCATTATCCTCGATATAAAAGAATAAAAAAAAGTATGTATGTATGTATGTATGTATTATATATATATATATAATATATATATATATATATATATAATATATATATATATATATTATATATATATATATATGTATGTATGTGTGCATGCACACGTGGGCATGCGTGCATTGTGTGCGTGTGTGTAATCGTGCTGTATACAGTCATGCGAGTGTAGTGCGTGCGTTTGTGCTTGGAAGCACGTCTGTCAAAATGCCTGTAAACATGTCTGTAAATTTGTCCGCAAACATTTCCGTAAACATGTCTGTAAACTTATCTGTTTACACGCCTGTACTGTAAACATGCCCGCAAACGTGTATGCAAACTTGTCCGTAAAGACGTCTGTAAACATTTCTGTAACAATGTCTGTAAACATGTCTGTAAACATGTTTGTCGACACAGAACTATACGTGTCGAAAACAATCACTATGTATCCCACCACCCCCCCACCCCCACCCCCCACCCCCCCAACCAACCCCTCCACCCCGAAAAATCCAACCTCCCCCCCCCCCCCCCCCCCCCCCCCCCCCCCCCCCCCCCCCCCCCCCCCCATCAACAAGAAAACCAAAAGACAAAAGAACCCCCCCCCCCCCCCCTACCCTACCCCTCCCTCCTAAACCCTCCCATCAACTAGAAAGACAACAACAACGTAAAAAAACAGTAACCGACACCCCAAAAAACCCAACAAACCCCAAACAACAACAATTAAACAAACAAAAACCAACAAAAACCCTCCACCCCACCCCCACCCCAACCAAACCCCCCTTCCACACA
The DNA here is from genome assembly GCA_028751875.1 of Rapana venosa. Taxonomy (NCBI): domain Eukaryota; kingdom Metazoa; phylum Mollusca; class Gastropoda; order Neogastropoda; family Muricidae; genus Rapana; species Rapana venosa. The sequence goes on from CM054162.1 coordinate 30,419,632, forward strand.
TGCATAAAAACGTAACTTTGATGTACCAAGGGAGCTAAATCCCTATCTTAGGCGTTACTAATTTTGCTGAACAGAAGCTCCTCGAGAAATTACGTCCCTTAGTCACTGGCCTCTAAGAGAAGTTGAGGTCTCTGATGCCTCGCTCCCCTACGACCACATAGGTTATGGACACCTTTACCACGTTTTAGTCATACTGGTGGACTAACCGTTTCTTTTTCATCGTCGAACGCTCAGACAGCAACTATTGTTGTCTGTCATTTGAGCGAAAATGCGTTTCGCTGCCGTTAAGCGCCTGACAAGTCAGGCCCAGCGCATCCGACTTCGGCATGGGAGAGAATTGTTGTTATCTTTTAAGCCTTTCTAGGAAGAGAAAAAGGTAGCAGGAGAATGGACCAAGAAGGAGGTGACAGGAAGAAAAGGAACAAGGCAGAAACAAAGAGAGGGATAGAAAAGAGGAAACTCCATTGTGGGGATGCTATTTATACTGACAGGACTCCACCCCCCCCCCCCCCCCCCCCCCTCGGTATCTTCATGAAGGATCCGTTTTACTTCTATCACATGTGAATGTGTGTGTGTGTGTGTGTTTGTGTGTGTGTATGCATATGTGTGTGTGTGTTATGTGTGTATGTATGTGGTATGTGTGTGAGTGAGAGAGAGAGTGAGGGGGGGGGGACGACAGACAGACAGATTATATGTTGTGTATATATATATATATATATATTTGATATATATATATATATATGAATGAGAAAAAGACAGAGATAGATAGAGGGGGGAGAAAGAGAGGGGGGAGAGACAGACACAGAGAGAGAGGAGGGAGACAGACAGACAGACAGACAGACAGACAGACAGACAGACAGAACAGAACACACACACACACACACACACACAACACACACACAACACACACACTACACACACACACACACAACACACACACGAGCGCGCGTGCGAGAGGGAACGGGTAAGCCTAGTGGTTTGAACATTGCTCGCAATCTGACAACCCGGGTTCAATTCCCGTTCAAGGGGACATTTTCCCTTGGAGTTAACATCAGTAGAGACTCCTCTCTCCTCAAAAGTCTTTCGGATGAGACTATAAACCGAGGTCCCGAGTGCGAACGCAGGCAGAACATCTTGCGCACACGTTAAATCCTGTTCCGCTTTTCGTGAGAGTAGGCCACTGTGTGCCGGTGGGAACAGATGACAGAATTGAAAAAAAGGTATACACACGGGGACTGGACGAAAAAAGCACATGCGTGCTTATTCCATTATCCTCGAAATAAAAGAATAATAATAAAATATTATAAATAAACACACACACATCCGTCTAAAATCACTAAATGAGAATAGACGTTAAACTGAAGATTCACACACACACGCACACGACGCACGCCCCACACACACACACACGCGCGCACACACACACACACACACACACACACGCACACACACACGCACACACACACACTCATACATACATGCACAATCACACACACACTCACACACACACTCACACACAGACACACACAGACACACACACACACACACAGACAGACAGACACACACACACACACACACACACACACACACACACACACACACACAACACACACACACACTCACTCACTCACACACACACACGCACAATCACACACACATACACTCACACACACACACTCACACACACTCACACACAGACACACACAGACACAGACAGACACACACACATACACACACGCACACTCACACACATACACACTCCCCACACACACACACTCACACACACACTCACACACCTCACACACAGACACACACACACCACACATACACACACATACACACACACACACACAAGGAAGGAAGGAAGGTGGCAGGGTGGTTAAGATGTTTGCCTGCCAACAAGTCAACCATGAGGTTCTGGGTTCGATTCCCAGCCTCACCCTTTCTTCCCAGTTTGACCAACAACAAAAATCGAACTGAATGTCATAGTCCTTAGAATGAGACTATAAACCGAGGCCCCGTGTTCGAACGCATGCAGACCATCTTGTAAAAAAGTACATGAGTGCTTATTCCATTATCCTCGATATAAAAGAATAAATAAATAAAATAATAAAAATAAATAAACACACACACACACTTCCTTCGAAACAAAGTCTACAGGCCAATCTTTCTCTCCAAGAAGAAAGAAACTTCCCGAAAACAGCAGAACCAAAAAACCAGGCTGTAAAAC
>CM054162.1:30426861-30431861 GCA_028751875.1 Rapana venosa
ATTTAGCGCACGTAAAAAAACCCACGGCAACAAGAGAGTTGTCCCTGGCAAAATTCTTAGAAAAAAGCCACTCTGATAGGGAAACAAATACAGCTGCAGAAAAAAAAAAGAAAAAAAAAAGGGTGAAAGGGTGGCGCAGCGCTAAGTGGCGACGCGTTCTCCCGCTCTCCCCGGGGGGAGCAGCCCGAATTTCACGAAGAGAAATCTGCCATGACTTAAAGTGGTATGAAAGAAAATCTGAGCGCTTTGATTTGTTGCTTTACAAGATTCAGCGCTATATAAATTCCATACATTATTATTATTACTTATAATGATCTATCTATCTATCTATCTATCTATCTATCTATCTATCTATCTATCTATCTATCTATCTATCTATCTATCTATCTATGTATCTATCTATCTATCTATTTATCTATCTATCTATCTATCTATCTATCTATCTATCTATCTATCTATCATTCTGTCTGTCTGTCTGTCTATCTATCTATCTCATCATCCTCCCCTCACACACACACACACACACACACACACACACACACACACACACACACAACACACACACACACACACACACACACACACACACGCTTCTTCTTCTTCTTCTTCTTCTTTTCTTCTTCTTCTTCTTCTTCTTCTTCTTCTTCTTCTTCGACGTCGTCGTCATCGTCGTCGTTGTCGAACGGTCAGAGAGCAGCTATTATCTATCATATGAGCGAAAATGCGTCGCGCTGCCGTTATGCGCCTGACAAGTCAGGCCCAGCGCATCCGACTTTGGCACAAGAGAGAATAGTTACCTTTGAAGTCTTTCAGGAAAAAAGGCAGGAGAATGGACCAAGAAGGCAGAAAATAGACGAGAAGGAGGTGATAAGAAGACAACGAACAAGGCAGAGACAATGAGAGGAATAAAAAAGAGGGAATTCCTAGCACAGAATTTCCAGAAGACGGGGATGCTATTTATACCGACAGGACCCCCATCCCCCCCCCCCCCCCCGGCATCCCCACGGGGAAACACACACACTAATCATGTAGCATGGGAGGAGGGAGGGCGGGGACAGCCTGGTGGTTACAGTGATGTATTCGTGAACTGCTGACCCGTGTCCGATTATCGTTCAAGAGGATTTTTTCCCCTGGAGTTAACATCAGTGCCGACTCCACTCTCCCCAAAAGTCCTTCGGATGAGACTATAAACCGAAGCCCCGTGTGCGAACGCACGCAGAACATCTTTGCGCACACGTTAAAACCCGTCCCGCTTTTCGGAAGGGTACGCCATTGTGTGCCAGTGGGAAAGGATGACAACATTGACAAAACTGCATACACACGGAGACTAGGTGTAAAAAAAAAAAAGCACAGGAGTGCTTATTCCATTATCCTCAAAATAAAAGAATAAACTAAACTAAACTAAACCAAATAACAGCGGTATTCTACAACTCTCTAGGTGGTCCTGGTTTGACAATTTTCTCACATCATTCGCGGTTCAACCGCAAAAAAAAAAGCGCGCTTGTACCGATTTATGTTGACGTTTATTATGAGTCAGGCTGGCTTCATGGTGTTGTGTTATGGGTTGTTAAACCATTTCGGATGGCAGTTATAACGGACATAATGTGCATCTGCCGGTTTGGAATGGTCTCGTTTATTTGACAGAAGACCATGATTGCTGTGGGCGTTATGAGATGTGCACAGGACTGCCACGCCACAGAGAGAGAGAGAGAGGAGGGGGAGAGAGAGGGGGAGAGAGAGGGGGAGAGAGGGAGAGAGAGAGAGAAGGAGAGGGAGAGAGAGAGGGAGAGAGAAAGAGAGGGAGAGAGAGAGAGAGAGAAGAGAGAGAGAGAGAGAAAGAGAGGGAAGGAGGGAGAGGGAGAGGGAGAGAGGGAGAGTGAGGGAGAGAGAGAGAGAGGAGAAAGAGAAGGAGAGGAGAGAGAGGGAGGGAGAGAGAGAGAGAGAGGAGAGAGAGAGAGAAGAGAGAAGGAGAGGAGAGAGAGAGGGAGGGAGAGAGGGAGGAGAGAGAGGGAGGGAGAGAGGAAGGGAGAGAGAGAGAGGAGGGAGAGAAAGAAGGAGGGAGGGAAAGAAAGGAAAGGGGGGAGGGAGAGAGGGAGAGAGAGGGGAGTGAGAGGGAGAGAGAGAGGGGGGAGAGAGGAGGAGGGAGGGAGAGAGAAGAGGGAGGAGAGAGGGAGAGAGAGGAGAGGAGAGAGGGGAGGGAGGGAGAAAGAGAGGGGGAGAGAGAGAGAGGGAGGAGAGAGAGAAGAGGAGGGAGGAAGAAGAGGGAGGGAGAGAGGGAGAGAGAGAGGGGGGAGAGAGAGAGAGAGGGGAGAGAAGAGAGGAGGGGGAGAGAGGGAGAGAGAGGGGATGAGAGAGAGAGAGAGAGGTAGAGAGAGGAGAGAGAGAGGAGAGAGAGGGAGAGAGAGAAGCGAGAAAGAGAAGAAGAGAAGAATTGCGAAGAAGAAGAAGAAGAAGAAGAAGAAGAAGAAGAAGAATTGCGAAGAAGAAGAAGATAGAAGAAGAAGAAGAGAAGAATTGCGAAGAAGAATTGCGAAGAAGAAGAAGAATTGCGAAAAGAAGAAGAAGAAGAAGAATGCGAAGAAGAAGAATGAAGAATGAAGAAGAAGGAAGAAGAAGAAGAAGAAGAAGAAGAAGAAAGAAGAAGAAGAAGAAGAAAAGAAGAAGAAGAAGAAGAAGAATTGCGAAGAAGAGAATTGCGAAGATAGAAGAATTGCGAAGAAGAAGAAGAAGAATTGCGAAGAAGAAGAATTGCGAAGAAGAAGAAGAAGAAGAAGAAGAAGAAGAAGAAGAATTGATAATACACTTTTTGTTTGGTGGTTGAGTCTCTTCTTTTTAAGTTTTTTGTCAGCCGCCAAAGCCAGGTGCGGAATTCTTTATTTTGTTTCCTTCCTTCCTTCACCTTCTTTCTTTCTTTCTTTCTGTCTCTCTTTCTTTTTTCTTCCTTCCTTGCTTGCTTGCTCCTTCTTTTCCTTCTTTCTTTCTTCCTCCCTTTCTTTCTTTCTTTCTTCTTTCTTTCTTTCTTTCTCTCTCTCTCTCTTTCTCTCTTTCTTTCTTCCTTTCTTTCTTTCTTCCTTTCTTCCTTCCTTCCTTCCTCTTCTTTCTTTCTTTCTCCTTCCTTCCTTCCTTTCTTCCTTTCTTTCTTCCTCTCCCTTCCTTTCTTTCTTTCTTTCTTTCTTCCTCTCTTCCTCTTCCTTCCTTCCTTTCTTTCTTTCGTCCTCTTCCTTCCTTCCTTTCTTCCTTCCTTCCTTCCTTCCCTCCCTCCTTCCTTCCCTCCCCCCTCTCTCTCTTCCTTTTCTTTCTTTTCCTTCTTGCTTTCTTTTCATTTTGGCATGCTTTTGTTTCTTTTGAACCGTTTGGTTTTCCATAGCAAGCGAATGCTCACGTTCAGTGTCCCAGGGGAAAAGACATCATGCCTGACACGATATTCTTGCCTTTCTGCATGTATGGTCTCCCTAGGGTGTCAATAGTCAATCCATTCATGATTGTCACGTTTTTCCTGGTTCCGAACAACGTCACTTTTTTTTTTCTTTCGGTATGGTAAACCCAAAGTATCAAAAGTGGCATCGTCACGTTTTAGCGGCCTCCTAACAAAAAATTCAGTATGGTGGCTGTTCTGTGGCAACAATAATGCGTTGACACACTCGCACGGTTTGTTTATTGCTAGAAAAAGAGAAAAAGCAAGAAAGCAAGCAAGAAAACACACACATGCACGCACGTACGCACGCACGCACCTACGTACACACGCACGCAAGCACACACAGAGGTGGAATGACAGAATTGATGGAACGACACAATTAATAGATATACCGTAAAGTACCGAGTATAAGCCCACCCCCCCTCTGCACGAATTTCGGACAAAAGTGGGGGGTGGGCTTATACTCGGTACTTCACCCTGTGCACGAACATATTCTTCATTGTAATGGAGACATGATTCATATACGATACCATCTGGTATGTAAAATGTTATGTTTGTTCAAACTAAAGCAAATGTGAAGCAGCATGAAGATATTTTGTTTATTATAAAATTGTTAAACTCACAGACATACGTAAGGCTTACACACCATCACTCGTAAATGAAGACATTGAAAGCATGTCTATTCAACAAAACCGGCTTTTATTCAAAAACAACTTTTAAAAAAAACTTTAAAAACTTGAATTTAAACTTGGTCCCGTGTCATCCAGCCATTCCGTGTCGCTGTGACGCGGACATTGGCTGGGATCTGGAGGTGCTGGCCGACACGGCGAGGAATGTCTCCAGTGCGTTCTTTGAAGATCAGAAACGCTGGCAGTTTGCTGCCGTCAGCAACGGCACAGAGGGCGACTGTAAAACCTCTCTTCCCTGCTTTCGTTGTCTTGATGCGCACCCGCTTTGATCCTTTGATCTCATTTGTGCGGTTAGGTGGCATGTCAAACCTGACCAGTGTTTGGTCCATGTTTAGCATTTGTCCTAATGCGTACATGTGGCGGTGACGAAGTCGCAGGATATTTCTTCTCAAGTGCAGGAGCTGGTCCTCAAAATCTGCCGGCACCTTCTGGTTACTGGACGTACAAACGCGACTGGATACATGGTGCCGTTTTTTCCACCTTTGTAGCCACATGTTAGACGCAACAAAGTCTTGAAGGTTCAGACCCGCCCCTATCTCTCGCGCTTTTCTCTGCAAGTCTTTATTTCTAACAACTCGCCCTTCGCTTCTTTCTTCTTGTAGAAACTCAGATAGTCTCACCTCCAACTCCTCCGACATCACAGCCCGACCAGGGTGCAGTTCCAACTTTCGCTTTTCTCTGCCAGTTTCATGCTGCAGAAGGACATCTCTGTTAGCTCGCCACATCCTAATTTGTTTTCTGTCCACACCAAACTCTTCTGCTGTGGCACTGACACTCCCGTGTCTGTCAAGGTGCTCCAGAGCAGTCAACTTGAATTGTATTGTGTAAGATTTTCGCTTCGGCATTTTCTTGGAAACAAACGCCAACAGCAAGCGCCATTAGCAAAAGGGAAACAA
>CM054162.1:30434361-30449361 GCA_028751875.1 Rapana venosa
ACACAGACACACACACAGACACATACACACACAGACACACACACAGACACATACACACCACACACTGACAGCATACACAAACAGCACAGACACACAGACACACACAGACACCCACCAAAAACACACACACACATGCAAGCAACACGCACACACACACATCAAGCACACACCACACGCATGCAAGCACGCCACGCGCGCACACACACACACACACACAAATACCCCCGAAAGCTTTAGTTGGTCCTTGCAATTTTTTTCCCTCCCGCTGTCTCCGCCCCCCCCCCCCCCCCCCCTATCCCCCACACCCTCCCACTCCCATCCCCTTCCCGGTTTCTTCTATCTGTTTTGAGAAAGCAGAGAAATTTCTTTAGACGCTTAAAGAGCTGGGTTATTTTATTTAATCTATTTTTTTTTCTTTTCTTCATTCTATCCGTTTAATTCGAGGATAATAAAATAAGCACTCACGTCCTTTTTAATTAAAAAAAAATTTACATCCAGCCCCCCTGTGTATGCAGTTTTGGTCAATTTTTTCATCCGTTCCCACCGGCACACAATAGCCTACTCTTCCCGAAAAATAGCGGGACGAGTTTTTAACGTGTGGCGCAAGATGTTCTGCGTGCGATCGCACACACGGGGCCTCGGTTTATAGTCTCATCCGAAAGACTTTTGGGGACTGATGTTAACTCCAGAGGAAAAAATCCTCTTGAACGAGATTGGAACCCGGGTTAAGCAGATCACGGATACATCGCTCTAACCACCAGGCTATCCCGTCCCCTCTTTTGAAGTTCAGAGCTAGGGGTCAGAAGGTAACGATGTTTCGCTTTCTGCTTGTGTCTGCAAGATGTGCCCATCACATTATCATGATTGATAGGTTGATCATCTTTATTCTCGAGGGGTATCGATATACTGTGTTATTGTTGTTGTTGTTGTTTTTTTTATTCGGCTCTTGCCTTGAGAAGGAATTGTAATTTATTGATAATCACACATAATAAATTTCAAGTAAAGGTAAATAAAATTATTTTGATTTAAGAGAGAGAGAGAGAGAGAGAGAGAGAGAGAGAGAGAGAGAGAGAGAGAGAGAGAGAGAGAGAGAGAGAGAGAGAGAGAGAGAGAGAGACAATGACAATGACAAATTCTTTTATTTCGAGGATAATGAATAAGCACTCATGTGCTTTTTTACATCCAGTCCCCGCCCGTAGGGATACATTTTAATAATAACCCAACACTTATACAGTCTCACAGTAGAAACATAGGGAAATAACCCTTTTCAAAGCAGCCCCCACCCCCAACAACTCCCCCCCCCCTCCGAAAGCAAACTAAAAAAAGAAAACCCTAAAAACACCCCCCTCACCCCCCCCCCACCCCCACCCCCCCCCCCCCCCCAAAAAAACAACAACCAACCCACAACCAAAACAAACAAACAAAGAGGAAAAACCAAAACCAACAAAAGAAAAAAAAAGAGAAAAAGAAACAACAAAAAACAACAACAAAACCAAGAAGAATAACAACCAACTTAATAAGTCACAAAGATAAACATCTAAAACATTTATCAAATGGTACTTACTTGTTACACAAACAATAAGAATTGAAATAGGGCACTCTTAAGACTTAAGTGCAGGGACAAGCCCAAATAAGTATTGAAAAAAAAAATATGAACCCTTCACGGGATACACCAAAACTAAAAGCAAAACGATAAAAGGGAGAGAGAAGAGAGGAGAGAGAGAAGAGAAGAGAGAAAAGAGAGAAAGAGGGGAGAGAGAGAAGAAAAGAGACAGGACAGAACAAGTGTGTGTGTGTTGTTTTTGGGTGTGGTGTGTGTGTGTGTGGGGTTTATTTCAAAGATAATACCCATTTATAATTCCCAAAAATCCCGTCACCACAACATCTTTTTGATTATCCCCTTTTTCAAATTATTGTCATGATAATGAAATAAACTCAATACTCATTATTCACACAATGAAAATAAAAAAAAAAAAAACAAAAAAGAATCTAAACCTATACAGTCATTGAGGGAGGAAAATTTAGTGAGTGAATGGGGGTGTTATTGTGGTGAGTGATGGTGTGAGTGAGTGAGTGAGTAGTGGTGAGTGAGTGAGTGAGTGAGTGAGTGAGGAGGAGTGAGTGAGTGAGTGAGTGAGTGAGTGGGGAGGGTGAGTGAGTGAGTGAGTGAGTGAGTGGTGAGTGAGTGGTGAGTGAGGAGGAGTGAGTGAGTGAGTGAGTGAGTGAGTGAGTGTGGTGATGAGTGAGTGAGTGGTGAGGGAGTGAGTGAGTGTGGTTGTGTGTGTGTGTGTGTGGGGGTGTGTTGTGTGTGGTGTGGTGTGTGTGTGGTGTGTGGTGTGTGTTTGGTGTGTGTGTGTGTGGGGGATAATACTAAAATATAATACTCACAGAGCTCATCAACAACACCAAAACTTTTTAAAATTTTACCATACAAATTGAATGTCTGATAAAAAAAAGTGCAATCCCATACACTAACAATAAAGAGGGGGGAAAACCTCAAAAAAGTCATAAGAAAGGGGATAGAGAGAGAGAGGGAGGGAAAAGGGAGGAGGACAAGAGAGAGGAGAGAGAGAGGGGGAGAGCGAGCGAGCGAGAGAGAGCGGAGAGAGAATTTTACAAAAGAGTTTATCCCCCCCCCCAAACCCCCCCCCCCCCTCCCCCCCCAAAAAAAACCCCCCACAAACAAACAGAAAAAACCCCAACCCAGTTTCAGTTTACTTTTGCTAATGCACAAAAAATTCAAAACATTTTAAAGGTCACCCAAAGATGGGAAATTTACTGCAAAACACGCACGTATTTTTTAAAGCATGTTTTTTGGAATCCTCCTTATCGAACTTACAAAGTATTTCATTTAAGAGTATTACTTTTAAAATTGTGTGTGTTTTCGTGTGGTGTGTGGTGTGGAGGCATTGTGTTGTTCATGGGTGTGCGTGTGTGTGCGTGTGTGGGTGTGTTTGGTTGGTGAGTGTATGGGGGGTTTCGTTTTGGTCCGGTGTTTTAGGTGTTGTGTTTTTTGTGTGTGGGTCTGTGTTGTGGTGAGTGTTCATGGGTGTGCGTGTGTTGCGTGTGTGAAGTGTGGGTGGCGTGTTTAAAGTGTGTGTGTGTGCATCACTCTCTCTCCTTTCTCGCTCTCTCTCTGTCTCCATTTTTTCTCTCTCACTCCCCCTCCCCCCTTTTTTTCCCCCATCTCTCTCTCTCTCTCTCCCCTCTCTTCCCCTTCTCTCCTCTCTCTCTCTCTCCTCTTTCCTTTCTCCCCCCCCCCACCATCTCTTTTCCTCGTCCCCCCTCCACCTTCTTCCCCCTCTTTCTTTTCCCCCCCTCTCTTCAACCTCGTATCCCCTTTCCCAACCCATCTCTCCACACCCCCCCCGCATCTCTCCCCCCCCCTCTCTCTCGCCATCTCTCTCCCCCCCTTTTCATCAAACCTCTAGATCCCCCTCTCTCCCCCCCTCCATCTCTTTTTTCCCTGCCCCCTTCTCTTTCTCTCTCTCTCGTTTCCTCTTTTTTCCCTCCTTCCTCTCCTCTCTCTCTCCCTCTCTCTCTCCCCCTCCTACTCCCCAACCCCCCCCCCCCCCCTTCCTCTTCCCTCTGCATCAGGTCAAATCCTTCAGATGTGTCAATCTGTTCCAAAGCAGGCAGCGGCAGAATCTAAACACCTGCCCTGGTCTTCCCAAAACTGTTGCTGTCACCCAAATCCAGCCCTTTCCTGCTAAAGGCCAGGGCCCCCATGGGCGCTACAAAGGGCCTTTACAAACCTGGCTGAGGGGATGTTTAACCCTGTGTGTGTGTGTGTGTGTGGTGTGGGTTTGATGTGCTCAGTCTAAACGACATGTTTTTTTTCCCACCATTGGGTGATTGAAGAATGAAAACCTGCCTTACTTATTCCCCCCCATTTGGGCCATTTTTACCAATGAAACCTGCTTTGCTTATTCCCACATTGGCCAAATTTTCACCCAAAAAAATCGCCCAACTTTTTGCCATCACTGACCAATTTGCACCAATGAAATCCTACCTTACTTATTCTGATCATTGGCGATTAGAACCAATGAAATCCTACCTTACTTACTCCTACATTGGCCAATTTGAACCAATGAAATCCTGCCTTACTTATTCCAACCACTGGCCAATTTGCACCAATGAAATCCTGCCTTACCTTTTCCTGACCATTAGCCAATTTGCACCAATCAAAACCTGTCTTGCTTCAGGATCATTAGTCCATTTTTAACACCAGCCCCAAAAATAAAATGTCGCACTTCACACTATTGGTCAGTTTTGCACCAATGGAAAACCGGCTTAGTTTCTGTTCCTAGCAATGGATCCCCGCTGGCTCAGAGGATGATGGGTGGAAGCATACATAATCAGTGATTGACGAGAGATGATTACCTGTTGATGGAGCTCACTGCCAGGTGCTGGGGGCTAGTCAGTGCTTTTGTCTCTCTGTGTTTCTCTGTTTCTGCTTCTCTCACTGTCTCTCTGTCTTTCTGTCTCTTAATGTCTGTCTCTCTCTGTCTCCATCTCTGCTTCTGCTTCTCTCTCTGTCTCTCTGTCTTTATGTCTCTGAATGTCTGTCTCTCTCTGTCTCCATCTCTGCTTCTGCTTCTCTCTCTGTATCTCTGTCTCTCTGTCTTTCTGTCTCTGACTGTCTCTGTCTCTGCTTCTCTGTATCTTAGTCTCTGTCTGTCTCTCTCTCTGCCTCTGTCTGTCTGTCTCTGCTTCTGCTTCTCTCTGTCTGTCTGTCTTCCTGTCTGTCTCTGCTTCTGCTTCTCTCTGTCTGTCTGTCTTCCTGTCTGTCTCTGCTTCTGCTTCTCTCTGTCTGTCTGTCTTCCTGTCTGTCTCTGCTTCTGCTTCTCTCTCTCTGTCTCTGTCTGCCTTTGTCTCTGCTTCTCTCTGTCTTTGTCTCTGCTTCTCTCTGTCTCTGTCTCTGCTTCTCTATCTGTGTCTCTGTCTCTCTCTCTATCTCTCTCATAGTTGAGTACAACCCCCAAGAGGTAAAAAACGAAACATCTCTGTCTCTTTATCTGATCCCGTGATTCACATCGTCACTTGGCGGACGGGGAAGAGCGGGGGGTGGGGGGGGGGGGTGAGAGGGGTGTGAAAACGTACACGTTAAAGATCCAGTCATTCACACCATCAGTTGTGGGATGGGGGAGGGGGGGGGGGAGGAGAACATGCTCAGCACGCGGCATGTACCCGCAGATTTACCATCGCACAGGGCTACATCCGTGGTCTAGAGGTAACGCGCCTGCCTAGAAAAGCGAAAAGTCCAGGTCGGAAGTGTGCGGTGGTTCGAATCCCGTTTGGACCCGAAACTACCCCCCCCCCCTCCCGGTCCATTAGACCATGAGTGGTGGTCTGAGCGCTAGTCTTTTGGATGAGACCATAAACCGAGGTCCCGTGTGTTACACATACTTATTTAGAGCACGTAAAAGAACCCACGGCAAGAAGAGAGATGTCCCTGGTAAAATTCTGTAGAGAAAAAGCCACTCTGATAGAGAAACAAATACAGTTGTAGACAGAAAAAAGAAAAAAAAAGGGTGGCGCTGCTCTTGTGGCGACGCGCTTTCCCTGGGGAGAGCCGCCCGAATTTTACGCAGAGAAATCTGCCGTGACTTAAAGTGGTATAGACAAAGAAACAAACAAAGAAACAAATAAATAAATAAATAAACATCGATCAAATTAAAATGGAGTGGGTGGGTGGGTGGGTGGGGAATCAAACCTGCCTACGCCCTCTCCCACATTTTGTTTTGTTTGTTTTCAAACAGGGGGGCCTTACCACTACCACCACAGAGGACAAACCTCTTCTTCCCCTTCCCTCAACCCCAACCCTACCCCCCCCCCCCCACCCCTCCTCCCCACCGCTATCAATGGCAAGCACATCATGGCAAAAGGGGGTAACTGTCTTCAGCTCTTGGCAGCACGTGCAGCCTTTATGCAAATAGGATCAGGTCTTTTCATCTTGTAGCTAGAACTGGCTTCGACACCCCAAGCCATACAACCCCCCACCCCATCCCACCCCACCCTACTGCTTCTCATCCTAACCCCCCTTCCTCTGCCCCCTCACTCCTTCCTTGCCTCTACCCCCCCCCCCCCCCCCCCCAACTCCGCCACCGCCCAATCCACTGCCCTCTTCTCCCTTCTCTGTCAAAGTGCATAGAGAGGCGCTATCCGATTTCGTCTGCTTGTGTCCATTTTCTTTGGGCATGTTTCATCTGTATGTGACTGTCTCCTGATGCAGTAGACGATTTGGAGAGACAGGCTGAGAGAGAGAGACATAGAGAGAGAGAGAGACAGAGACAGACAGACAGACAGACAGACAGAGAGAGGGGAGAGGAGACACACACATATACACACAAGATTCAAGATTTAATTCCTTTCACCCCTTTTGGGGAATGGAGGATTACAGACGAATTCAACAGGAGAATAAACCTAACAGCAATACACCCCCAAAATATTAGACACCCCCAATACACCAGCAAAGCACCCACAAGTATTATCAATGGTAACAGGAACTGAACAGCAAGAGTTCAGCACGGAAGAAACTACAATCGTAAAATTCATGATAAACAAACAATAAAGACTCGAGACATTTCTTTTTAAAACGGTACATCGACTTTCTTTAAATGACCCAAGTTTCACTTGTGAAAGATAACAAATGAAGTTTCAAGAAATACCCACAAATGTTATGAGTTTTGAGAGAGACAAGAGAGCTTTTCGAGATTTGCATTTTATTAGCTTACAAAACATTATAACTGGACATGGCTTGAAGAAAATGCTGAGGAATAAAATCTTGTCCTAAATGTTTGAAATATGGTAAAATGAAATCCGTCCCCTGGAACAGACATTCTTTCTTCCCGTGGTATATTATGGAAACGTCCAACCTCAATAGGAAGCTTGTGACAGCTACAACGAAACTTGTTAAGAGCGTAAACATACACATCTGGTAGACAAGGTATATAGTTTTCCATACCAAAATCGATCTCATAGTTTGTATAATAAAAGCATCCCACAGCTCAGTTCATGAACAAAATTCTCTCTCTCTCTCTCTCTCTAACACACACACACACACACACACACACACACACACACACATACACACACACACACACACACACACACACACACACACACACGCACACACACGAAGTTGGGGGTGTTTTTTTAAAATTTTGTTTTGCTTTTTGCTAGATAGATGGCTTTATGAAAAAACCAAAACAAATGCATTGCTTACTCTGGAAATAAAGATGTGACTTTGACTTTCACACACACACACCAAAACAGAACCTCATCCAACATCACAAAGAAAACAAAAGAACAGAACAGAAGGTGTCCCTTAGTCTATGTGGTCGTAAAGGAGCGAGGCATCAGAGACCTCAGCTTCTCCAGGGGCCAGCATATTGAGGGCGGCGCCCATCTCCTCTCCCTTGCTGCTTTACCTTCCCTGTTCCTAAAGAGGGCAGGTACCCATTTTCGGGACGGGATAGCTCAGTGGTCAGAGCACTCGCTTTCCCCCAGCCAAGTTAAGCAGCGTCGAGCGTGGTTACCAGTTGGATGGGTGACCGTTTGCGCGCCTTGGCTTCAGTACAGTTCCCCCAGTTCCCCCAGCTGTAAATGGGTACCTGCCCTCTTTAGGGTCAGGAAAGGTAAAGCAGCGAGGGAGAGGAGATGGGCGCCGCCCTCAATATGCTGGCCCTAGAGAAGTGAGGTCTCTGACGCCTCGCTCCCCTATGACCTTATAGGTTATGGGACTCCTTTACCTTTACCTTTACCCATTTACAGCTGGGTGAACTGGGGGACTGTACTGAAGCCAAGGCGGTGCGCAAACGGTCACCCATGCAAGTGGTAACCACGCTCGACGCTGCTTAACTTTGGCTGGGGGAAAGCGAGTGCTCCGACCACTGAGCTATCCCGTCCCTCCACACACACACACATTCACACAAATCGATGGAAAGTCCATTTCACAGAAACCTGTTGCCGTGACACAATGCCATTTTTCACAAGCATTCTCCCTACCCTGCCCCCCCTCCCCCCACCCCCCCCAAAATCTCAGAATGGCTTTGAACATTGCCCTATGTCCATACCCCCAGAAATCGAGTTACGTGTGACGTCAACTGCAAATGCAATGTGTT
Source organism: Rapana venosa (assembly GCA_028751875.1). Classification (NCBI taxonomy): domain Eukaryota; kingdom Metazoa; phylum Mollusca; class Gastropoda; order Neogastropoda; family Muricidae; genus Rapana; species Rapana venosa. The sequence goes on from CM054162.1 coordinate 30,442,488, forward strand.
GTGTTATTGTGTTGTATGGTATCATATCGAGTTGTGTGTATTGTATTGTATGGTGTGGTGTGTTATGGTGTGGAGTGGTATGGTGTGGTGTGGAGTGGTATGGTGTGGTGTGGAGTGGCGTGGTGTGTTGTGTTGTTTTGTATTGTGTTTTGCTCTGTTGTATTGCATTGTATTGTATTGTGCTGTTCTGTATTGCGTTGTGCTGTGCTTTATTATGTTTTGTTGTGCTGTATTGTACTGTGTTGTGTTGTACTGTATTTTGCTGTATTGTACTGTGTATTGCATTGTATTGTAATTGTATTGCATTGTATGCCACTTTAAGTCACGCAGATTTCTCTGAGTGAATTTAGGGCTGCTCTCCCCGGGGCAGAACGCGTCGCCACAAGAGCAGCGCCACCCATTTTTCTTTTCTTGTCTGCAACTGTATTTGTTCCCCTATCAGAGTGGCTTTTTTCTACAGAATACAGCCAGGGACAACTCTTTCGTTGCCGTGGGTTCTTTTACGAGCAAAGCATGAGTATTGCACTCGGGGCCTCGGTTTATTGTCTCACCAGAAAGTCTAGCACCCAGACCACCACTCACGGTCTAGTGGATGGAGGGAAAAGTTTCGGGCCCAAACGGGGATGGAACCACCGCACATTTCAAACCCGGACTTTTCGCTTCTAGGCAGGTGCGTTACCTCTAGACCACCGATCCACACACTAACGCATATTCCCATATGTCCATATTCTTAATCTTTTGGGTTTTGTTTTTTCGGTTTTTTGTGTTTAAAAAAAAGAAGTAGATATTTCTCCTTTCCACTGATTAAAATCAGCCTTGCGTGCTTACAACTTGAGGTAATCTGGCACGAGGGCCAGAGGTAGACCCAGGCGACGCTGGAGTGATTCCATGGCAGACACACTGAAAGTCCATGGATTGTCTGTCCCTCCTCCAAGCTACCCGCCTTGCAGCAGACAGACAGTTATATCTCCCCGCGACGCCACAGAGTACAAGCGGAAGGAAAAAGTACAAGTAAAGTAAAAGTAAGACTGATTAAAATGACACGATTTAAAAAACAAAACAAAACTCTGCATCTTTACTAGAACAAGGATCAAGTTTTGTTTCGTGGATGGGGGTGAGGTTAGGAGTGTGGGGGTGGGGTGGGGGGTGAGGGTATTGTGGGTGACGTCACACTAGTCCAAATTGGAGGGTGTTGAACATACTGCCTTAACATTCATTTTTTTTTTAGTTTCCCCCAAAATCGGCCACACTTCACGGTTTGCCTTCAAAGTTGTGTAGGCTCTTTTACGTAAAGCAATTACAGAAGAAAAGAAAAGGGGTTCCATAACACACAAGGAGGAGGAAGGGGGGTGTGGGGGGCGGGGGAGGGGGCTGTACTGAAGCCAAGCCAGGCAAACGGTCAGCCATCCACTTGGTAACCACGCTCAACGCTGCTTAACCTTAGCTTGGGGGGAAAGCGAGTGCTCTGACCACTGAGCTATCCAGTCCCCTAGTAGATAATGTATTAACCTACACACGTTCTTGCTTAAGAATACCTAGATTCAACCAGTCCACCATTGGCCGTCGCCCTTTCTCTGTTTCTGGTCCATTGGTCTGAAATGACCTCCCTCTCTCCCTTCGTCAAAAGCCTTCTTATGACGATTTTAAATCCGGCCTCAAGACACATTTATTTCAAACCTAAGATTCTCCCCTTTTGTTCCATTTCATTTTTGTCCTGCCCTCAACAACCCCAAACCCCATCACCCTGCCAAGTGTACAACCTTTATATGTGTGCATGAGTGTGTGTGTGTGTGTATGTGCGAGCGAGCGTACAGTTGATTTTGTAAAAAAAACCCACACCCCACAAAAACTATGAAGTGTAACTGGCTGCATGTGAATGAGTAGGATGAATGAAAGCGCTTTGATTTGTTTTTTGCAAGATATAGTGCTATATAAATTCCATATATCATTCTTCTTCTTCTTATTCTGGGTCAGAAGCAAAACTTTCACCGCGAGTACTTTTATTTCTGGGGGTGCACTGACAAATGCGTTGTATATGGTGGAACTTTTGTATTTTCCTTTAAAAGTTACTTGATTAGTCTGCTATTTAAAGTATTTGATGCACACGTAAGTGCGCACACCCGCGCGCACGCCCTTCTGCGTGTGTGCGCGTGTGTGTGTTTGCGTGTGTGCACGTGTGTGTATACACGTGTGCTTGTACATGCCTTGCGTTGTACATGATTATACTGAGAGCGAGAGAGAGAGAGAGAGAGAGAGAGAGAGAGAGAGAGAGAGAGAGAGAGAGAGAGAGAGAGAGAGAAGAGAGGTGAGAGAGAAGAGAGAGAAAGAGAGAGAGAGAGAGAGTGAGAGAGAGAAAGAAAGAGAGAGAGTGAGAGAGAGAGAGAGAAGAGAGAGAGTGAGTGAGAAAGAGTGAGAGAGCGAAAGAGAGAGAGAGAGAGAGAGGAGAAGTGAGAGAGAGAGAGAGAGAGAGAGAGAGAGAGAGAGATAGACTGAGAGAGAGAGAGAGTGAGAGATGTGAGAGAGAGGGATTCGGAGTCGGATGTTTATTCATTAGGCCATAGCCCCTCATGAAGGGGAAAGTGAACAAAAAACCAAATCATCAGAAACATTAAAACAAACATACAATCAACAATATGAGAGTCATAATAATGAACTACGATGTTGCAATGAGAGAGTGAGCGAGAGAGAAAGAGAGAGAGAGTGAGAGAGAGAGAGAGAGAGAACGCGCGAGAGAGAGGTGCACTGATTGTTGATGTATCTACATCAAGTTGACTTTGTGTTCCTTTGCTGTATTACGAATGTTATTTCCTTTTTCTTCATATCCAAAATTTGTGCTCTTCATTGTGTAATGAATGAATTGGTGTTGTGATTATTTCCGCACGTCCACATCTGCAAGTTGTGGTTTTGTTAAATTTCATGTACATCTAAGGTTTTAATCTTGAAATAAATCTTGAATCTTGAAATTTGTTATTTTATAGCGAAAACACGAGGAAATAGACCACAAATAAACGCTGGATTGCAGCCAAGCTATTTTCTTCAAAATAATCAAGATTGCTTTCCCAGAAAAAAAAGGCAGCTCCAACGGAAGATCACTCTAAATACAATGCAGAATGATTACCGCCCTTTGGCGGCAAGACGCCACAGTTAAAGAAACAAGAAAAAAACAACAACCCAGGAAAAGATAACTGCATAGAATAAATCTGACTTGTGGCTGCGTAGTGTAGCTATACTGTTTCTTCTTGCAATGAAATACGCTGGGATTTTTGGTTTGTTTGGGGGTTTTTTGGCAGAATTTTATTGACCAGCATAAGGATACATCAGCTGCCAATCCGTTGGGTATGGTGATTCTTTTTCGTCAATAATGTACAAAGTGTGGTTTATTATAGATATTTTTTTTTATAGGGGGTGGGGTGAGGGTGGTGGGAAGAGCTGACGTTAGCAGCGTGTGTGTGTGTGTGTGTGTGTGTGTGTGTGTGTGTGTGTGTGTGTGTGTGTGCTATGCTGTGCTGTGCTGTGCTGTCCTGTGTGCGTGCGTGCGTGCGTTTCTCTTGTGGCACTGATGTTAACTCCAGGGGAAAATATCACCTTGAACGGGATTCGAACCCGGGCCAGCAGATCACGAGCGCAATGCGTTATGCTCTAACCAACCAGGCTATCCCGTGTGTAGTAAGGTAAAAGGTAAAGGAGTCCCATAACCTATAAGGTCGTAGGGGAGCAAGGTGTCAGAGACCTCACTTCTCTAGGGCCAGCATATTGAGGGCGGCGCCCATCTCCTCTCCCTCGCTGCTTTACCTTCCCTGACCCTAAAGAGGGCAGGTACCCATTTACAGCTGGGTGAACTGGGGGAACTGTACTGAAGCCAAGGCGCGCAAACGGTCACCCATCCAACTGGTAACCACGCTCGACGCTGCTTAACTTGGCTGGGGGAAAGCGAGTGCTCCGACCACTGAGCTATCCCGATCCCGTGTGTAGTACACATATTAATTACGACACATTGTCACAATACAGTGCATTATAGTGTAATGCAGTTCAATGCACTACACTACACTACACAACACTACCACTACTCTACACTCCACTCCACTACACCACACCACTCCACTACACTGCACTACTCTACACCACACCACACCACACGACACGACACCTCACCACACCACACCAACCACACCTTACCACACCTCACCACCACACCACACCACACCACACCTCACAACACCACACGACACCTCACAACACAAACCACACCATACCTCACCACACCACACCACACCGCCTCACAACACCACACGACACCTCACCACTCCACACCACACCACACCGCATCACACCACACCACACTTCACTCCACACCCACCCCACCCCACCACTCCACACCTCACCCCACCCCACCACTCCACACCTCACCCCTCCACACCACACTACTCCACACCACACCACACCGCATCACACACCGTATCACACAACACCACTCCACACCACACCACACTTCAATCCACACCTCACCCCACCACACCACACTACTCCCCACCACTCCACACCTCACCACACCACACCACTCCACACCACCCCACCCCACCACCCCACCACACCACACCACAATCCAATCCAATCCAATTTTCATTCACCTTTCACGAAATCCATTACCCAACACACTCACTCTGGTTTTCCCGAACTCTCTACTCATCACAAGTTTAAACCAATCCTTTTCTTCTTTTTCTGGCGCTAAAGCTCCCCACCCCCTCCCTCCCCTTTCAGTATTCTTTCTCTCCCCCCCTCCCTCCCTCTAACCTGGATTCCTTTTGTGCCCCCCCCCCCCCTCCTACCCCCCCCCCCCTTCCTTCATTTGCATTCATCCATTCAGTAGAAGATAAAGTATCTAATGCTCTTTCATTGAAGTACGAAAGTAGCGCCATTGTCTTCGAAAGGTCACAGTCTATTCCTGGTTTCGTAGGTAGTTCAAAAGATGATATCGCTTTGCCGTTTATAGTCTTGAAAACAATGTTGCAATTGTTATTGTTGTTTCTTGTTGTTGTTGTTGTTGTTGTTTTTCTTGTGCTTTCTGTACTTGGAAAAGTGCGTGCGTACAGTGTGTGTGTGTGTGTATGTGTGTGTGTGTGTGGGGGGGGGGGGTATTTTCTTTTCTTTTTTTCTTTCTTTTTCTTTTATTTCGAGAATAATGGAATAAGCACTCGTGTGTGTGCTTTTTCCCCATCCAGTCCCAGTGTGTATGCAGTTTTGTCAATTTTTTTTTATCCGTTCCCACCGGCACACAATGGCCTACTCTTCCGAAAAGCGGGACGGGTTTTAACGTGTGCGAAAGGCACACGGGACCTCGGTTTATAGTCTCAAGTACAGTGTGTGTGTGTGTGTGTGTGTGTGCGTGTGTGTGTGTGTGTGTGTATGTGTGTGTGTATGTGTGTGTGTATATGTGTGTGTATGTGTGGATGTGTGTGTATGTGTGTGTGAGGGGGGGATGGGTGTGTGTGTGTTTGTGTGTGTGTGTGTGTGTGTGTGTACGCGTGCGCACGCACGCGTGCGGAAGTGTATGCAAGTGCATGCGTGCGTGCGCGCGCGCGCGCGCGTGTGTGTGTGTGTTAGAGAGAGAGAGAGAGAGAGAGAGAGAGAGAGAGAGAGAGAGAGAGAGAGAGAGAGAGAGAGAGAGAGAGAGAGAGAGAGAGAGAGAGACAGAATGTGAGAGTGTGTATTTGCCTTTGTACTTACCAGTGTAAATCGGTTTAATATGTGCGAGTGTATTTACCCACCTCTCTTATGTTAATGATAGACAAAAACGGCTGCATACGCCAAAACATCTCACCACTATCGGTGGATCGGTGGTCTAGAGGTAACGCGCCTGTCTAGAAAGCGAAAAGTCCGGGTCTGAAGTGTGCGGCGGTTCGTACCCCGTTTGGACCGGAAATTTTTCCCCCATCCATTAGACCATGAGTGGTGGTCTGGGCGCTAGTCTTTCGGATGAGACGATAAACCGAGGTCCCGTGTGTTACACGTAATTATTTAGCGCACGTAAAAAAAAACCCACGGCAACAAGAGAGTTGTCCCTGGCAAAATTCTTAGAAAAAAGCCACTCTGATAGGGAAACAAATACAGCTGCAGAAAAAAAAAGAAAAAAAAAAGGGTGAAAGGGTGGCGCAGCGCTAAGTGGCGACGCGTTCTCCCGCTCTCCCCGGGGAGAGCAGCCCGAATTTCACGGAGAGAAATCTGCCGTGACTTAAAGTGGTATGAAATAAAATCTGAGCGCTTTGATTTGTTGCCTTACAAGATTCAGCGCTATATAAATTCCATACATTATTATTATTATTATTATTACCACTAATGAACCTCCGAACTCTATCCGAATAACAAAAAGACTCCCCCCCACCCCTCACCCCCAAGAAAAAAAACCCATCCTAAAACAAAGAACCCCCGCTTCCCCAACCAACCAACCAAAAACCCTCTACAAGCCTATAGCTCACACTTGAAATACACTCCTTTTCATTTAAAACCCAGACCAGTTTTCTAAGGTTATTTTGTTTGCTAGTTTGCTTTCATCAATTCACCCAGGTCTCAGAATTAAAATACCCGGCTGCCCAATTATACCTGGTATGTTGATCTGCTGACCCGGGTTCGAATCTCGTTCAAGAGGAGTTTTTTCCTTCTGGAGTTAACATCAGTGCAGACTCCACTCTCCCCAAAAGTCCTTCGGATGAGACTGTAAACCGAGGTATTGTGTGCGAACGCACGCAGAACATCTTGCGCACACGTTAAATCCTGTTCCGCTTTTTGGAAGAGTATTGTGTGCCAGTGGGAAGGGATGACAAAATGTACAAAACTGCAAACACACAGGGACTGGATGTAAAAAAGCACATGAGTGCTT
>CM054162.1:30466861-30471861 GCA_028751875.1 Rapana venosa
CAAAAAGGGGGGGAAAAAAAAGGGGAAGAGAGGGGGGGAAAAAAAAAAAAAAAAAAAAAAAGGGGGGGAGAAAAAAGAGAAAAAAAAAAAAAGGGAGAGGAAAAAGGGAGAAAAAAAAGGGGGGAGAGAGGGGGGGGAAAAGAGAGGGGGGAAAAAAAATGGGGGGGGGAAAAAAAAAAAAAAAACCCCCAAAAAAAAAAAAAAAAAGGGGGGGGGGGGGGGAGATGAGAAGAAAGAGAGAAACGGAGGATAGAGGAGAGAGGGGAGATGGAGAGAGAGAGAGAGGAGAGAGAGAGAAAGAGAGAGGGGAAGAGAGAGAGTGTTGCTGTATTTGGGTAAAAAAAAAATACCCCTGACAGGAAACAAGACAATACATATTATATGCAGACGGGAATGTTTGGGGGTTTTTTTTAAAACAAAAAGTGGGGGCCGATTGATTTTTGGGGCGACCGACCTCGCCTCGGGGGCTGAGGGTGGGTGGTGGCGGGGGGGGGGGGGGGGATAATTATGCAGTGCTGGCACACTCTTCTGCAAAAGGTGAACGGGGTTTTAACGTGTTCCCAAGATGTTCTGCAAGCTTTCATACACCTTCAGTGGATCGTTGGTCTAGAGGTAACGCGTCTGCCTAGAAAGCCAAAAGTCCGGGTTCCAAGTGTGCGGTGGTTCGATCCCCGTTTGGGCCCGAAACTCCCCTCCCACCCCCCACCCCCCACCATCCTTCAAGACCATGATTGGTGGTCTGGGTGCTAGTCTTTCGGATGAGACGGTAAACCGAGGTCCCGTGTGTTATACACAATTATTTAGCGCACGTAAAAATAACTCACGGCAACAAGAGAGTTGTCCCTGGCAAAAATTCTGTAGAAAAAAGCCACTCTGATAGGGAAACAAATACAGTTGCAGACAGAAAAAAATAATAATGGGTGGCGCTGCTCTTGTGGCGACGCGCTCGCTCTCCCTGGGGAGAGAGTAGCCCGAATTTCACGCAAAGAAATTTTAAAATGCCGTGACTTTACAGCGATATGAAAAAAAAGAGAAAAATATAAATAAAACAAAACACAAGAAAATGACACGGTTTACAGTTTTAAGTGATGGACTTTCGGGGGAGTGGAGTCAGCACTGATGTTAACTTCAGGGGGAAAATTTCTTTAGAACAGACACGAGACCCGAGGTTTGTATCTGCGTTTTTTTGCTACTGCCACATATAAATGCTCCCGCACGTGCGCACATGCGCTAGCGCACGCGCGCGCACACACGCGCGCGCGCACAGACACTACACATATACACACACTATACACACATACATTACACACACATATATACACACATATACCCATACAGCCATCAGTCATCGTATACACATACACATATATACACACACATACACTACACACAATAAAAAAAAAACCCAACCCATCTCTCACTCTCTCTTTGTCTAATATAACTTTTTGTGAATAAACATAAACGCGAAGAAACACACACACACACCACACACACCACACACACACACACACACGCACAAAGCACACCACACAACTGCCCCCCCCAAAAAAAAAAACCACAAAAAAAAACCCCAACACAAACCAACCAAAAAACCACCAAAAAACCCAACAACAAAAATAACCAATACCAAACCAAACAACAACAAAAAAAAACACCCCACCAAACAAACCTTCACAATATATGTACAATAAATATCACAATCGGCACAACACACTGCACATCTCTTACCACACTCACACGTAAACCCAAAACACCCCCAACACCAAGGAAATCGCAATATTCCACACTTTCAAACCAACCCCCAGTCCAAACCCCATGACTCTAATTGTGGTCAAGCCTGGACCTTAAGGTCACACACACTTCGGGCGTGGTCAGTACAAACTAATTATCTAACTGCCCTTCCGCCTAGACTGTAATACAAGTCATAATAAATCAACGTAACATAGCAAATAATTTTCCCTGTAAGAGGGCCATCTTTCACACTGGCTTTAGTCATACAACCTAGAGTCCTTTCACATAGTTAGGAATGTTGTCTCTTACACAACTAACTTGTGTGTGTGTGTGTGTGTGTGTGTGTGTGTGTGTGTGTGTGTTTTGTGTGTGTGTGTGTGTGTGTGTGTGTGTGTTGTGAGAGAGTGTTGTGTTGTATGAGTGTGTGTGTGTGAGTGTGTGTGTGTGTGCGTGTGTGTGTGTGTTGTGTTTTTTGTGTGTGTGCGTGTGTGTGTGTGTGCGCGCGCGTGTGAGTGTGTGTGTGTGTGTGTGTGTTGTGTTGTGTGTGTGTGTGATGTGAGAGTGTGTTGTGTTGTATGTGCATTTAATTTTTATTTAATTTATTCGTTTATTTCGAGGATAATGGAATAAGCACTCGTGTGCTTTTTATACATCCAGTCCCCGTGTGTATGCAGTTTTGTAAATTTTGTCATCCGTTCTCACCGGCACACAATGACCTTCTCTCTCTCTCGTGCTTGTGTGTGCGTGCGTGCGTGCGTGCGTGCGTGCGTGTGTGTGTGTGTGTGTGTTGTGTTGTGAGTTTGTTGTGTGTGGGGGTTGGGGTGGGGGTGAGGTGATGTGAGTGTGTTTATTTTATTTTTATTTATCTTTTCTTTTATTTCGCCTATAATGTGCTTTTTTCTTACATCCAGTCCCCGTGTGCATGCAGTTTTGTCAATTTTGTTCGAGCCACCACCGAGACACCACTCCTCACACAGTTGTATCATGGACAGACGGGAACCTGGCGGAGTCCATTCCTCTCCTAAGATGCATGCTGGGTATGCTCGCATCATCCATACGCACCGGACTTAATAGCTGGCCTACTCTTCCTTCTGTCCAAGCTGGATGGGCTAATTTAACATCTCTCTTATTGCTTCTTCCCTATTTGTAGTCAAGTCAAGTCAAGTCAAATCGAAAACACTTTAATCATCCGATGAAGGGCAATGACAATTACTGACAGGCAGATTCATACGTGGGACGGGGATAGCCTAGTGGTTAGAACATTACACTCGCAATCTGACGACCCGGGTTCCATTCCCGTTCAAGGGGGATATTTCCCCTGGAGTTAACATCAGTGCAGACTCCACTCTCCCCAAAAGTCCTTCGGATGAGACTATAAACCGAGGCCCCGTGTGCGAACTCACGCAGAACGTCTTGCGCACATGTTTAAAATCGTGTTCCGCTGTTCGGAAGAGTAGGCCATTGTGTGCCGGTGGGAACAGAATGATGACAATTAACAAAACCGCATGCACACGGGGACTGGATATAAAAATAAAGCACAGAAGTGCTTATTCCATTATCCTCGATATAAAAGAATAAATAGATAAATAAATTCTACATTATTTTGTAGTCAAGTCAAATCGAAAACACTTTAATCATTATAATAATAATAATAATGTATGGAATTTATATAGCGCTGAATCTTGTCAAGCAACAAATCAAAGCGCTCATTATTTTATTATTTATTCTTTTATATCGAGGATAATGGCATAAGCACTCATGTGCTTTTTTACATCCAGTCCCCGTGTGTATGCGGTTGTGTAAATTCTGTCATCTGTTCCCACCGGCACACAATGGCCTACTCTTACGAAAAGCGGAACAGGATTTAACGTGTGCGCAAGATGTTCTGCGTGCGTTCGCACACGGGGCCTCGGTTTATAGTCCCATCCAAAGGACTTTTGGGGAGAGTGGAGTCTGCACTGATGTTAACTCCAGGGGGAAATATCCCCTTGAACGGGAATCGAACCCGGGTCGTCAGATTGCGAGCGCAATGTTCTGACCACTAGGCTATCCCGTCCCCCCTGAAGGGCAATGACAAATACTGACAGGCACATTGATACGAATCGTAATCTCGAAAGACACAAGAAAGCTACATTTCATATTGGCTGAAAACATTCCAAGATAACTTCACAAGTAAAAGTGTAGGTGTCAGATGTCCCTCCCGCGCGCGTGTCTGTGCGCTCGCTCGCGCTGGGGTTTCAATTCATTGGTCCTCTCTTGTGGAAGAACAGCGTCGCCACAAACAGCGCCACAGCAGCGCCTAGTGACAATGAGAAATCGTCCCTGTGGTGCTTACGTGAGGACATTTCCTTCCTCCATCCGTGACACTGGTGGTGACCTTCTGTTAACGAGTGGTACCTATTTTGTCGTCTGCTTCTGGATTTCAGAGAGAGAGAGAGAGAGAGAGGGAGAGAGAGAGAAAGAGAGAGAGAGTGGGAGGGGGGGGGGGGGGGGAGTGAGAGTGGGGTTGGGGGGGGGGGGGGGGGAGGAGGAGAGAGAGAGGGGTGGAGAGAGAGGGAGTCAGAGAGAGTCAGGGAGAGATACAGGGAGAGAAATGAAATGAAAGAAATGAAATGTTTATTCATAAAAGCCATGGCCCCTTAGAAGGGGGAGTACAGATAACGCAAGCAAACAACATGATGTACGTGTGATGTTGTTATGTTACATAGATCATATACTTCTCCTTTTAAATGCTTTATACATATATACTGCCAGTTCTTTTTACAATACTCTCATTCGTCGAAGCTAATAAACAAAACCAACCTGAATAAACATGGATCTCTACAGTACTTTTGTGGTACGAATTGCTCTCGTATATCTCTTAAACATGGACAGGAAAGCACAAAGTGGATTTCATCTTCTACTAAACATTTACAAATTGGGCATTGAAGATTTGTGGCAAGTGCATTTCTATAGCGATAGAGGAAGAGAGAGATGAGAGAGAGAGAGAGAGGAGAGGAGAGAGAGAGAGAGAGAGAGAGGAGAGAGAGAGAGAGAGAGAGACAGAGACAGAGAGAGAGATAGAGAGAGAGAGAGACAGACAGAGAGACAGACAGACAGACAAAGACGAGAGACAGACAGACAGAGAGAAAGGAGGGGGGGGGGGATTTTATAACCGGCATTAGGGTGGGTCCCTCTATCCTTGTTGGTCTCTCTGACTGACTGTCTGTCTGTCTGTCTGTCTGTCTCTGTCTCTCTCTGTATGTATATGTAAATGAGTATTGAGTTTA
>CM054162.1:30479361-30481861 GCA_028751875.1 Rapana venosa
CAGTTCTGTCAATTTTATCATCCGTTCCCACCAGCACACAGTGGCCTACTCTTCCGAAAAGCGGAACAGGATTTAACGTGTGCGCAAGATGTTCTGCGTGCGTTCGCACACGGGACCTCGGTTTATAGTCTCATCCGAAGGACTTTTTTGGGGAGGAGTGGAGTCGGCACTGATGTTAACTCCACGGGAAAAAATCCTCTTGAACGAGATCCGAACCCGGGTCAGTAGATCACGAGTGCATCACTCTAACCACCAGGCTATCCCGTCCCCCGTCACATAATTATACACTTCAAAATAATGAAAGCATCAAATCTACACGACACACGTTAATGATAGTACAACAAGTATACACAACCAAAGGTGATGATACCATCAAATATATACTACTACAACAACAACAATAACAACAACGTTAATGATAGCATCAATAATACACAATAACAAACATTCATGATTGTTGCACTCTGTCTATTGTTGTTGTTTAATATCAAGCTCCACGTAGCAATCTTGTGTTATGATCGGTTATGACGGAGAATATTTTTTTTCGTTTTTTGTTTTGTTATTATGGACATGAATCCGGGTTTGTTTTCTTTCTTTCTTTTAAAAAAAAATCAGAGGAAGCATCCTTGTTTCTTTCTGCAATAAACTCTCTCTCCCTTTCCGTCTCTCAACCCCCCCCCTCTCTCTCCTCTCCCCCCCCCCCCCTCTCTCTCTCTGTGCTCCCCCACCCCCCCTGTGTGTTTCTGTGTGGCTCTCTGTGTCTGTATTCCTTTCTGTCTGTCTGTCTGTCTGTCTCTGTCTGTCTCTGTGTATCTGACTGTCTGTCTCTGCCTCTCTCCCTGTGTCTCTCTTACTCTCTGTCTCTGTTTGTCTGTCTCTCTGTCTCTGTTTGTGTGTCTATATCTCTGTCTGTCTCTGTCTGTCTCTGTCTGTCTGTGTATCTGTCTGCCTGTCTGTGTGTCTGTCTGTCTGTCTGTGTATCTGTCTGTCTGTCTCTGTCTCTCTATGTGTCTCTCTCCCTGTGTCTCTCTTTCTCTCTCTCTGTTTGTCTGTCTCTCTGTCTCTGTGTGTCTGTCTCTCTGTCTGTGTCTGTCTTTCTGTCTCTCTGTCTTTCTGTCTCTGTGTGTCTGTCTGTCTGTCTCTGTCTGTTTGTCTGTCTGTCTGACTGTATCTGTCTGTCTGTCTGTCTCTCATAATAGTCCTTTCTCAGGGCAAGAGTTGGATGAACATAAAGTATGTCTGTACCTATCTGCAGCCCTCGGAATACAGATTATCCATGATGTTCAATCAATTAATCAATCAATCAATTAATCAATCAACCATACAATCAAATCAATTTATCTCTCTCCCCCCTCTCATTCTCTTTCTCTCCACAAAGAGAGATAGAGAGACACATAGACAGAGACAGAGAAAGAAGACAGACAGATACACAGACAGACAGAGAGAGAAAGAGAGAGACAGACACAGACAGACGGACAGACGGATAGGACAGACAGAAAAAGAAAGACAGAGACAGAGGCACAGAGAGAGAGAGAGAGAGAGAGAGAGAGAGAGAGAGAGAGAGAGAGAGAGAGACAGATAGACAGAGACAGACAGATAGACAGACAAGACAGACACAGACAAACAGACAGAAAATGAAAGACAGACAGAGGCAGATAGGGAGAGAGAGAGAGAGAGAGAGACAGAGAGAGAGAGAGAGAGAGAGAGAGAGAGAGAGACAGACAGACAGACAGACAGACAGACAGACAGACAGACAGACAGACAGAGAAACTGGCTCTCCATTCCAAACAGGAAAAGGCTGACCAGTGTTTTGATTACAAAAGCACAACACAATCAACGAATGTGCCCCCCTCCTTCCCCCCCCCCCCCAACTCTCCCCCCCCCCCCCCAAATTCACCCCACCCCACCTCCTTCGTCCCAATCTACACCCAACTGGAACAGTTTGGAACAACGGCCAACAAAACGTTCGCAGGCATTCAAAGAGTTAACGTGCAGATCAAATTCAGTGGGATGTAAAGGGTTAATATCCGTATAAAAACACGCCATTTGGGCAAGAAATGCTTTCCCTTTGTGCAACATTCTGCCCTGATCATGTCTTTGTCAGTTTTATTTTGGTGCATACAAGGGACTGAAGAGAAATGATTTGGTTTTATTTGTTTATTTTGTTAGAATGTCAAGATCTTCTGTTGATTTAAAAAAAAAAGTGTATTTGCAAAGGATGAAGAAATATTCATGATTGTTGAATGTTTCAATGTGATTTTAAGTTGATATTGTTGTGACGTTTTACAAGCACGTATTATGATCTTTGTCTCGGTTTCTGTCCCTGTCTGTCTGTCTGCCTGCCTGCCTGCCTCTCTCTCTCTCTCTCTCTCTCTCTCTCTCTCTCTCTCTCTTTCTATCTATTTATAATTTATATCTTTCTCTATCTCTCTGTCTATCTCCCTCCCTCTACGACTCTCATTTTCTCTAATACACCCTCACACAAACACGCTGGTGCTCA
>CM054162.1:30486861-30496861 GCA_028751875.1 Rapana venosa
ATACATACATACATACATACATACATACATACATACATACATACATACATACATACATACATACATACACATGCATGCATGTGTATGTATGTATGTTTGTATGTATGTGTGTATGTATGTTTGTATGTATGTATGTGTGTGTATGTATGTATTATGTATGTTTTTATGTATGTATGTATGTATGTATGTATGTATGTATGTATGTATGTATGTATGTATGTATGTATGTATGTATGCATGCATGCATGCATGCATGCATTTATTCATCATTCATTTATGCCTTCTTTTATTTCGAGGATAATGGAATAAGCACTCATGTGCTTTTTTTTTTTTTTACAATTAGTCCTCGCGTGTATGCAGTTTTGTCAATTTTGTCATCCGTTCCCACCGACACACATTGGCCTACTCTTCCGAAAAGCGGAATGGGTTTTAACGTGTGCGCAAGATCTACGTGCCTTCGCACACGGAACCTCGGTTTATAGTCTCATCCGAAGGACTTTTGGGGGAGAGAGGAGTCTGCACTGATGTTAACTCCAGAGGAAAATTCTCTTGAATGAGATATGAGCCCGGGTCAGCAGATCACGAATACATCACACTAACCACCAGGCTATGCCGTCCCCGGTTGTTATTGTGGTTGTTGTTGTTGTCGTTGTTGTGTTGTTGTTGTCGTTGTTGTGTTGTTGTGTTGTTGTTGTTGTGTTGTCGTTGTGTTGTTGTTGTGTTGTGTTGTGTTGTGTTGTCGCTGTTGTGTTGTTGTCGTTGTGTTGTTGTGGCGAGTTGTTGTGGTTGTGTTGTTGTTGTGCTGCTGTTGTTGTTGCTGTTGTCGTTGTTGTGTCGTTGTTGTTGTGTTGCTGTGTTGTGGTTGCGGTGTTGTTTTGTGTGTGCGTGTTGTTGTGGTGTGTTGTTGTGGTGTGTTGTTGTGGCGTGTTATTGTTGCGGTGTTGTTGTTGTGTTGTTGTTGTTCCTATCCCTGCGCAACAGACACACAGTACAAGCAAACGCAATGAGCGTGAGCTGGCCCACTCCCCAATATCCACCTTTTTTGTTATTATTGCTGTTGTTCTCGTTCTTCTGTAGAAGAAACAAAAAGCCCACTCTGATAGAAAAACAAACACAGTTGAAGACAGGGATAAAAACAAAAAAAATGGGTGGCGCCGCTCTTGCGGCGACGCACTCTCTCCGAGGGGAGAGCAGCGCAGCCCGAATTTCAAGCAGAGAAATCGGCAGTGACTTAAAGAGTGGTATAAACTACAATATTCCCTTGTCTGTCCCTCCAAGTTGTCATGCCAACTCATTTTCCTCCCTCCCCCCCCCCCCACCCCCAGCCCCCCTCTAACGCTCGTCCCTCTACTACTACCCCCTATCCCCCCATCCCCTCATTTCTACCCGACCCCCTCCACTCCCCAATGTCCATCTTTTTTATTATTAATGTTGCTGCTGTTATTGTTGTTGTTGTTGTTATCGTTGTTGTTCATCAGATCTCTGCGCAATAATACACACAGCATTGGCAAACACAACTTGAGCTGGGTATGTGGGGACAAACAGAGAGGGGGTGGGTAGGGAGTTGGGGGTGGAGGGAGAGCGGGGAGGAAAAAAGAGAGAGGAGAGGAAAGGAGGGGAGGGAGGGGAGAGAGACAGAGAGACAGAGAGACAGAGAGACAGACAGAGAAAGATAGGATTGCGAAGAAAGAAGAAGAAGAAGAAGAAGAAGAAGAAGAAGAAGAAGAAGAAAGAAGAAGAAGAAGAAGAAAGAAAGAAGAAGAATTGCGAAGAAGAATTGCGAAGAAGAAGAATTGCGAAGAAGAAGAAGAAGCATTGCGAAGAAGAAGAAGAAGAAGAAGGAGGAGAGGAGGAGGAGGAAGGAGAGGAGGAGGAGGAGGAGAAGGAGAATTGAGGAGAAGGAGAAATTGCGAAGAAGAATAAAGAAGAAGAAGACGACGAACTGCAAAAGAATTGCGAAGAAGAAGAAGAAGAAGAAGAAGGGAGAAGAAGAAGAAGAAGAAGAAGAAGAAGAAGAAGAATGAAGAAGAAGAAGAAGAAGAAGAAGAAGAAGAATTGCAAATAATTGCGAAGTATTGTGAAGAAGACGAAGAATTAAGAAGAAGACGAAGAATTTTGAAGAAGAAGACAACACCAACAGCAACAACATCAATAATAACAACATCAGCAAATGACAGCAACAACAGCAACAATTACAATAATGATTATTATCAATTTCCTCCTCTTTCTCCTTCCCCTCCCCCTCCCCCATAACCTCCCCCCCACCCCCCACCTTTCTCCCAATACCCATGTTTGGCAGTGATTACTAATTCATCTTGTCCAATGTTTACAGAAAACTCATTAGCAATATTATCCTTCTGCAAATCGTAATGCATGGCTCTCATCTCTGTCTGTCTGTGTGTCTGTCTCTGTCTTTCTGTCCGTCTGCTCTCATCTCTCTCTCCTGTCTGCTGCCTGTCTGTCGCCCTCTCCCTCTCTGTGCTCTTCTCTCTCACTCTCATTCTCTATCACTATCCCCCCCCCCCCTTCTCCTCTGTGTCTCTGATGTCGTCTCTGTAATCTCCCTGTGTCTGTGTGTCTGTGTCTCCCTTTCGCTCTGTCTGTCTCGTCTCTGTTTTTGTCTGTCCTTTTTGTCTGTCTGTCTCTCTCTTGTGCAATGCCCTTATTTTTTTTAAGCACCAGAGAGAGAGGGAGGAGAGGAGAGAGAGAGAGAGAGAGAGGGAGAGGAGGAGAGGAGAGAGAGAGAGAGGAGGAGAGGGAGAGAGAGAGAGAGGGGGAGGGAAGAGAGAGAGAGAGAGGAGAGAGGAGAGGAGAGAGAGAAGAGAGAGAGAGAGAAGAGAGAGTTTTTGTGGGGCGCGGGGAGAGAGAGGCGATCTCTCTCCCTTCAGCCCCCCCCCCCCCCCTTCCCTCTTCTTTTTGTTTTTCCCCCTTTTTCCTCCCTCCCCCCTTACCCCCCCCCCCCCCCATAAAAACAATCTAAAGCTTACGGGGAAAAACCCCAAAACAAAAAAAGAAAAGGGCCTTTTCCTTTTCAGGGGCCCCTTTCATCGTCTCCCTTGCAAAAGCATTCCACACACACACACACACACCACCAACACCCCACACACACACACACCACACCACCAAAACCACACACACACACAAAAGTCCTTGGGATGAGACATAAACCGGGCCCCCGTGTGCGAACGCTGCAAAACATTTTTGCGCACGCTTTAAATCCTGTTCCGCTTTCGAAAGAGTAGGCCATTGTGTCCCGGGGGGAAACAGATGACAAAATTTAAAAAACCACATACACACGGGGATGGATGAAAAAAAAACCCACATGATGCTTATTCCATTATCCTCGTTAAAAAATAAAAAAATAAAAAAGAATTTTTAAAAAAAACCCCCAAAACAGCCCACACACCCACCACAACACACACACAACACAACCACACACACACAACACAACACAAAAATAACCCAAGAAAACCCCAAAAGACAGACAACAATAATAAAATCTTTCATATCAAAAATCATCAGGCCCCCAAATCGCTCAGTTCCCTGTTTCCCCCCCCCCCCCCCACCTTTAATCAGTCCCCCTTCCTCCCCCCACCCCCCCCCCTCCCCCCCTCTCCCCTTTTCCTCTCCCTCCTCCCCCCTTTCTACATGAGGAAAGCAGTGGTTTTAGTTTGGCTTAACTGAGCCCGGGTTGGGGTTTTAAACTTCCCTTCTGCTTGCCTAAAAGGCCCCCCAACAAAAATTTTTTGAAAAAGGGAAAGGGGGGAGGAGGGGGGGGGAGGGGAGGAGGAGGCGGGGGGAGGAGGAGGAGGAGGGGAGGCGGAGGAGGGGAGGAGGGGAGGAGGAGGAGAGAAGAAGAAGAATTTAAAGGGAAAAAGAAGAAAAAGAAGAAAAGAAGAAGAAGGAAAAAGAAGAACAACAACAACAACAACAAAACAAAAAACAAGAACAAGAACAAGAACAAGAAAAAAGCCCAAAAGAAAAAGAAAAAAAGAAAAAGGAAAAACAAGACCAAGAAGAACAAAAAGAACAAGAAAGAAAGAAAGAAAAAAAAAAAAGTAACGGTAGACGGGCAGCAGGACAAAGGGGAGTGAGAGAGAAAAAGAGGGGGGGGGGAGGAACAGAAAAAGGGAGAGAGGAGAGGGAAAAAGAGGGGATAGAGAGAGAGAGAGAAAGAAGGGAGAGGAAAGAGAGGGAAGAGAGAAAGAGAGGGAGAGAGAGAAAGGGGGGAGAGAGAGATAGACAGAGGGGAGAGAGAGAGAGAGAGAGAGAAGAGAGAGAGAGAGAGAAAGGGGGAGAGAGAAAAGAGAGAGAGAGGGGGGGGAGAGAGACAGAGACAGAGAGACAGGAGATTGACAGAGAGAGGCTGCAGGGAACAGTTCCAAAACAAAACACACGCACACAAAAGTCTTAGTTATGCAAGACGTTTGGCTCATTTCAATCTTTTCCGAAGCTCGCCCGTACCGTCATGATTATTCATAGCACCAAATGCAGCAGCTCATTTTTTATTCAAAACCCTTCGTTGTATTTATATATAACTACTGTTTAGCTTGTTTGATATTAAAAATATTTAAAAAATCAAAAAAAATTTGAAAATTTACAAAAAAGGATAACCCCCTCCCAAATTTCACAAAAAACGGGGATAGGGATAACAACAAAGGAAACAAAGAAAAACAAAAAAGACAAAAAAAGAAAAAAAAGAAGAAGGAAAAAAGGGGTTGGGGAAAACAAAAGAGAAGGAAGGAAGGGAAAGAAAGATTTACAAAAAAGGAAGGAAGGAAGGAAAAAAGAAAAAAGGAAAAAAAAAAAGTCAGAGAGAAAAAGGGAAAGGAAAAACAGAAATGGAAGAAGAAAAAAACGTGAGAAAGACGACAGAGATAAGAGAGAGAGAGAGAGAGGGGAGAAGAGAGGAGAGAGAGAGAGAGAGAGAGAGAAAAGAGAGAGAGAGAGGGAGGAGAGAGGGAGGGGGAAAAGAGAGGGAGGGGGGGGAGAGAGGGAGGAGGGAGAGAGAGAGGGAGAGGAGAGGGGGGAGGGAGGGAGAGAGGAGGGAGAGGGGAAAAGGGAGGGGAGGGGGGGGGGAGAGAGGGGAAAAGAGAGGGAGAGAGGGGGAGAGAGAGGGGGGGAGAGGAGAGAGGGGGAGGGGAGAGAGGGAGAGAGAGAGGGAGGAGAGGGGAGAGAGGAGAGAGGGGGAGGGAGAGAGAAGGAGAGAGGGAGGAGAGAGGGGGGGAGAGGGGGAGGAAAAGGGGAAAGAGAGAGGGGGAGAAGAGGGAGGAAAGGGGGAGGAGAGAGGAGAAGAAGGGGAGGGAGAGAGAGAGAGGGGAGGAGGGGGAGGGGGAGAGGGGGGGAGAGGGAGAGGGGGGGGAAGGGAGAAGAGGGGGGGGAGGGGAGGGGGAGAGAGAGAGGGGGGGAGGGGGGAGAGAGGGGAGGAGGGAGAGAGAGAGGAGAGAGAGGGGAAGAGGGGAGAGAGAGGGGAGGAGAAGGGGAGGGGGGGAGAGAGAGAGGGAGAGGAGGGGAGAGAGGGAGGGGAGAGAGGAGAGAGAGGGAGGGGAGAGAGAGAGAAGGGAGAGAGGGAGAGGGGAGGGAGAGAGAGAGGGAGGAAGGAGGGAGAAGGGAGCGAGGAGAGGAGGGAGAGGGAGAAGGGGAGAGAGAGGGGGAGGGAGGGGAGGAGAGGGAGAGAGAGAGGAAAAGGGGGAGAGGGAGAGAGAGAGAGAGGGGGAGAGAGAGGGGGAGAGAGGGGGGGGAGAGAGAGGGGAAAGAGAGAGAGGGGGGGAGGAAGAGGGGGGAAGAGAAAGGGAGGGGGGGGGGGGGGGGGAGGGGGGGAGCCCGGGGGGGGGGGGGGGGGGAGAGGGGGGGGGGGGGGGGGGGGGAGCGGGCCGGGGGGGAAAAAAGGGGGGGCCCGGAAAAAAAGGGGTGGAAAAAAAAAAGGGTAATACACATAACCCCAAAAGACTTGAATTGACCATAACCCCACCCCCCCCACCCCCCTGACCCCCACACCACAACACCCACCAGGACAGACGGGGATACTAGCAGACGACCAGAGACAGACAGAGACGAGAATACAGGACGATAACGAAGAAAGAAAAAAGGGGTCAGACAGATGGACAGAAATAACCCGTGACAAAAACCCCCAAAGAAATAAAGTTTAACGTCACAGTGAAAATACCCACTCTTTTTTAGCCCTTTCAGTCAAGAAACAAAACAAAACAAACCGCAACTGACATCCATTATATCCTTTATCGCCCCCCCCCCCCCCCCCCTAATCTAAAATTTCCCCCCAATACAATTCCCTTTTCTAAAACTAATTCCAGCTGTAAAACCGAAAAAAAAAAACCCCGATTCAATTTTTAAAAGAATCAATCCCCAAAAATTTTAAAAAAAATTTTATTTCTTTGAAAAAGGGGTTGTTTTATGGGTACACCGGGACTTGTGCACGCAAGCAAACAAGCAAGCGCGCACCCAGAACAAAACACACGCGGCACACCACCGATCGCGCCACAAAAACACACGATCGCGCGCACACACACACGGCACGCACACCGCCACCACAACCGCGCGCGCACACCTATACATACAACACACACGCGCGGGCAAACACACACACACCACACGCGCCCCCCAAACAACGCCGCACATACACGCACACCGAAAAACACAACAAACATGTAAACATACCTCTATCTTCTATCTACTATTATCTATCTTCATCATCTTCTGTCTGCTGTCTGTTATCTATCTATCTGTCTACCCATTATCTACCTACCTACCTTATTAATATGTATATATATGTAGTTGCGGGGAACAACACAAAAAAAATCACACCCACCACAAACAATACCACAAACCACAACCAACCAAACGCCTTCCACAAAAACGCCCTCCACAACCCCCTCACCCCCACCCCCAACCCACGACCCCCGCCCACCCAAGCACCCCCCCCCGACCCCCCACACACATCCCCCCCTCCCCCTCTCCCTTTCCCGCGGTTTACGTTCCTTAACCCTTTAAAAAGGGGAGGTACCCCTTTAATGGGTGAACTCGGGGATGTGTGTGTGAACACACACGAACCCTGGCTCCTCACCGTACAGAAAAAATACGTATTAACTACAAGATTAAATGCACCCCCCCAACCCCCCCCCAAAAAACCCAAAAAAAAAACAACAAAAAAACAACAACAAAAAAAACAAACAAACCCCCAAACCCAATGCCAACCCCCAACAAACAAAGGGGCCCCTACAGTGCAAAATTTTTGCATTTCCTTTTGGGGGGGGGATACAGGGGAGAAACAAAAGGACCCGTTTAACTTACCGACATGTCAGAACGCACCAAGAAAAATGTTACAAAATAACACAAAAACAATGGCAACCAATCAAGCAACTCCTCCCGGGAGATAACAACAGCAACAATGTGATGTGTGATGTTTATGTGAGATGAGTATGATGAGATGATGATGATAAAATGTGGTGTGATGTGTGTAGGTGATGAGATATAAAATGATGATTGAATAATAATAACACTACTATTACTACTCTACTACACACTAAAATACTCTACTACATTACTTTTACTAAAACTATACTACTCTCCCACTACCACTACCTTTTATACTATTTCTATTACTACACTCCCACACTACTACTAAAATTAAATTTATATAGGTTTTCTTCACAAAAAAAATCAAAGCCTTAATGACGGGGGTTCTTTTAGTAAAAATACCCCCCCACCTTCGGGAATTCTGTGCCAGAAATTCCCTTTTCACCCCCTTTTTGTTTCTGCCTTGTTCCTTTTCTTCCTGTCACCCCCTTCTTGTCGGTTCTCCTTCTTGGCCATTTTCCTCCTCCCTTTTTTTAACCAGAAAACAAAAGGTAAAGGTGTCTCAAAAACCTTGTGGTCGTAGAGGGGGGGGCATCGGCCCTCACTTCTCTGGGGGCCCAGAATTTGGGGGGGGCCCCCATTCCTCTCCTCGGCTTTCCCTTCCCCTGACCCAAAGAAGGCGGGTACCCTTTTACACGGGGTGAATGGGGGACTTAAAAACCAAGGCCGCGCAAAGGTCCCCCACCAACTGGAAACCCACGCTCGACGCTGCTTTAACTGGCTGGGGGAAAGCGAGTGCCCCGCCACTGAGCTACCCGTCCCAGAAAGACAAGTATAACATTCTCAGCCACGCCGAGTTTAGCTGCGAGGGCCTGATTGTCAGGGCTTAACGGCAGCGCGTCGTTTTTCGATAAAATAGAAAACAGAACTTCGCCCCGTTAAATCCTTTTCGGCTTTTCGAAAAGTAGGCCATTGTGTCGGTGGGAACCGTTTAAAAAAATTTAAAAAACCGCATACCATGGGGACGGATTTTAAAAAGCACGAGGCTTTTCCTTTTCCCTCGAAAAAAAAACTCATCTGAGCGTTGATTTGTTGTTTTCCAAATTCGCGCAAAATATAAATTCCATTCATCATCTCATCATCATCACATATTTTTAATTATTATTTTATTTTTATTGTATTTTTTTATTATTGTTTTATTATTATTAACATGAGTTGCTGTCGGGGTGTTCAAGTAAGAAGAGAAAAAGACTAAAACAACATATCGGGGTTTTTTTTCTTTCTTTCAAAGTCGAAAAAGTTTTCGTTGTAAACAGGTTCCTTTTTTTTTTAAATATTACATTAAATTCTAATAAAACAATACACTTCGTTTAAATATTTTCCCGGGAAAACAAAGTGAATTTAAAAAAAAATCTTTTAAAAAAATAAGGATGATAAATTAGGAAATTGGGGATCGGTGGCTAGAGGGAAACGACTTTTCTAAAAAGCAAAAAAATCCAGGTTTCAAGGGGTGGGGTGGTTCGACCCCCGTTTGTGTCAAAAACTTTTCCCCATCCGTTAGACCATAGTGGTGGTTGGGTGTAGTCTTTGGGTGAAACGAAAACCGAGGTCTCGTGCGTAGAACCATTTAGTCCCTTAAAAAACACACGGCAACAAGGACTTGTCCCTGAAAAATTTTGTAGAAAAAAGTCACCTGAGAGGAAACTAAATACAGTCGCAGACTGAAAAAAAAAACAACAACAAACGGCTGGCGCGGTCTTGTGGCGACACGCTCCCCCCGGGAGGACGTCGAATTTATGCAGGAAACTGCCGTGATTAAGGGGTTTACAATACAATACAAAACGATAAATCAAAACAACAAAACCTTTAGAAAACACAAAAAGAATGACAATCAAAACAAGCACACATTCTTTTCTTTCTTTTTTTTTTAGTACATACATTTTCCCATGTAAAAGATGGATAGATGGGTAAAAAGATAGAGGAGAAGTGAGAGATGATAGATAATAGAAGATAGATGATAGAAAAAAGAGAGAGAGAGACAGACAGATGCGAGATAGTGAAAAGGGCAGATAGAGAGATAGATAAATAGAAGACAGACAAGAAAGAAAAGATAGATGGATATATAGTAGATAGTGATAGTAGAAGAAGATGATAGTAAGACGACAGATAAAGAAAACAAAAAATATAGATAGTAGATTGATAGACGACAGAAAATACATACAACATACTACAAAAATTGAAAAACCCTCCTAAACGGAAAAGAAATAATTTTCTCCGTAACAATATCAAAATTTTACAAATCTTTTTTGTTTTGATGAGCAATTAACAAAGCTACCATCTGTTTCCAATTAAACCGCATCACAACTGCCATGCAACATAATTCACGTTAGATTATAATTTGAGTTTTTTAAGAACCCTTTCAAATTTTTCATCACACATGCGCCCCGCGTGTCTAAGGCATAAAGATAACGGGGTTCTTAAAGAGACACACAGAAAGGGTTTTTGAAAAGTGAGATAATCATTATACACACCTTGAAGGAAAAAGGAAAGAAAAAAGGGGGAGCGAGAGAGAGAGGGAAAAAGGAGGAGGAGAGAGAAAGAAGAGAGAGAGAGAGGGGAGGGGGAAAGAGGAGAGAGAGGGGAGGGAGAGGGGGGAGAGAGAGAGAGGGAGGGGGGAAAGGGAAGA
>CM054162.1:30504361-30508693 GCA_028751875.1 Rapana venosa
GAGAAAGAAAGAGAGAGAGAGAGAGAGAAAGAGAAGAGAGAGAGAGAGAGAGAGAGAGAGAGAGAGGGGAAAAGAAGAGAGAGAGAGAGAGAGAGAGCACGACAGACAGACAGAAAAAGAGAAAGACAGACAGACAGGCGAAAAAAGACAGACAGGCAGAATGAGAGAGAGAGACAGAGACAGGCAGACAGACAGATAGACAAGAAGGCAGACAGACAGACAGATAGATAGACAGACAGCCAAAGAGAGAGAGAGAGAGAGAGAGAGAGAGAGAGACAGACAGACAGACAGACAGAAAAAGAGAGAAACAGACAGGCAGAAAAAGACAGACAGGCAGAAAGAGAGACAGACAGGCAGAAAGAGAAGAGACAGACAGACAGACAGAAAGAGAGACAGTCAGACAGAGACACACAGACGCATAACGACAGACAGACAAAAAGAAAGACAGACAGACAGAGAGATGATTCAGAAAAAAACAAAACCACACACACACAGAAGAACAGGAAGACACAAAACGACAATGTCAATGGCATACTATTTTCACTGCTGCTACAGTTCCAGAAAAAAAAGGAAAAACCAAACCAAACCAACCAAACCTGACAACTGACATCCATTAAATCATTCATGACCTCACCCGCTAACCTCCCCCCACCCCTGCGCCCGCAACCCCCCTCCCCCCAACCTCGTCACCCCCCCCCCCCTCCCCGCCTCCTTTTTCGTAATTTATCCAGTTTCAAAACATCTCTTTGCTGATTTCGTTCTTATTCAGCTTTTTAAATAAAGAGGGGTGATTTCATTGATTTCTTTTTCTTGATCCTAAAGTTACTGGTTCTGGGATTCCGGATAAATTGAATTCATTCTGAAACATGCATGGTTCTTTTTGTTTGTTCATGTGCACATGCGCGCGCGCATGCACGCAAGTGCGCGCACTCTTCTCTCTCTCTCTCTCTCTCTCTCTCTCTCTCTCTCTCTCTCTCTCTCTCTCTCCGCCTCCTTTCCCCCCTCTCTCTCACAGACAGACGGACGGACGGACAGACAGACAGACAGGCAGGCAGGCAGGCCGTCCGTCCGTTCACCCTCTCAGTTTCTCTCTCTCTCGATTCCCGTTCAAGGGGATATTTTCCCCTGGAGTTAATATCAGTGCAGACTCCACTCTCCCCAAAAGTCCTTCCGATGAGACTATAAACCAAGGTCCCGTGTGTGAACGCACGCAGAACATCTTGCGCACACGCTAAATCATGTTTCGCTTTTCGGAAGAGTAGGCCATTGTGTGCCGTGGGAACGGATGACAAAATTCACAAAACCACATACACACGGGGACTGGATGTTAAAAAAAGCACATAAGTGCTTATTCCATTATCCTCGATATAAAATAATAAATCTCTCTCTCTCTCTCTCTCTCTCTCTCTCTCTCTCTCTCTCTCTCTCTCTCTCTTTCTCTCTTCTCTCACGGTTAAAACCAAGGATGGGAGACATCAAAAAAAAAGGGACTTGTAGATTGGTTTGCCCAGGAATGGTGGCACACAAGTCGCAGTGATAGATTGTTATAGAAACTGAAAAGACGTTTTTAAAAAGAGAGAAGTATTTGTGTATGGATAAAAATTTGTTTTCGCGTTGCATTTACAAAAAATTTGAATGCTTTCCCCTTCAAAAAACCAAAAACACATCGCTATAGTAGTTCAAATGAAATAAGCAGTGCCCTGTTTGTAAAGACCAATAAGAATGAAGAACACTTTTTATTAAAATTGTCCAGTCTAGAAATTTGAGAAAAATTTTCTTAAGGGATTCGAAAAGACTTCCTTTAACGTGCTACTCAAAGTATAAAGATCAATTTATCACAATTTATTTTTCATGAACCAACAAAAAGAAATTTTAAAACTTTAAATTGACCCTTATATTGATGAAATTAAAATTCAAAAATTGTTGTTATGAGGCTTTAAATTTTATTCGTGAAAAATTATTCAAGTAGGGCTGTGTCATTTCGCGTTGTTATTCTTTTTTCATAATTTTTTCCTATTTATATACGTTTATAGTAAATATTTTAAACACTTTGCCATTCCGTTTACGCCCATCTTCTTTTTTTGACTTCAGGCCATTACATAAATTAGTCTTTCTCTCTGCTTCTCTCTCTCTCTCTCTCTTCTCTCCTCCCACACACAACAGTATGTACAAAAAGCCCCCCATTTAAAAAGTCCCCCCCCAAAAAAACACTCTTGTGGCTTAAAAAATATTTTGTACAATAAAAAATGTGTAAAATTTCACACAAATAGAATTATAGAATCTATATACAATAACGACCATCTAATGAAAAACATTTTCTTTGACATTTTTGAAGTTAATAAACTTTCCTTTTGTAAAGAAATTTTCCCCTTTTAAGAAAAAAATCAGTTATCATCTCTTCACCCCACCAGATCCCCCCATCAACGCGATCTCTCATCTCACCCCTATCACATCACATCCACCAACATCATCACAATCACCACCTCATCATCATCGCCCCCCCTCATCACACGACCATCATTACAACCTCCCCACCATCATCATCATCACCACCTCCTCACACGATCTACACCACCATCACCCCCATCCCCCCCCCTCCTCCTCACCACCCACCCCAATCAAACACCATCCCACCCCCCCCTCCCTCACCACCATCACCCCATCACAACCACCTCCCCCCCCCCCCCTCCTCCCCACCCCCCATAAACCCCCCATCACAAACCCCCATCCCCACCCCCCCCTACCCCTAATCACCCATCCCCCACCACCACCATCCCCCTCACACCATCATCACCACCCCCCACCTCACCCCATCACCCTCCCTCCCCCTCCCCCACCATCTACCCACCCCCCACCCAAACCTCGGCCCCCCCACTGACCCTTGCTTCTGTGGTCCCCCCGGACAGTGTGGTGAAGAAGCCTTCCGAAAGGTTTTATAAATCATCATCTCATCTTTCATCAGACCCGTGCCTTGGCGGCGTGGAGGGACACGAAAAAACGAGCCTGGTAGCCTCCCCCTCCTCTCCCCGAATGATTTATCCAAAGGGGAGAAAAAAAAAAAACGAAAATGAACAAAGCATTTAAATATTGATTTTGTCGAAAAGAAATAAATCCCCCCAACCATTCTTTGAATTTTTTTTGGGGGGTTAGCAAAAAAAATGCAATTCGTTTTTTCCCGCGACGTCCCCTGAAACAACCATACGAAAAAACATCACCCCCGTGGGGTATTGATTAAAAGGTCTTTACCACCACATTAAAAGTTATAACCCCCCCCCCCCTCAAACCCCCCCCCCCCCCCCCCCAACTCCACACCCACATTATGCGCACGCGCGCTTTTCGTTTATTTTATTTCATTTCCCTCTCCCTCCTCTCTCTCTCTCTCTTGCCCCCCCTCCCCCCCCCCCCCCCCCTCTCTCTTCTCTCTTCTCTCTCTCTCTCTCTCCTCCCGCCCCTCTCTCCCCCCTCGCTTCCCCCCCCCATCTCTCTCACGTCAGTTAAATTTCTCAATGAAAAGACACCCGATATTTTCTTCAGGAAAAAAAAAAGCCATCCAACCAAACAAACAGCAAAACAAAAAAAAAACAATTTCCCCTTTCCCTGTCTTGTTTTTGTCTTTTGGCTTTAAAAACAAGAGAAAAAAATTTTGAACATCTTTCCCTTTGCTT
The DNA here is from genome assembly GCA_028751875.1 of Rapana venosa. Classification (NCBI taxonomy): domain Eukaryota; kingdom Metazoa; phylum Mollusca; class Gastropoda; order Neogastropoda; family Muricidae; genus Rapana; species Rapana venosa. The sequence goes on from CM054162.1 coordinate 30,508,027, forward strand.
GACCCTTTTGTTTGTCTGTCTGTCCGTCTGTCTTTTTTACGAAACAGGGGAGAGAAGAGGGGAGAGAGAGGAGGAGAGAGAGGGGAGAGGGAGAGTGAGAGGAAAAAAGAAAAAAGGGGAGAAGAAAAGATACGGCCGTCAAAGACAGGAGACAATCAGGGACAGAACAGATACACAGACAACGAAAATACATAAACAGACAGACAGGGAAGAAAGACAGAAAGACAGACGAAAAACAAAGAACGACGGGCAGGGACAGATACAAGAGAAAATTACATGAAGGGCAACAGGAAAGAGGGGGGGGGGGAGAGGGGTAGGGGGGGGGGGGGGAACACAAACAGACGACAGAAAGGCAGGACAGAGACAAACGATAGACAGAACAATGACAGAGAAGTTTTGAGAGAGAGAGAAGGCAGACAGACAATGAAAAACGAAGAAACAACACAGACAGCAGATAGACAGACAAAATACAGATAGAGACAGAAACAACAACAGATAGCAGAGAGAAGGACAGCCAAAAAAGACAAGACAAACAGCAGACAGATAAACAAAGGGGCATACAAAAATTTAAAAGACCAGAGCCACAGACAGACAGCACGACAGACAGACAGACACAGAAACAACACAGAAAATTCAACACACAAAACAAAGCTTTTCTAAATAAAAA
>CM054162.1:30509193-30521693 GCA_028751875.1 Rapana venosa
CGCGCGGGGCAACTTGTGCAAATGATTTATATTGGGCAGAGGAGGGAAAAGAGGGTGGAGGGAGGGGGGGGGGGGGGGGGGGGAGTGTGTGGAGTGCTATTTTTGGGCACACTGCAGATGTTGATGAAAAACATCTGAGGGCAACTTTGATGCTTGTGTGCAGCAGAGCTTTGTCTGCTTGTCTGTCTGCCTGCCTATCTTGTGTGTCTGTCTTCCTCTCTGTCTCTGTCTGTCTGTCTTGTCTTCCTCTATGTCTCTGTCTGTCTTCCTCTTTGTCTCTGTCTGTCTTCTCTGTCTGTCTGCTTATCTGTCTGTCTGTCTTCCTCTATGTCTCTGTCTGTCTTGTCTGTCTGTCTGTCTTCCTCTATGTCTCTGTCTGTCTTGTCTGTCTGTCTGTCTTCCTCTATGTCTCTGTCTTGTCTGTCTGTCTGTCTTCCTCTATGTCTCTGTCTGTCTTCTCTGTCTGCTTGTCTGTCTGTCTGTCTTCCTCTGTCTCTGTCTGCCTGCTTGTCTGTCTGTCTTCCTCTATGTCTCTGTCTGTCTTCTGTCTGCTTGTCTGTCTGTCTGACTTCCTCTATGTCTCTGTCTGTCTGCTGGGTTGGGGTTTTTTCTATCTTTCTGTGGTTATTCCTCTATTTCTCTGTCTTTTCTATCTGTCTTGTCTGTCTGTCTTCCTCTATGTTTTTGTCTGTCTGTCTGCCTGTCTTGTGTGTGTGTGTGTGTCTGCCTGTCTGTCTTGTGTGTCTGTCTGTCTTCCTCCATTCTCTCTGTCTTTGTGTCTTCCTTTATGTCTGTATCTTCCACTATGTCTCTTTCCGTTTGTCTGTCTTTATGTCTCTGTCTCTGCCTGTCTTTTTCGTTCTCTCTGTCTGTCTTCCTGTATCTCTCTCTATATATCTCTCTCTGTCTTCCTCCATCTCTCTGTCTGTCTATCTGTCTTCTTCTATCTCTCCTCTGTCTGTCTGTCTTCCTCTGTCTGTCTTCCTCTGTCTCTCTGTCTTCCTCTCTCTGTCTGTCTGTCTGTCAATCTGAGTCTCTTTAGTCTTCGTTTCTCGGTCTCTCTGTGCCTGTGTCTGTCTCTCTCTCTTCCCCTATCTGTCTGTCTATGTCTCTGTCTCAGTGTCTCTCTTAGTTCCAGTGCCTGTATGTCTATCTGTCTCTCTCTCTCTCTCTCTCTCTCTCTTCTCTCTCTCTCTCTCTCTCTCTCTCTTCTCTCTCTCTCTCACACACACACACACACACACACATTCACATTGACATTAACTCGATTAATCAAAAACGCATTAGATGTCTGTTACATTTGGAAATAAAATCATCATCATCATCATCATCGTCATCATCATCATCTCTTCTCTCTCTCTCTCTCTCTCTCTCTCTCTCTCTCTCTCTCTCTCTCTCTCTCACACACACACACACACACACACACACACACACACACACACACACACACACACACACACACACACACACACGCACACACACGCGCGCGCGCGCGTGCACACACACACACACACACGCACGCACGCACGCACACATTCACATCACATTAACTCGTATAATCAAAAACGCATTAGATGTCTGTTACATTTGGAAATTTAAAATCATCATCATCATCATCGTCATCATCTCTCTCTCTCTCTCTCTCTCTCTCTCTCTCTCTCTCTCTCTCTCTCTCTCACAAAACACACACACACACACACACACACACACGCACACAACACACACACACACACACCACGCACGCACGCACACATTCACATTGACATTACTCGTATAATAAAAAAAATATTGATGTCTGTTACATTTGGAAATAAAATCATCATCACCCTCATCATCATCTCATCATTCTCTCTCTCTTTTCTCTCTCTCTCTCTCTCTCTCTCTCTCTCTCTCTCTCTCTCTCTCTCTCTCTCTCTCTCTCTCTTTCTGTTGCTCGCGCGTGGGGTTTGTGTGTGTGTGTTGTGGGGGGGGGGGGGGGGGGTGGAGGGGGGGGGGGGATGTGTCGTGTACTCGGTGTGTGTGTGTGTGTGTACCATAATGTAATGTTGCTTTCTACAACTTTTTTTGTTGTTTATTGTTTGTTACAGAAAGGGGACATTATCAAGAAATTCAGAGAAGACGTAAGTAGTCTGACTGTTGTTTTTGTGTGTGTGTGTGTTTTGTGTGTTATTTTTTTATTATTCTTTTATATCGCGTGTGTGTGTTATTTTTTATTTATTTATTCTTTTATATCGTGTGTGTGTGTTCTTATCTTATTCTTTTATATCGAGGATAATGGAATAAGCACTCATGTGCTTCTTTTACATCCAGTCCCTGTGTGTATGCGGTTTTGTAAATTTTGTCATTTGTTCCCACCGGCACACAACGGCCTACTCTTAGAAAAGCGGAACAGGATTTAACATGTGCGCAAGATGTTCTGCATGCATTCGCACACGTGGGGGGGGGGGGGGGGGGGGGTTTCAGAAACAGTTTTCATTGCGGAAGGAGGGTGGTATAGTTAGAAAATTCATTATGTTGGGGGGGGGGGGGGGGGTGTTTTTGGTTAGAAAATTCCTTGATTTGGTTAAAGGGGGGTGGGGGTGTTTTTTTGGTATGGTTAGAAACTGCATAGGTGGTTTGTTGTTGTCGTTCTTGGCTTGGCTTGTTTGGGGATAAAAACTGGGTTTTTTGTATGGTATAGTTGTTGGTTGTTGTTGTTTTTTTAAACAAACGAAAACAACGACAAAACAAACCAAGAAGCTGGTTGCAAAACCTTCACTGGTGCCCCCAACGATCTAATACACTACGGGACATGTGAAGATGAAGGTGACCAGTTGAAACATGTATGTATGTCCTTCGGATGAGACTATAAACCGAGGCCCCGTGTACGAACGCATGCAGAACACCTTGCGCACACGTTAAATTCTGTTCCGCTGTTCGAAAGAGTAGGCCATTGTGTGCCGGTGGGAACAGATGACAAATTTTTTTAAACCGCATACACACGCATAAATAAATTTTTTAAAAATAATTAAAAAATTAAAACATTTCATCTGAGCGCTTTGATTTGTTGCTTTACAAGATTCAGCGCTATATAAATTCCATATATTATTATTATTATGCTTGCAGGAATGCTGTATACGCGCTATCTCTTTGTTGTGTATAATTATTGAGGTGCATTCATGACCATGCGACTATTTCTAGTTAACATTAATTTTATTGCTATTGATGATGCTTGTCATGCATATATGTATTTGTAACAACAAAATGATTTTTTTTTTAAAATTTAAGTTGAAAAAAATCGTACGAAAAGCATCATTTCAACATTTGAAAAAAAAAAACCACCCTTAATGGAGCGGGGGATAGCTCAGTGGTCAGAGCGTTCACTTTCCCCAAGCTAAGGTTAAACAGCATCGAGCGTGGCTACCACTTGGATGGGTGACCGTTTACACACCTTGGCTTCATTCACTACAGTCCCCCAGTTCACCCAGCTGTAAATGGGTACCTGCCCTCTTTTAGGGTCAGGGAAGGTAAAGCAGCGAGGGAGAGGAGATGGGCGCCGCCCTCAATATGCTGGCCCTAGAGAAGTGAGGTCTCTGACGCCTCGCTCCCTAATGACAGCATAGGTTATGGAAACACCTTCACCTTTACCTCTTTCGCTAAATGTATGGTTGCAGAGCGGTGCCAAAATCAACATATCTGACGGGTCCTGTCCGGAGAGAATCGTGACGGTGACCGGGTCAATAGACACCATCTTCAAGGCCTTCACCATGATCTCCAAAAAGTTTGAGGAGGTGAGTTCGGAAATCCTGGCACATCTCCCCCAACAACTGTTAGAAGGGCCAAAGGTCCTAGGTGTTGATTCTTCGTCTGCTTTGTGTCTGTGTCTTTTTGTTCATTCTTCTTCTTTTCTTCTACTATTACTACTACTACTAATACTACTACATTATACTATTACTATTACTACTATTACTACTTTCTGCTACTTCTTCTTTTTCTTCTTCTTCTTTCTTCTTCTTCTTCTTCTTCTTCTTCTTCTACTACTACTACTGCTACTTCTACTGCTACTTCTTTTTCTTCTTTGCAATCTTGTTCTTCTACTTCCCCTTTTTTCTTCTTTGCAATTCTTCTTTGCGATTCTTCTTCTTCTTTCTTTTTCCTCTTCTTCTACTACTACTATCTTCTTCTCTACTACTGCTTCTTCTTCTTGAATTCGTCTTTTTTTCTTCTACTACTACTACTACTTCTTCTTTTTTCTTCTCCTTCTACTTCTACTTCTTCTTTCTTCTTCTTCGTCTTCTTCTATTACTGCTTTCTTCTTCTCCTTCTACTACTTCTTCTTCTAATAATCTATAATAATAATAATTTATGGAATTTTATAGCGTGATCTTGTAAAAAAAAAAAATCGAAACGCTTGCACTCAATCATTTACACGCATGCAACTCTTCTTAAACTAAGAACACAGATTTTCAAATCCATGCGCTCGCCCCTACGCACTCTATGCACTACACACAAATACACACACAAAATAACATTAGGAGGTGAAAGATGCTGTTGTAAAAATAGGAAGATATGAGGCGAAAAGTTTTCAGTAGGAAATAAGTGTGTTTTGAGGCTGGATTTGAAAGGTATCAAGTGAAGGCTTGTGGCACAGTAAAAGAGGGAGGTTCATTCCAGGCGATTGGACCAGAAACAGAGAAAGAGCGAGGGTTTGTTTGAATCTGGGTGTTCGAAAACAAAAAAGTATCAGCGGCCTGAACGAAGGGAACGGGATGGAGTGTACAGGTGAAACAGTTACAGAGATAAGAGGGTGCAGATTTGTGGGGGACATTTGAAAACAGAGGGTATTGATTTTTTACTCCAGTCTCACAAGAGACTGGCAGCAGTGAGAGATCGCAGCAAAAGAGGAGTGAAAGTGTTCAGATTTTTTCTTTCTTGGACCAGTCGAGCTTTCAGAGTTTTGTATGCGTTGAGAGAGTGGGTAGTGATGCTGGTAGGCCAGCCAAAAGAGAATTGCAGTAGTCTAAACGTGAAGAATGAGAGATGTGACAAACTTGAAAGTTGCATCAGTGGACAGATACTTGCGAATCGCGCTTATGCGCCTAAGTGATAGTTGCAATACTGGGAGGTCTGGGGTGATGATTTTTTTTAATGAGAGAGTGTGTTGTCAAGAACTACTCCTAAATACTTACAGAGTTGGAAAAAAAAAATGACTTTTTGGAAATTTATTGAAGTTTTTTTGAAAAGAGGAAGGAGTTTTCCGTATCACGGATGGAAAAAAAACCACACCAAAAAAAAAAAAAAAAAAAAAAAAAAAAAAAGTTTTAAAAAAATAAGTGGTATCATTGGCTGAAAATGGTAATCATATGGTGGTTTTTTAAATTATAGTGAGGTGGGCATTTTTCAGAGAAAAAGGAAAAACAGGGCCAGGACTGATCCTGGGGACTCCTTTCCCATTTTGAAGGTTTTGTTTTTGGAAGTTTTTTTTTTCGGGAACCGGTCGGGAAAGTATGAAGTAACCGGGTGGGGTTTGTGCCTTTAAATCCCAAACGTTTTTTGGGAGGCGGAAAGAAGAATTGAGGTTTGGGTATAAAAGGCTGCAAAAAGTAAAAAGAAGAGTGAGGAGGGGATTTTCCCAGCATAGAAGAAGTAAAAGTGTATCAAAGGGTTGTGGAAGGGTGGTTTCGGTGCTGGGGTTTGGGGGATGGCGATTGAAAAGGGGGAAGTAGATCGGGGAATGAAGGTGACTGTTGAGCTGTTTGAGAAAAATTTTTTCTAGTACTTTAGAGACAAGGGAAAGTTTGAGACGGGTTTCTAAGATTCTTCAGATGGGGGATCGAGGTGTGCTTTTTCGTAGAGGTTTTTGACTATTGCAGTTTTTAAGGCTGATGGAAAATTTCCTACACAAAGATGATTTTTTTTAGTGATAATGGGTCAATTTGTGGAAGGCATTGTGAGAAAAACAGGAGCAGGTATGGGATCAAGGTGTTATTTTATAGTCATTTCCTTCAGAATTTTGATTTCTTTTTACTTGTGGGGGGAAGGGAAAAGGAGGGTGCCAGTGAACTGGGGATCAGGGGGCGCTATCTAATACTTCTTCTCCTCCTCCTTCTTCTTCTTTTTTTCTTCTTTTCTTCTTCTTCTTTTTTCTTCTTCTTCTTCTTCTTCTTCTTCTTCTTCTTTTCTTCTTTTTCTTCTTCTTCTTTCCTCCCCCCCCTCCTCCTCTCCCTTTCCCCTTTTTCTTTTTTCTTCTTTGCAATTTTTCTTTCCCTTTTCTTCCAATTCTTCTTTTCGCAATTCTTCTTCATCTTTCACAATTCTTTTCTTCGCAAATTCTTCTTCGCAATTCTTTTTTGCCCAATTCTTCTTTTCTTCTTCGCAATTCTTCTTCTTCTTTTCGCAATTCTTCTTTTTTTTCTACTTCTTCTTTTTCTCTTCTTCTACTTCTTCTTCTTCTTCTTTGCAATTTTTTTTCTTTTTACACTCCTGGCAATAGCCCCCTGGGAGATTGCATAGTGCCTGGTTTCCTGGCTTGTCACTCTGTTTGCAGGAGGTCTGCCCCCTGGCCCAGCGGGGCAGTTCCGACTTAGGCCAGCAGCTCTCGGGGAAAAATTTATAAGAATTTCTTTTCAGTTTTTCATTTAAAAAAAGGGGGAGAAAGGGCTGATAGGCAGAAATAAGCGTTGCGAGGGAAAGATTAATAAAGGTGAGGAGAAAAAAAAGAAACTAGGGAGTGATAGAAAAATTGGGGAAATTTCTAGACGAATTTCAGAAGGTGGGAAAAGTTTGATACTGAAAGGGACCCCCGGATTTGTTTGTGTGTGTGTTTGTGGGGGGGGGGGGGGGGGGGGGGGGGGGGGGGTTTTCAGTTTTCAGGATCTAAAAACCCCATAACAAGGGAAACATCAGACGCTAGCTGCAAAAATTTTGAACTCACGACTTCATAGACACAGGGGGGACGGGATAGCCTAGCGGTCAGAACATTGCGCTCGCAATCTGACAACCCTGGGTTCGATTCCCGTTCAAGGGGATATTTTCCCCTGGAGTTAACATCAGTGCAGACTCCACTCTCCCCCCAAAGTCCTTCAGATGAGACTATATACCGCGGCCCCGTATGCGAACGCATGCAGAACACTTTTGCGCACACGTTAAAATCCTTGTTGCGCTTTGCAAGAGTACCATTTGGCCGGTTGGGAACGGGATGACAATTTACAAAAACCGCATAAAAACCGGGGACTGGATTAAAAAAAAAACACATAAATGTTTTTTCCATTATCCTCGATAAAAAAGAATTTAAAAAATTTACAAATAAAAACATCATTAATAATAAAACCCATAAGGGGTGGATTAATGCTTGTCACTCAAGCCCCAAGGCCCTTTGTATAATGTTGTGGTCTACACACCAAAAGTAAAGGTAGTCCCATAACCATGTGGTCTTTCGGGGGAGCGAGGCGTCAGAAGACCTCCTTCCTAGGGGCCGCATATTGAGTGGCGGCGCCCATCCCCTCCTTCCCTTCCCTGACTCTAAGAGGGCGGTACCCATTAAGCTGGTGGGTAACTGGGGACTTTTACTGAAGCCAGGCGAAACGGGTACCCATCCAAGTGGAACCACGCTCGACGCTGCTTAACCTAGCTTGGGGAAACCGAGTGCTCTGCCACTGAGCGTCCCCCCCCCCCCCCCCCCCCCCCCCCCCCCCCCCCCCCCCCCCCCCCCCCCCCCCGTCACTACCATTGACTTTGATTTGTTCCTTGCAAGATTCGCGCTTGTAAATTCCAACATTTAATTTTATTAATTTTTATTTACTACCACAAGGCTTTGCAACTGCACCTCCCCTGCCGCTCAATTAAGATAGTCCATCCCCCCCCTTTTTCATTATTTCATCCCTGATCTCCACTCCCCCGTCCACAGAGCGCTAGATATCTGCAGGTGTGAAGCGATAGACATGGCGGGTCAGCAGGAAGTCCAGGGAGTTATCGTTCTTGTCCATTTGTCCCCCCTGGAGCTGTAAGCTTGTAGACAGGACACGTCAGTGATTGTGGGATTTAGGAATATTATGGGGTGTGGGAAAGGTGGTGTGGGTTGATTTTGTTTTCCTGCTTTAACGTATGTGTTTGTTTTGTTTGGTTGTGGGGGTTTTTTTGGGGGGGGCCTGTGTATATTAGGGACAGTATTAAAAGGGTTGCCCTTGGCTGTGTTGAGTTTCGGGTTCAAATCATTCTTATAGTAGTGTAGTGTAGTGTAGTGTAGTGTGGAGGACAGGATAGCTCAGTGGTCAGAGCGCTCACTTTCCTCCAACCAATGTTAAGCAGTATGGAGCGTGGTTACCACTTGGATGGGTGACCGTTTGTGCGCCTTGGCTTCAGTACAGTCCCTCCAGTTCAGTTCACCCAGCTGTAAATGGGTACCTGCCCTCTTTAGGGTCAGGGAAGGTAAAGCAGTGAGGGAGAGGAGATGGGCGCCGCCCTCAATATGCTGGTCCCCTGGAGAAGTTGAGGTCTCTGATGCCTCGATTTCTTGCGACCACATAGGTTATGGGACACCCTTACCTTTTTAGTATGGTTGAGTTGGGGGGGGGGGGGGGGGGGGTTAGTGTAGTGTTGTGCAATGCTGTGCTGTGCTGTGCTGTGCCGTGTAATGCAGAGTTGTGTTGTGGGTAGTGTAATGTCGTGTTGTGCAGTGTTATGTAGTGTAGTCTTGTTTACTGTAGTGTGGTACAGTGTAGTAAAGTAGCAATGCAGTCCAGTACAATTCTTAGTTTAATGTAGTGTAGTGCAGTGCAGTGTAGTGTAGCGTAGGGTAGTGTAGTGTAGTGCAGTGTAGTGTAGTGTAGTGTAGTGCAGTGCAGTTTAGTGTAGTGTAGTGCAGTGCAGTGCATTGCAGTTTAGTGTGTGTAGTGCAGTGTAGTGTAGTGCAGTGCAGTGTAGTGTAGTGTTAGTGTAGTGCAGTGCAGTGCAGTGCAGTGCAGTGCAGTGTAGTGTAGTGTAGTGTAGTGTAGTGTAGTGTAGTGTAGTGTAGTGTAGTGTAGGTGGTCGGTGGGTCTAGAGGTAACGCGCCTGTCTAGAAAGCGAAAAGTCGGGTCTGAAGTGTGCGGCGTTTCGTACCCCGTTTTGGACAGGAAAATTTTTTTTCCCCCACCCATTAGCCCAATGAGTGGTGGTCTGGGCGCTAGTCTTTCGGATGAGACGATAAACCGAGGTCCGTGTTTTTACAGTAATTATTTAGCGCACGAAAAAAAAAACCCACGGCAACAAGAGAGTTGTCCCTGGCAAAATTCTTAGAAAAAGCCACTTGATAGGAAACAAATACAGCTGCAGAAAAAAAAAAAAGGGTGAAAGGGTGGCGCAGCGTTTAAGTGGCGACCCCGTTCTCCCGCTCCCCCGGGGGAGAGCAGCCCGAATTTCACGGAGAGAAATCTCCCGTGATTTAAAGTGGTATGAAATAAAATCTGAGCGCTTTGATTTGTTGCTTTACAAGATTCAGCGCTATATAAATTCCATACATTATTATTATTATTATTAGTGTAGTGTTGTGTAGTGAAGTGAAGTGTAGTGTAGTGTAGTGCAGTGCAGTGCAGTGTAGTGCAGTGCGTTTAGTGTGGGTTGTAAGTGTAGTGTAGTGCAGTATAGTTTAGTGTAGTGAAGTGCAGTTTAGTGTAGGTAGTGTAATGCAGTGTAGTGTAGTGTATTGTAGTGTGGTGTATGTAGTGTGGTGTCATGTAGTGTAGTGTAGTATAATGTGGTGTTAGTGTAGTGTGGTTGTAGTGTAGTTGGCAGTTCAATGTAGTGTAGTGTTAGCATAATGTAGTGTGGTGTGGTATAGTGTAGTGTAGTTAGTGTAGTATAATGTGGGGTCGTGTAGTGTGGTGTAGTGTAGTGCAGTGCAATGTAGCATAGTGCAGTGGAGTGCAGTGTTGTGAAGTGTAGCATAGTGTAGTGCATTGCAGTGTTGTGTTGGGTGTCTTGTCGTGTCGTGTCGTGTCGTGTCGTGTCGTGTCGTGTCGTCTTGCGTCGCATCGCTCAGTGCAATACAGTGCAGAGCAAGCAGTACATCATCATTTCGCATAGCAGAGGCATAGAGTAGTAGAGAAGGTTTGTTTCTGTTTGGGGTTTTTTGTTGTTTGTTTGGGGGTTTTTTCTCGTTCTTTGCCTAGAGAGCTCTAAAATTACACCAGTGGTGAGATTTTGCGTATTATGACCGTTACCCCCCCCCCCACCCCCACCCCCCTCCCAAACATTCAGGTAGCCACATTCCGACTTCGGGATTACAGTTGGAAATTGAGCCTACCAATTTAGCCTGGGGACGGATAGATCAGTGGTCGGAGCACTCGCTTTCCCCCAGCCAAGTTAAGCAGCGTCGAGCGTGGTTACCAGTTGGATGGGTGACCGTTTGTGCGCCTTGGCTTCAGTACAGTTCCCCCAGTTCACCCAGCTGTAAATGGGTACCTGCCCTCTTTAGGGTCAGGGAAGGTAAAGCAGCGAGGGAGAGGAGATGGGCGCCGCCCTCGATATGCTGGCCCTAGAGAAGTGAGGTCTCTGACGCCTCGCTCCCCTACGACCTTATAGGTTATGGGACTCCTTTACCTTTTTAAATTTAACCTGGGCAGTCAGATAGAGGTACCTCCTTGCTCTATCCTATTAAACCTTTTTTTTGGCAACTGCTGTGGGTTGTTTTTGTTTTTTTTAACATGCTTTAATTTATTACAAGTCCGTTACCACACGGGTCTGGCATTTTTAGAGTCTCCTCCTGAAAGACTTGGACACATTTTCTCTGTGCGATTTTTCCTATCAAACTGGGAAGAAAAAGACAGGGGCACGGGCTGGGAATGGAACTCAGAACCTTCATGGTTAACTTGTCAGGCAGGGTGAACGTCTTAACCATCCTGCCACCTTCCTTCCTTCCTAATAATAATAATAATAATGATGTATGGAATTTATATAGCGCTGAATCTTGTAAAGTAAACAAATCAAAGCGCTTGCATTCAAATCATTCACACGCATGCAACCGTCCACAAATATCAAGATAAACAAATATCAAATTTATATACACAACACACTTAGGTGGGGTGGTGGAGGTGAAGGTTAGCTATTGAAAAGTAGGAACAGATAACAGGGGAAGATTTCAAGTAGGGTATAAGTGTGTTTTGAGGCTAGATTGTAAAGAATCAAATGAAGGCTTTAGGCGAAGTGGAAGAGGGAGTCGTTCCATGTGGAGGGACCGGAAACAGAAAGAGCGACGGCCAACAGTGGTTTGTTTAAATCTGGGTGTTCGAAAGCACAACGTATCTACAGCTGAACGAAGGGAACGGGACGGAGTAAACAGGTGAAGACAGTTACAGAGATAAGAGGGATATGATTTCCAACATATCTCTGATGGGTAGCCATAAACAGTGCTCCGTTCTTAGTTAAAAGGTAAAGGTGTCCCATAACTTAAGTGGTCGTAGGGCAGAGAGGCATCAGAGACCTCACTTCTCTAGGGCCAGCATATTGAGGGCAGCGGCGCCCATCTCCTCTCCCTGGCTGCTTTACCTTCCCTGACCATGAAGAGGGCAGGTACCCATTTACAGTTCTTAGTACTAATTCGAAAATCTGCGCCGCTAAAAGCACTGGACACTTGACCAAGACATAAAACGGGCAGGGGTGATTCTTGACCACTGGATGAGTGAGGGTGGACGAAGCCTTGAGTGTCTGGTGCTTGACCGTTTTGGGGTGTGGTTCCTTAGGCTGCACACCGGTATTAATTTGGTGGTCATGTAATATCTTCTATATAGAGTGCGAGTGGGGAAAAAATGTTGGTGATTTTCACAGATTCTTTTAAAGCAGGAACAAAATGGACTGTGCACTTGTTTTAGGGATTGAGGACATAGAGCAATACCAGGTAGTCTAATCATCAAATGAGGATTGCCTGTATTCCTAGAGCGTTGACCCCCGCGCATGCACATTGCGGTAAGGAAGCTAGCAGACGACAAAAGCTGTGTTTGCTGAAAAATTTAAAACTTTCAAACCTACCAAATTTGTTCAAAATCACATAAGTTTTGAGTCAGAGGCTAGTTTTTCACAAAAAGTGGGTTTTTATTCCTGTGGATGCCTTAGTACGTGCGGTATGAATGTAAGAGTCACATAGAAAAACAGAAGGAAAAGAGTGAATTTTTTAATACGGGTGTGCAGCCTTATCTCACCCGGAAGGCGATGCTATTACTGTATTAGGGATGGCTTGTAGAATGATGATAGTTGACGTTTGTAGGCGGTGATTGTTGTGTGTGTGTGTGTGTCACTCTGTGTGTGTGTGTGTGGTGTGTGTGTCACTCTGTGTGTGTGTGTGTGTGTCACTCGGGTGTGTGTGTGTGTGTGTTGTTGTCACTCTGTGTGTGTTGTGTGTGTGTGTCACTCTGTGTGGTGTTTGTTGTGTGTCACTCTGTGGGGGTGTGTGTGTGTGTGTGTGTGTCACTCTGTGTGTGTGTGTGTGTGTGTGTCACTCTGTGTGTGTGTGTATTGTGTGTGTGTGTGTGTCACTCTGTGTGTGTGTG
>CM054162.1:30524193-30531693 GCA_028751875.1 Rapana venosa
TCTCTCTCTCTCTCTCTCTCTCTCTCTCTCTCCTCTCTCTCTCTCTCCTCTCTCTCTCTCTCTCTCTCTCTCCTCTCTCTCTCCCTCCCTCTCTCCCTCTCTCCATCACTCCAAGTCTCCCGGATGAGACCACAAACCGAGGCCCCGCGTGCGAAATTCTTCAGAATTTAAACATTCGTGAGGAAATCATCGTTGGAAGGATGTTGTGCATGTGGTGGTGGTCACTGTCGCTAAGTGTGTGTGAGTGTGTGTGTGTGTGTGTGTGTAATGTGTGTGTGTTTATTTTTTATTTCTTTATTTATTCTTTTATATCGAGGATATTGGAATAAGCACTCATGTGCTTTTTTTTTTTACATCCAGTCCCCGTGTGCAAGTGGTTTTGTCAGTTTTGTCATCTTTTTCCACCGGCACACAATGGCCTTCTCTTTCGAAAAGCGGAACAGGATTTAGCGTGTGCGCAAGATGTTCTCCATGCGTTCGAACACGGGGCCTCGGTTTAAAGTCTCATCCGGGAGTGTGTGTGTGTGGTGTGTGTGTGTGTGTGTGTGTGTGTGTGTGTGTGTAGTGTGTGTGTGTGTGTGTGTGTGTATGTGTGTGAGTGTGTGTGTGTGTATGTGTGTGTGAGTGTGCGTGCGTGCGTGCGTGTGTGTGTGTGTGTGTGTGTGTGTGTGTGTATACTCAGTCTACCTCCCCCACCAAGCTGTTATATCATTCTGTCGTCAGTAAGGGGCCTGGCTCACTAGCTGCATGTAGGGGGGGACGGGATAGCCTAGTGGTCAGAACATTTCGCTCGCAATCTGACGACCCGGGCTCGATTCCCGTTCAAGGGGGATATTTTCCCCTGGAGTTAACATCAGTGCCGACTCCACCCTCCCCAAAAGTCCTACGGATGAGACTATAAACCGAGACCCCGTGTGCGAGCGCACGCAGAACACCTTGCGCACACGTTAAATCCCGTTCCGCTTTTCGTAAGAGTAGGCCATTGTGTGCCGGTGGGAACAGACGACAATTTACAAAACCGTATACACATGGGGACTGGATGTTTTAAAAAAAGCCCCATAAGTGCCTATTCCATTATCCTCGATATAAAAGAATGTTTTTTTAAAGGTATCCTGCGTATACTAGCTCAGCATTGAACAGGCTCCACTGAACACCACCAACAGAAAGCGGCCCAGCAGCAGAAGCAGTGCAGGGACTCCTCTGGCTGGTATCCTCACAAGAAAAGAAACCTCCAGAAGGTCCAGTTTGTAGGAATTTATACGACGGGGGAGAGCTCAGTGGTCAGAGCACTCAACTTTTCCCAAACTAAGGTTACTTAATAAAGCAGCATCGAGCGTGGTTACCACTTGGATGGATGACCGTTTGCGTGCCTTGGCTTCAGTACAGTTCCCCCAGTTCCCCCAGCTGTAAATGGGTACCTGCCCTCTTTAGGGTCAGGGAAGGTAAAGCAGCGAGGGAGAGGAGATGGGCGCCGCCCTCAATATTATGCTGGCCCTAGAGAAGTGAGGTCTCTGATGCCTCGCTCCCCAACGACTGCATAGGATATAGGAACAGCTTTACCTTTTGGGTGTCTTTTTTAAAGCGCTGAATGATAGTCGGAATACCTTGTAGTATAATTTATTTCTTACAATTATGCTGTGTTTCAATCAGGGTCATTGGTTTCGAAGGTTAAACGTGAGGGAGGTGGGGGAGGGGGGAATTAAGGTGTGGTATAGTGTATTGGTTTGGGGTGGGGTGGGGGGATAAAGAGTGGAGTTGGGGAGTTAAGAAGGGAAAAGGGTGGGGTGGGGAGGGGGGAGTTGGGTATGCGGTTTCCCATTTAGCGTCCATACTCCAAATATCTACCGAGTTCCCTCCCTGTCCATCTGTTCGGGGCCACCCACATCGACAAGTAACTGTGCGTGCGTGTGTGTGTCTGTGTCTGTGTCTGTGTCTGTGTGTGTGTGTTGAGAGAGAGTGAGTGAGTGTTGGGGGGGGGGGGGGGGAAAAGGGGAGGGTTTTTTTTGGTTTTTTTTTAGAGGGGGGGTGGTTTTTGGGGAGGAAAGGGAAGGTGTTGTGTGATGTGTGTTGTTGGGGTGTAGTTGGGGAGGTGGGGTAAAGAGTTGTGGGGAAAAAGGAAAAAAGGGTGTTGTGTGTGTTGAGAGGGAGAAGTGGTGGTGTTGAGGGGAGATAGTGTGGTTGAAGGGGATGGGTGTGTTGGTTGAAAAAAAATTATTTTATATTATATTATATTATGTTTAAAATAGAATATAAGGTGGTTTTGGGGGTTTTGGGTGTTGTGGGGAAGAGAGAGAGAGGGTGTGAGAGAGAGTGTGGTTTGTGAGAAGGTAGAAGGTGTTTGTTTGTGGGGGGTTTTATTAAAGAATGAAAAATTTGTGTTTGTGTAGTGGGTGTGGTGTGTGTGAGAAAAAAAAAAGGGGGGAGGAAAGAAAAGTGTGTTGTGTGTGAGAAGAGAGAGTGAAAGTGTGTGTGAGAGAGAGAAAGTGGTTTTGTGGAAGGAGAGGGGATAGTGTTTGTGTTGGGGTTGTGATGTGAGTAAGGAGTGTATGTGTGTTGTGGGGGTGTGTGTGTTGGTGGTGTGTGTGGGTGTGTTGTTTTGGTGGGGTGTGTGGTGTGTGTGTGTGTGTGTTGAGAGATTTGGTGGTGTGTGTTAAAGGAGAGATGTGTGTGTGTGGGTATGAGTGTTGTGTGTTGGTTTTATTTTGTGTATTTTTTGATTGTCATGTTGTGGGTTTGTGATTGGGGGTTTAAATTGATAATTTTTTTAAGGGGTGTATTTTGGGTTTGGAGGGGGGTGGGGGGCGCGCGCGGGGGGATGTTATTTTTGGGTTTGCGGGCCTGGTTTTTGGGAAAAAGGGAATCTTTGGCAGGCCCATAAGAGGGTTTGGTTTTTTTTGGGGGGGGGGGGGGGGGGGGGGGGGGGTGGGGGGGGGGGGGGGGGGGTGGGTGTGTGGGGGGTGGGGGGGGGGGGTGGGAGAGGGGGGGGGGGGGGGGGGGGGGGGTGGGGGGTGGGGTTTGTGTGGTGTGGTTGTGGGGGGGGAGAAGGGGTTTTTTGGGGGGATATGGGTTGGGTGTGGGTGTGTTTGGGGGAGGGGGGGGGGTTTGTGGGGGGGGGGGGGGGCTGGGGGGGTTTGTTGGTTGGTGTTTTTGTGGTTTCCCTTTTTTTTCCATTTTTTTTTTTTTTTTTTTTTTGGGGGGGGGGGGGGGGGGGGGTTTTTTTTTTTTTCTCCCCCTTTTTCCCCCTTTTTTTTTTTTTTGGGGGGGTTTTTTTTCTTTTTTCCTTTTTTTATTTTTTTTTTTTTTTTTTCCCTTTCCTTTTGCCCTTTTTTTTGGGGGTTTTTTTTTTTTTTGTTTTCTTTCTTTCTTCTTCTCATTTCTTCTTTTTCTTTTCTTTTCTTTCTTTTTTCTTCTTCTTTTTTTTTTCTTCTTCCCCTTCTTCCTTCTCTTTTTCCTTTCCTTCCTCCTCCTCCTCCCCCTTCTCCTCCCCCTTCCTTTTTTCTTTTTTTCTTCTCTTCTTCTTCCTTCTCTTCTTTTGTCTTTCTTCCTCTCTTCTTTTCTTCTTCTTCTTTTTCTTCTTCTTCTTTTTTTTTTTCCCTTCTTTTCTTCTTTTCCCTTCCTTTTTCCTTCTTCCTTCTTCTTCTTCTTTTCCTTTTTTTTTTCCCCCCTTTTCTCTTCTCTCCCCTCTTTGGCCCTTCCTTTCTTGAAATTCTTTTTCCTTCCCTTTTTCCTCAGCCGCAAATTCTTTTCTCGGCGTGGAAGAAATTTGCATCTGTTTTTCCAAAAAGGCCAGGGGAACCCCCGCAAAGAGAAAGGGGAAATGCGGGGAGAAAGGAACTGGCAAGAGGGGAAAAAGGGGAATCCAGGGGCAAAACGAAGAGGGAAAAATGAATGAGGGGGGAGGGGGATGAGGGGGTGGAAAGGGAGGATTGGGGGGGATGGAGGTGGGTGGGGGGGGGGGGGGAAACCACGGGAAGGGGGGTGCTGGGGGGGGGGGGGGGGTTAAAAAACTGGGGGATATATTCCCTTCACCCAAAATGGTTGTCGGGTTTTTTTTTTCCCCCTTTCCCACACCCCCACCCCTTCCCTTTCTTCTTTGCCCTTTTCCTGTCTTTTTCGCGGTGTGTGTGTGTGTCCGTATTGACTGGTTGGTTTTGGTTGGTTGGTTGGTTTGGATGTGAAAAAAACGTGTTTTAAGCTTGATTGATTGATTGATTATTGATTGATTGATTGATTTGGATGTGAGGAAAATGTTTCAAGCTTGATTGATTGATTTAGTTTTGATTGATTGATTTGGTTTTGGGGAAAAATTGTTCAAGTTTTATGATTGATTGATTGATTATTTATGTTGAGATTTATTGAAATGGGGTTTTTTCCCTTATCCCCTCCTCTCTCTCTCTCCCCTCCTCTCCCCTCTCTCCTCTCTCTTCCTCTCTCCCTCTTTCTCTCTTCCCCTTTCTCTCCTCCCCCCCCCCCCCCCTCCCTCTCCCATTTCTTTTTTTCTTTCTTCCTTTTGGCTTCCCCCCCTGCCCCCCCCCACCCCCACCCTTCCCCTCCCTATTCTCTTTTTTTCCTTCTTCCCCTTTTCCTACACAAACACAACACACACACTCCACACTCCCCCCACCTCCCCCCAAACCCACCCCTCCCCCACACACAACCACCACCACACACCACACACACACAAACTTTCCCACAGGGGAAACCTTTGTAGATTAAAAGACAAAAAAAAAACAACCCAGTTCTTTTAATAGTCTTTATGGGGGGTTGTAGGGGAAGGTTTTGGGGGTAAAAAAGAGATAAAAATAAGGGCGGGTGGTAGAGGGGTAGGGTTGGGAAGGAAGGGGTGGGGGGGAGGTATGGTGAGTAGGTTTGTTGGGGTGGGTGGGGGATAGGGGGGGGTGGTGTTTTTTGGTCTTGTTTTTTTTGGGTTTCCTCTTTTTTTTTTTCTTCTTTCTTTTTTTTTTCCCCCTTTTTCTTCTTCTTCTTCTTCTTCTTCTTTCTTCTTCTTCTTCTTTTTCTTCTTCTTCTCTTCTTCTTCTTTCTTCTTTTTCTAATTCTTCTTCTTTCGCTTTTTTTCGCATCTTCTTCGCAATTCTTTTCTTCTTTCTTCGCAATTCTTCTTTTCTTCTTCTTTTTCTTTTTTTCTTCTTCTTCTTCTTCTTTCTTCTTCTTCTTTCTTCTTCTTTCTTCTTTGCATTCTTGGGTTCTTCTTCTTTTCTCTTCTCCCTTTTTCTTTTTCTTCTCCTTCTCCTTCTTTCTTTTCTTCTTCTTCTTCCTTCTTCTTTCGCAATTCTTCTTCGCAATTTCTTCTTTTTCTTTTTTGTTTCTTCTTCCAATTCTTCTTTCTTTCTTCTTCTTACTTTTTTTTCTTCTTTTCTTTGCAGTTCTTCCTTCTTTTTTTCCCTCCTTCTCTTCCCTTTTTCCATTTCCCTCTTCCTTTTTTTCTTCTTCCTCTTCTCCTTCTTCTCTTTCTTCTTCTTCTTCCCTTTCCTTTTTCTCTTCTTCTTCAATTCTTCTTCTTCCGTAAATTTTTCTTTTTTCTTTCTTTCAATCTTCTTTCCTTTTTTTCTTCTTCTTCTTCTCCCCTTCTTTCCCTTCCTTCTTCTCTTTCTTCTTTTTTTCTTCTTTTTCTTCTTCCCTTCCTTCCCTTTTTCCTCTCTTCTTCTTCTTCTCCTTCTTCTCCCCCTCCTTCCTCCTCCTCCTCTCCTCCTTCCTCCTCCTCCTCTCCTCCTTCTCTCTTTCTTCCTTCTTCTTCTTCTTCGCAAATTTCTTCGCTTTTCTTCTCTGTTCGGAAATCTCCCCTTTTTTGGGCCTCCTTTTTTTCGCACTCGCACTTTTGGCGGCTCTTGTTTTTTTTCCTTTTCTCCAATTCTCATTCAAATTTTTTTTTCCAATTTTATCTTTACAATTCATTTTCTTTTTTCTTCCTCTTTCTAAAAATTCCCCCTTTTTTCTAAATCTTCTTTTTCCCTTTCCTTTCCTAACCTTTTTCCCTTCCCCCTTTTTTTTTTTTTTTCTTTTCCCTTTTTTCCTTTTTTTTTTTTTTTTGCGTTTTTCCCTTTTTTTTTTCTAATTTTTTTTCTTTTTCTTTTCTTTTTTCCTTTTTTTTTCCTTCTTCCTTTTTTTTTTTTTCTTTTCTCTTCTTCCTCCCCCCCCTCCCTCCCCTTTCCCTCCCCCCCCCCCCCCCCCCCCTTTACCCCCCTCCACCCCCCCCAACCTTCCCCCCTTTCCCTCCCTCCCCTCCCCCTACCCCACCCCCCCTTTTTTCTCCCCCTCCCCCCCCTATCCCCTTCCTTCCCCCCTTCACCCCCCATTCTACCATCCCCCACTCATATCGAGGACAATTTGAGAGAAATGCTCCATGTTCGGCCCGGCGCCCACTGTCGGGCCTATGGAATGAGTCCTTTATCTCGTCTCCAATGTTATTTACCTTAAACATTAATAACAATATTTCTTATTTTTTTCAAAAGCCTAAAATTAAAAAAAATTCTTTTTTTGTCCATTTTGAATTTGTTTGGTGGGGGTGTTTGTGTGTGTGTGGTGTGTGTGTGTGTTGTGTGTGTGTGTGTGGTGTTTAGGAAGAGAGAGGACGATGGGTTTTTTATTTGAAGTTATCTTGGAAATTGTTTAACTAATATGAAATAAAGCTTTTTTGTGTCTTTTTTTGAAATTATGATTCGTATCAATGTGCCAGTTAGTATTGTAATTGCATTTCATGGGATGGTTACGTGCTTTTGACTTGGCTTGACACACGCACGCACAGACGTGCACGCTCGCGCGTGCACGTACACACAACCCCACACCAACACAACCACAACACACAACATCACACCACACCATACCACACAAAACCACAAAGACAACAAAAACCAAACACACAAACAACCACACATCACAACACCACACACACACCACACCACCCACACACACACCACACACAAACCAAACCAACACAACACAACACACACTTCTCACCTCCACCCCCACCCCCACCCCCCCCCATCCCTCCAACACACACTCCCACCCCCACCCCCACCCACACACACCATCACCCTCACCCACCCCTCCCTACTCCCCAAGGGTGTCAATTCTGAGGAACGGCCAAATCGTCTTACCACTGTCGGCCGTCGCTCTTTCTCTGTTTCTGGTCCATCCACCTGGAATGACCTCCCTCTTTCACTTCGCCAAAAGCCTTCACTGGATACCTTCAAATCCAGCCTCAAAACACACTTATTTCCTACCTGAGACTTTTCCCCTCATATCTGTCCCTAATTTTCAACAGCATCCTTCACCTCCTAAGTGGGTTCGCGAGTGTGAGTGTGTGTGTGTGTGTGTGTGTGTGTGTGTGTGTGTGTGTGTGTGTGTGTGTGTGTGTGTGTTTATACCGAGGATAATGGAATAAGCACTTTTGGTGCTTTTTGTTTACATCCAGTCCCCGTGTGTATGCGGTTTTGTCAATTCTGTCATCTGTTCCCACCGGCACACAATGGCCTACTCTTA
>CM054162.1:30539193-30541693 GCA_028751875.1 Rapana venosa
GTCTCTGTCTCTCTGTCTGTCTGTGTCTGTTTCTCTGTCTCTCTGTCTGTCTGTGTCTGTTTCTCTGTCTGTCTGTGTGTGTCTGTGCGCGCGCGTGTGTGTGTGTGGGGGGGGGGGGGGGGGGTATTTGTGTTTGGGTGTAAAAGATCTTCAGTTGAACTTCTTGCCACATGTTAGTTATTTCACACACACACACACAGCCGCACACACACACACACACACATACACACACACACACATACACACGCCGCACACACACACACACACACACATGCGCGCACGCACGCACACACAATAGCACACGCACGCACGCACAATAACTAACACACACACACACGCACGCACGCGCGCAAACACACATCGCCCCCCCCCCCCCCTAACCACACACACACGCACGCACCGGAACCCTCCCACCACACACCACACACACACACACACACACACACACACACACACACACACACACACACAAAATCTTAAAATATACACTGATAGGTTTCCCTTTTTAGATAGCAAAGAGGGGAGGGGAGGGGGGGAGATGTGCTGCTGTCACCATTCCTTCTTTAAAGGTTGAAAAAAATAAAATATATCACATTGGCAAGAATCACTCCATCTTTACTGCAGAATTCCATATGATTATTTTTATTATCCTTATTATCCTTAAAGTCCTTCGGATGAGACTATAAACCGAGGCCCCGTGTGCGAACGCATGCAGGACATCTTGCGCACACGTTAAATCCTGTTCCGCTTTTCGAAAGAGTAGGCCATTGTGTGCCGGTGGGAACCGATGACAAAATTTACAAAACCGCATACACACGGGAACTGGATGTAAAACAGCACATGAGTGCTTATTCCATTATCCTCGATATAAAAACACAAACAAAACTGAGCGCTTTGATTTGTTGCTTTACAAGATTCAGTGCTATATAAATTCCATACATTTATTATTATTATTATTATTATTATTACTATTATTATTGTGTGATGTGAATTACTTTGAGTGCCGGCGCTTTGAATTGTTCGCTTTGCAAGATTCAGCGCTGTAGAAATTCCATATGATTATTGTTATTATCATTATTATGTGGATCGGTGGTCTAGAGGTAACGCGCCTGTCTAGAAAGCGAAAAGTCCGGGTCGGAAAGTGTGCAGTGGTTCGATCCCCGTTTGGGCCTAAAACTTTACCCTATCCATTAGACCATTAGTCGTGGTCTGGGTGCTAGTCTTTCGGATGAGACGATAAACCGAGGTCCCCTGTGTTACACAAAATTATTTAGCGCATGTAAAAGAACCCACGGCAACAAGAAAGTTGTCCCTGGCAAAATTATGCAGAAAATAGCCAGTCTGATAGGGGAACAAATACAGTTGCAGACAGGAAAAAAGGGGGAAAAATGGGTGGCGCTGCTCTTGTGGCGACGCGCTCTCTCCGGGGAGAGCAGCCCGAATTTTACGTAGAGAATTCTGCCGTGACTGAGAGTGGTATGAAATTTAAATTTAAACTTTATATATATATATATATATAATTGACAAAATATTGTGAGGAAAAACAAGTGCAGGTAACCAGTTCCAACTTCATTCCCATCATAAAAATGATTTTTGTCCAAGATTCGAAAGAGAGAGAAAAATCACTACAAGATGAAACTTTGAAGGCAGCGTTTGGGGAATAATTGAATAAGGACCATGCCTTTGGCCTGACCTGACTCGAGTTTGGGCTCCTGGTTGAGCACTCTTCAGAGGTCCCGGCAGTGTTTGAATCCTCCCTCGCTCATCCTTTGTGGTACTAACAGCAAGACACCCTCCATAATTCAAAAGTGTCTATATTTATTATATATATATATATATATATATATATATAGAGAGAGAGAGGAGAGAGGAGAGAGAGAAGAGAGAGAGAGAGAGAGAGAGAGAGAGAAATTCTTTTATTTCGAGGATAATGAATAAGCACTCATGTGCTTTTTTACATCCGGTCCCCGCCCGTAGGGATACATCTTAATAATAATCCAATACTTAAACTCTCACACAGTAGAAACAAAGGGAAATGATCTTTTTCAAAACAAAACAACAACAACAACAAACAAACAGAGAGAGAGAATTGTTGTGTTGTTTTTTGTTATTGTTGTCGTTGTTCTTAAGGTAAGGTAAAGGAGTCCCATAACCTATAAGGTCGTAGGGGAGCGAGGCGTCAGAGACCTCACTTCTCTAGGGCCAGCATATTGAGGGCAGGTGGCGCCCATCTCCTCTCCCTCGCTGCTTTACCTTCCCTGACCCTAAAGAGGGCAGGTACCCATTTACAGCTGGGGGAACTGTACTGAAGCCAAGGCGCGGCGCAAACGGTCACCAATCCAAGTGGTAACCACGCTCGACGCTGCTTAACTTGGCTGGGGGAAAGCGAGTGCTCCGACCACTGAGCTATCCCGTCCAACAAAGGGAAATAATCTTTTTCAAAACAAAACAACAACAATCCCCCCTTCCCCCCCCCCCCCCCCAAAAAAAAAACCCACAA
>CM054162.1:30546693-30549932 GCA_028751875.1 Rapana venosa
AGGCAAATTTGTCGACATTTCCAGGATGATGAAATAAACACTGACATGCTTTTTTTTTTTTTTTACATCCAGTCGCCGCCCTTATTAAGAAGTATATCAAAATAACAACTACAAGTACATGAGAAAGAGACAGACAGACAGAGAGACAAATACAGACAGACAGACAGAGAGACAAATACAGACAGAGAGACAAAGACAGACAGACAGACAAATACAGACAGACAGATAGAGAGACAAATACAGACAGACAGACAAATACAGACACAGATAGGCAGACAGGTAAGCAAGCAATCGGAGAGACAGAGACAGACAGACAGACACTTTTCTGGACTCTCAAATGGTGAGAAAGCTTTTGGCCAGTCTGGTACCCTGTCACCATCACTTTCAGCAGGAATTTGGGCATCACCCTATCACACACACGCGCGCGCACGCAAGCACACACACACGCACGCTCGCACAAGCGCTCGCGCTCGCGTGCATATACACACTTTCTCTCTCTCTCTCTCTCTCTCTCTCTCTTCTCTCCTCCTCTCTCTCTCTCTCTCTCTTCTCTCAGCTTTCAGAATAAGGAAGATATTGTTATCCTAAGCCATATTTTTTGTAGCTGACATTTTGTTATACTGTAACATTTTGTGGTTACTATTGCTTTTACCCCCACCAAAATACGAAGCAGTTCGGCAACCCCCTCCATGTATGGGCCAATGGCCTTCTTGTGAATAAATCATTCGAGTTCGAGTTCTTTCTCTCTCTCTCTCTCTCTCTCTCTCTCTCTCTCTCCTCTCTCTCTCTCTCTCTCTCTCTCTCTCTCTCTCTCTCTCTCTCTCTCTCTCTCTCTCTCTCGCTCTCTCGCTCACACACACACACACACACACTCTCTCTCTCTCTCTCTCTCTCTCTCTCTCTCTCTCTCACACACACACCACACCACACTACATACCACATCACACTACATACCACACACACACACACACACCACACACAAACACAGACAAACAAAGATGCAGAGAAAGAGAGAGAAAGAAAGAGAGAGTGAGAGAGAGAGAGAGAGAGAGAGAGAGAGAGAGAGAGAGAGAGAGAGAGAGAGAGGAGAGAGAGAAGCCGTGACCAAACCCAGAGAGCAAGAAAAAAAATTTGTAATGCTCATTGATAAAAGCCCTATACTCTTGCGATCTGTACAACATAGCTTTAGACTAAACACCCTCCCCCCCTCCTCCTCCCTCCCTTCCACCACTCCCCCCCCCCCTCCCCCGTGGGGATGCCGGGGGGGACCTGTCAACATAAATAGCACCCCCTCCCCTGTGCTAGGAATTTCCTCTTTTCTCTCCCTCTCTGTATTTCTGCCTTGTTCCTTTTCTTCCTGTCACCTCCTTCTCGTCTGTTTTCTGCCTTCTTGGTCCATTCTCCTGCCTTTTTTTTTCTCACCCAGAAAGAGACTTGTTGTTGTTGTTGTTATTATTATTATTTCGAGGATAGTGGAATAAGCACTCATGTGCTTTTTTTTTCCCATCCAGTCCCCGTGTGTATGTAGTTTTGTAAATTTTGTCATCCGTTCCCACTGGCACACAATGGCCTACTCTTCCGAAAAGTTCAAAGGTAGCAGCTGCCAAATGTCAAGGCTGAGTCAGTGATTGCTGTTGAGCGCATTGTAAGCTTATTATATAGCTTGTTATTGCTTTGTTGTAAACGTATATATATATGCATGGTCTTCTTTGAATAAGAATTCTGTTTAAAAGTCAAAAGAACAACGAGAGAAAGTAAAGCAGATTTTTTTTAATCGCCTCAAGGCTTTTTTAGACAGTATTTTTTTTTCAAAGTAGAGAATGATTATTCTGTTTTGAATAATTTGGCCACATCACGCTTTTTTTGCAGTTGCAAGTTTAGGATATTTTCAACAGAGGTTTGTTGTTGTTGTTTTGGGTGTGGTTTTATTTTGTTTTTGTTTTTTGTTTGTTCGGGATTTTTTTTGGGGGGTTGCATGTAACAACTCAGTCAAACTATACACTTTTTATCCAGGTAAAAAAACAACAACAACTAACCCCCCCCCCCCTTCCCCCCCCCAAAAAAAAATTATTTTGTGGAAGCGCATGTGCTACAAGTCTTGGCAACTCACACCTTTCCAATTGCCAATGGTCTGAAAATTTGAAGTGAAACAGGAGCAGAAGCACGCGCTCACTGTTCTGATAATGAACACGTGAGAATGTGTTTTATACGTAACACTAACCCCCCCCCCCCCCCTCCTTCCTTTCTCTCCCTAACCTCCAACTGCAACCCCCCCCCCCCCCCCCCCTCCCACCCCTGTCCCCTCTTCCTTCCCTTCGACATGCTTGGCTTTGAATGAAATCTTTTTTTTTTTCTTTACAGACACAAGAGAAAGGGGAGAGAGAGAGAGAGAGAGAGAGAGAGAGAGAGAGAGAGAGAGAGAGAGAGAGTGGTTGTGTGTTAGTATGTGTGTGTGTTTATTTTATTTATTTTATTTTATTCTTTTATATCGAGGATAGTGGAATAAGCACGTCTGTGCTTTTTTTTACATCCTGTCCCCGTGTATATGCGGATTTTGTAAATCCTGTCATCTGTTCCCACCGGCACACAATGGCCTACTCTTACGAAAAGCGGAACAGGATTTAACGTGTGCGCAAGATGTTCTGCGTGCGTTCGTACACGGGGCCTCGGTTTATAGTCTCATCTGAAGGACTTTTGGGGGAGAGTGGAGTCTGTACTGATGTTAACTCCAGAGGAAAATATCCCCTTGAACGGGAATCGAACCCGGGTCGCCAGATTGTGTGTGTGTGTGTGCGTGCGCGCGTGCATGTGCGCGCGCGTGCGCGCGTGTGTGTGTGTGTGTGTGCATGTGCGTGTATGTGTGTGAACCAGGTGAGAGAGAGTTAAAACGTAAAAAATCGCAAGACAACTATAGCAGCAGCAGCAGACGTGTTAATTGACACGCGCGGGGGTTCGAACCATCCCAGGCTTGCAGTCCCATTTGGCAGCGTTGCCCTCATTACTGGGGACTGTGATGGCCTAGTGGTTACACCCTAGTCACATTCCTGACCTGACCTGATCAGTATCTAAGAGAGGGGGGGGGGAGGTTGCAGGCTTGACTTTCCATTTAGATTGTCGTCTTGTTGTTCTTGTTGGACGTTCTCCAGGTTAACACCCTGTGGGCGTCACCTAGAATATTCCCTGAATTTTTTTTTTTTAATGTATTCTTTTAGTCGAGGTAGGAATAACCTATTGCTTTT
>CM054162.1:30550432-30740432 GCA_028751875.1 Rapana venosa
GGGGGGGATTGGGTTTTTTAATTTCAGGGGGGGGGGGGGGGGGGGGGGGGGGGGGGGGGGTTTTGTGGGGGGGGGGTTTGTGGGGGGGTTTTCATTATCAAGAGTGATTTTGGACAGTGTGTGTGTACGTGCGTGTGTGTGTGTGTGTGTGTGTGTGAGTGCATGCATGTGTGGTTGCTGACTATCAGTGTATCGTAGAGGAGAAGTCTTGAAAAAGAGCAAGGTTGCTGTCTTGTATATTTTTCTTCGTCTGAACCTTTTACCCAGCATGCAATCTGTAACTCAGAAAGAAGTAGGCTTCCCAGGACATACAACCAAAATAAAAATTCAGTTTTCTGCACCTACCGTACCTAGGGGACGGGATAGCTCAGTGGTCGGAGCACTCGCTTTCCCCCAGCTAAGGTTAAGCAGCATCGAGCGTGGTTATCACTTGGATGGGTGACCGTTTGCGCGCCTTGGCTTCAGTATAGTCCCCCAGTTCACCCAACTGTAAATGGGTACCTGCCTCTTTAGGGTCAGGGAAGGTAAAGCAACGAGGGAGAGGATATTGGCGCCGCCCTGAATAATATGCTGGCCCCTAGAGAAGTTGAGGTCTCTGACGCCTCGCTCCCCTATGACCACCTAGGTTATGGGACACCTTGACCTTTACCTTAAAGAAGCCTATTCGAGTCGTGTCGCTGTGTGGAAGCAAGTCTTACCAAAGTGCATACAGCAGCAGCAAGCCTCAAAACCCCTTCTCAAAAGTGTGCTTGTTGGCGTGGCTTACCCCCCTTCTGTTCTTCACTTGGGTTGCATGTTTCTCTCCGTTTGAGAATAAGAGGCCAGGTGTTGGTGGATGAAACCATATGTTTGTACCGACTTGAGTAATGGTGCTGAAGACCCCCCCCCCCCCCCCCCCCCCCCCCCCCCCCCTCCCCCCCCCCCCCCCCCCCCCCCCCCCCCCCCCCCCCCCCCCCCCCCCCCCCCCCCCCCCCCCCCCCCCCCCCCCCCCCCCCCCCTCTTTATGAATATACAGCACTTTTCTTTTTCTTTTTTCCTTTTTGGGTGTAGACAGTCAGTTCGTTATTGTTTGAAGCTTGTTTGCTGTCAGCCCCCCCCCCCCCCCCCCCCCCCCCCCCCCCCCCCCATGTTTCAGTTTTTCCCGTAGCAGCCATTAGTATAATCTGCTTGGACATTTTCATACAGTGTATGTATTCAGAGTATGATGATAATAAATGGAACTTATATAGCGCTATATCTTGCAAAGACAAATCAAAGCGCATGCATTCAACCTTATCTTACACAATCATGCAATCAATGATAAATAATCAATAGTTTAAACAAACAGATAATTATTACAAACATGGTGCGCTGCAGACCAAATCTATGAAATAAAATTGCAATAGTCAAATGTTTTTTTCAAAAGAGCACACACACACACACACACACACACTTTCACACAGGTCGTATACTTTAGCAGGGTGATAGGACATGGGTTAGTGAAGGCATGTATGTTGGAGTTGTTTGCTGTTGAGGTGGGTTTTTGTTGTTTTTGTTGTTTGTTTTTTGTTTGGGTTGGTTGGTTGTTTGGTTGGTATGTTTTTTTTGGGGGGTGTTCTTTGTTGTTTTGTTTTGGGGTTGTTTTTTTCGCGGAGGGTTGGTGGTGGTGGTGGCGTTTGGTGTTTTTTGTTGGGGGAGTGAGCATTGGTGTTTTTTCCTGCGGGGAGGGAAACAACTCCCAGCATTTACGAAAGTTAATAAATACTGAATCATGTCTCCTTGTTATTAGTTTGATTGAATAACAGTTTATGTTGTGATTGATGTTGATGCATGTCTTGATTTTTCTTCCTTTCTTTTCTTTTCTTTCTTTCTTTCTTTCTTTCTTGTCCTCGGCTAGAGATCCGAGGTTCACCTTGAGTGGGGTGACATTTTGCAGATGTGACTGTTGTTGCCCACCATTAAGGTAGCCGCATTCCGACTTCAGGGATGATTTTTCCTGATCATTTTGCGAGTCGATTGCAGGTTCCATGTCATGATGGAGTGTGTTAAATGTTGGTGAAGGCAAACCACGTTATCAACATTTTCGTTTTTCGTCTGTGATTCGTTAATTGTTCAAATACCCCATTTCAGTGACTGATTTTCTTCGGAGGTGACTTCTAACCAATCAGATCTTCTTTTCTTTTTTTTTTTTGCAGGATTGGCAGACATCGTCATCAGATCGGAATGTGTGTGTGTGTGTGTGTCCATTTACACAAATTAAATAACCAGTATGATTTTTTTCCAGTTGTTGGTGCAATCAAGTAACCTGCATAATTTATTATTATTATCATCATCATCATCATTATTATTATTATTATTCCTTACAATGAATGACAACTGTTTCTGAACTGGGATCATTTTTCTCCTGAACAGGCGAAGGGCACAGGCTAGGGCATCAAGCCACCGCTGTCCCCAGAGAGGGTAAATGTAGCATGGTTGCCCTCCAAGATGACCGCAATACTTGCACCACCAAGTTGTCCGCACATTGTACCACAATGTTTACTGCTGTATCACAATGTATCTCTCTTTTTTTTTTTCCTTCTTCTTCTCTTCTCCCCCTCCCTCCCCCCTTTTGTAACACACCACGTCCGCCCTCTTGCCAGATATTCAAACCTTGATGCTTGAGCTTCCTACTCCCCCCCCCCCCCCCCCCCCCCCCCCCCCCCCCCCCCCCCCCCCCCCCCCCCCCCCCCCCCCACCCCCCCCCCCTTTCACCCCCCTTCTTTTGTCCCCTCCCCCACCTCTCCCACCGCTCCATCCCTTTCTTAAATCCTCCCCCAGAAAACCCTGTTAATGAGGTGCTGAATGGATGGATATCTGTGTAACCGGGTGCAAACTTGTAAGACATCCTCAATAAAGGGATGATGTAAAACCGCGATTTTCGTGAACAAAACCGTACAAACCTGTTTAACTAAAGTAAACTAGATGATGAGACAGCAAGGAAATGAATTGTGATAAAGTCTGTGAACACACAAAGATGAACAAACAGGATTTTAGGCGAAAACGAAACAAACAAGTAGTATTGTGAAACAAAGCAAAATATACATACATTCAACTGAATTTTTTTTTAAAGGGGGGGGGGGGACCAATCATTTTCCAATATAAACAAAAACAGGACATTAATTTGCAAACAAAATAGGCACGAAAGTTACATAGCTACAGACGAATAGGGCAAACTGACAGACAATAAACAGGACTAGGCTAACAAGCTTCTATAGCAGGGAACATTATGGATCTAACTTTTATTGGTATGAAATTGAATGTATGTGCGTCAACATTTTCTTGAGTAGAACAGACAAAACAGGACAAAGTGGAACTTGATGCAGTGTAGTTGTAACTGGGTTAATACACCTGGAAGAAGCCTTATTGTTTTTGTTTTTTAAAGAACAAAAACCATGCTCATCTCAACTGCTCCCATAACCCCCTCTGGGTTGTAGGGGCTCTGCAGTGACGAACGTTGCACCAGTGAGTGCTACCTACCAGAAAACAGAACTGATCAAAGGCTTTCGAAAAACGAACACACAAAGGCGTGTAAATACAATAATAAGGTGATAATGATCTCTGGAGCGGCAGATGCAGACGACCCTCAAAAGAACATTGGGCTTGCACGTTGAAATTTCAGTCAAACGGAATTGAAACAGCTGTGCCCATACTCTTTCAGCACCAACTGGTGTTGAAAGGAGTATGAAACCCAGGTTCCTTATGATAAGATGCATAGGTGAACAGTGTCCCCAGCCAATCAGTACGTATGGGGTTATTAAAAAAGAAAACTCCAGAGTGAGCAAACACATTAGGAAAACAAAATATGATGTCGAACATTTTAGCAGTTGCTGACGCTTACACATACATGCCAATGCTAGGTTGGTGTTCAGATCTAGATCCAGTCCTTAATTGAGGATAATGCATAGGCATACAAAAGTGCTAGTGAACTACAAGTGGTCCTTGCATCTTTGTTGTGTATGTAAGTTTGTTACTTCATCTTTCGATCAAATGACAGTCTAAACAAACGATGGCCTCGTTCTATTCCCGAACGTTTTCTGTCGCCATCGTTACAAAATCAGCCAATCGAAATGAAGATAAATATCGTAAGGGAGTTAACTCTGAATAATAAACCATGGCGCAGACGTTTCCTAGTAAGTTCGTCTTGCTTCTTAACATTGACATTGTCTGTTGTTAGCAGATTTGTCAATAATGTTTCTAACAAATCGTACTATTTAGTAGCTTAGTTAAGATTTTGAACAATGACGATCACTTTGATTCATTGAATGAAATGCAGCAAGTTAGATTTAAGTTAATATCTCTTAGTAGCAAAAAGACATGTAATTATGTATGCACTCTGTTTAGTTGATAAGATGACGGTCACTTTGATTCATTGAATGAAATGAAGCAAGTTAGATTTAAGTTTATATCTCTTAGTAGCAAAAAGACACATGTAATGATGTATGCACTCCTGTTTAGTTGAATGTAAACTACACACACACACACACACACACACACCTTGTTTAAAAAAAAATTGAAGTCGGAGCAATGGATAAGAAAAGCAGGTAAAAGATTAAATGTCCTACCACACACAAATACATTATAATATATTAAGCTACAATGATGAGGCACTGCCATAAATTTAAAATGACCCAGGGTGGCAAGATCTGGCATGGGGATCAGGTGTGGTGTGTTACTCTCCCAGTGGCGGCTTTTGCAGCCTAGCATACTAGCTTACAACTTACCATCTACCTCGGCTCCACCCCCCACCCCCACCCTCCCCTTACTGTGCCTTACACAGGTTGGTGCTTTATGCAGAGACTGAGCTGGTGTACATATGTATAGCTCAGCATCCACTCTTGACATAGCCTGGTGACTCCTTGCCTCTCTTACTTCATCAGTTTCTTGTCCCCTGACACCTCTCTTGCCTTACGTGGGTCCTGGCTGTAGATGATCTAACCTCCTGGAAATTGAGCCCATCTGTTTCAGCTTTTGCCGTCAGATTTCAAGAAAGCACCCCCTCCTGCCACTTGATGTAGTTCTTATTACATTACCAGTGTTGAGCGACTTGAGTCGAGATTTTGATTTATCAGATTTAATGGACATGTTTTGGGGTGGGTGTTTTTTTAAATTTTAACAGAGTGAAGTGTAGATTTCTAAAAAGTGTTAATATGTCAGTGTTTTATATATATATATATATTACATGGAAAAAGGACAGAGTAAGAGTAATTTGACACAGTAATATTGTTAGTTGAAAATAATCCTTTTCGAATTGTTCTGAACACATGGTATTTTTATTTTCTTTGTTTCTTTTACTGATAAAGATTTTGTCAAATGCTACCGCAAATTAGCGTGAGATATATATTCATCAGTTCCTTGTGACTTATCATTCCATTTATATGATGTATTAAAATAAAAAGTTGTCAAGAGTTTGCACTATAGATCCTCCCCCCCCCCCCCCCCCCCCCCCCCCCCCCCCCCCCCCCCCCCCCCCCCCATACAAAAAAGTTTCAGAAGATAAATAATCTTTTTTATAGTACAATTACTTTTTGTTTTAAAAGTTAAGATTTAAAAGAAAAGTGTTTATTTTATTTTAAAAGAAAAATAACAAAAAAGGAATAATAATAAAAAGGAGGGAGAGACATGGCTTCAGCTTTTGGGGGTTCGATAAATTGGTAATAAAGTGAAAACAAAATTTGAGTTTGACTCAGCTTTGTTTTTGACTATAATCTGTACGTAATTGATATCCGTACATAAATATACAGTTGTTGTTTTGTTTTGGGGTGGGTTTGTTTTTGTTGTTTTGTTTTTTTGTTGTTGTTTTTAGGGGGTGTTGTTCCTGGGGTAAAGTTCCAGTGTTCACCAATAGGTCCTCGTGAGATTTTGCATCTAATGTCATGTGACTGTTTGACCCACCATTAAAGTCGCCGCATTCTGACTTTGGAGATGATGATATGGCCTACTCTTCCGAAAGACAGGTTTTTAACGTGTGTGCACGATGTTCTGCGTGCATTCGCACATGGGGTCTCAGTTTATAATATATTCATCTGAAGGACTTTTGGAGGAGTGGAGTAGAAATGTGGTTTTTTTAATCGATGAAGTAAAATTTCTGGCTTTTGCAGTCAGCAGTAGCCAATGTATAAATCAGAGAATTACTAAATTCTAAGTGTTATAGTGTGTTCAGCTAAGTTTCTGGATAAACAGTTATCCCCTAGGATTTTTTTCTGTATTCTTTTTTAGAAAGACAAAGATAGAAAAAAGATGAAAAATGAAGGGGGAAAAAAGGAAACATGGTGCCCTTACATGTTGATGGCCGTTTTCTGACCAGCATCTGTACCAAATTACTCCTGAGAATTTTTTTTAAAGCAAACTGTTTAAAACAGAAAGAAATAGTTCTTTTGAACAGTTTCCTTTCAGATTAAACCAAAGCATCAGAATTGAGTTTACCAGACATTTTCATCGTGATGTATGAAACCATTGCCCAGTGTACACGTAACTGAGACCTAGGTGTTCCCATAGCCAATGCGGTTGTTGGGGAGCAAGATGTCGGAGACCTCAGCTTCTCTAGCATATTGAGGGCATGCAGACAGGCCTAGGCTACCCTTACCTGAAAAGCAAAAAATATTTTATTTGTTAGTTTAAGACCTACCCTAACATAAAAAGCAAAAAAAATACTTGTTTTGTTTATTACCTACCTTTACCTAAAAGGCAAAAAATATTTCTTTTTTGTAAAAGTTTAAGACCTACCCTTACCTAAAGAGCAAAGAAATACTTTTTTCTTAATAGTTTATGACCTACCCATACCCAAAAGCAAAAAATACTTTTTTATTTTAGTTTAAGACCTACTCCTCCCTAAAAAGCAAAAAGTTACTTTTTTTCAGTTTATGGCCTACCCTTACCTAAAAAGCAACCAAAAAAACCAACAATTTTTAAATTAAGATCTACCCTTACCTAAAAAGTAATATTAAAAAAATACTTTCTTTTTTCAGTTTATGACCAGCCTTTTGCACATGTATCCAGCCTCTTGCCTCTTGACTAAGCAACAGCAAGTGTCTCTCTGCGACTTTGCCCACATCTTTATCCCAGCGCAGCGCTTTTGAAACCCTCCCATACCCACCCACCCCCCACCAACCCATGATGTAGGGGGGGCTAGCCTTGTTTGGGGGGCTTCAACAAGGGGACATTACCATTGCTGTGGCTTTCTGACACCAGTCTCCTCCCTCCTCCTCTTCCTCCACCTCCTCCTCCTCCTCCTAATACCTTCTTGCTTTGGTCTTTTCCTGCTTGCAGTCGCCCCCTAAGGGAGCCAACCTCCCCTACCGTCCAAAACCTGTAGTGTCGCCTGTCTTCGTCTCTGGCGGTCCTCCCTTCGCCGCCGTCCAGCCACAAATGACGCTTCCCAGTCAGGATGTGAGTTGTGCTTTGTTGTGTAGTGGAGTGTAGGGCCTAGTGTAGTTTGTAGTGTAGTGTGGTGTAGTGTAGTGTAATGTAATGAGGCTTCCCAGTCAGGATGTGAGTTGTGCTTTGTTGTGTAGTGTAGTGTAGGGCCTAGTGTAGTTTGTAGTGTAGTGGAGTGGAGTGGAGTGTAGTGTAATGAGGCTTCCCAGTCAGGATGTCAGTTGTGCTTTGTTGTGTAGTGTAGTGTAATGACGCTTCCCAGTCAGGATGTGAGTTGTGCTTTGTTGTGTAGTGTAGTGTAGGGCCTAGTGTAGTTTGTAGTGTAGTGGAGTGGAGTGGAGTGTAGTGTAATGAGGCTTCCCAGTCAGGATGTCAGTTGTGCTTTGTTGTGTAGTGTAGTGTAATGACGCTTCCCAGTCAGGATGTGAGTTGTGCTTTGTTGTGTAGTGGAGTGTAGGGCCTAGTGGAGTGGAGTGGAGTGGAGTGTAGTGTAATGAGGCTTCCCAGTCAGGATGTCAGTTGTGCTTTGTTGTGTAGTGTAGTGTAATGACGCTTCCCAGTCAGGATGTGAGTTGTGCTTTGTTGTGTAGTGGAGTGTAGTGTAGTGTAGGGCCTAGTGTAGTTTGTAGTGGAGTGGAGTGGAGTGGAGTGGAGTGTAGTGTAATGAGGCTTCCCAGTCAGGATGTCAGTTGTGCTTTGTTGTGTAGTGTAGTGTAATGACGCTTCCCAGGCAGGATGTGAGTTGTGCTTTGTTGTGTAGTGGAGTGTAATGTAGTGTAGTTTGTAGTGTAGTGTAGTGTAGGGCCTAGTGTAGTTTGTAGTGTAGTGTAGTGCAATGAGGCTTCCCAGTCAGGATGTGAGTTGTGCTTTGTTGTGTAGTGGAGTGTAATGTAGTGTAGTTTGTAGTGTAGTGTGGTGTAGGGCCTAGTGTAGTTTGTAGTGTAGTGTAGTGTAGTGGAGTGCAATGAGGCTTCCCAGTCAGGATGTGAGTTGTGCTTTGTTGTGTAGTGGAGTGTAATGTAGTGTAGTTTGTAGTGTAGTGTAGGGCCTAGTGTAGTTTGTAGTGTAGTGTAGTGCAATGAGGCTTCCCAGTCAGGATGTGAGTTGTGCTTTGTTGTGTAGTGGAGTGTAATGTAGTGTAGTGTAGTGTAGGGCCTAGTGTAGTTTGTAGTGTGGTGTAGTGTAGTGTAGTGCAATGAGGCTTCCCAGTCAGGATATGAGTTGTGCTTTGTTGTGTAGTGGAGTGTGTGGTGTAGTGGAGTGTAGTGTAGTGTAATGACGCTTCCCAGTCAGGATGTGAGTTGTGCTTTGTTGTGTAGTGGAGTGTAGTGTAGGGCCTAGTGTAGTTTGTAGTGTAGTGTAGTGTAGTGTAGTGTAATGATGCTTCCCAGTCAGGATGTGAGTTGTGCTTTGTTGTGTAGTGGAGTATAGTGTAGGGCCTAGTGTAGTTTGTAGTGTGGTGTAGTGTAGTGTAATGATGCTTTCCAGTCAGGATGTGAGTTGTGCTTTGTTGTGTAGTGGAGTATAGTGTAGGGCCTAGTGTAGTTTGTAGTGTAGTGTAGTGTAATGATGCTTCCCAGTCAGGATGTGAGTTGTGCTTTGTTGTGTAGTGGAGTATAGTGTAGGGCCTAGTGTAGTTTGTAGTGTGGTGTAGTGTAGTGTAATGATGCTTCCCAGTCAGGATGTGAGTTGTGCTTTGTTGTGTAGTGGAGTATAGTGTAGGGCCTAGTGTAGTTTGTAGTGTGGTGTAGTGTAGTGTAATGATGCTTTCCAGTCAGGATGTGAGTTGTGCTTTGTTGTGTAGTGGAGTATAGTGTAGGGCCTAGTGTAGTTTGTAGTGTAGTGTAGTGTAGTGTAGTGTAATGATGCTTCCCAGTCAGGATGTGAGTTGTGCTTTGTTGTGTAGTGGAGTGTAGGGCCTAGTGTAGTGTGTAGTGTAGTGGAGTGGAGTGGAGTGGAGTGTAATGTAGTGTAATGACGATTCCCAGTCAGGATGTGAGTTGTGCTTTGTTGTTTAGTGTAGTGGAGTGTGGTGGTGTGTAGTGGTGTAGTGTAGTGTGGTGTAGTGTAGTGTAGTGTAGTGTAGTGGAGTGGAGTGGAGTGGAGTGGAGTGGAGTGGAGTGGAGTGGAGTGGAGTGTAGTGCCTAGTGTAGTATAGTGTAGTGTGGTGTAGTGCCTAGTGTAGTGTAGTGTAGTGTTAGTGTGGTGTAGTGCCTAGTGTAGTGTAGTGTGGTGTGGTGTGGTGTGGTGTAGTATAGTGTAATGACGCTTCCCAGTCAGGATGTGAGTTGTGCTTTGTTGTCGTGAGTTTAGGTGTGGTGTAGTGTAGTGTAGTGTAGTGTGGTGTGGTGTAGTGTAGTGTAGTGTGGTATGGTGTAGTGTAGTTTTGGGTGGGTGGGGTGGGGTGGTTGGTTTTGTTTTTTTTAGCGCGTGCGTTTTCATTTTAAGGTCTATGTTTTCATTTTAACATCTATCCGCTAGAAAATGATATTAGACAGATGTGTGTGTGTGCATGTGTGTGTGTGTGCGCGCGCGCACGCGCGTGAGTGTGTGTGAGAGAGAGAGAGAGAGAGTGTGGTTTTTGGTGAGGATTTTTTTTAACTTAAAAAAAAATGTGTGGCTACATCTGTGTAATG
Organism: Rapana venosa; assembly: GCA_028751875.1. NCBI lineage: Eukaryota > Metazoa > Mollusca > Gastropoda > Neogastropoda > Muricidae > Rapana > Rapana venosa. Next base: position 30,560,464 of record CM054162.1, read on the forward strand.
ATATTGTATGTACTGTATGAGACTGGAGTATGTCCTTATCCCTTATTTTATTTGTGTGTGTGTGGTGAGATTGGGGATTACATGAGTATGTAACAGGGAGATTTTTTTTAATGTTGTCTTTTTTTAAGCCTGAAAACAAGGAGTTATTGATATAATGTGTGTATGTGTGTGTCTACATGTATAAGTGTGTGTGTAGTGTGGTGTGCATGTGTGCGTACGTGCATGTGTGTTTAAAAGAGAGCAAGAGAGAGAGGCTTTGGATTGAAATCACCCTGGATATATCATGAATTAATTACTTGAGGAAAGGTTAAGATTTTTATCTTTAAAAGATTGCATATTTTGATTAAGTAAGAAGTCATTGTAGTTTGTACATATGTAACAAATTGCCGTCAGTGCTCTTTTGAGAATGTATAATCAATATACTCAGCATAATCTATTTGCCATCTGTCAAGTGAAGGGAAAGGCACAGGCAAGAAAATAAAAAGTGATAAAAAGAAATTTGGGAGGGGGAGGTCGAGGGCTTGATTGGTCAGAATTATTACTTTAGAATATGTCAGAAACTTCATGATATGTTGTTGTTTTTAACAGTTGGTTACTTACTTGCATGATAGGGAAAGGTTAGGTAGAGTTGAGGTGAGTGAATGATATATGTTGCTGTTGTTGTTGTTGCACATTTCCCAGCTTACCACTCAAGGGGTCAGTCACCCACACAATGCACTCACTCTCACCACCGATCTTATCTAAGAATCACTCACTACCCCAGACCAAAATTTATGCTTGTAATAGAAAATTCCTTTTGTATATATACACATGCAGAAGATCAAATATGCACGTTAAAGATCCCGTAATTCATGCTCGCGTTAGGTGGGTTACGAAAACACAAAACATACCCAGCATACATCCCCAAAGTCGGAATGCAGCTATCTTCAATGGTGGGCAAAAACTTTCGCATACTCAAAATCTCTCCACTGGTGAACTTAGGGAGGAACTTGCAGAGGAACAGAAACAAAATAACAAAAGCATATATAGAAGGTCAGCATTGTCCTGAAAGATCTGACCAGTGGTATAGAGGCAATGTACCAACCAGACTGCAAAGTCCATTTGTTGTAGGTTTGATCCCAGACCCCCCCCCCCCCCCCCCCCCCCCCCCCCCCCCCTTCCCAATCCACCAGATCAGGAGTGGTGGTCTGGGTGCTTTTCTTTTGGATGAGGTGAAATTAAATCCAGGTCTGATTTGCAGCCTTTATTTATTTAGCACACATTAAAGAAAATCCATGGGAACAAGAATCTGACAAGATTTTCTTCCCCAAGGAATCTGCCCATGACTGAAAGCGGTATTCAGTACAGTAGGGTACAAATCCAGTTTTATGGGTGTTACATAGGTAAGCCCTTAGTTTTAAGATCTCTGACCTTGCCAAGAATGACATACATGTATACATTACATACTTATTGCATTGTGGGGGGGGGGGGGGGGGGCGGCGGGGGCAGTGTGCTATCTATCCCTTGGAAGCGAAGCCCAGATTTCATGCAGAGAAATCAAATCGTGACTGAATATTGCATGCATACATACATACAGTTCAACAATATCTCCTTCTCTCGTTCGCTTTTTACACCGTCAGATGTGTTTGGGAGAAATAGTGGTAATTGTTTTTGGGGAGAAATAGTGGCAAGTCTTTTCCAGCTCCTCTCATGGGCCGTACAGCTTAGTTTTTTGCAAGTACAACAATATGATTCTGTATTATATCTCTTGACCGTGTTCATTCAGTGAGCTTTTTTTGTGCCCACAAATTAAAGTGCGGTTATCCGAGTTTGACAAGTGTTTGTTTGATGAGTTTTGGAATCTACAGCCGATGAAGACACTGCCACCACACATGACGGTCGCGCCACACCCTATGCCCATCATCCCCACTGCGCAGACAGTGCTGCCTGGAGGTTACGTGCCTGTCAACGGTAAGTCCCTGCCCTGAGTGCCTCCTCCTCCTCCTCCTCCTCTTAGGAGATGTTGTCTGCCTCCCTTTGTAGGGGTGTGTGTGTTGGGGGTTTTTTTTTGTTTTTTTATATTTTATTTTATTCTTTTATATCGAGGATAATGGAATAAGCACTCATGTGCTTTTTTTACATCCAGTCCCTGTGTGTATGCGGTTTTGTAAATTGTCATGTTCCCATCGGCACACAATGGCCTACTCTTACGAAAAGCGGACCAGGATTTACCGTGTGCCAAGATGTTATGTGTGCGTTCGCACACGGGGCCTCGGTTTATAGTCTCATCTGAAGGACTTGTGTGTGTTGGGGTGGGGGGGGACGTCTTTGTTTTAAGGTCTATCCAGTAAAAAGTGATTTTAGAGGAGATGTTTGGGAGTGGGTTTGTGTGTGTGTGTCTGCGTTTGTCTGTCTGTGTGTGTGTGTTGAGGGGGGGGGGGGGGGGGGGTGTTTGTGTGCGTGTGTTTATTTTAATATTTTTATTTATTTATTCTTTTATTTCGAGGATAACATAATAAGCAGCCATGTGGGTTGTTTTTTAATCCTGTCCCCGTGTATGCAGTTTAGTCAATTTTGTTATCCATTCCCACTGGCACACTATGGCCTACTCTTCTGAAAAGCGCAACAGGCTTTAACGAGTGCACAAGATGTTCTGTGTGCGTTGGCACATGGGACCTCGGTTTATAGTCTCATCCGAAGGACTTTTAGGGGGAGCTGTATCCAGATTGGAGTCTGCACTGATGTTAACTCCAAGGGAAAAATCCTCTTGTCCAAGATTCAAACCTGTGTTTGTGTCTGTATGTCTGTGTATGTTTGTGTGTCTCTGTGTGTGTCTTTGTTTTTTAACATGTATCCACTAAAAAGTGATTTTGGACAGAAAGTGTGTGTGAGTGTGGGCCAGTTGAGCTCTTCCTGGGCTGAGTGTGTGTTGTGTGTGTGTGTGTGTGATATGTGTGTGTTAGTGTGATATGTGTGCCCACTAACAATGCTTTCTGTCCAGCCCTTTTACACAGATGGATGGCTTGCTCCTTTGCTTGTTGTAATGTAGGTCATGGGGGGGAAAGCCTGTTTTGTGGCTTGTCATTTTCAGGATTGTGAGAGAGAAGTGTGCGGTGCTTCTGTAGTGGCGAGAATGGTAGTATGTCCAATCAGTTTTTGTTTTGTTGTGGGGGGTTTTTTTTGGGGGGGGTTGATTTGGGGCAGTTCTTTTCGTTCCTCGGCTAGAGCTCTGAGGTTCACCAATGGTGAGATTTATGCGTATGCGACCATACCCCCCCCCCCCCCCCCCCACCTTCCTCTTCACTCACACACACACACACCATTTAGGTAGCTGCATTCTGACTTCAGGGATGGTGTCTAACTGAACATGACACCTGTGTGCATGCAGGTTTTTCTCTTCTTTTTTTTTTTAAATGCTATCAGGGTTGTTGGGGGAGGGGGGGGGCTATTTGGGAGGGGGGGGGTTTTTTGGGGGTGTTTTTTTTTTGTTTGTTTGCACAGCCAAATTGTGTAGAAACTAGAATGCTTAGTGTCTGGTCTTTTCCTGTGCTAATGACTCTGCAAGAGGTCCTGGCCGATGGCCTAGTTCGTCAGAAAGTTGATTGTTGTTGTTGTTGTCTTGCGTTCCCCAGCTTTACACCCTGGGGGTCACCCAGAACATGCCACACTCTGACTCACTCATCATCCCACCTGGGAATCTCTGTGAGACAGGAAGTACACACTGGATGAGAAGTTTGCGTGTATGACTATTTTTCAAGCACCTCTCCATATAGGCAGCCATACTCCGACTTCAGAGGAAGAAAGTTGATAAGAAACAAGTTTTCACATTTGCATTAATGGGCTGGGTAGGCAGAACAGTATACACTTGGGTACGCACACCTATTTCTTAGAGAGAGGGGGAGGAAGGGAGAGGAGAGAAAAAGAAAGGGAGGGAGGGAGAGAGAGAGAGGAGAGAAAAAGAGAGGGAAGGAGACAAAGAGAGAAAAAGAAAGAGAGGGAGGGAGACAAAGAGAGAGAAAGGGAGAGGAGAGAAAGGGAGAAAAAGGGGAAAAAAAGAGAGGGAGTGAGAGAGAAAGAGAGAGGGACAATGACAAAAACACATTTTTTTATTTCGAGGATAATGAATGAGCACTCGTGTGGCTTTTTTTTTATTTTTTACATTCAGTCCCCATCTGGGGAGAGAGAAAGAAAGAGAGAGGGAGAGAGACAGAAAGAGGAGAGGGGAGAGAGACAGAAAGAGGAGAGGGGAGAGAGACAGAAGTGGGAAGAAACCCAAGTATGCTCATGTTGTGTGTGTCTGTGTGTGTGTGTGTGCGCGCGTGCGTGTGCGTGCGTCTGTGTGTATGTGTTGCGTGTGTGTGTCTGTGTGTGTGTCTGTGTGTGTGTGTGTGTGCATGTGTGTGTGTGTGCATGTGTGTGTGTCTGTGCGTGTGTGTGTTGTCTGTGTGTGTGTGTGTGGTATGTGTGTGTGTGTGTGTGTGTGCAGGCCTAAGTCGAGTGCCCTTCGCTCCCAGGCATGCCGCCCCTACACTCATCACCACCCCTGGTCAGCATAGCCACCGCCACCTAGCTGCCTGCTTACTTACTTGCTTACTTAACTAACTAACTTGCTAGCTTGCTACCTAGCTTGCTTAACTTATACTGACTAGTTGGCTGCCTACTTACTTACTTGCTTACTTAACTAACTAACTTGCTAGCTTGCTACCTAGCTTGCTTAACTTATACTGACTAGCTGGCTGCCTACTTACTTACTTAACTAGCTAGCTTGCTACCTAGCTTGCTTAACTTATACTGACTAGCCGGCTAGCTACTTACTTAACTAGCTAAATAGCTAGCTAGTTTGCTTAACTTATACTGACTAGCTGGCTTGCTACTTACTTACTTAACTAACTAGCTTGCTACCTAGCTAGCTGGCTGCCTAGCTTGCTTAACTTGCTTAACCTGTTCCGCTTTTCGTAAGAGTAGGCCATTGTGTGCCGGTGGGAACAGATGACAAAATTTACAAAACTGCATACACACGGGGACTTGATGTAAAAAAGCACATAAGTGCTTATTCCATTATCCTCGATATAAAAGAAAGAAAACTTACACTGACTAGCTGGCTAGCTACTTACTTAACTAACTAGCTAACTAGCTTGCTACCTAGCTTGCTTAACTTATACTGACTAGCTGGCTAGCTACTTACTTAACTAGCTAAATAGCTTGCTACCTAGCTTGCTTAACTAATGTCTGATCTCAGTTTGTTCCGCTTTTCGTAAGAGTAGGCCATTGTGTGCCGGTGGGATCAGATGACAGACTTCACAAAACCGCATACACACGGGGACTGGATGTAAAAAAAGCACTTGAGTGCTTATTCCATTATCCTCGATATAAAAGAATAAATTAAAATTTACAAGACTTTAATATGTACTGACTAACTTTATAACACTCCTGTTACTTTATTTTATGTATTTATTTATTTATACCTCTGTAAGTCACGGCAGATTTCTCTGCATGAAATTCGGGCTGCTCTCCCCGGGAAGAGCACATTGCCACAAGAGCAGCGCCACCCTTTTTTTTTCTTTTTTTTGTTTTGTCTGCAACTGTATTTGTTTCCCTAATCAGAGTGGCTTTTTTCTACAGAATTTTGCCAGGGACAACTCTCTTGTTGCCGTGGGTTCTTTTACGTGCGCTGAATAATTATGTGTAACACACAGGACCTCGGTTTATCGTCTCATCCGAAAAACTAGCGCCCAGACCACCACTCATGGTCTAATGGATGGGGGAAAAGTTTCGGGTCCAAACAGGATTCGAACTACCGCACACTTTCGACCCGGACTTTTCGCTTTCTAGACAGGCGCGTTACCTCTAGACCACCGATCCATCACTAACTAGCTAGCTTGCTTAACTTAACTTACATACTAACTTTACTGTCAGGACTGTTCATTTACCTTGAAATAACTACCTTTTATCTATTCATTTTATTACAAGGATTATGTAACAAGCACCTGTATGTTCTTTTACATCCAGTTTATTTATTTTATTTTATTCTTTTATACCAAGGATAATGGAATAAGCACTTATGTGCTTTTTTACATCCAGTCCCCGTCTGTATGCGGTTTTGTAAATTGTCATCTGTTCCCACCGGCACACAATGGCCTACTCTTCTGAAAAGCGGAACAGGTTTTAACATGTGTGCAAGATGTTCTACGTGCATTCGCACACAGGATCTCGGTTTATAGTCTCATCCGAAGGACTTTTGGGAGGTGGGAGTGGTGTCAGCACTGATGTTAACTCCACAGAGAAAAAAATCCCCTTGAACGGAATTTGAACCTGGGTCAGCAGATCGCAAGTGCAATGCACAATGCTTTTAACCACCTGGCTATTCTGTCCCCACCTACATACTTACCTAGCTGACTTTCTTGCTAACTTTACACCAGTTTATTTACCTTGAAATATTTACTTACCTACCTACCTACCTACCTACCCACCTATCTACCTACCTGCATAGCTGACTTACATACTAACTTTATCACTTACATACTAACTTTATACCAGTTTACTTAACATGAAATATTTACTTACCTATTTACCTACCTTCCTACCTATCTACATACCTACCTACCTATCTGTCTAGCTGACTCCCATACTGACATGACTGACAATCTAGTTAGCTTAATTACTAACATTCAGTGTTTTCATGTATGTTCTGTCAGCCAGCTTTACTAATTAATTTACAGTGTTATTCCAGTGACGGGCAGTACTTTTAACTTGGAGAAGCTTTCTCAGCTGGCTTGCCTAGTGTAGATCTTATGTTGGGCTACATCTTTGCTTATTGTTGTTGTTGTCCTCTGCATTGCCAGTTATATTTTCTCATAAAGCATGTACATCCCCATGAATACAACCTATCCAATTCCTATGTAGCATGCTAACACTGTGATTTTTATTACACATATCGGTGTTTCAATTATGTGACAGGGATTTTTTTAAAAGTCTGAAAAAAGAAGGGACGGGATAGCTCAGTGGTCGGAGCACTCGCTTTCCCCCAGCCAAGGTTAAGCAGCGTCGAGCGTGGTTACCACTTGGATGGGTGACCGTTTGCGTGCCTTGGCTTCAGTACAGTTCCCCCAGTTCACCCTGCTGTAAATGGGTACCTGCCCTCTTTAGGGTCAGGGAAGGTAAAGCAGCGAGGGAGAGGAGATGGGCGCCGCCCTCAATTTGCTGGTCCCTAGAGAAGTGAGGTCTCTGACGCCTCGCTCCCCTACGACCTTATAGGTTATGGGACATCATTACCTTTATCTTTTCTTTTCTTTTTAAAGTAGAAATACAGTTATCTTAAGTATCTCTGTTATTACCAGAACAAAAGCAACAATAGCAACAACAAAAGTCAAGTTTTAAAAACTCTTTTCCTTTTGTATAGCAGCTTCCTAAACTACAAACCTGATGTTTGACTTGTCACTACTGCCTGCTGTATAGCAGGAGCTAGATGGCTGGTGTGTGTCTTTGCTGTGTGTGGTGTGTTATTTATTTATTTATTCTTTTATATCGAGGATAATGGAATAAGCACTCGTTTGCTTTTAAACATCCAGTTCCCGTGTATATGCGGTTTTATAAATTTTGTCATCTGTTCCCACCGGCACACAATGGCCTACTCTTTCAAAAAGCGGATAAGGATTTAACATGTGCGCAAGATGTTCTGCAGGTGTTCGGGTGCAGGACCTTGGTTTATAGTCTCATCTGAGAGTGGAGTCTGCACTGATGTTAACTCCAGGGGAAAAATCCCCTTGAACGGGTTTCGAACCCGGGTCATCAGATTGCAAGTGCACTGTTCTAACCACTATGCTATCCCATAATTACTGTGTGTGGTGTGTGTGTATTTTGACATTCTGAAGACTCGGTTACCAGAAAATAATGTGTATGTTCTGGAAATGTCACTTACCTTCTGCCAGCCACCCTGCTGGATAGCTGGTGTGTGTGTGTGTGACTTGTTTTGGCTGTGTTTTACAGTATACTAATATGGCTTTTAACTGCTTGCTTTATTTGGGATGAAATGTCTTAGGTTTCACTTTACATAAGTATCGGATTTAGAGGTTTTTCTGTTTTCTCTCCGTATTTTTTTTCTTCTGTTTTAAAAAAAAAAATGGTTGTTCAGTTACAAAAATGGTTTGGGTTTGTATTTTATCATAGTCGTAAGATTTTTTGAGTTATTGCAGTGTCCTTATGTCAACCTTTGGGTTGTTGTTCGTTTCAAGGGTAAAAAGCTTGTTTATCAGAGTTACCCCACCATTTTTTCTCTCCTGTCTTTATATGTTTGTTATTTCTGTTGCCTATGACTTGGTTCTTTCGTTGAAAATTTGTCCAGGGGCAAGTTTTGTTGCTGTAGGTCGTAACATTTCTAAATGCAAGAGGTTCATAAATTCTTGTCTTCAGTTTGTCGTCTGACTCTTCTTCTTCTTTGTCGAACTTTCAGACAGCAACTATTTGTTATATCAGCGAAAATGCATCTCACAGCCGTTAAGTGCCTGACAAGTCAGGCCCAGCGCATCTGACTTCAGCGTAAAGAGACTTGTTATCTTTCAAGTCTTTCTGGGGGAAAAAGGCAGGAGAATGGCCCCAAGAAGGCAGAAAATAGACGAGAAGGAGGTGACGGGAAGAAAAGGAACAAGGCAGAAACACAGAGAGGGAAAGAAAAGAGGAAATTTCTTGCACAGTATTGCATTGTCCAGAAAAATTCACCATACTTTTTTTTTGGTCAAGAAAAGGGAAGAGAATATATAGGAAAATTAAAACAATTTTTATCAAGCGAATTTAAATGAACAGTTCAGTATATATAACCTCTTTTTCTTTTTAAATACTGGAAGATTGCCAGAGTGTTTTGCTTTGCTGTAATAAGTGTTGTTTTACAAACGTATCATTGTTCACTTATTGTATGTATGCTTTCCCTCTTGCCTAACATTAACAATGTGAGCTAACAACAACTTGTTCGGGTTGTTTGTTTTTTCCTCCCTGATTGTCTTCCATGCGTTTTTGTTTGTTTTCGTAGAAATTTAAACTTAAGATTTCTACCCTGCATTGTGTTATTGCACCGATCCTTTGTGTGTGTGTGTGGGGGGTGGGGGGAGGTTATCTCCCCTAGTAGTTTTTGTTGTTTGTTTTTTTGGCACTGCTTTCCAATTTTGAATGAAAATACAGCTGTATGTTTTTTGTCAGCCTCAAACTTAACTGCCATAAATTATTGTTCCCCATATATTATCTCTGTCTGTCTCTGTCTCACTCACTCACTCACTCACTCCCTCCATCTCTCTCTCTCTCGCTCTGTCTCTTTCTCCCACCCTCCCTCCATCTCTCTCTCTCCCTCTTTCTCTCTCTCTCTCTCTACCTCTCTTCTCCCCACCATCCTTCCCTCCCCCCCCCCCCCTTCCTCTCTCTGTTTCCTCCCCCCTTCCCTCCATCATTATTACTAACCACCCCTTCCTTCCCCCACCCTTTCTCCCTCCCTATCCCTCTTGTATGCCTCCCTCCCCCTCCCCACCCACCCACCCACACACCCTCTCTCCCTATCCCTCTCTTGTGTGCCTCCCAACCCCCATCCCCCATCCCTCCTCCTAACTCCCGCCCCACCCACCCACCCACCCTTTCTCACTCCTTTTCCCCTCTTCTTTAAGATAATTATTCTTGTGTGTTAATTCATTGATTTTATTCATGTTTCACATTTATATTTTTTTAACCCCCATGAGGGCCTGGTGTAAAGAAGCCTCTGGGGTTGACTTCATTAAAATATTCTCGAGTTTGAGTTCTTTCTGCTTTTTACCTAGGTATGCCTCCCTCCCCCTCTCCTCCCTCCCTCCCTCCCTCCCTTGCACCTGGATGGTCGTTGCTCTGTGTTTTATTATTATTATTATTATTTTGTTTTGTCTGTTTGGTGTTTAGGTTTCCTACCTCCACCCTTGTCCAGCATGTCGTGGAAAGACCAGGAGTTGTCAGGTGTGTGTGTGTGTTGTTGTTGTTGTTGTTGTTGATTTTCCTCTTCACCTTCACCTTGCTTATTATTGTTATTATTATAGTTTTAGTCATGGAATTAATGCCGAGAGCCCTCTCTGCTGCTTGTTTCTTTTGCTTGGCTTTTTTTTTTTTTGGGGGGGGGGGTGTTGTTATGGTTTGGTTTGGGGTTTTGGGGTTGTTCTTTTGTTTGTTTGTTTTTTGGGGGAGGGGTTTGTTGTTTATGTGGTATGTCATCTTCTGTGTTTGTGTGTGTCAAAGTCAAAGTCAAATTTTCAAAGAGAAATGTTTATTTCCAGAATAAGCAGTGTGCACATGTTTGGAATTTTGTTCCCAGTTTGTTTGTTTTTTGTTTGGGGGTGGGTTTGGTTGGTTGTTGGGTTTTTGGTGGTTGTTTTTTTGTGGGGTTTTCTTTTTTTTTTGGGGGGGGGGGGGGGCTGTGTTCTTTTAACTATGTTTGATTGATGTTGATTATTTTCAAGACGTGCTTTGCGGACTGTCACAATAACGTCAGTTTTAAAGAGAGAGGCATAGTTTTAAGGTTGCTCACTTGAAAACAAGCTTGCAGCGTATAAATGGAGTTGAACTGCAGATGTTAACGCTGTGTCTGTTTTCTCTGCGCTGTGTCTGTTTTCTCTGCTCTGTGTCTGTTTTCTCTATGCTCTGTGTCTGTTTTCTCTATGCACTGTTTCTGTTTTCTCTGCTCTGTGTCTGTTTTCTCTATGCACTGTGTCTGTTTTCTCTGCTCTGTGTCTGTTTTCTCTGCTCTGTGTCTGTTTTCTCTGCTCTGTGTCTGTTTTCTCTGCTCTGTGTCTGTTTTCTCTATGCTCTGTGTCTGTTTTCTCTATGCACTGTGTCTGTTTTCTCTGCTCTGTGTCTGTTTTCTCTCCACTGTGTCTGTTTTCTCTATGCTCTGTGTCTGTTTTCTCTGTGCACTGTGTCTGTTTTCTCTATGCACTGTGTCTGTTTCTCTATGCACTGTGTCTGTTTTCTCTATGCACTGTGTCTGTTTTCTCTATGCACTGTGTCTGTTTTCTCTGTGCACTGTGTCTGTTTCTCTATGCACTGTGTCTGTTTTCTCTGTGCACTGTGTCTGTTTTCTCTGTGCACTGTGTCTGTTTTCTCTGTGCACTGTGTCTGTTTTCTCTGTGCACTGTGTCTGTTTTCTCTGTGCACTGTGTCTGTTTTCTCTATGCACTGTGTCTGTTTTCTCTATGCTCTGTGTCTGTTTTCTCTATGCACTGTGTCTGTTTTCTCTGCTCTGTGTCTGTTTTCTCTATGCACTGTGTCTGTTTTCTCTGCTCTGTGTCTGTTTTCTCTGCTCTGTGTCTGTTTCTCTGCTCTGTGTCTGTTTTCTCTGCTCTGTGTCTGTTTTCTCTATGCTCTGTGTCTGTTTTCTCTATGCACTGTGTCTGTTTTCTCTGCTCTGTGTCTGTTTTCTCTCCACTGTGTCTGTTTTCTCTATGCTCTGTGTCTGTTTTCTCTGTGCACTGTGTCTGTTTTCTCTATGCACTGTGTCTGTTTCTCTATGCACTGTGTCTGTTTTCTCTATGCACTGTGTCTGTTTTCTCTGTGCACTGTGTCTGTTTTCTCTGTGCACTGTGTCTGTTTTCTCTGTGCACTGTGTCTGTTTCTCTATGCACTGTGTCTGTTTTCTCTGTGCACTGTGTCTGTTTTCTCTGTGCACTGTGTCTGTTTTCTCTGTGCACTGTGTCTGTTTTCTCTATGCACTGTGTCTGTTTTCTCTGTATGTACCAATCAGGAATAATATAACTATGTTTACTCTGTATGGACCAATCGGGAATGATATTACAGTATGTCTACTCTCTCTATATGGACCAATCAGGAATAATATAACGGTATGTTTACTCTGTATGGACCAATCAGGAATGATATTACAGTATGTCTACTCTCTCTATATATGGACCAATCAGGAATAGTATAACAGTATGTCTACTCTCTCTATATGGACCAATCAGGAATAGTATAACACTATCTACTCTATATATGGACCAGTCAGGAATAGTATAACACTGTCTACTCTCTATATATGGACAAATCAGGAATAGTATAACAGTGTCTACTCTCTCTATATATGGACCAATCAGGAATGATATAACACTGTCTACTCTCTCTATATATGGACCAATCAGGAATGATACAACACTGTCTACTCTATATATGGACCAATCAGGAAGAGTATAACACTGTCTACTCTCTCTATATATGGACCAATCAGGAATGATATAACAGTGTCTACTCTATATATGGACCAATCAGGAATGATACAACACTGTCTACTCTCTCTATGGACCAATCAGGAATAGTATATCACTGTCTACTCTCTATATATGGACCAATCATGAATGATATAACACTGTCTACTCTCTGTATATGGACCAATCAGGATAGTATAACACTGTCTACTCTCTCTATATATGGACCAATCAGGAATAGTATAACACTGTCTACTCTCTCTATATATGGACCAATCAGGAATAGTATAACACTGTCTACTCTCTCTCTCTCTATGGACCAATCAGGATTGATATAACAGTGACTACTCTATATATGGACCAATCAGGAATAGTATAACACAGTCTCTCTCTATATATGGACCAATCAGGAACAGTATAACACTGTCTACTCTCTCTCTATATGGACCATTCAGGAATAGTATATCACTGTCTACTCTCTCTTATATGGACCAATCAGGAATGATATAACACTGCCTACTCTCTGTATATGGACCAATCAGGAATAGTGTAACACTGTCTACTCTCTCTGTATATGGACCAATCAGGAATAGTATAACACTGTCTACTCTCTCTGTATATGGACCAATCAGGAATGATATAACAGTGTCTACTCTCTTTATGTATGGACCAATGAGGAATAGTATAACACAGTCTCTCTCTATATATGGACCAATACACTGTCTACTCTCTCTATATATGGACCAATCAGGAATGATATAACACTGTCTACTCTCTCTATATATGGACCAATCAGGAATGCTATGACACTGTCTACTCTCTCTATATGGACCAATCAGGAATAGTATAACAGTGTCTACTCTCTCTATATATGGACCAATCAGGAATGATATAACACTGTCTACTCACTATATATGGACCAATCAGGAATGATATAACACTGTCTACTCTCTCTCTATATGGACCATTCAGGAATAGTATAACACTGTCTACTCTCTCTATATATGGACCAATCATGAATGATATAACACTGTCTACTCTCTCTCTCTCTCTCTCTCTCTCTCTCTCTCTCTCTCTCTCTCTCTCTCTCTGGCTCAATCAGGAATAGTATATCACTGTCTACTCTCTATATATATGGACCAATCAGGAATAGTATAACAGTCAACTCTCTCTATATATGGACCAATCAGGAATGATGTAACACTATCTACTCTCTCTCTATGTAGACCAATCAGGAATAGTATAACACTGTCTACTCTCTCTATATATGGACCATTCAGGAATAGTATAACACTGTCTACTCTCTCTATATATGGACCATTCAGGAATAGTATAACACTGTCTACTCTCTCTATATATGGACCAATCATGAATGATATAACACTGTCTACTCTCTCTCTCTCTCTCCTCTCTCTCTCTCTCTGGCTCAATCAGGAATAGTATATCACTGTCTACTCTCTATATATATGGACCAATCAGGAATAGTATAACACTGTCTACTCTCTCTATATATGGACCAATCATGAATGATATAACACTGTCTACTCTCTCTATATGGACCAATCAGGAATGATATAACACTGTCTACTCTCTGTATATGGACCAATCAGGAATGATATAACACTGTCTACTCTCTCTATATGGACCAATCAGGAATGATATAACACTGTCTACTCTCTCTATATGGACCATTCAGGAATAGTATAACACTGTCTACTCTCTCTATATATGGACCAATCAGGAATGATATAACACTGTCTACTCTCTCTATATATGGACCAATCATGAATGATATAACACTGTCTACTCTCTCTCTCTCTCTCTCTCTCTCTCTCTCTCTCTCTCTCTCTCTCTCTCTCTCTCTCTCTCTCTCTCTGGCTCAATCAGGAATAGTATAACACTGTCTACTCTCTCTATATATGGACCAATCAGGAATGATATAACACTGTCTACTCTCTCTATATATGGACCAATCAGGAATAGTATAACACTATCTACTCTCTCTATATATGGACCAATCAGGAATGATATAACAGTGTCTACTCTATATATGGACCCATCAGGAATAGTATAACACTGTTTACTCTCTCTATATATGGACCAATCAGGAATAGTATAACAGTATGTCTACTCGCGCTCGCTCGCTCTCTCTCTCTCTCTCTCTCTCTCTCTCTCTCTCTCTCTCTCTCTCTCTCTCTCTCTCTCTCTCTCTCTCTCTCTCTCTCTCTCACTCACTCACTCACTGGCTCAATCGGGAATAATATAACACTATGTCTACTCTCTATATGGACCATTCTGGAATAATCTTATGTCTACTGTCTCTATATGGAACAATTAGGAATAATGTGAAAATTTGTTTTTCTTCACACACACACACACACCTGTGGACAATGATGAAACCTTTTGACTCCTGTGCACACACCAATCAGGAAGAATGAGACATTTTGACTTCCTATACATACACCAGTCAGGACTAAAGTGACATTCTGACTTCCTATTCATGCACCAATCAGGAATAATGTAACATTTGAACTTCCGTGTATGCACCAATCAGGAATAATGTAACATTTGAACTTCTTACACCAATCAGATATGAAGTAACATTCAAACTTTTTGTGTAGAGACCAATCAGGAATGATGTAACATTTGAACTTCTTAACATACACCAATCAGATATGAAGTAACATTCAGACTTGTTGTGTAGAGACCTATCAGGAATGATGTAATATTTGAACTTCTGTGTATACAAAAACAAAACAAAAAACACAAAAAAGTCATCTGAGCGCTTTGATTTGTTGCTTTACAAGATTCAGCGCTATATAAATTCCATACATTATTATTATTATTATTATACACCGATCAGGAATGAGGTAGCATTTGAACTTCTTTGCAGACTCCAATCAGAAATGATGTAACATTTGAACTTGTGTGCATTCACCAATCAGGAATGACACACCTCCAGTATCCACGCCACTCCAACCCGGCACAAGTGCCACCTCTGCCCGCGGGACAAGCTACGCAGGAAATGGCCATTCCCAATGATCTGATTGGCTGCATCATCGGGAGAGGGGGACAGAAGATCAATGAAATCAGGTGCGTCAGTCAGTGTTGTTTGTATTGTAATCCAAGTTGAAGAAGGATGTTTGGGATTGTGCGCTGAATGTTTATATTCTATATGCTTTGTGCTGTATTTTTATCTTATTGATATTTGTCTTATCATACAACATGCGATAACAATTTGGTTTTTGTCATAAAAATGGAGTGTGAACGTTTCTAGTGCTTGTGTGTCCGTGCGCGTGTGTGCATCCATGCATGCGAGCTGTGGGCGTGTGTGTGGATGTATGGGTATACTGGTGTATGCATGACTGTGTCTGATTTTACTTGGGTGAGTTTATGACTGGCTGAGAGGTATTGCTGATTTGTGGGTGCTTTTTATATCATGATGGGTGCATGCTGATGTTCGGATACTGTGTTGTGGTATTTTTTCCATGGATTATGTTTACATGTTTACTGTTTTTATGTATGGCTTGTAACCTGCATGAATTTTTCTGTCTATGAGATAATCAAGTGTTTGAATTTGAATTCAAACAATCACATTTTAGTTTGAATGTCAAATTTTGCCTCCGTGAGGTTCTGGGTTCAATTCCCAGCCTTGTCCGTTGGACAAAAAAATTGAACTGAATGTCAGAGTCCTTAGGATGAGACTATAAACCAAGGCCCTGTTAGCAAACATGTGCAGAACATCTTGCACACACGTTAAAAACCTGTTCTACCTTTCGGAAGAGTAGGCTGTTTTGTGACGGTAGGAACGGAGGACGGAAAGAAACAGCATGCACACAGATGCTTTGTTCAGACACCATCCCTGAAGACGGAATGCTGCTACCTCTGACCTTTCAGGGGGAGGGGAGGGTGTAACGGTCGCATATGCGTAAATCTCACCATTGATGAACCTCGGAAGTTCTAGCCAAGGAACGAGAGAGAAAACACAGTCACGGTCATGTATGTTTATCTTGGAATATCCAGCGTTTCAGCAAAGTTTGGTGGGAAGTTGTGGAACAGAAAATGGTGCAGCGTTGCCAACGTGTATGAAGATTCACTTTGGGAAAACCAAAGCATTGTTGTACCTCTCGCATATCAATATGGGCCAGAGAACACAGAAAATGCGACAGCATTCTTGATCGGTGTGTTTCCCAAGCCGAAAGCGTCGTTGACCGTGTTTTTTTCATAATTTTTGTCACATGCTAATGTGCCCAGACTACACAGAAAACATAACAGCATTCTTAATCTGCGTGGTGTTTCCTCAAGCCGAAAGCATTGTTGACCTAAGATTTTCCCCTCCTGTTTCATCTCATATCTGTCCCTGCCTTTAACAGCCAAAATTCCATCACCCTGCTGAAATGTATAACCTCTGTGTGTGTGTGTGTGTGTGTGTGTAATTCGAATTTGTTAAAATATTGTTGATCATTGTTGGTTGCATGTGTAAGGAGCGGATTGAATGCAAGCGCTCTGATGTGTATCTGCAAGATATAGCGCTATATAAATTCCATTTCTTCTCCTTATTGTTGTTGACCTTTTTTTTTTCCCCCCCCTTTTTTTTAAAAAATTCCCTGTGTCCAGACAAGTCTCAGGAGCCAACATCAAGATCTCCAACGCAGAAGACGGATCGGCTGACCGCAAAGTGACCATCACGGGCACGCCCGAGACCATCGGCTTGGCGCAGTACCTGATCAGTACCAGGTTAGTGCAGCAGTCCTGCTATCCCTCCTACCCCCTGGCCCATAGATGAACGCTGGGCTGTGCCGTGCTGTGCCGTACAGCTTTTGACACTGAACAGGCAGGGAGCGAGCAGGAGTGTCGCCCTGAAGTACGCTGTCAGTGGTTGAGGTTTGGGGAGGCAGGCATGTGTGGGAAGTTCTTTGGCTTCTTTGCTTGCTAGAGGGTTGGGGGGGGGGGGTTAAAAATTATTATTGAAAGCAACGAGTGATAAAAAGCGAATTCACTGTTGTTGGAAGTCGAGGTACGTGGTCTGTGATGAGGTGAGCAGCACCCATAATCAAATGCCCTAGCAATGTCTTATTTTTTATTTACACAAACGTGGCACAGATTTATGTGTTTTTGGGGGGTATTTTGCACATTGTAAGCTTTAATCACCTTATTTTCTAGTCGTGAACTTTTGCTGCGATATTGAAATGGTTTTTTTTTGTTGTTTTCATTGCGTTGGGGGTGGGTGGGGGGGGGGGGGGGGGGACTTATCCTGCCTCTGAGGCAGCTATATTCTGTTTCCTGAGACTTGACTGGAAGGTATGTTTGATCATAGACGAGCTTGTTTTCTCGTTCAAGGTGACTGTATGACAGTCAATAGTTCACGTTTTGTTGCCAAACGTGGGGCACTGTTTGGATGCATCAGGGGTCAGCGGAAATAGCAAAAGTGGGCAACACATCCATCCGTCAGTGCAAACAGCGAGCCTCTGACCCAGCTTACATAATTACGGTTGAAAAAACGGCGGCAGCAGACAAAAACCGTTCAAAGAGAAAAGATAAAATGCCCTTTTTCCTTCTAAATGTGGATGGCTCGCACAGGTTAGAAAGAAAAAAAAAAATCTGACATATCGTAATCACTTTTTTTTTTCTTCTAAAAATGTACTCTGGCAAGCAAAGATTTCAACTTTGTTTAGATTTTTTGTTGTTGATTTGATTTTTTTTTAAACCTGATACTGGCTTATAATCTGGCTGGCTGCTCTAAACCGATACTGTTTGAATGTACTGATGATGATGTGGAGTGAAATTGTACGTCGTCTGTGTCGGGGCTAGAAACTGTAAGTCCGTTTGTGATTCGCCCTTCTGCCTGCCGCCTGGCTGACAACCGCAGGCACCCATCATGGCGCCTTCCGAGACCCAGGACTTCACCCTGAACCTTCTCCGTCAGATGGTGGACGTCATCCGCTTTTGTGACCTCCGCCATGCTTCGTCCTCGTTTTGAAAGATTTTTTTTTTTTTTTTTTTTTTGCAAGCTGTTTAAAGACGACGCCTTTTTTTGTACATCATGAGGTAAATAGGAACAATCCATCAGAATAAATTCACCAATATCTGATAATCTAGACAGCAACAACAAGAAGAAAAGAAGAGAGAGGGTAGGTGACAGTTTGAGAAGGGGATGTTGTCCTGTGTAAGCACAAGTGAGTCAGTGAGGCTCGTGGTGGTAGAGGGAAGAGTTTCTGAATTCAGAATGGTTGACAGTGGCTGTGTAGTTTTCAGAACAGGATTGAAATTCCAGCTTGTCTCTCTGTTGACATGTGGTCTGTTTAGGTGTTCCAATACGGCTAGGCTGCGAGTCTGTTCACATGCCGAGTGTTAAATTACCGTGAAATCTCAGCCTTTTAAAGTTACTTTTCAATCCAGTTTAGTCATTTATGTTATACACAACAACAAAACAAACAGAAAAAAAACAACAACAGCAAAACAACAGCCACCATCCATCCACGCCCACCCCCCCCAAAAAAAAAACCAAAAAAAAAGACCACTACCAACCCCCTCCTCTACCACCACCCCCCAACCACCCCCCCAAAAAAAAAGGGAGACCACCACCCACCCCCTCCCTTCTCACGAAAAAAGATGCAAAAACAAACAAAGAACAACGAATTTTTCAGAGTACAGTATGTTGCATGTGAATTGGCTTACAGTGTTATTAAAGATTTGATATGAGTGTAATATGGAGAGCCCCCCCCCCCCATCCCGATTTTTTGGGGGTAGCATTAATAACTGCTGTGTGTAGATGCCAAGGTTTTTTTTGGGGGTGCACATTTAAAGAACTGAAGTTTTAAAACATGTCTGTGAATACACAATACTTGTCTTTGTTATCCATTAAAAACTTGTCACAAATTGAAGAAAATTAGAGTGTTAGGGTCCATGTTGGATTGCTAACATGGCCTCAGTGCAGGAAACAGAATTCACATGGTGGATTTTTAAAGATTTGTGAATGACGCCCTTTTCATTTTGTGTGTGACAAAAAAAAACATTACATGGAAACCATTTTTGATCAGGCATGACCCCCCACGTCCCATCTTGGGTCTGGCTGAGATGCAATTCCGTTTACAAATTCTTCATCAAACGCTCAGACAGCAACTATTGTTGTCTGTCACGTGCAAGAATGCTTTGCGCTGCTGTTAAGCTCCTGGGAAGTCAGGCCCAGCACATCCAACTTTGGCATGGGAGAGATTTTTTTTGGTTAAAGTTTTTTGGGGGAAAAGGCAGGATTTGACCAAGAAGGCAGAAAACAGACAAGGAGGGAGTGAGAGGAAGGAAGGGAACAAGGCAGACACAAAGAGAGGGATAGAAAAGAGGGAATTCCTAGCACGGAATTTCCAGAAGGTGGGGATGCTGTTTTTACAGTCAGGCCCCCATGGGGGAAAGATACAACAACAAAAAAACCAACTTTCAGTGAAGCCATCAAATAAATTGAAGATCATTGCAATGATGATCATATTCGCACACACCACACACAGGCATGCGTCCATGTACATGCAACCCATTCACACACACACACACACACACACACACATGCACGCATTGCAAATAGACACGCACGCATGCTTGCATCTTTTGGGGCCTTTAGAAAAACACATGGCATATTCCTTGGCTCTGGTATTTAAATTATCATAGCTTCCACCTTTTTTCCAGTGACAAAAAAAAAGAAGAAGAAAAAAGCAAAAACAAAACTAGGACTTTTCTGATTCCTCACATGATGTACAAAGCACAGATTTCTCTGTAGTAGAGATTTGAAATACCAACTGTAAAAGTAGCAGAAATAAAAGCAAAGTTATGTGTAAACAAAACCCAAAAACATCCTAAGAGAAATGGTTTTTTTCTCCTGCACAAGACTGGTGTGGTTTGGTTCTATTAGAATCCCTGCGGGGCTGTCCGATTAAGGGACTGTACCATCAACGGGGATGGGATCGCTCAGTGGTCAGAGCACTCGCTTTCCCCCAGCCAAGTTAAGCAGCATCGAGCGTGGTTACCACTTGGATGGGTGACCGTTTGCGCACCTTGGCTTCAGTATAGTCCCCCAGTTCACCCAGCTGTAAATGGGTACCTGCCTTCTTTAGGGTCAGGGAAGGTATAGCAGTAAGAGAGAGGAGATGGGTGCCGCCCTCAATATGCTGGCTCCTTGAGAAGCTGAGGTCTCTGACGCCTCGCTCCCCTACGAATACAGAGGTTGTGGGACACCGTTACCTTTACCATCAACCTGTTGCCTGTGTACCACTGCACAAGATCTGAAAATAGTGTTCTATATATATATGTATCATTTTTGGATGTGACAGTAAGTGTGCCTGGTGTGTATGAATACAGTTGGAGTTTTTTACAGATATACTTTTGAAAGATTATTTCTGATTATTTCTGATGGGTTTCAGATATACTTTTGAAAGATTATTTCCGATGGGTTTCAGATATACTTTTGAATGATTATTTCTGATGGGTTTCAGATATACTTATGAAAGATTATATCTGATGGGTTTCAGATATACTTTTGAAAGATTATTTCCGATGGGTTTCAGATATACTTTTGAAAATATTATTTCTAATGGGTTTCAGATATACTTTTGAAAGATTATTTCTGACGATTTTTTTCACCGCTTACAAGTCTCACATGAAGCAGCTGCAACTTTTTCCTCTTTCTGGTATCATTATGCACTGTACTGGTCTCGTCACCGTACTTACTAAGTCTGCATTTTTTATTTTTTTATCAAGGTGGTTGTGAATTATTGTCATGTTGTATCGTGAATCTCTCTGTGTGTATATTGATCAAATCGGGTAACAGACTGACTTGTTTCGACAATGTGCTTGATTTTTTTTATTATCAAAAGTGTCGTCGTTTTATGCGTTCTGCGATTGCAGATCTGTTATTGTCCATGTAACGGAGAGGGGGGGGGGGGGTGTAGATTACCTCCCATCTCTGCAGATCTGTTATTGTCCATGTAATGGAGAGGGGGGGGGGGGGTGTAGATTACCTCCCATCTCTGCAGATCTGTTATTGTCCATGTAATGGAGAGGGTGGGGGGGGGGGTGTAGATTACCTCCCATCTCTGCAGATCTGTTATTGTCCATGTAATGGAGAGGGTGGGGGGGGGGTGTAGATTACCTCCCATCTCTGCAGATCTGTTATTGTCCATGTAATGGAGAGGGTGGGGGGGGGGGTGTAGATTACCTCCCATCTCTGCAGATCTGTTATTGTCCATGTAACGGAGAGGGGAGGGGGGGGGGGGTAGATTACCTCCCATCTCTGAAAACAATGTCTTGAGCTACACAGTACTGTGAGAACAGCGAGGAACGTGTGGCCTCTAAACAGAGGTGGCATACATTCTACATTTCACCATGTAGGTCAGGAGAAATCCTGAGCTGCACCCACCCAAGGAAACACTATCTCGCACATCACAACAGTTCCCTGGCCTGCCCTATGGTAAGAGGCCGGCTTTTGTGCTTTTAACTCCTACCACAAGGGAAGGGAGGCAATTATGACAACCCCCCCCACCTCCCCCCCCACCCCCTACCACAAGGAGGCAATTATGACAACAACACTCAGACGCTAAGGCTGGAAGTGTGGCCTGAGTCCACGCCTCTGGAGCAGAAACTGTACACACATGTGGATGACCTGCAGGCAACTGCTAAATTCCTTAGAAGATCTGGTCTCACAACATAACCCAGGCAACGCAAAGAAGAAGAAAAAGAAACAACAACACTGCCCCCCCCCCCCCCCCCCCACCCCCACTCCTGTCACATAGATATTGTGGATGGGGTATTTAGTGGATGACATTGGGAAAAAAAAAAAAATTAAGGATTGATGATGTACAAGTTGGTTTGTGATATAAACTGTATCTTCACTTGTGGGATTAAAAAGCAAGAGGTAAGTGGCTTTGTTGAATACATGACACTGAAGCATCGCTCATGTGGAAGCGAAGGAACTAAATCAGTCGACCACTTACTGGTAATAGCTGTCTGAAAAGCAGGATGGCGAGGGAGAGATGTCCATTTTTGTCTTCTTCTTTTTTTTGGGGGGGGGTTGTTTGGAGGAGGGGTGGGTGCTTTTATTTTGTTGGGGGGTGGGGAGGGAAAATGGTACTTATCATTATACAATTTGGGGGGGGGGGGGGGGGGGTGTAGACTACAAGTTAAAAAAAATTTTAAAGTAATGTGGTGTGATACTCCCCCCCCCCCCCCCCCCCTCCTCCTTCCCAAATTTCAAAAGTACCAAAAGAGGAAAACTGAGGGTGCCTAACCACCACCACCCTCCCCCCCAAAAAAAATACCTTTTTTTTTTTCAAAAAAGAAATTTGAGGGGGGAAAAAAAGAAGAGAAAGATATGGAATGGCCTAAGCTATGTTGAAACTGAAACAAGAGACAACAGCAGAAGATATTGTCCTGCATTCTGTCGCAGTTACACTGCAGTAGTGTTGGGTTGGGGTTGCTTTGAGTTTTTTTCAGTCTTATGTTCATGCAATCATTGTGGCAATGACACTGGAATGAAATGGGATTTGGGGAGGGGAGAATGGGGGGGGGGGTGTATTGAAAAGCCGGTTCTTGTCTTTTTGTGTTGTAACAGGGTCACAAGACTGTTGCTTTTTGCACTGGAGTCACTTTGTGTGAGGGTTGGGTTTGGGGGTTTTTTTTTTGGTTGATGGATTTTTTTGTTTGGTTTTTGTGAAGAAAAGGGGAGGGGGGGGGGGGGGGGTCATGTATTGTAGTTGGAGGAGGAGGAGCATTTGTTTTTGGCTGTGGGGGGAGGGGGGGAATTTTTTTTTTTAATTTTTGTCAGCATTAAAGCCTTGTGTATGGAACTCTGGCTTTTTTTTAAATGCCTCCATACACTTGAGACTGATGTTAACGATGATTGTGACCGGCCGTTTGTACATAGTTGTTTTTAAAAAAACAATAATAATCATGTTATAGCGTGTGTGGTTTGCTGTGGCGATAACTGTACCTGTGTAAGTTAGCCTGTCTTTTACCCATTAGCGCTGCATGCTAGCATTGTTCAGTTTTGCCGTAAGTAGGTAGTTAGGTAGGTAGGTAGGTATTCCATGTGTAGTCAGCACCACCACTTAGTTTTCAACAGGTCAGAGTTTTCCCCTCATCCATCCATAACCAGCTAGCTATCCGAGAAAAAAGAAACACCAAAATTGTTGTCCCGGAGTATTGACCCCCCCCCAAGTTTGTTCATTTCCCCTGGTGTCCCAAAACCTGTAGATGACATGGGAGAGAAAACACCAAGCAAGCATCCTGATTCTCTCTGCCCTGCCCTGCCCTGCCCTGCCCTGCCCTGCCCTGTCCTGCCCTGTTCTGTTCACCTGTGTGACCTGATCCAGGCATTTTGTACAGTACAAACCCGGATAGGACACTGTCTGACTCCTGTCCCATCTCCATAGCCTGAAAATATCCAGTGTACTTTGTGGCACAGCCCCACAAACCCCCCCTCTCCCCTCTCCCATACCCTGCAGTCCTGTCCTACCTTCAACACTCTGAGACAACATACGTGGCCCCGCAGCAGTAGAGGAAAAAGCACTGTGGGGACCGGCAAGGTCACTGCACCAGACTGCAGATGATGTCATCCAGACTGGACTTAAAACTTTAGCATGGCCAAGGAATACAGCAGAAGATGAAGAAGTAGACGAAGAAGAAGAAGCAGATGGAAAAGCAGACGAAGAAGAAGCAAATGAAGAAGATGAAAAAGAAGCAGATGAAGAAGAAGCAAATGAATAAGAAGAAGATGATGAAGAAGAAGTAGATGAAGAAGAAGTAGATGAAGAAGAAAGCAAACGAATACGAAGACAATAGAGAAGAAGTAGACAAAGAAGAAGAAGCAGATGGAGAAGATGCAAATGAATAAGAAGACGAAGAAGCAGATGCAGATGAAGAAGAAGCAAATGAATAAGAAGAAGCAAATGAAGAAGAAGATGAAGAAGCAGAATAAGAAGAAGATAAAGAAGCAGATGAAGAAAAAGAAAGAGAGCCTGGAAATTCAAAAAGATAGACAAGAGCAAGAGTGATTCTGGACTGGCAGGCTGGAAAGAGTGCCAGTGAACAGTCATGGAAAAGGTAGCAGGAGACAAGCAAAGGCCAGAAGGAGAGAAAGGCTCCTGGGATTTCCATAAGGACCCCCTAAGAAAAGGTCCGGAACCACAGCGTGCAAGTTGAGCATTAACTCCGTCAAGGGCCCAGTGCTAAAATTAATGTACCCCCTTCCTTTTACCAAGTCCAAGTACAGTCAGTTTCTGTGGATGGAAGCTGAGAATAACGGAAAGTGGTGGGGGGGGGGAACTGCAGTGGTTTTCTTCCTGTGCAAAGCCCAGGTCATGTCACAGACAGGAACATTTTCGGTACATTTCTTCCCCCTGTCTTGTAGTTGCGCAAAATGATTGATACGCAGAGTCTTCCATAGAGATTTGTGAACGCCCCCCCCCCCCCCCCCCCCCCAAGTCTATGCTGCGGTCGCCTGTACGGCCAAGCCCCCCTACCCCCACCCCCACCCTTTGTGGACCTTGATCCCAACCGTGTGGAAGTTGTCGTCAGTAGTAGTAAGTGACCTAAACCCTAATCCACCGTACACCAAGTGCTGTGTGTTCCTTGGTACGGTAGTCTTGCCACCCCAGTTTACCGCGTGCGGTTCAAAGTGAAAAAGACATGTCCGAGATGTTAACTCAAGGGATCAAACTATGTGTACATAACCACTTCGGAAATTTGTTTGAAAAAGAGAAGATATTATATTCGACTGGGAAAAATATATATATGCTTCGTTGTGATCCATATTATGACTGTACTGGGAAAAAAAGTCCGAGCTGTATTATTCAGTGATGTAGCGTACAAGGTCTGCTGTTGACAATGATTTGGTTTGAAGTGTTGCTTTGTGTGGTGGTCTTTTCTTGTGGGTATCTCTCTCTCTCTCTCTCTTTGTTCTGCTCAAGATATTTTTACACACAGAACAATGAACGGGGTTTATTTTTGTAACTGAAGATCGGTGCAATCAGGTTTTTATTACTGCGTATTACTTACTGCACATGGCGGCGCTTTTGTTTTTGTGGTTTGTTTGTTGATGATATTATTGTATTAATCAAGGAATGCAGTGTTGACTTTTTTTTTTGGTGTCTTTGAAACGGTTTTTATCAAACTATATCTAGCCATGTATTGTATCTAGCAATATTGAGAGAGAAAGCGATAGTGTGTGTGTGTGTGTGTAAGGAAGCCATAAGAGGAATCATGTTGTCATTTGATGCACGAAGCAACATACAGGGTAAAAACCGTCCTCTTTTTTCTAGGTGGGGGAGGGGGCAACATATTTTTTGTTGATTTCATTTTGTCAACAGTATGTGTAGGTCAGTTTCTTGATTATGATTATAGTTCATCATTCAGTTTTTCGACAGTGTTCATTTTTATTATTTCAGATTTGTCGTTGAGGTTTTGATTGTTTACGGTGGTGTCTATGTTGTTTTTGAATATTTTACCTAGCCTCATGTGAAAAGAAAATTCATACATATTTGTTGGGGTTTTTTTTTTCTCACTGTAACCTTCACATGTGTCATTTCATTATCGTGTTCTATCTGTACTTGTATGTGACTACTCCATGTCGTGGCTTTCAATCCAATATCTCTTTTTGGAAACGAACCTGGACCGTTTCTTTGTTGTGTTCCAACCTGCGTGTTGTGTGTGTGTATATGTATGTATGTATGTATGTGTGTGTGTGTATATATACACCTATGCCAGATTTTGTTCTCTATGTATGTACACCACACGTGTAGAAGATGTTGTGTAAGAAAGTGATGACGCACCCACACACACACACACACACACGCACACGCACACACACCCACACAGAGGATTTGATGAATGACTTCAGCCATGTTGCTAATACATTGCTCTTGTGTTTTTTTCTCTGTCCTTCTAGCTTACCCACAGTTGTCTTTTATAGATAAGTCGCCTTTTCTTTCTCAGCATGCTCGACCTCTTGGCATGGGTGTCACTTGCAACATTTCGCTGCCTGTGCTCCGACTATCTCCCACCCCCACCCGCCCACCCACAAAGGGATGGGCATAAAACCAAGACAATGTGTGGTACCCCTCCTCCCCTCCCCCTCCCTGCCCCCTTTTCAACTTTTTTAATCCCATCCTCCTCCCCCCCCCCCCCTCCCCCCTTGGCAATTTTGCCCCTGCTTTTTGTGTACCACTTACTGATCATAATGGGTGTGTGATGACGTTATCATGACATGGCCTGTGTTATCATAATGGGTGTTGTAATGACGTTACATCGGCCCCCCCGATTGATCATAATGGGTGTGTAATGATGTTACATGTACTGATGATAATGGGTGTGTAATGACACTACCTGTGTTGATCGTTATGGGTATGTAATGACATTACCTGTATTGATCGTTATGGGTATGTAATGACATTATAATGACATTACCTGTATTGATCATAGTGGGTGTGTAATGATATTACCTCACTGATCACAATGGGTGTGTAATGATGTTGTAATGACATTACCTGTATTGATCATAATGGGTCTGTAATGACATTACCTTACCGATCATAATGAGTATGTAATGACGTTGTAATGACATTACCTGTATTGATCATAATGGGATTATAATGACATTACCTGTACTGATCATAATGGGTATGTAATGACGTAATGACATTACCTGTACTGATCATAATGGGCGTATGATGACATTATATCAGCCTCAGTATTGATCAAAACAGATTATACATAAGAACATACTCTGCGTTTCTGGCCTCTTAACACCCGAAGTCATTTTTTTTTTTTTTAAACCACTTGGTTGATAAATGTGGCTTAATCTCCTCATCCGAAAACAGTGGCTTTTTTTTTCTTCTTTTTCTTTTTTTTTAACAGTGGTTTTTATTTTTGTCACGTTACATTTCTCCAGGATTCAGATTCTTGATCATTGATTTCTACAAAATTGATTTCTTTTGGTTGGAAAGAATCTCCAAACCGTTAAACTCGTCGATCAGTATTGATATGCTAAGGGCGTGTTTGTATGCGACACGTTTCTGTCAGTATATACGTTTGCACAGTTTTACATAGTTGTGGCGTCATCAGTTAACGTCAGTTCAAGTGTGCTTTTTTGTTTGTTTGTTTTTTTGTTATGTCAGTTAAAGTAGGATATTGAAGAACGCACAGTTTGTTATCATTGTTAAACAGCGAAGAAGACTGATTATTGGCCGGGGGTTTTTTTTGGTTTTTTTAATGAATTATCAATGTTTTGTATAAATCATGTCCAGTTTTTGGCACCCTTTAAGCATGCAAGTATGTACTTAATTAAAATGGTTGAAAGTATATGATAATGTCTTGTATATATAATTACCTCTCTGAGGTTCTTCCTTTTCTTTTTTTTTTCTTTTTTTTAACAGGTTCGTTAGTTCAGATTTTATTGAATTTTTAGAACTCGCCCTCTCTCTGTCTGTCTGTCTGTCTGTCTGTCTCTCTCTCTCTCTCTCTCTCTTCTCTCTCTCTCTCTCTCTCTCTCTCTCTCTCTCTCTCTCTCTCAGAGAATATTTGTTGCTTCTGTTTCATGAATATCGAATATCATTGTCATGTTGTACAGCATCGTGTTAAATCTAGCGGTAAACAAATTCACAGGGAAGTTGATAAAGAATAGAGGTAATGACTGTTACATTCTTACAGATAGGGGGTTTTTTTATTGAAAAAAAAAACCAAGTTAACTTGTGATGTATATTATGACTATGGAAACAGAAGTGTTGATACAGTAATTGTTGATGTGTAATAATTATGTCGGGAAAAGAAGAAAGTGCTAATTGCCTTAAGTTTCTTATGTATGATAATTAATGGTAAAAGATGTGTTTCTGTTTAATCAGTTAAAACCTGTCAAATCTTGGGGGGTGGGGGGGGGTAAATGAAATTATGAAGATCAAAGTAAAACCAATTTTGATGTCATAATGATTCACATGTGTGTGTTTTTTTGTTGGGGTTTTTTGGGGGTTGTTTTTTTTTTTTGCTTTCATGGTTAGGGCTGGTTGTACCTGTCAGTTATTTGATTTTGTTGAGTTGGGTTGTTGTTTTTTTTTGCATTCAGAATTCTTGGATGGACTCCCTGTTTACCTCACAGCCCCCTCCCCACCCCACCCCACCCCCTGACCTCTTTTCCATTGACCCCTGCAGTGTACCCCCATACTTGCATTACTCACGGCACTTTGATGTCTGTTGTCAAACAAATGCACACCTTGCGCTAATGTTTTAAAATGTTCTGCCAGTAAGCTAAAGTAGAAGGAAAGCCTGCTTATCACTATCATGGTGGCTTTTACATAAGACTTAGTTTCCCACCTCCCTTTCTATTTTGCTGTGCAAAATTGGCTCGATATTTTTTACATCATCATTATTGACTAGTTTTAAAACAACAACAGAAATATGCCACACGTGAAGTGTTACCGTTGCATCTGTATTTGTGTGGGGTGCTTGTTTTCCGTTCCCATCTCATTGTGAAAGTCTATGACTTTTCAACAAAATGAATGACCTCCTTACCTAAAGCAAGTTTATGGGGGTCCCTTTTTATTTGCAAGAGATTTAAACAGAATAAATTGTCCGGGGTGGGGGGGGATTCGCAGCTTATGTTTGGAACCGAAAATCTTCTTGAGCAATGCAAGTCAAACCAGTGGTGCTAGATTTGCGTGAATGTTTGCAAGTCTGTTTCTTTCATACACACGTGTGTGTGTGTGTGTGTGTGTGTGTGGTGCGCGCACGTGTGTGCGTGCACATATTGGAAGCATACATGTTTTGATGATGACTGAATTTAGTGACGGTATTCACGGCAGAACGAACAACAATCGTAGGATGCGACTCTGGAACAGGTCGTGGTTTGTTTTTTTCTTTGAGGAAATAAGTGGCTAAATAATTTGCTCTAGTCCATATGGTGCTAATGTCAGGGTTTGGGGTTTTTGGGTGGGGTTTTTTTTTTTTATCTGAAAGAATTTTTTTTTTAAAAGAGGAAGGATCAGATTTGAACAAGGAAGTGGGGGAGGGGGGGGGGGAGCATTTTTTTTTTTTTTTTTTGACAAAAGGAGCTGGGGTGGAAGCAGCGATAATTTTCCCTGTAACGAGAAAAACCGTGACAACTGATTCGAAGCGCGTGAGAAGTGGAAACGACATTTTAATTTTTAGGCATGGGTTGTGTACCTTTGCAAGTCGCTCCGAGTGCTCTCCCCTGCTTGGTGCCAGCGCAGGCAAAAAGTAATGGTCTGGGCTTCTCCCACTAACGTGCTAGGGAAGATGGGAAAGCTGGTGTTAGTTGAAAGCTTATGTGTGGGGGTCAGAGAGGTGAAGAAGGGAGGGAGGGGGTGAGGGTGGTGGTGCCTGTGTAAGGGAGTGTAGAAGTGGTATTCGGATTTTGTTGCTGTAATTTTTTGTTATTGATGTTTTGGGTCATTATTTGAAGTGTGTGTGTGTGTGTGTGTGTGTGCTCGGTTGAATGTTTATGAATGACAGTTTAGACAAGTGAATGTGTTCAGGTGGTTGATGTCTGTGTGTGTTTAATTCAAGTGGATTTTTTTTTCCATTTTTATTTATGTGTGTGTGTGTATACATTTGGAGTGTTTAAATAGCAAATACACGTAATATACATCATTGTTTTTTATCCTGTTATTTCGATGCATTTGTTCGGAAATATTTTTGGGGAGGGTTGAAATGTTTTATATTGATTTTTATATATTTTTGTAAGATGTGAAATGTTCTTGTAATAATACAAATAATAACAATAATAATAATAAACAAGGTTGTGGTGAACATAGCATTTGCACAACCTTTTTTTTAAATATTTTGCCCTCCCTCTGTACATTATGTGTTATTTCATATCACAGTATAATGTTTTGAGTATTAAACATGGATATTTTTGTAAACATTTTTCTTTTTAATTGGTCACCATGTACATTTTTGTTGTTCACATGTTTCATCGTTCAGTGTGGGCACCGTTTGTTGTTTTTATGTTGTTGTGTAATTTATTTGGTGGTGAGGGTATTTGCATAATGCAAATCAGCAGCAGCAGCCAGTCACAGCCAGTTATCAGGATGACAGTGCAATTTCTGAATCTTGTGTCGGTTCAGAAAGAAAAAAAATTTTTTTTTTAAGCCAGCGTTCTGTGTCGTTTGTTTATGATGGACAGGATCTTTAAAAAAAAAATCCAGTTCCTACTGATTTTAAAGATCGGTTACTGGCCGAGATATTCGTCTTTTTGTTTATCAGATGGGTCACTTTGTTATTGTTTAATATTGTCCGTGATTTGGCTGGTGTGTGTGTGTTTGTTATGATGTATCATTATTGATTGTTGTTGGGAAAGATTCGTCGGGGAAGATTTTGGTACGGTTTTCAAACAAAAATGTCGGTGAACGTTGTGTAACACTCGGTAGTAGATGTAAAGTGTGTGTGTGGTGACAATTTGTTGGATGTAGAGCGACTGAGTTCAAGCTTAACATCGACACTGTGTTGACGTGTATGGGTAATCTTCCGACTTTGCAGTGTGTGTGTGTGTGTGTGTGTGTGTGTGTGTGTGTGTGTGTGTGTGTGTGTGTGTGTGTTGTGTGTGTGTGTGTGATGACTGGGAGCCATGTGTTGCTGTGTGTGGTGTATTTTTATCTTAGCCTGTCGTAGTATCGGTAGTGGGGTTTGTTTTTTTGCTTGGCGCCACTCTCAACGTTTCTCTCTTTGTCTCTGTCGCTGTGTCTGTTTCTGTCTGTCTTTCTCTGTCCCTGTGTCTGTTTCTGTCTTTCTCTCTCTCTCTCTGTCGATCTGCTGTGTGTAGTTTGTCTCTCTCTGCCTCTCTCTCTCTCTCTCGCTCATGATTTTAATTGGGGGGGGGAGGGAAACGTATATTATACAGAATGTGGACTTGGTCTTTTTTTTTTTTCTAGTACAAATGTGACAGTTTTACTTTAACCCTTTTGTTTCATTTCTGAACAGTTGTGTTTTTTTAAAACAATATTTTTTAGATGTTTCATAAAAACGTATTGAAAAGATTTTCTTCAGGGTTTTGTGCTTCTTAAAAAACTGTAAGGGGAAAAAAAAATGTGCATTGCACCCAAGGCAACGATTCATGACTTTGATCATTTCCAGTACTGAAAGACCTGTGGTAGAATGATGACAAGACGTGTTTGCAAACTGTCGGTCGTAGTTACGTGTGTTTACAGTGTGTTTCTGCTTAGGCGTATGTATGTATGTACAGGACAAGCAGTTGCTGAAACGAATTCTGAAACGTCACCTGTACTGAAACGGAACTTTGTGAAACATGTAGCCTGTGCTGTTGGTTGTCTCTTAGCTGTGCCGTTTCGTTTCAGATAATCAGCAAAATGGTCGATGTGGATTGATTGATTGATGGATTGATTGATTGATTGATTACCTTTTCATTGTTTCACGAGCAGTAGATTTTGTGGTAGTTGTTGATGATATTTTTTTTGTTACTCGTGGGAGGACGCTGAAGACAGATCATGGATCGAACTGAAATCACACACGACTTCTCTCTCAAAAGTAGAACAACAGAATCTTTTTTTTAAAAGATAAAACAAAATTCAACCCCACCACAAAACAAAACAAAAAACCCCCGATTAAAAAAAACAAAACCTGGCGAATCACAGCATCCCAGACACTTTGTGGAGTGGCATGGGAGCGAGGGAAGGGTGGCCCCTTAACCCCACACCCCCACCCCACCCTCTTCCCCCCTCCCTCCCCCTTCCATAGAATTTGACTTGTATTTTTTTGTACTGACCTCCCTTCAAGCAGAGCGAGTGTATGTAACCAGATAGCAGTCCTTAACTTGTAGTAGCAGCCTGGGTCTTCTCTTCTCTTCTCTTCTCTTCTCTTCTCTGCTCTTCTCTGCTCTGCTCTGCTCTGTCTCTTCTCTTCTCTTTCTCTTCTCTGCTCTCTTTCTCTTCTCTGCTCTTCTTCTTCTTCTCTTCTCTTCTCTTCTCTTCTCTTCTCTTCTCTTCTCTTCTCTTCTCTCTGCTCTTCTCTTCTCTTCTCTCTTCTCTTCTCTCTCTCTTCTCTCTCTCTGCTCTTCTCTTCTCTTTCTGCTCTTCTCTTCTCTGCTCTTCTCTTCTCTGCTCTGCTCTGCTCTGCTCTTCTCTGCTCTTCTCTGTTCTCTTCTCTCTCTCTCTGTATGTCTTTCACCTTGGAAGCATGTGCAGAGTGGCAGGCAGGAAGGCAGGAGGGCAGGCAGACACAGTGTAGGTAGGGGCAGACAGCGAAATGTGGTAGAGAGCGGTAAGGTCGGTCGTAGCCTTCAGTTGTTTTTTTTTGTCAAGTGTGTCCTTCCGTACCTCGATATTCCTCTTCTCCCCTACCCTACCCTACCCTACCCTTACCTTCTCCTTTATTACTGTTTTCCAGTGTGAACTTCTATGTTTTATGGCTAGTGGCCAGTTTTTGGGAGGGGTATTTTTTGTGGGGCTGTGTATATAAATATATATATATATATATATATATATATTTATCCATCCATTTCCTGACCTTGCCGCTTTATGTGTGCCTGCCCTCTAACACTTGTCCTGCCTCATAGACCTGGTTTAGTTTTTGTTTCTTTTTTTAACATCAGGTTGTTGTTGGGGGTTTTTTTTGGAGGGGGGGGGGGGGGGGGCATTTTTTTTTTTTTTGGTTATTTCCCCACCCACCCTCACCCTCACCCTCTCCCTTGCACTCCTTTTTTGTTATGTACCTCCACCACCACCACCACCATTACACCTTCTTGCCTGTTACCTCCTCCTCCTCCTCCTTGGATTTGTCAACTCGCATTTTGGGGGGGGGGGGGGGGGGGGCGATGCGTCCCACCCCACCCACCACCCACCCCTTTTGTTTTTTTTCTTCACTTCCTCCCTCACTTTCGCTGCACCATTTGCTGTGTTTAACTTTTTACGCTCTATTTTTCCTTCCTCCCTCCCTCCCCCCTCCTCTCCTCCCTCCTCTCTTCTTTTCTCCCAGCCTGGCATTTGTTATGGAGTAACCCTCGCCCTACTTCCACCGCCACCACCACCACCACCCACCCACCACCACCGCTACCACTGTCACACCGGTTGCTGCCAGTATTTTTTTTTTTTTTTTTTTTTTTGCGCCAATGTTCTATGTGTCGGTCATACGGCGACATTGAAAGTTCTGTGGGCATGATCTGTCTTTGGTTTCCTTCCACCTTTTTCGGTTGGTTTCTTTTTTCTTTTTTTTTAACTCTTTGTTTTTTTGTTTTTTTTTCCTTTTAATGTATTCATATAGCCAAGAGAGTTGTTGTTATTATTATCATTATTACCATCATTATTTCTTTGTTGGTTTTTTTTTTTTTTTCTTCTTGTCGCAGTGGATTTGTGTTTTTGTCTAATACATTTTTTTTTTGTGTCCTTCTTCCTTCCCTTCCCTTCCCTTCCCTTCCCTTCCCTTCCCTTCCTTTCCCTTCCCTCCTTCCTTCCCCTTTCCTTCTTTCCTTCCTTCACCCACACCCTACCCACCCACCCACCCACCTACCTACCTACCTACCATCCTTTCCTCCCACCACTTTCTTCTTCCCACCTCCCACCACCCCCCCCCCCCCCCCCCCCCCTTCCTTTTTTTTTTTTTTCTCTTCAGCATGGAGTTGCATAAAGCCTTGACCCACGTTGACCCGACCTCCACCCCTCCAGCGACCTCGACCTCCCTGACCCCTGCCGCCATGCACCCTGCAGCCGCCGCCCCCCAGCAGCCCCCCCCTCCCGCCCACCCCCACGCCCACCCCACCCTCACGCCCACCCTCACCCCCACCCCCACGCCCACCCGACACCCATGGCTTTCCCCCTGCAGCCTCTGACGATGAAGCCGGCCACCGCTGCTGCTGCTGCTGCTGTCGCCGCCACCCCCATCACCTACATCAGCGGGTACGGCCCCATGGGGCTGGTTGACCACCCTTTGGTCACTTCAATGGCCCCTGCCGGAGCTGTGGCCATGGACCGCAAGACCTTGACCACCAAGCTGAGGGTGCCGGTTGCGGCCGGGCCGTTGAAGGCGGCCGAACGGCCTAAGTTCTCTCCGTACTAACGCTCTAACCCCCCCCCTCTATCTCTACCCCCTACCATCCCGCTCTGTCTCGCTCTGTCTGTCTTTTCCTGTGGCTGTGTCGTGTCGTGTCGTGTCATGTCACCCTCCTCCTCCTGCTACTGCTGCTGCTACTACTGCTCTGTGTGTGTGTGTGTACTGACACCTTGTCATTGAAGGGCTGGTGCAGTGCCGTTACCTTGGCTGGCAATGTCGTTGTCCTCCCTCCTCTTCCTCCTCCTCTTCTCCTCCTCCTCGTTGTAATAATGATTATCCTCTGTGCTGGTTTTGGGGGTGGATGGAGGGAGGGGGGCTTTTGATTGGTGATGAGGGAGGGACGGGGCAAGTTTGTCGGAAAGGGGATGGGGTGGGAGGGGTGTGGATTTTTGCAGCCTGCTTTTTTTCTTGTTTAACCTTGCTTCACTTTACCCTCTTTTTTTTTTTTTAAAGAAACAGAAAAGAAAGAAGACTCTTGCTCATATATATATGTATATATATATATATATATATATATATTACATGAAATATAATATATATATATATCACCAAAATTGCCCCTCTCCAGAACCAAAAAACAACCCCCAAAAAGACGCAAAACAATTTTTTTTAAGCCTGAGGCGTTGAGGATAATAGTCGGCCTATAGGAGATTAAGTGTCTTAACCCCTAAAGTGTTGAGGATAATAGTCAGTCTATAAGAGATTTAGTGTCTTAACCCTTTAAGTGTTAAGGTTGATAGTCGGCCTATAGGAGATTAAGTGTCTTAACCCTTTAAGTGTTAAGGTTGATTGTCGGCCTGTAGGAGATTCGCCATGTCTTGATAGATGGCTGTGGCAGACTTTAAGCTAGCTCACTCTTTAAGTGTGGAGACTGATGGTCATAAAGTAGATATTATTTATATCTAAATAGATGGCTGTGATGGACTCCCAAAGTCATAGCTTACCCTCAAGTGTCCAGATTAGATCATACCAAAGAAGGCACTACTGTGTCAGTTAAGGAGCTCCAATGTAAACAGAAGAAAGGTGATATTTTTAGTGAAGATGGCAAAAGAGGCCAGACCATCATGAAACCAGGATTTGAACCACAGTAGGCTAAAGCCAGAAAGCAAAACAAAAAAAACCAGAAATGTAATTTTCTTAAAAAGAAAGAAAAACATAGTATGCCAGAGAAGGGGTGAAAGCAAAATTTTCCTGACTGATAATTAAAAGCAGAAAATGAGAAAATAGAAAAAAATGTTTGCATATTTTGCAGTTGGGGGAGGGGAGGTATCGAGATTTGAAGAGTGAAAAGACTTCAAAGGAAGCTTCGTATTCTGTCTTCAGGGGAGATAAAAACTGGAGGAGGGGGGCACATTCAGCTGGGCCACATAAGAAACCACAGCCAGGATGGCAGGAAAAAAAGGGGCATAACTGGCAGACAGCCGCATAGGGGACCATGGGTTTCTGTAAGCTTACGGCTCAGTCCCTAAGACAGAGGTCATGGATTGGTATAATTATACTATCAGACAATCCCTAAGAAGGAGGTGGTAGATGGAAATATACTGTTGGACAATCCACAAGGCAGAGGTAAAGGATAGTAGACACTGTCGCAGCGCAGACTAATCGCGCTTAACTTTCCCAAGGTCACAATTGGCCCTGCTGCTTGCTAGACCAGCATCGTGGCCCAGAATGTTTTTTAGAATAATGGAGGAGGGGGAGACAATTGATATCTGTACCATTGCTGGAGGAAGGGGGAGGAGGGGGGGGGGGGGGTGTCCCACACTTGCTTGGTTGTTGCAGCGACAGTCTGAAGTGTGGTGGCGGGGTGTCTTGCTGTGTGATCTTCCGTCAGGTCACTGTCATCGTCTGTGTTCAATTTTCATGCGTAGGTAGGAGAGAGGTATGGAGATGTGGACCCCACAAGGGAGAGAGAGAGATATCTCTTGCGTGCAGACAGAACAGAACAGGGCATCTCTGTGAGTAGAGTCATGAAGGAAACTAAGAACAAGGTTGTTTGAAGGAATCAGGATTTGGTTTTATCTCATGTTATGTGTGGTTGATGTGGTTTCTCCCACAACGCTGTAGTGCCCGTCCTGGGTTGACCCTTACGGTTGGCCAGGGCGTTGGTTGATAAGGGAACGACAGTAGAGTTGGTTTCATACCCTGTTTTAATTTGTATATAGCTGCACAGTTTTAATCTGAGATTTTACAAAGTTGACGAGGCGACAGCCCTGATATGGCCTCTGTGGTGGGCGGAGCTGTCAACAACAGGAGTGGAGTGGAAGAGTCTCCTGCAGAAACAAATTCCATCAGTGACTGTGTTTGCCCTCTGAAGAGGGAATAGATGGAAATGGTTCTGAAAGGATTGATTTTTTTTTTTTAATGGAATAGAGACATCAACTTCAATTATTGATGGAGTTGATGCTGATACAAAGGAGAAAGAGAGTACAAAAATTTACACCAGCATGAGGAAGAAAGAGAATGGGGGGAAAAAAAATCTGTTGCGTGTAAATCACCAGAGGTAGGGGGTTAAAAGGAAAAGTAGCCTCAGAAACTTCCAGCGGTTTACAGAAGACGCATCAATGCAGGTTCTGTGTAGCCTTCATACTGGGTTGTGAGATGACAAGAAACCTTATCATATTCGTTTCCGTAATATCGCGTGTACATAGTTCATGTTGAGGATCTATCAATATGTTTGTATAATATCGTATGTGTTATTGTTCGGACAGAGTTTTTAAGGTGTCTGAGTGAAACAAAGTGGAGAGTGGTTTAGAGGAGAAGAATATTGCATGCTGTAGGACTCTGCGATGTATTCTGCGGACATGGCTGTGTCCGGTAGAAGTAGAGGCTGTGAGGGTGTGTGGAGTTGTCGCTGAATAGGCGCCGAACACATCCACCTTACCAGTACCTACACTTTTATCTTTAAGGAACAGAGAAATTCATGTGGGCTGCAAGCGGTATATAACAACGAGAAACATTTATCGCTGAAAGTGATAAAAGTTCATTGAAAAAATCACACACATGCACGCATACACACACACACACATGCACACACACACACACACACACACACACACTCTTTTGTGTATAGGTTTGGGGTATTCAGCTCAGTTATGAACATGCAATTTACACATATACAGGTACACGCATGCATTCATGCACATACAATCACACAGGCTGCTTTTTTTTTTGTTAATCTCCATTCCTAATTCACTAGATCAGTAACAATCACCTTCT
Organism: Rapana venosa; assembly: GCA_028751875.1. Lineage (NCBI taxonomy): Eukaryota > Metazoa > Mollusca > Gastropoda > Neogastropoda > Muricidae > Rapana > Rapana venosa. The sequence continues at coordinate 30,597,903 of CM054162.1, forward strand.
CAGATTTTTTTTTGTATTGCTGAAAAACTTAAGTGTTTGTTGTTAGTTTGGAACACAAAATGACAAGGGTGTTGTTTTTTTTAATTTGTTTTTTTTAAAAAGTTCTTAGGAATATAAAGATGGGGGGGGGGGGCATATTTATTCACAAAAAGAAAAAGAAATCTTCAGAATCTTAACTGGTACTGGCCATTTTTACAAAGTTTGTAGTTTGATGTTATTCTTTTATTTGGTGGATAATAGATTTAAGCACTGACATGCTTTTCTTTAAACATCCAGTAACTGTTCTGCAGTTTTGTCCATTTTTGTCATCTGTTCCCACTGGCGTAAATGGCCTATTCTTCCAAAAGACAGAACAGGTTTTAACGTACCATGTAACATGTGGAACAGCTTGATAGTAAACAGGATCTCAAGGCTTTAATGTTAGAGAAAAGAAAAAGAAAGTGCAATCGCTAGTACTACTGAGATAAATCAATAATAATGACACACACATTTTTATTTTCACACTTTAACCACTCAGTGCGGCTGTGGAGATGAAGTCTGTAACAAACCTTGTGATTCCCTGGTATAGCAGACAAGCCTGTGGACATAGACATCCACACAAAACAGGTTCCGTTATGGGCAGGCAGTTTCTTCCTGTCATCATTCAGTCTGATGGACTATGTCTATGGAGATGGCGTCATCAGATTTTTTTTTCTCTGTAAAACTGAAGAATGCGTGCAATACCAGAACTTTTCTTTTTTTATTTCAGCAAGATAATGAGAGACTGCTTGTGTGTGTGTGTGTGTGTGTGTGTGTGTGTGTGTGTGTGTGTGTAATCTTTCATTCGGCTAGGCAAGCAGCCCATTGCATGCATGTATGTATCTGCTTCTGTAGACTTGTGTCTGCAAGAGAAGCTCCTACCTACTGCTAGCTATCTGGTCTTTGAGGCAACCATTTAACTTAATAACAAACACAAAAGTACTTTTTTTTTTTAAAAAGAAGGGAAAGGAAAAGATGGTGCTTAATGATCTGCATGCAACTGAGACTACCAAAAACAAAACCCACCTATCTGTTCAGTGTGGTCATGATTTAGACCTTGGAAGTAGTTACATTTTTGTTTGTAGCGGTAAAGGTAAAGGAGTCCCATAACCTATAAGGTCGTAGGGGAGCGAGGCGTCAGAGACCTCACTTCTCTAGGGGCCAGCATATTGAGGGTGGCACCCATCTCCTCTCGCTGCTTTACCTTCCCTGACCCTAAAGAGGGCAGGTACCCATTTACAGCTGGGTGAACTAGGGGAACTGTACTGAAGCCAAGGCGCGCAAACGGTCACCCATCCAACTGGTAACCACGCTCGACGCTGCTTAACTTGGCTGGGGGAAAGCGAGTGCTCCGACCACTGAGCTATCCTGCGGTAGCCCATTCTAAAAAGCAAGTGTGCATGGAATACACGTGTGTCAACACTACTCGTGTAGTGTGTTTAAGATTGTCTCGCTATCCCTGAAGTTGGAATGCGGCTACCTTAACGGTGGGCAAACAGTTGCCAGCACAAATGCCTCACTGTTGGTGAACCTTCAGAGTTCTGGTCAAGAAATACAGAGAGAGAGAGAGATTGTTTCACTTTTACCCTTGCAACATATCGTGCAATACAATAGTCATCTTGAAAAGGATCACAATCAAAAAAATAGCTACCAGTCTGAAGAGTGGCTTGAATCTAGTTCTTTTTTTTTTTTACAAGATCATGTACCACTATTCTTGTGTGCAATATGCATTTACACACACACACACACACACACACACACGAAAACCTAATATCACTAAGAGTGAACAGACGTTAAATTGAAGACACACGAAAACTTGGCAACTAGAGAGTTGTCCTAGCCCAAAACTCTGCAGTTGTTCAATCTCTGACAAATATAATATATACACAGGAGAGAGGGGGGGGGATTTGAAAATCAAGTGGCAGTGTGCTGTGGCAACAATATTGTAAAGACGGTAATCGGCTGAAATAAGTTGCAGGGACAGAAAACTAAAAATGCCGTGCATTAGCAACTCAGACTGGCAGGGGTTCTCTCCCCTGCTTTTTAACATAATTATCTTGACCAATGCTTAAAGGCCAGTAGCAACAAAACAATATTACTAACACCAAAAAATTTTGGTTAAAATAACTGCAACACAAACAATATCGCCAAAAAATAGTCATTGCGCCTTAGTTCATGAAACTGTTGTTCCAACATAGAGCTAGTTAGGGTCATAGTGCAAAGTTCCATTCCTTCATAGTGTTTAGCTTGTGGAGATATGTGTACATATACATGTACAAAATGTTGTTGTGGTTGTATTTTATGTCCCGGCGGAGATTTGCGATGTAGGTATTATACTGCAATACAAAATGTTGATATCGTTTGGCGATATGTGTAAGAAATGTGGATAATTTATGTTAATGAGATGCAGTGAAGATGAGGTCACAAGTGCACAGGCCAGCAAAACCCTTTCTGATTGGCTTATTTTTGAAAGATAAGAGAACTAGGTCAGCGTAGCTGTGATTAGCATACAAGGTCATTACAGTGTTATGAATCATATATATATGCAACACACAAAAAATTCCGAAATCTTGGATTCCTGGCAGGGAATGTTGGGAGAGAATGAGTAAAAACTAATGGGAGTAAAACAAATGAAATGATTTTTGAAAATTTATTTTCAGCTGAAATTGGAGGGAGCAGGGTAGCCTAGTGGTTAGAACATTGCGCTTATGATATGACAGCTTGTGACCAAGCCACCATAAAGCCGCCCCTTTTAGGGAATTCTACCCTGGAGTTAACATAAACTCCCCCCAAAAAGTTTTTCTAATGAGAATATGAACCGAGGCCCCGAGTGCGAACGCACACAGAACATCTTGCTCATACGTTAAAAACCTGTTCCGCCTTTCGGAAGAGTAGGCCATTTCGTGCCAGTAGGGCATGGATGACAAATTTTTTTTAAAAACTCGGATGTTACGTTTAAGACACCATTCCCGAAGTCGGAACCTGGCTACCTTAATGGTGGGTAAAACTACGCACAGTCTTCGCATCGTTGATGAACCTTGGAGCTATAGAAACAAGGCAGCAGAACGAGGGGTCAGCCCTGATGTGGATTTTGGTCGTGGGTAGTAGGGCTAAAACCACATGGAATGAAAAGAAAGGATTTTTTTTTTAAAGCCAACAACAGTAAGGATAAATAACGTACAGAAATCCTCATTTCGCCCTGTCAAAGGCATGCTAGCTTTGCTGCACAGTAGGCAGTCAAGTCAAGTCAAGTCAAAAACTCTTGAATCATCCCATGAAGGGCAGTTTACAATAGTTGCGGGACGGGAGAACTTTACCGCTGCTGTTCTCTCTCTCCAGTTTGTCATTTGTTTCAGAATCAGTGTCGCCGTTAAGTCTTGGGTACAGAATACATTGCGTCGTGTAGATTGTGTAGTGCTATGATTGCAGACAGTGATAACCTGCTGTGTGTATGTGTGTGTGTATCACACTGCCTGTGGCGTGCTTGATAGAAAAAACACACTCACACAAAACCACCATTATGAAACGGGTCATTTAAAGCGTCAGTTTCTTTCTAGAAGCTTCTTTGGGAAGATTTCGGGATTGTGGGGGGAGGGGTTAATCGTTTGATTTAAAATGGTATACTGTGAGAGGGCGATGTAAAACGGTATGCCGGTTTATGAATGGGAATGTCCTTGTTGACTAAGCTGGTCTGTGACTTTCTGGTGCTCCTATATATAGAGATATAGGTCAGGCTGGACTGTGTTATCCCTGAAGTGGTATACCAGTTACGGAACGGTTTTAAAACTTCAGAGTTGGTGTTTTTTTGTGGGGGGTGGGGGGGGGACATGTTACAAAGGAGATTATTTGAATATAGCTACTTAAAGTACTGCTGTATGCACATGACAGACCTTGCGCTGGTCTGTGTGTGTGATGTTATGTACATGTCATTCAGTTACCTGTGCTGAAATTGTTTAATATCCGCTATCATAATCATCTTAAAGCCACAATGTATATAGTGAAACTTTCATGGGAAGAAGAAAAACAAGAATATCTCAAAATAATAGTTTGCATTTAAAGTCGAAAGTTTACATGTTTGTTCTTGAAGGACAGGTATTTTTAAAAATCATGTATATATTTTGTCATTATATTTGGATATTGTAAAAAAAAAAAAAAGTTATTGTGCTGAAACGTTGTTTAAAAAAAAAATCATTGTAAATTCCATTAAGATTTGATCATGCTGAGTTTGTGTTGTTTTTTAAAAACAATAAGAGAGGTCTTCTAAAAGTAAGAAAAGATTTTATGATGAATAAAAATTTTTTAAAAATTTAAAGGCTGCTTTTTTTTTGTTCATATGGGTTCTGACAACATCATTGGGTTTTGACAATCTAGGATCATTTGTAGTTGATCTCATGGATAATCATATCTCTTTTTTCTTCTTTTCTTTTCTGTTCTGTTCACCTACATTGGTCAACATATCAGTTTTGTATTCTGAGAAACAGAAATTAGCTTATAACAAACAACTTTAAACCTGTGAGCTGATTTTACCAGATCTGTATGAATAATATTTATACATATATATATATATATCTCCAGTATCTATTTCAAATATCATATCTTCAGTATGGTCGGTGTAGTCTGGACGTACACGTCGCCAAATGTATTGCCAAAACTGTAATCAGCATTTATGGTACATATACTCTCTCCCGTAGTTTTGTGCAATATCTCGTCTGTGTTGTTCCAAGTGTTGTACTGCAAAAGTAGAAATTGTCGATAACACACAGGGGGGAAAAACCCATAAGATTCAAATTGGGGGGGGGGGGGGGGGGGGGGGGAGATTATTCAGTTCATTGTGTCAGTGCTGGAGGGGGTTGTGTTGTCATTCCATCACGTTGATATGTTGATCAATATGTACACACAGCTCTATCTGCCTGTGTGTGTGTGTGTATGTATGTAATTATTATAGACCTGCTTAAGGACAGCTAATGGATTAATTATTATTATCATTATTGTACAAGTTGGTTGTTATTATGGTGTAGATAGATAATTATGTATGGTACAAAGTGTTGTATGATTAAGGCAAAGTCCTGGATGGTCACATGGGTTTAAAAAAAAAAAAATTAATTATGTGCAGGAATTTGATTCGTGATGATCTTCTCTTCTTCTTTTTTTAAAAATTAATATAAAATGTTGTTGTTTTGTGTAAGCATGATGATTATACAACTCACTGTTCATGATTCTGTTTGACATGCTGACCGTCGTTCATTCTTTCCCTCCTACCCACCCTCTCTTCTTCCCCTCCCCCCCCCCCCTCTCCACCTTTCCTGTTTTGCTTACCAAGAGGTAGGCAAAGTCCTACAAGGGTTTGGTTGTTAGGTGGGTTGGTTGTTTGTTTTCCTCTTTCCCCTTGAGCATATTCCAGTTTTACTTTTTCTTGAGTATGGTGTTTTCTTTCTATTGTGGAAAGACGGCCTACCTACCTACCTACCCATAGTTAGCCACTTTCTACAGCCTTTTTTTTTTGTTTTGTAAACTGCTGGGAATCCAACAACTTGTAGTCTATTCTTTAGTTTTTAGAAGCCTGCGTTTTAAGAAGGTACCAGACCTTCCCCGACTTCCTAAAGAGTTAGAATGACCGCACACAGACCGTAGATAGGCACCCGTTTTGTGGTTTTCCGTGTCGTCGTTGAATTTTTATCACTTAATCGACGTGAAAAACTGAGAGAGAGGAGAAGACCGATGTCTTGATTTGTATTTTTTTGGTGGGGGACAAACTAGTCATTGATCACTCCTGTACATAGATATCCCGTGATCATTTTTATCATTTCAAATTCTGAATTTTTTTTTTTTTTTTTTTTTTTTTAATGACTGGTGAAATGGTCTTTTGAATTTTTTTTTTTTTCTCTTTTTGGATATAGAAATTATTTTACGAAGATTTTGATGGTTAGTTGTATTGTTTGAAGGAAGTGACTCTCAAATATCTTATGAGCGGGTTATTTTTTTAAAAACTTCTTGTACAATACTTTAGCCAAGTATGCTCAATATGGTGGTGGTTTTTGTGTTGTAGGTGTGGAGGGGAGAGAGAGAGAGATGCTGATGATGATGATGACTGAATTCATTATTGCTGTTTTTGATTGTTGGGGCCCAAACCAAGTGTTCTTTTTCCTTTCCTTTGAGGAACCAGCTAAGGTTGTGACAGCAGTGCTTTATTTTCTACACCCTCTTTTTCATGCCATGGAGACCGACCCCCCCGCCCCCTCCACACACACACACACACATACCTACCTACGCGTTGGGTTTGTGAGGAGTTTCCACTCTCTCTCTCTCTGGGGGTATGACACACTTCGCCCTTTCTTGTGGCGAGCACAGTCCTATGGGGCGTCTTTTGTCTTTTTCGCGACGTGTTTGTCGTCGTCATTGTTGTTGTCACTGTCTGTGTTCTGTTGGATGTCGGTGGATAGTCGTTCGCTGTTGTGGAGTGGCACTGTACGTCACAGACTCTCGTTCGTTCGTCCTGTCGTCATTTCCCGTGGGTCAGTTTCGCAAAAGTTGTCGGTGTGTACGGGATCATGCCGAGTTTTGTTGATCGGTAAGCGTTTTCTTGTTGTTGGGGTTTTTTGGTGGGTTTTGTTTTTTGGTGGGGGGTTTTTGGGCCAAGGCAGGATCGTGTTGAAAGTTGTGTTGCTAAAAACAAAAAAAAGAGGGTTGTGTTTGTGCCAGTTAGAATTCCACCACCAGAGTTTGATCATAATTATGTGGGCAAACACTGCTAGCGTTTTTGATCTGCCAGAGTTTAGAATTATACCACCAGAGTTTGGTGATAATTATGAGGGCAAACATTGCTAGTGTTTCTGATCTGCCAGAGTTTAGAATTATACCACCAGAGTTTGATAATGATTATGTGGACAAACATTGCTAGCGTTTTTGATCTGCCAGAGTGTAGAATTATACCACCACAGTTTGATAATAATTATGAGGGCAAACATTGCTAGCGTTTTTGATCTGCCAGAGTTTAGAATTATACCAGAGTTTGATCATAATTATGAGGGCAAACATTGCTAGCGTTTCTGATCTGCCAGAGTTTAGAATTATACCACCAGAGTTTGATAATAATTATGAGGAAAACATTGCTAGTGTTTATGATCCGCCAGAGTTTGATAATTCCACCAGAGTTTAGTATGGGGGGGGGGGGGGAGAAAGCTGGTAGCTTTTTTGCCACGGGATAGAATCATTTCAGTTTGAGGTGTACATGGACATTTTCGCCCCTTAAATTGTTACCCATCAGAGACAGGGGGGGGAAGCCATGGATTTGAATGTTAGCTTCAGTTACAAATTAATTCAGAACTCAGGAGTGGTGATCTCGTTGGTTTCAGTTGCTTGCGCACATTTTAACGTCTAGCTCCAAATCGCGGATGTCATTCTTTGTGGAGTGCTGCTCATAGCTAGTGGAGTTCATGAAATAGTCGACATATTTCGTTGTGTTGATTTGTTGGGATGGGGGTTGGTTGGGCAAGGAGAGAGAAAATTAACGAAAATGACCAATACTAAGTAAGCACAGACAAGAGAATGGGCGCTGAGTTGTGTGGTGGGAGGGTGTTGGGGTTCGCGTGAGGATTGCACCCAGGAATGATGGCAGTGTTTATGTTTTGTACAGTTCTCTGTTATGGGTCGATGTGAGTGATACTGATAGTTCAGTGCGTAGCTGTTGGTGAGCAGATAGACTCGTGTGTGGTTTGTGGTTTGCAGATTGACATTTCGAAAGGGTTGGTGGGTTGGGGGTTGTTTTTTTTTATCTTTTGTTGTATGATACGTTTGTCATGACAGCATTTTGGAAGGTTTTGTTGTTATTGATTTTAGTGTGACACAGTTCATTCATTCTGTATTTTTATGGGGGTTTTTTGTTTGGTTGGTTTTTTTGGTTTGTTTGTTTGTTTGTTTTCCTCAAACTGTTAAGTGTGCAATGTTTTAAATGACCTCTGTTGAAAGGGGTGAAAGAAAAGCAATCTGTGTAGGATCACGCATAATTCTTGATGCAATATTTTTACAACATCGGACAGCAAGATTGATGTTTAGCAATTTTTTTAGCTTCTGTTTTTTTTCCAAAAAGCTATTTTTAAAAATCGTCATAATTATTTACCCAAGTTGTTATTCTTTTTTTTGTTTTTACTAAGCAGAATCATCCTAATCTATACAGGTTGTTATTCTTTTACGAGTATTTTTTTGTGTGTCAGGAGGCCTGTACTATAATCTCCCTTGTGGTGTGGATTTTTGATACCAGTGTTGACATTGATAGGGCCATGCCAACATGCATTATTTGGAAACTGGATTTTAAAAGAAAATGTGAAGTTTGGGGGTCATGAATAAAAGAACAATTTTCAAGAACAAACCAAAAAAAAACACATTGGGAGTTATACAGACAAATTCAAAATTCGTGTTCTTAAAGCACTATTAAAAAATGGTGTGAACATATTCAAGTGTCTGGTTTTGGATGAAGCCTTATCAGGGTTTAGGTTCACACACACACACACACACACAACACACCAAAGTTTCTATCCATTTCTGTTGTGGCTACATCTCAAAGTAAGTACAAACAGGGCCACAATTTTTGTGAGATTTTGGGGGGTTTTTTGGTTGGTTTGTTTTTTGGTACTGGGGAGGGGGGGGGGGGGGGGGGATACATTTTGAACAAAATTTTAAAATCAACATTTTTGATGGAGGGGAGGGTGGTACATTTTGAACAAAATTTTTAATCTACATTTTTGATGGGGAGGGGGGGGGTTACAATTTGAACACAATTTTAAAATCTACATTTTCATATCAGAGTGCTTCATATTTAGGTGTTCCAAATAATCAGTGAAAAGTGACCTCCTGGGTTTAAAAAAAAAAAAAAAAAAAAGACACACACACACAAAGAAAAAGTGACATTTCCAACCTCGACTAACCAGAGAAATTGGGTTTTTTTAAAAAATATTTTATTGTGGTCATTAGCATGGTGTTTTTTATTTAAAAGCACATGATGACGACGATTTTTCTGTGTGTGTGTGTGTGGACAGTCAATGGCTTAACTGCCATCAATTTTTTTTTTTTATGTTTTTCTTTCTTTCGTTTTTTTGGGGGAAGCGTCGTTGGGAGAGTCGGACCCTTCCTTACACTCAGTCACAATGTTTCAGTCAGGGATAGTGTACAGAAAACTTCCTGCTTGTCGTTTTTTGGCTTTTCTTTTCATGCGCCTGTGCTTTTTGGCTTTTTTTTGGTTCATCATACACCTGTTTTTGTTTGGGTTTTTTGGTGGGAGGGTGGTGGTGGTGGTGGTGGTGTGTGTTTTTTTGTTGTTTCTCCAGCATCCCTCCTCCTCTCTTCTTCTGCCCCTCTTTTGCTTGTTTTTCATCGGGTGATGTCGTTGTTGGTTGTGTTTTGGTGTTGGAACATCTCACCCCGCCCTGCCTGCCTGCCTGTCTGTCTGTCTGCCTGTCTGGGGTGAATGTTTCAGCTCTAGCTCCTTTCCTTGTGTCCCTTGTCAGATGTGGCCTGGTTGATACAGACCAACATGGCCTGATATCTCAGTCATACAGGCCGGTATGGTGTGATAAGTCAGTCATACAGGCCACATGGCCTGATATCTTAGTCCTACAGGCCAACATGGCCTGATATCTCAGTCGTACAGGCCAACATGGCCTGATATCTTGGTTGTACAGGCCAGTATGGCGTGATAAGTCCGTCGTACAGGCCGGTATGGTGTGACAAGTCAGTCCTACAGGTCGGTATGGTGTGATAAGTCCGTCATACAGGCCGGTATGGTGTGATGAGTCAGTCTTACAGACCAGTATGGTGTGATAAGTCAGTCATACAGGCTGGTATGGTGTGATAAGTCAGTCATGCAGGCCGGTTTGGTGTGATAAGTCAGTCGTACAGGCCGGTTTGGTGTGATAAGTCAGTCATACAGTCCAGTATGGTGTGATAAGTCAGTCGTACAGGCCAGTATGGTGTGATAAGTCAGTCATACAGGCCGGTATGGTATGATAAGTCAGTCATACAGGCCTACGTGGTGTGATAAGTCAGTCATACAGGCCAGTACTGGTGTGATAAGTCAGTCATACAGGCCGGTATGGTGTGATAAGTCAGTCATACAGGCCGGTATGGTGTGATAAGTCAGCCCCCTACAGGCCTGTATCCAGTCAGTAAGGAGTTTTCCTCTGTTAGAATTGACTCGGAAAGGTTTTCCTCTGTTAGAAATGGACTCAGAAAGGTTTTCCTCTGTTAGAATGGACTCAGAAAGGTTTTCCTCTGTTAGAATTGACTCAGAAAGGTTTTCCTCTGTTAGAATGACTCAGAAAGGTTTTCCTCTGTTAGAAATGACTCAGAAAGGTTTTCCTCTGTTAGAATGGACTCAGAAAGTCGAACACTTTTACCTTGGGCCACAGCTCGGTTCCCTGACACATTGCTTCTTCATTTCTGTGGTAAGTATTTTCTGTCCTGTTGTTCTCGCTCTGATTTTAGGGTGGATTTTTTTTTTTAAACTTCAGTTAATTAAAAATTATGTGTAGGACTGTCTTTTGACTATTAAAAAAAAAAAGAGAGAAAGCTGCAAATGTCGCTCATTCATGTGACAGAAATTCTCTAAGTAGGCATGTGTGCATTTTGTTGACAAGGAGACGGTGCATGTTGGGCTACTAAAAGACAACAGTGAGAAGTCGTGTGATGATGAGAAACTCGCGAAAAGTAGAATGTGGTAGAACTAGTCAAGACATTTGAATTTTATGATCAGTATTTTTGGTCTGTTCAGACCATCCCCCCCCCCCCCCCCTTGTTTATTTATTTTTTTCTTTCTTTAGTGAAGGAGCCCAGTAGTGTATGTGTGTGTGTGTGTGCCGTGCGTACAGGGGGCAGTGGAGAGACACGTGTGATGTCAGTTATTAAAATATGGGCGATCGATAGAGAGATAGATAGAGAGATCACTGTACATTTTGTTACCACTGTGAAGTGAAGGTGATGTGTTGCTATGTGATGTGATGTGATGTGATGTGTCCAGGAGAAAGTACAGTAGTTCACTGATGACGTTTTTTTTTATAATTAATTCAGCGTCACATTCTAAGTGTCTTGTTTGCTTCTTTCTTTGTGATTTGAACATTGGCCCGCTTTTCTTTTTTCTTCTCACAAACAGAATCTGTTTGTTTTGAAAGCATCGGTATCACTTAATACATACAGAACTTCAAAGCGACAAAGGTTTGTTGTGTTTTTTTACTTAAAAGCACATAATTTACAAATGTTGGCGTATTTCTACAACATTTATTAATGTGGACATATTTCAGGAACAATCATGAACATTTATTTATTTCAAGTCCATTCAAGACAGCTGAAAGATGGATTTCATGCCGAAATCTTTCAACCTCAAGCGCAAGAAAATTCGAAACACCATCGAACATTATATAGCAAACTGTGGGACACACAGAGTGATCGCACATTTTCAAACCTTTTTTTTTTTTTTCCTGCAGTAAAATTGCGTCAGGATCCTTTTACAGAAAGAGAAAGGCAAGATGGAAGATTTGTTTAATATGTTTAACCCACATGTTACCTTTACGTCGGTGTCCACAAAGTTTTTGTTGACATGTTGTTCGTTGTTCTGTGGATTATATCACGTCGGTTTGACATCACTAGTCTCGTAATCATGGTGTGTGATACATTCTATAACACTGTACTTTTCTGTTGACTTCAAGCGGGGAGGAGAGAGGGGGATGTTGGTGATTTTTTTTTTTTCATGTTATGTATATATATATATATAAAAAACAAAACAAAAAAGACAACCAAAAAAAAGGTGGTTTGATGTGTTGTTCCAGTGATTCATTGATTTTCGAGTTCATTTTAATTTTTGTTTTGGGGTTGTTGTTTTTTTTCTCTGTGGCAGTGAAGATTTTGTGTTTCTACATCATCATCATCATCATCCTGCAAGTCATTGATGTATGGCGTGTGTGTGGTGGAAGGGTACCTCCCTCTTGTGGGGAGGGTTCCCATATATTGCTGGATACAATAAACTGATTTGTTTTGCCAAAAAAACACCAAAAAAAACCCTACCTCTGTTGCTGTTCCTGATATTTTGTGTGTGAGCTCAGCTGAGCTGGTGTGACTTGTTTTCCAGGACACGCTGGTGGCTACACAGTAATCTCTTTGATTCATTAAAAATCCCCCTCCCCTGTTTTGATTTTGGAGAGGGGGGGGATGTTTCAAAATCTAACCACTGGTCAGACGTCACTGTCTGATTTGGCAGTTGCTTGTGGCACCAAAAAGTGTCGTAAGATTACACAGAAAGTGGTGGTGTCTTTTGCCTGCTTAATGGGGGGAAGGATTGCACTTTGTACCAGCAGAATTTTGCTTTTACATGAACATTTTACTTTTACATGAACATGATTCAGTGACGGTCGGCAGCACGCAAGAAACCTTCGTTCTCTACGATCAAAAATTTTACAGGCTCAAGTTTCCACACACACACTCTTTGGACCCCCCCCCCCATGGTGAGCTTATTAGTGTGGAGTTCCACCACAAGAATAATACTTTCTTTCTGCAACCCTCGGCATAAAATGGACACTGCCACATCATCACATTCTATAAGCTGGTACCCCTATTCAAAACTGGACTCACCCATATCAGCTTTAAAAAACGTGATGCCCTTTTATAAAAAAATGGAACCTCATAAACCTTACAACCTGACATCTCTCCACCTAAAATGGATTCTACCATGTTCATCCCTATACTCTAATTTCAGTCCCCCCCCCCCCCCCCCCCCTTTCTTTCCGGAATGGATTCTCCCAAATGTTAACTTTCAAAAACCTGACACCCTTCCATGAAAATGGATTCTCCCACATTGCCTAAACCTTTAAAAGCCAACACCCCTCCACATAGAATAGACTCTTCCACATGTATTCCTCTTCAGTCTGGCATCCCCTTTTTTCCAGAATGGACTTTCCCAAATGATAACTTTCAAAAACCTGACACCCCTCCATTTAGAATGGACTCTTCCACATGCACTCTTCTTTAGTCTGGCACCCCCCCCCCCCCTTTTCCATAATGGACTCTCCCAAATGTTAACCTTTAAAAACCTGACACCCCTCCATGAAAATGGACTCTCCTACACTGCCTGGAACCTTAAAACTCAAAACCCCTCCACTTAGAATGGACTCTTCCACTTGTATTCCTCTTCAGTCCAGTACCCCCTTTTCCCAAAATGGACTCTCCCAGACCTTTTCAAAACTGACACCCTTCCATGAAAATGGACTCTCCCACATTGCCTAGAACTTAAAATCCCAACACCCCTCCTTTCAGAATGAACTCTTCCACATGTACTCCTCTTCAATCTTGCACCCCCTTTATCCAGAATGGACTCTCCCAAATGTTAATCTTCACAAACATGACACCCCTGCATAGAAATCAACTCTCCCACATTGTTTAGAACTTAAAAACCCAACACCCCTCTACTTATAATGGACCCTTCCACATGCACTCCAAGTTCAGTCTGGCACCCACTCCCCTTTTCCCATAATGGACTCTCCCATATGTTAATTTTTCGAAAACCTGACACCTATCCACGAAAATGAACTCTCCCACATTGCCTGAAATGTTACCAATATCCCTCCACCTACAATGGACTCTCCCAGATGCACTCCAATTTCTGTCCAGCACCCTTCCTTTTTTCCATAATGGACTCTCCCAAATGTTAACTTTCAAAAACCTACACCCCTCCATGAAAATAGACTCTTCCACATAGCTTGAAACTTAAGATCCCGACACCCCTCTTCTTAAAGCCGACTCTTCCACATACACTCTAATTTGAGTCTTTTCACAATGGATTCTCCCAAATGTTAACTTTCAAAAACCTGACAGCCCTTCTTGAAAATGGACTCTCCCACATGGCCTAAAGCTTTAAAAGCTGACACCCCTCCAATTAGAATGGACTCTTCCACATAACTCCACTTTTAGTCTGCTCCCCCTTTTTTTTCCATAATGGGACTCTCCTAAATGTTAACATTTCAAAAACCTAACACCCCTCTATGAAAATGGACCTTATTGCCTAAAACATTAAAACCTAACCCCTGCACATAAAAATTGATTTTTTGCACATGCACTCAGTCTGGAATCCTGTCCCCTTCTTTCCATAATGGGCTCTCCTAAACTTTTAAAAACCTGACACCCCTCCTTGAAAATGGACTCTCAAACACTCCCTGAAGCTCAAAAACCTGACACCCCTTCACCTAAAATTAATTCTACCACATGTACTCAAACTTCATAATTGAGCACCCTATATTGTAAAATAAATTCTCCCATAATAAAACCTTAAAAACCTGATACCCCTTTATAAAAATGGGCTTCCACACATGGCATAATTTAAATGGACACCCCCTATCTCTGACAAAATCCAACACCTATGGCCCCTCCCCGCTGTATGAAACTCCATAACCTGAAACCTCTTGAAGATAAATATGGACCCCTAAACCTGCCACTCCTCCCTCGCAAACATGGCATCTCTCACATGTTCACTTTCACAGCCTTCCACCATGAAGTCATTTGAATTGCACTCCTCCAAACAGACAATGAGGCAGGTTTTTTCTGTTGGTGGTTTTCAGCCCATTTTTATTGAAATTCACCAATTCTGGCATTGTTATACATTGTAAGAGAAAAACGATTTTTTTGAAAATAACACCCCACCCCCAAAAAAAACAAACAAACCAAACAATATATAACTTCCGGTCAACTCAATGGTCAGTGTGCCAACAGTGGTGAGACCACACTTTCATCAAACTGGCCGATGGCTTGTGACATACACTGTGTTTCCACAACCATTCTATCCAGGACTGTACGTTGGGGAGGGGAGGGGGGATGTTTCAACATCTAACCACTGGTCAGACGTCACTGTCTGATTTGGCAGTTGCTTGTGGCACCAAAAAGTGTCGTAAGATTACACAGAAAGTGGTGGTGTCTCTTGCCTGCTTAATGGGGGGAAGGATTGCACTTTGTACCAGCAGAATTTTGCTTTTACATGAACATGATTCAGTTACGGTCAGCAGCATGCAAGAAATCTTCGTTCTCTACTCTCTAAAATTTTACAGGCTCAAGTTTTTCATTATCTCAAGTGCGTGTGCGCACGCACGCACACACACACACACACACACACACACGAGTATATCACATCTATAGTACAATGCTGGTATTCAAACAAGTATTCTTCTGACTTCATTTACAACATATACATATCAGTTGACAAAAGCTGATGATTATAATATTGGCAAGACATGGTTGAGTCATTTCACAAACAAGTGTACTGCAAAGATTTACAATTATTTACATTTGTCAGTGTCTTTCAATTCATGTGAATACTTAAAAGTGCTGGTCTGTTTCTGTGAAATGTTTAGTTTTCCTAATAATAAAATATGTCATGCAATCAATGCTGATATTTATAGATAAAATCCAAATTATGGTCAGTGTCTATTAACAAGCAAATTGAAAACATTCAAACATTTCTATTTAGTACATCTGTTGAAGCTTGCCAAAAGATATGAAAGACTGTACATTGCCAGAACATAAATACTATTTCTGGATGACAATATTACACAGATTTCTATTTGTTACCCCCATCACTTTTGATGTAACGTTTTTACACAGGCATCTATGGCTGATCCTTTCATGATCTGCTAAATATTGAGAATCCTCAAGCAATCGAGGAAGTGGAGAAAGTTGAAGGACCTGTACAAGAAGTGACTGAAGATGAAATCAGAGGAGCAATTCGAACTATGAAAAAGAGAAAAGCCACGGGGCCATCAGGAGTGGTGACAGAAATGATACAAGCAGCAGGAGAGGAAGGAGTAAAACAACTTACGAAAATATGTCAGAAGATACAGCGGACAGAACAAATGCCCGAAGAATGGGAAGACAGTATTACTGTTCCCATTTTCAAGGGTAAAGGAGATGCACTAGTATGTGGAAAATACAGAGGAATCAGGCTTCTGGAACATGCCATGAAGATCTGGGAAGAAGAATTGGAAAGAATACTGAAGAGCCTGTTATACTGATGAAAAACAGTTTGGATTCCAGGCTGGCAAATCAACCATAGATGCAATATTTATTGTGAAACAACTGCAGGAAAAATATATGGAGAAGAAAAAGAGCTTGACACACATCTTTGTCGACCTGGAAAAAGCTTTTGATAGAGTACCCAGAAAGGCAATCCAATGGGCCTTGAGGAAACAAGGTGTACCAGAGCACACCATCTCAATGGTTATGACTTTGTACAAAAACTCCAGATCAAAAGTGAAAACTATAATTGGGACGTCAGAAAGCTTTGAGATAAAAGTAGGAGTGCACCAAGGATCCCCATTGAGCCCTCTGCTCTTTATCCTCGTGATGAATGAAATATCCAAGGAAGTGGAGAGGCCAGAAGAGATCTGGGAACTGCTGTATGCTGACGACTTAGTACTGGTAGCTGAGAACAGTGATGATGCTACTCAAAGATTAGGCATTTGGAAACAGAGGTGAAGGTAAATGTTGACAGGACCAAAGCAATGACAGTTGGGAAAGACCGCAGAACACATAGAGAGCAAGGCAAATACCCGTGTGATGTCTGCCACAAAGGTGTAGGGAACAATTCGATCAAATGCTCCAAATGTCAATATTGGTGTCACAAAAGATGCTCAAAGTGAAGAAGGAGGACGGAGTATTTGTCTGCCCCCAGTTGTATGAATAGGAAGGGTGACCGGTGCAGGAAAGGAGGAGCTAGAATTTGAACAAAGAAAGATGGAAGTGGTAGACGAATTCTGCTAGCTAGGAGAGATGATGAGCTGCGAAGCAAAATCTGAGTTAGATGTCAGAACCAGGATTGTGAGTGCTTGGAAGAAATGGAAAGAATTGGCATGTCTGCTCGGAAATCAGAAAATCCCACTGGAGAGACGCTGCCTGATATATAAGGCATGCATCAGACCTGTTCTCCTGTATGGCTCGGAGACGTGGGTTTTCACAAAAACGTCAAACGTTTATTGAAGACCTGTGAAAAACGAATGCTACGCTACATGACAAAGATCAAATGGGAAGACAGGATCACCAATGAAGAACTATGGAGAATGTGCAAAGTTGATGATCTGAAGTCTGTAGCTAGTACCAATAGACTGCGCTGGTTTGGGCACGTTCAACGGAAAGCAGACCACCACATCATAAAAAGAGCAATGAACTTTGTAGTGGATGGAAAGAGACCAAAGGGAAGACCTAGCAAGACCTGGGCTGCCTGTATTGCAGATGATCTTAGAGAAAGGGGCATAAATAAGGAGGAAGCTCAAAACAGAGATGGAGAAGGCTCATCAATGTCAAACCTCCCTTGGGAGAAACATGACAAAAAAGGAAGAAGAAGAAGATCTATGGCTGATCCTTTGCTGAAACCATTTAATGTTTATATCAGAGATCTTGTAAACAAGCAGAAAACAGTTTTTCTGTTGTCATTCTCAAAATTTTTGTTTAGCTAGACTATGTCATTTACAATATTTTGGAAGACTATCATAAAATATATATAATGGTTTTCCATGCCTTAGTCAGATATGCTGGGCCTGACTTGTCAAGCACCTAATGGCAGTGCAACACATTTTCACTCAAATGAATAAATCAATAAATGCAAGAAAAATATTGGCATGGTAAGATACAGCTTGAACGATTGCTGACAAAATTCAAAACTGATGACAAGTAAATCACACACACACACACACTCTCTCTCTCTCTCACTCTCTCTCTCTCTCATACACACAACACACACACTCTCTCTCTCTCTCTCTCTCTCTCTCTCTCACACACACACACACACACACACACTCACGCACACACACACACACACACACCACTCTCTTTCTCTCACACACACACAGATTCAAGAAAACTGGAGTCTTACTCCAAGATGACAGGAGTTGAATTCAGCAGATGATGACATGGGCCAAAATGGCAGCCCTTCAAAAAAAAAAGATGGTAGCAGATCACCTGTCCCTTGTGTCACCTGCGTTTCAACTGCACACTCCTGCCCTCTGTCCTCGCCCTTCAAACAAAATAATAAATAATGTTCTTGAAACAACAATACTGCTTGTACTAGTAATGATCATATGATGATAGTTGATGATGATTATTACATGGGGCAGGATAGCCTTGTAAATTGTTCAGACCACTTCAAGTCACAGCAGATTTTTCACAGCTGTCAGTTTCCTCACTTTCAGCTACTCTCAGCTGCTATCCATTCCATCCCAGCAGGTGCTGATTACAGCAGGAACTGACTGCACTTGGACTTGGTAAAAGGAAGGGGATAGTTTTAGCACTGGGCCCTTGACTGAGTTATTAATGCTGGATTTGCTCGCTGTGTTCTCTGCATAAAAATTCAGGCTGCTCTCCCTGGAGAGAGCACATCGCCACAAGAGCAGCGCCACCCATTATTTTGTAATTTATAATTCTCCTGTCTACGACTCACCAGTATTTGTTTCCCTCTCAGAGTGACTTTTTCCCTACAGAGTTTTGCCAGGGACAACAACTCTCTTAGCGCCACGGGTTCTTTTCCCAGCGCTAAATATGTGTAACTGTAACACACGGGACCTCGGTTTATCATCACATCCAAAAGACTAGCACCCAGACCACCACGCATGGCGCAGTGGATGGGGGGGGGGAGTTTTGGGCCCAAACGGGGGATTAAACCACCACACACTTGAAACCCAGACTTTTCACTTTCTAGGCAGGTGCGTTACCTCTAGACCACACAAAAATAACTTTATGGACAAAAACCATCTCTAGACCACTGTTCCACTAGCCTAGTGGTTAGAGCATTGTTCTCCTGATCTGATGGCCCGGGATTGAGCCACCACGGAGGCCCCCGTTCAAGGGGATTGGGGGTTAACCTTCAAACTGACTCCACTCTCCTGAAAGTCCATCAGATGAGACTCTAAAACTTGCGGCCATGTTAAAAAGCCTTGCAGAAGAATATGCCATTTCAAGCCAGTAGGAACGGATGACAACATTTTTCCTGTGGTCGGTATGCGCCTACCTTAACCTTTTCCCTATGGGTAACCTGCCCGCTGTTGGTCAACCAACCCTCTACGAACCCTTCCCTTCCTATCACCCACTCCTGGGTTACAGTGGCATACAAATGTACATAGTGTACATGTACATAGGACTTCGGATGAGACTATAAACCGAGACCCCTGTGTGCGACCGCACGCAGAACATCTTGCGCACACGTTCAATCCTGTTCCGCTTTTCGCAAGAGTAGGCCATTGTGTGCCGGTGGGAACAGATGACAGAATTGACAAAACTGCATACACACGGGGACTGGATGTAAAAAAGCACATGAGTGCTTATTCCATTATCCTCGATATAAAAGAATAAATAAATAAATAAAAAATGGAAAAAAAAAGGAGAGGGGTTCTTGCCCTTGACACAGGGACAGTGTTAATGGTGGGTAAACAGTTGCATTAGCAACCATTTCACATCCCCCACCCCCACCCCAACCAAACGCAGGTTCAATCTTCATTTGACTTTTAACTTCCCCATCCACTTGAACCTTAAGTGACGGTCTGGGTGCTAGTCTTTCAGATGATATTGACAAACTGAGGTCATGTAAATAAAAGAACCCACAGCAACAAAAAATATCAAAAAACCCAGTTAAGTTGTCCCTGGCAAAATTCTGAAGAAAACAGCCTCTCTTACACTAGAGAAATGAATGTACACACATGCAGACAAGAAAAATGAAAAACAAAAATAATGGGTGATGCTTGCACTTGTGGTGATGCACTCTACCCGGGGAGAGCAGCCTGAATTTCA
This sequence comes from Rapana venosa, assembly GCA_028751875.1. NCBI lineage: Eukaryota > Metazoa > Mollusca > Gastropoda > Neogastropoda > Muricidae > Rapana > Rapana venosa. The sequence goes on from CM054162.1 coordinate 30,617,718, forward strand.
CGCAGAGAACTCTGCCATCTAACAATACAATACAGTGCATTACAGTACAATGCAATAACACAATACAGTACAGTACATTCGAGCCCAATCCACTTCCAAAAAAATCCTTTGGATGAGACTATAAACTGAGGTCCAGAGTGCAAACGCTCGAAAAACATCTTGTGCACACGTTAAAATATGTTCCACTTTTGGGAAGGCTAGGCCTTTGTGTGTTGGTGGGAACGGATGATTAAATCTACAAAACTGCATGTATACACACAGGGACTGGATGCAAAAAAAGCACATGAGTGCTTATTTCATTATCCTCAAAATAAAAGAATAAATAAATCAATAAATAAATAGATAAATTAAAAAAATAACTCTGCACACCAGGCTAGCCTCAGCCGACACATTCCAACTTCAGAGCAGCCCATCTATTTAAAAACACGATGCATGCTGGGCATGTAACTGTTAGTGTTTCCTAACCCACACTGAAAGCCAACATGAATGACAGGATCTTTAACATACATATTTTACCTTCTACGTGAGTATATATACATATATATACACACACACATACATGTATCTCTCTCTCTCTCTCTCTCTCTCTCTCTCTCTCTCTCTCTATATATATATATATATATATATATTTATTATGTGTGGGTGTTATATATATATATATATTATATTTTTTATATATATATGTATATATATTATATATATGAAAAGGGAATTAAAGCACTGACAGGATGGGAAGATTGCAAAAATCTTCACTCAAGATTAATTCACCATGCATATAGGGCCTACCAGATATTGCATGCGAGATTCGAACCCACAACTTCATACACCCACAGGATTGAAGTCAAACATTCTTATTCCTAACCACTCAGCTACTTTGTACATGTATAAGATTAAGAATCCCCCCGTGGGGATGCCGGGTGCCTGTCAGTATAAATAGCATCCCCACCTTCTGGAAATTCTGTGCTAGACATTTCCTCTTTTCTATCCCTCTCTTTGTTTCTGTCTCGTTCCTGTCTATTTTCTGCCTTCGTGGTCCATTCTCCTGCATTCTTATTCCAGAAAAACTTAGAACAATTCTCTCCTGTACTAAAGTCGGATGTGCTGGGCCTGACTTGTCAGGCGTTTAACGGCAGCGTGACACATTTTTGCTCAATATAACAGAAAACAAATTTTGTTTTTTTTATTTATTTATATTCTTTCATATCGAGGATAATGGAATAAGCATTCATGTGCTTTTTTACATCCAGTCCTCATGTGTATGCGGTTTTGTAAATTTTATCATCTGTTTCCACCGGCACACAATGGCCTACTCTTTCTAAAAGTGGAACAGGATTTGACGTGTGCGCAAGATGTTCTGCATGCGTTCAAACACGGGGCCTCGGGTTATAGTCTCATCCGAAGGACTTTTGACATTCGGTTCGATTTTTTTGGTCAAACAGGGAAGAAAGGGCGAGGCTGGGAATCGAACCCAGAACCTCACGGTTTACTTGTTGGCAGGCGAACGTCTTAACCATCCTGCCACCTTCCTTCAATAGTTGCTGGAAGGGGGGCAAGGAGAGAATCATCCCTTCAAACTGAGTGCATACTCTGGGTAGTTCGCAGATTGTAACACTGGGGAACAAGCAACAGCGACAACAACAACAATAACACCAGCAACAACAACAAACACAATATATATATATATATATATATATATATATATATATATATATATCGTATATACTCATTCTTCATCACACAGCAACTTACCTGGGTCTCCCCCTAAAACACAGATTCAACGCCCCTCTGCTCACTCTGACTAGAACAGCCACGCCCTGGCCTTCCCTGACCCCAACATGCAAATAAACAGGAAGTGATGTCACACTCTCGTCCAAACGCGCCACACCTGGACAGCCAATCAGAATCACCGCCCCTCCACTTGACCCCGGACAGGACGCGCAAGAGTGATAAACGCGCACGACTTTGGCGGAATCTTCGTCTGAAACGTTCAACAGGATTCGCCTGAAACCGTCTACAACCCTGGTGAAGAGATCGGAACAAAGGGAGACGATTCTGGCGCACAGAGTTGCCGGTCCTGACCAAAGGGGGAGAATCTTGCTCCAAAGCGGAGTTGCAGTTCCTGGCGCGTTTTCTTTTTTTTGTTTCTCTGCGCTTTGAGAGGGCCTGAGAGAAGAGCGTGACGATTCTGACGGTGACGCTAGCGATGAAAGTTGCGATGACAAACCGGACGATGGCGGAGATGACACTGACGTCACAACTGCATCTGACATGGAAAGTGACCTTCCCCGCTGTCCGGAAGACGTCACCAACGTTACTTCACCACCACCATCATCACAGAATTCAGAAAACGTCTGATCGTCGCCGACTCTTCTGTTCACGACCTCCCAGCCACATACATTTCCGAACGTCGCCCTCTTCGAAAACCCGTGAGGGTGAGAAATCAAAACGGCCTCCACACCTCGAAGTCGTCGCTTTGGGTCCGAGTCCAGCCGCGATGTCAGAGCCTCAAAGGTCAAGGTCATGTCCTCCTCGTTGCGCTGGTCGTAGCGTTGTTTCAGCTCTGGATGACTGTGACACGTCAGCTGCGCGATGTGCTGGAGATCGTGTCGCGCCAAGGCTTTTGCTCGGACTGTGATGATGCTGTCGCTGTCGTCCTCGCTGTCATGAAAGAAATCCGCAGTCGTGTCGACAACCTGAAACAAAAACAAAGAACAGAAAAAAAAATGGAAGTTACAAACGATAAAAGAAACACAGCAACAACAACAACCGGGTGCTAGTCTTTCAGGTGAAATGATAAACCGAGGTCCCGCGTGCAATACTCCTTTACTGGTGCACATAAAAGAACCCACGGCAACAAGAGAGTTGTCCCTGGCAAAATTATGTAGAAAAAAAATGAGGTAATGTGTGCAATACTCATTTAGTGCACGTAAAAGAACACATGGCAACAAGTGAGTTGACTCTGGCAAAATTCTGTAGAAAAAAAGCCACTCTGTTAGGGAAAATTATACATATGCAGACAGGAAAAAGAGAAAGAAAAAAAAGGGTGACGCTGCTCTTGTGGCCACGCTCATTCCCCAGGGAGAGCAGCCCGAATTTCATGCAGAGAAAACTGCTGTGACTAAAAGTGGTATTCAATACAATACAACAAAAATGGTAAAGCATATATTATATACATTTACTCCCATGCAAGAAAAGAATCCTCCTTCTAGCAAGCGTTAAGCCTGTAATATATGTAATGTAATGCAATGTAATGAATGTAATGTAGTGTAATGTAAGTGAACATTTCTACAATGTTTTCTTTTGATGCTGCCAAAAGATCAGACCAGCTTTGACATGGCACATGACTATAATATAAACTGAGGTCCTGTGTGCATACACACATGGAACATCTTGCACAAACGTTAAAACCTGTTCCGCCTTTTTGGAAGAATAGGCCATTTGTGCTGATAGGAACTGATGACAAAATATACATAACTGGATGCACATGGGGATTGGATATCAAAAATATAAAGCACACGAGTACTTATTCAATTATCGTCAAAATGAAAATGAAAATGTGCTGCTGGTGTAGTGTATTGTATCATCAATGCATTATATCACAGTAGGCTATATTCTGTCTGTACTGTACAATTTAGGGTACTCTCTCTCTCTCTCCACTGAAACAGCATCTCAAAGCAGTGCAACCTACACACACAGGGCCACACACATACACACACACACACAAAGAGTGACACACACACACACACAGTCACACACACACATACACACACAAATACACACACATACACACACACACATACAAGCACACACACACATTTACATGCCATACACTGACATTCACACTCTCATTTGCGCGAATGTACACACATACACAAATACACTCTCTCTCTCTCTCTCCCTCGCTCTCACACACACACACACATGCACATACACACAAATTCAATTTGCACAAACAAAAAAATGCTCTGAAGTTGGAGTATGGCTGTCGATGAGAGGTTGATACTTAAAAAGTCACAGCATGCATGCAAAGCCAGCACGCATCACTCGGTCAAGGGTCCAGGGCCCAGTGTTAAAATCAGCACGCCCCTTCCTTTTACCAAGTCCAAGTGTGGTCAGTTCCTGCTGTAATCAGCACCAGCTGGGATGGGATGGGATGGACGAGATAGTAGCTGAGAGAAGCTGAAAGTGGAGGGAACTGACAGCTGTCGGTCATACAGGAAAACTTCTCATCCCAGAGAGATCTGTCCATCTCGCAGTGATTCCCAGGTGGGACGAGCGAGACGGAGTACATGTTCTGGGCGACCCCCAAGGATGTTATTTATTTATTTATTTATTTATTTATACCACTTTAAGTCACGGCAGATTTCTCTACGCGATATTCGGGCTGCTCTCCCCGGGGAGAGTGCGTCGCCACAAGAGCAGTGCCACCCCTTTTTTTTGTCTTTTTTTCCTGTGTGCAACAGTATTTGTTTCCCTATCCGAGTGGCTTTTTTCTACAGAATTTTGCCAGGGACAACTCTCTTGTTGCCATGGGTTCTTTTACGTGCGCTAAATAATTATGTGCAACAAACGGGACCTCGGTTTATCATCTCATCTGAAAGACTAGCGCCCAGACCACCAACTCATGATCTAAATGGATGGGGGGAAAAGTTTCGGGTCCAAACGGGAGAGCGTACAGCAACAATACAAGAACATGTACTCTTGTCTCGCTCATCATCCCACCTGGGAATCACTGCAAGATGGACAGATCTCTCTGGGTGCAAACTTTGCCTGTATGACTGACAGCTGTCAAGTTTCCCTCCACTACAACACAATACAAGCTGGAGAGCATACAACAACAACAACAACAACAAACAACAACAACAAACCAAATCCTACGAACATCCATCCATGGTGGATCGGTGGTCTAGAGGTAACGCGCCTGCCTAGAAAGTGAAAAGTCCAGGTCGGAAGTGGGCGGTGGTTCAAATCCCGTTTGGGCCCGAAACTTTTCCCCCATCCATTAGACCATGAGTGGTGGTCTGGGTGCTAGTCTTTCGGATGAGACGATAAACCGAGGTCCCGTGTGTTACACCTAATAATTTAGCGCACGTATAAGATTCCACCGCAACAAGAGAGTTGTCCCTGGCAAAAATTCTGTAGAAAAAAGCCACTCTGATAGAGAAATAAATACAGTTGCAGACAGGAAAAAGGAAAAAATAATGGGTGGCGCTGCTCTTTTGGCGACGTTGCTCTCCTCAGGGAGAGCAGCCCAAATTTCACGCAATCTGCCGTGACTTAAAAGTGGTATAAAATAAATAAAAATAAAATAAAATGAATACCTGCACATCTCCCTGTACGGCATGTAACGGCACCGTCACTACGACATCATCCTCACTCACCGACGTCACAACCCCCGAACACGTCCGCTGCACCAACCCCTCTCCTGCCCCAGTTCGAGCCCCCACCTTCACATGCACCACCAGCCGCGAAATGCCCTGCACCAGCCGCACAGCTGACGCGCAGCGCAGTCTGTCGTTAAACTGCTGCGACGACGAGAGGTCGTGAACGGGACAAAACAGGGAATGGTCGCTGTGTTTCGTGCACGCGCGAAGAACATGACGTCTGTTTTTCAGTTGCGGAGACGATGAAGTTTTCGTATTCCCCGATGGAGACATTTTTGTTTGCAGGAGATGGGTCAAGGGAGGATAAGTGTCCTTCTGCTTCTCTCCCCTACAGCTATGGGTGTTATCTGTAACAAAAGTATAAATTATATTATGGGTTTGGAGGTTTTTGTTAGGGTTTTTTGTTTATTCTTTGGCTACAGTCCCCAGGTTCACCAATGGTGAGATTTTTGCATATATACATGGCCATTGTTACCCACCATTAAGGGGACGGGATAGCTCAGTGGTCGGAGCACTCGCTTTCCCCCAGCCAAGTTAAGCAGCATCGAGCGTGGTTACCAGTTGGATGGGTGACCGTTTGTGCGCCTTGGCTTCAGTACAGTTCCCCCAGTTCACCCAGCTGTAAATGGGTACCTGCCTCTTTAGGGTCAGGGAAGGTAAAGCAGCGAGGGAGAGGAGATGGGCACCGCCCTCAATATGCTGGCCCCTAGAGAAGTGAGGTCTCTGACGCCTCGCTCCCCTACGACCTTATAGGTTATGGGACTCCTTTACCTCCTTCCTTAAGGTAGCCGCACTGCGACTTCAGGAATATTACAAATATTTAAAGCCAAACATATCGTTCCAGCTACATATTGCTTGGTTCTGGGGGTTTGTTTGCTTGTCTATTATTTCCTGAATTAAAAGAATTTGATTTTTTTATCATCACCATTGTTATTATTATTATGATTATTATCATCATCGTTGTTATTATTTATTATTATCCTCATTTCAGCATCATATTGTATTGTATTGTATTCTGCCCAGCAGAATTGTGGGTTTTTATCAAGACAATTATATATATATATATTATATACAATACAATATACAATACAATACAATATCATTATCAATATCATTATCATTTCAACATCATCATTATTATTGTTGTTTTGTTTTCCTTGTTGTTGCTCCTGCTACAGCATCAGAAGTCATAGTACATGTGGTAGTGTTGTTTTTCTAGTTGTTTGAACTATTGTAGTTGTATTGCATTGTATTGTATTGTATTGTATTGTATACTACTTTAAGTCACAGAAGATTTATCTGCATGAAATTTGGGCATATCGCCACAAGAGCAGCACCACCCGTAATTTATTTCATTTCTTATCTGCATATATAATTATAATTTATGTATTTGGCTTCCTTATTAGCGGCTTTTTCTACAGAATTTTGCCAGAAACAACTCTTTTGTTGCTGTGTGTTCTTTTACATGCACTAAATGAGTACTGCACATGGGACCTCAGTTTATCGACTCATCAAAAAGACTAGTACCCAAACCACCACTCACGATGTAATGGATCTGGGATAAGTTTCAAGCACAAATGGGGATCGAACCACCACACACTTGAAACCCAGACTTTTCGCTTTCTAGACAGGTGCATTAACCTTAAGACCACTGATCTACTGTATAGTACAGTCAAGCAGCAGCAGCAGTTGCAAAAGTAGTACTAGTAGGCTCAAGGCTGCCACTGAGGTCTCCATGCTGAGGGAAGTTTGAGGGAAGTCCTATTCATGATGTAAACCTCCACCACATAATCATAATTTATGAGTCACATGATCACTGATGAAAATAAAAAAGCAAAGGCATTGCCTATTCAATGCCCCATCCCACTCCTGCTGGCAGTCATGATTCTGAAAAAGTATACTATTTGAGACCAGAGCTGCTGAATAGTGTTACAACCTATGCTTACAATTACATGCTCATATTTTCATCTGGCAAGTTATATAATGTATATAAATATATATTATATATATCCACATCTTTCTTCCTCCTACCCCCACCCCCCTTTACACAATACACACTCATGTACTTATTATGCTCTCTGTCTGTCTGTCTGTCTGTCTGTCTGTCTGTCTGTCTGTCTCTCTCTCTCTCTCTCTCTCTCTCTCTCTCTCTCTCTCTCTCTCTCTCTCTCTCTCATACATTATATTATATGAATTGCAAAGTTAGTGTTTAAGCTGTTAATTTTTTTTAAACATTCTTGTTTTATGGTTTCAATTGCTGTTTCATATACTTGTTTAATGCTGATAATTAGCTATGTGCACCCCCCCCCCCCCCCCCCCCCCCCACACAGTGACACACTCACTCACACTTTCTGGTCTAATATCACTATTAGTGGAAGGACATTAAACTGAAGAACACACACACACGCACGCGCACGCGCGCGCGCGCACACACACACACACACACACACACACACACACAGCGCGCGCGCGCGCACCCCCATCACTACCACCACCCTCCTGCCCCATTCACCAGAAAACTTGTGCCTCATGCACACTCAAATAAAAATGGACAACTGTATATTGAACCTTTTTTTCTGAGAAGGGAAAGAAATAATAATATTGTCTTTTTATCTCACCTGTTTGCAACTTGTAACTCGCATGCACCGTAGACCATACTGTGGAACTGTTAGTGGGTTGCTTGGCACAAAGAGACCTCCTTTGGTGCACTTCATATAACTTACGAACTTATTCCCCGTCTCGGTTCTTCGTTAAGGTAGAAAATTATATATGGTTGCAACAGTAAACAGTCAGTGATTTTAAGATCCATGTCTTCTCTCTGAGTTTTTATGTTGCTGGTTTCGTTCATACACAGGCTCTATTTGATGCAGCCTTATTAGCCCATGTAGCATAGTACTTCCCTGCTTCTCCATGTTGCTGTGACCCTGTGGAGGTCACTTCCAGTACATAGTTCATTTCCGGAGAAACTAGTTTCTGTAGTTTGGATATTCTGTATCAGTACGTTTTGCTATAATTATTATCTCGAAATCTTTACATCGGAATCGCCCACTTTGGACCACACTTTAGTTGTCATAGAAAAAATTAGAGTTAAGTAAGACTACAAATTCTGTAAAAGTTTGGTTTCGGCAACTGCAACATAATCCAGATCCAGATGCCGCTACCGGTCAATTCATATAATAACTTGTTACGTCCCTTCTCTATCTCGCTTGCTGCCTAGAATCCTTGTCATTTGTCATTCTCGCGCTGGGCTTGGTGATATCATATCCCTTAAAAGTGATTTTACAGATGGCTCAGTTTTAAACAGTAAATCTGGTGCTGTCCATATTATACCAGATCTTCTTTTTTTATTAGAACCCACTTTATCTAGAATCAATCAACGTTTTTCAGCAGAACTTCTGTCAGTATGGATGGTCCTTCAATATTTCATAAGTCTTCTGAAAGTTATTTTTTTATTCCTTATTTTTGCTATTGTTGTTTGTTTCTGGTTTGTTGCTGTTGTTGTTGTTTTGTTGTGAATTCAAAACTAGTAACATATTATGCCATAAGGTCTTTGAAAACAAACATTACATCTAGCCTCAATAAGCCTGTCAACATCTTTTAACCTCTCCAAGGCTCATCTGAAAAATACTTGGCACTGAAGAGTTATTCAGTCTGAAACTTGGCAGCGAAAGAGTTAAACCCAAACTTTTCCCTTATGTACAAATCGAAATCTCAGTGCAAAGGCAAATGTTTGCTTAAATTGATAAGTGCAGACTGACATATGTTGGCTGCAAATGGTATGTAGACAGAAATGTTGGTCATGCAAACAGAAACAAATCTGATGATGACATTTCTCCAAGGTAAGGTTGAAGGCAAAACGAAAAGGGTCAGACCACCAACCTTCTACATTGCCAACATCACTTTGATTTGTTTCTTTTACAAGATTCAGTGCTATATAAATTCCATATATTATTATTATCACCAAGATTCATGATCTAGGAGGGCTACAGGAGATCACAGAACCCCGGCAGAGACGGAGAGAGCTGGCGAACCATAGTGGCATTGTGTGGAGCTCCTATTGACGACAGTGGCAATGGAGACAGATTTATGTATTATGTAATAACGTCTCCTTAGAAAATATAACATTTCACAGCTATTACAGTCTACTATGTTAAAGTTAGGGGGGGGGGGGGGGGGGGGGGGGGATTGGATGATTTGCTATAAGAGTTTTGCCTTGATAAAAAGCTTTCCAGGTTGGTAGACGTGGGTTTTCTTTCTTTCTGTATACTTGTGTGTATGCGTTTTCAGTTGCACAATCTTATGTGAAGCATTATTCCTCAGACCATTTGGAAAACCAGTTATGTTTATTATAACATGTACAAAATTTTTTTTTTTTTTTTTTACTTATACCGCCTTTTTTTCTCAAGAGAGGTAGAGTGATGGTTTGCCGTGCCCAAAACTGTACTAGGTCTTTATAAACATGCTTTCCTTATTTTTTCCTTTTTTTTTGCTCCTTGGCTAGAGCTCAAGATAATAATAATCATAATAATAAATGGAATTTATATAGCGCTATATCTTGCAGAATGGAATGGACACAATCACTCATCATACCCCTGCCCAAGAAGGGGAATTTACGCCAATGCCAAAACTATAGAACAATCAGCCTCATCAGCCACGCCAGCAAGATCATGCTCAAAGTTATTTTGAATCGACTCAAGAAGGAGGCAGAAGAACACCTTGCAGAGGAACAAGCTGGGTTTAGGGCAGGCAGGAGCACAATCGAACAGATTTTTAACTGCCACATCATGATGGAAAAACATCTTCAACATCAGAGAGACCTGTTCCACAACTTCATCGACTTCAAGAAGGCTTTTGACAGAGTATGGCACGAAGGCATGTGGCAGGTCCTCAGAATGTTTGGCATTGAAGAAGGACTAGTGCAAACCATTCAAGCACTATACAACACTGCAAGCAGTGCAGTCCTTCTGAACAATCAGGTCGGAGACTACTTCAAAACCACAGTTGGGGTCCGACAAGGATGCCTGTTATCTCCAGTCCTGTTCAATCTGTTCTTGGAAAACATCATGAGAGAGACCCTCCATGACTTCCACCCTACCATCTCCATTGGCGGCAGACCCCTCAACAACTTACGGTTTGCCGATGACATTGACCTCATGGGCGGAAGTAACACAGAGCTGCAAGATCTTACGACCAGACTTGAGAACAGAGCTGGAGCATATGGGATGGAGGTGAGCTCGGAGAAAAGTAAAGTACTTGTGAACAGCACGAGCAATGCCACCGCTAAAATTTACATGAACGGCCAACAACTGGAGGAGGTAGACGCTTTTAAATACCTCGGCGCTACACTCACAAAGGACGGGCGATCGACGACAGAAATCAAAGTCAGAATAGCCATGGCAACATCTTCCATGACAAAACTCACCACCATATGGAAAAGTAAAGAGATCAGTTTCCCAATCAAACTAAAGCTCTACAAAGCCCTAATTCAGTCGATCCTGCTGTACGGAAGTGAAACCTGGACATTGACTGCTGAAACAGCAAAGCGAATCCAGTCATTCGAAACAAAATGCCATAGAAAACTACTGGGCATATCCTGGAGAGAACGAAAGACCAATGAATTTGTCAAGAGTCAAATAACACGGCTGGCAGGTCCACAGGAACCCCTTCTCACCATCGTCAAGAAGAAAAGCTGACATGGTTCGGCCACGTCACCCGCCACAACACTCTGCCCAAAACAGTACTGCAGGGAACACTCGAAGGTGGCAGAAGGAGGGGAAGACAGAACAAGTCATGGATGGACAACATCAGAGAATGGACCAGGATGAATGACTCGGCACTACTGCGCAGAGCCGAGGACCGAGATGGATGGAGGAGGCTTACCACGGCATCGTCTTTCATGTCTCCCCCACGACCGCCAAGGTCACGGGTCTGATGATGATGATGATATCTTGCAGAGACAAATCAAAGCGCTTGCACTCAACTCATTCTTACACAGTCATACAACCAGTGACAAGCAATAGTTCCATCAAGTCCAAATGTGCACACACGCACACACACACACACACACACACAGGTCACACACCCTGGCAGGGCAATATAATCTTGGTTGTTGAAGGCAGGGGAAAAAAAACTATGAGATGAGGCAGGAAAGGAAAATCTTAGGTTTGAAATAAATATGTCTTGAGACTGGATTTAAAAGTGTCATAAGAAGGCTTTTGGCGGAGAGAGAGAGGGAGATCATTCCACATCAATGGACCAGAAATAGAGAAAGAGCGACGGCCGATGGTGGATTGGTTGAATCTAGGTATTCGTAAGGACAAGGTATCTCCAGCAGAGCGGAGAGAACGAGAAGGAGTGTACAAGTGAAGACATTCACAGAGGTTGGCGGGTGCTGTTTTGTGGAGACATTTGTAACAGAGGGTACTGATCTTATAGTTTACTCTCTGTGGCACAGGCAGCCAGTGGAGAGATTGCAAGAGAGGGGTAATATGCTCAGATTTTTTCTTTCTGAGGATTAGACGAGCTGCAGAGTTTTGTATACGTTGAAGGGATTGGATAGATGATGCTGGCAGACCAGCCAACAGAGATTTGCAATAGTCCAGACGTGAAAGAATGAGAGACGCAACAAGTTTGGATGTTGCATCTGTGGACAGGTACTTTCGAATTGCACTTATACGCCGTAATTGATAGTAGCAGGACTGGCAGGTCTGAGTGATGAATTTTTGCATAGAGAGTGTGTTGTCAATAATGACCCCTAGAAACTTCACAGCAGTGGATAGAGGGACTGATGCATTGCCAAGTTGTATTGAAGCTGTTGTGATGGAAGAGAGTTTGTGTTTGGTCCCTACAAGCATGGTTTCTGTTTTATCTGCATTAAGCTGTAATTTGTTCTGTATCATCCAATTTTGGATATCTTGAAAGCAGTGGGCCATATTTGTAAAGAGAGAAGGCACACCGTTAAGGTATTCCAACTTCAGGGAGGATGTCTACACACGACACCATTGTGCATACAGTTTAAAAAATATATATAAAATTATCTGTTCCTACCGGCACTCCATGTCCTACTCTTCCAAAAGGCAGAACAGGTTTTAACATGTGCGCAAGATGTTCTGTCTGCGTTCCCACATGAAACCTCAGTTTACAGTCTCATCCGAAGGCCTTTAGGTGGAGTGGAATAGGTGCTGCTATCAACTCCAAGGGAAAAATCCCCACAACAGGTGGTAGCTGGAACGTCAGCTGTCAGATCACAAGCTCAACACCGACCACTAGGCAAATATCCTGCCTGCCCCCTTATTGATGGTCATCATGGTCATGACTTCTTCATAACTCCCAACCACTGGGGAAGCACTGCCTCTCAGTTTTCTGTGGCACAGACAGAATTTCACAAAACAAAAAACAAAAACAAAAGACAAACACTTTGATTATCAACACAGATTGTGTGCCAGCATCTTCCATAATATGAATAGAGCCACGTTTTCGATATTTGAATAACAGGATGCGTGTGTGTTTTGTGTTGAAAACATTGAATACCACATGCAAGATTTCTCCGAGTGAAATCTGGGATGTTCTCCCCAGGGAAAGCGTGTGGCTACAAGAGTAAGGCCACCTATATGTTTTTATATTTTCCTTATGGTAAGGTCCTTGCTTCCCTATCAGTGTGGCATTTTTCTACAGCATTTTGCCTGGGACACGTCTCTTGTTGCCATGGGTTCTTTTATGTGTGCTGAATGCATGTTACACACAGGACCTCAGCTCTATCGTCTCATCCATATGTGTGTGTGACCAGTAAAATAAGAACATTCATATTAACCCGGTTGTTGTTTTTCAGTGACCACTAAAATAATAATATTCATATTAACATTTTTTCAAAGTGTTCTCTCACATACACACTGCAGGCCACATACACACTCACACAGAATCACACATCTCTGCATTTTCTCAACTTTTATTTTCCAATACTGAAGTAAGTTGAACAAAACTTTAAAGCATCAACTAGTTACTAACCCAACAGGAAAAAACAAACCAATTGGATTATAATATCAAAAAAAGATTTCTTTCTTATAAATGGCATAACTCAAGAAGAAAAAAAAACCAAAAAAAGCCAGCAGATCAGTTTTTTTTTTGTGTGTAAAAAAAGTTAGGCACTAGCAGTAACATTACATCAGCTGCTATAGACTGCAGACATGAAGTTAGTTACCAAGTTTTTAAACAACCAAAGTTACCACAGCGGAGAATCACAAGTCGGTCTGTTTTTATTTCAGCCAAATTTGAAGTGAGGACAGGAAAGAGCAAACATGCCGACAACTTCAATGATATGTTGAGACTCCAAATACTTCTGGCCTAAACCATGACCTGACCACCATAAACACAATCTGTGGGAGCAAGTAAACCTGCTGCAGTATTTTCTACTGGCTATTATGACACATCATTCATAAAACATTCAGGGTTGAGCTGTAGAGGCTTCTCCTGTCACCGTATATAACATTCATGAACATTTCTTTTGATTTTTGGATTTATTTTTTCCATTCTTTTTTTCTTCACTGCTGCTCTTGACTTTCTTCAGCTCCGAGTAGGACACCAGTGACTTTTCAGCAGTGGAAAAAAAAAAGTGAAGGATTAAAGCTTTCGATCAAATCCCTGTCCTGTCAACCCATAAAGACGGACAGACAGAACGATATATGGCAGACAGACAGACAGAGAGATATGTGGCAGACAGACAGAAAGTTATATGGCAGACAGACAGACAGAAAGATATATGGCAAAACTGTTATGGCACAGAAGAGGAGAGAGAGTATACCACAATCTATATGCCCCCAAAAAGATTATGCGAAGACCACATCCCCCAAAAAAACAGCAGGACTCAAGTCAAATCTAGATGCCATTACACAACCAAGTCTCCAAAATCTGATCTCCAAAATAGGAGGATTATGAAAAGCGACAGCATCCATTTTGAACGAGGATTTCAATACCTTAAAAAAAAAAAATAATAATAAATTTAATAATGGTGAGCCCAACTAGTCACCTGACTTTGATAAATACTATGGCATGAACAAAAGTTTTGACAATTATTTTTTTGGGAGAAAAACCCCCACTGTAAGACTCCAAAAAAAGAGCGCTGTAATTCTACATAAGCAAACGTCCAGTCGTGTAAATCCACTCTGGATTCCGAAACGCTACATTTACAATGCAACCAGTACGATTTACTAACCGATTAAATTGTTCAACCTAGCTACTACATTTACAATGGAACCAGTACGATTTAGTAACCGATTAAATTGTTCAACCTAGCAACTACATTTACAATGGAACCAGTACGATTAATTAACCGATTACATTGTTCAACCTAGCTAGTCACCTGATCTCAATACTGCTACAGCAGGGGGAAGGAGGGGGAAAAAGTTAAAAATTTCTCGGTTGAAGTGAAAAACACACAAAAAACCATACAAAATCCAGAACACTCCGATTACACGGAAGCAACCACCAAGTCGCGCAACAGACAGCAGCCAGGGCGCGGGGTCAGGGAGGGAGGGAGGGAGGCTGCTCCACACCTCTAATCCACCTCCTCGATGGTGGGGCCGGCAGACCCCCCCCCACCTCCAGGGGCGGCCCCCCCTGCCCCCGCCCCCGAGGCGTCGAAGTTGGGCATGCCCCCGGCGCCCCCAGCCGACTGGTACAGCTTGGTGATGATGGGGCTGCACACCTTCTCCAGCTCCTTCTGCTTGTCGTCAAACTCCTCCTTCTCCGCCAGCTGGTTGGCGTCCAGCCAGGCGATGACCTCGCCGCACTTGTCCAGGATGGTCTGCTTGTCCTGGGCGCTGACCTTGTCCTTGACCTTCTCGTCCTCCATGGTGGACTTCATGTGGAAGGCGTAGGACTCCAGCGCGTTCTTGGCGGCGATGCGGCTCTTCTGCACCTCGTCCTCCGCCTTGTACTTCTCCGCCTCGTTCACCATGCGTTCGATCTCCTCTTTGCTCAGCCGACCTGCACACAGCACGGCCGGTCCATAGGGAGGGGAGGGAGGTTTTACTACTACCACCACCAGCATTTTCACTTTCTAGGGGGACGGGATAGCTCAGTGGTCACAGCACTCGCTTTCCCCCAGCCAAGTTAAGCAGCGTCGAGCGTGGTTACCAGTTGGATGGGTGACCGTTTGCGCGCCTTGGCTTCAGTACAGTCCCCCCAGTTCACCCAGCTGTAAATGGGTACCTGCCCTCTTTAGGGTCAGGGAAGGTAAAGCAGCGAGGGAGAGGAGATGGGCGCTGCCCTCAATATGCTGGCCCTAGAGAAGTGAGGTCTCTGACGCCTCGCTCCCCTACGACCTTATAGGTTATGGGACTCCTTTACCACCAGCATGAAAGAACGTGTTGTACGTGTATATACATTCTTGAACGCTGCCTCAGGCATTAGCGAATTAAAAAAAAAAAAAAAAAAATTTTAATGACTTACAAACATCCATAACATTTGTAACATACAACCGATCTCTCCTCAAAACAAGTGGCACCTCCCCCACCCCCACCCCTAATCTATTTTTTTGGTTGTTGAAAAGTATACGGACAACATTCACTGACCACAGAGAGAGTAAGAGACAGACAGACAGACACAGAGAGAGAGATTACAACACGGAATAAGATCAAATCTACTGTTGTTCCTTTATCAACCCCCTGGCCAACCACAAGGGTCAACCCAGAACCATCACCAGGGAGAGCCTGGAGAACCACAAAAACAACACACATAAAATGATATAAAACCAAAACCCGATTCTTTCACTCAATGAGGTTGTGCCGAATCTTAACCTTCAGCATTCCTCTCCTTCACTGTGACGTGCCAAAGCTGAAGATTTGGCAGAATTACGAATTTTTTAAAATACACTAAGCGATGTTCAACTCGAGGGAAAGTACTCTGGCCTGTAGGGCAATAATTTTTCTAAACACAGTTGCTTACCTTGACCATAGCTTGCCTAGTTTGTGTCTGTTGGTTTATTTTGTTTGACATGTCAACAAGTGATATCTTTGGGATTTCAGGCTCTCCAATGTTATGATTCTTTTTTTAAAAAAAATCTATTGTGCAAAAAGTGACATCAGATGGATTCAGCCAACTTCAGGGAGCTTTGCTTTGGTGAAAAATCATCACATTGCTTGAAGTTGATGAACAGTTCAAGCCATGTAAGATTAGCAACCTTAAGTTTCGAAACTTTTTTTTTCTGCATTCAATGACATATTTTGAAAATTTGTAAAAAAGGTACAGTCATCTATTGAAAAACTGTGAAACAATCTCAAAAGCAGACATTATAAACTTTTCAATGATGTATAATGTGTATGTCATTATTATGTCTGGGTTAAGTCTGCTGAATTTTTCAAATATAGCCAAAATCACGCGTCACCACAAAACGGCGGGATCCATTTCAGCGCGACTCCATTGAGTTAAAACCAACCTTGTTTTTAGTAACCAACAATGACATTTCACTCAGATCAGACAGAAAATGCCAGATTCTCTCAGGAAGTTGAATATGTCCAGTGGAACATCGCAAACAAACAAAAAGCCCCCAAAAAGTATCTTTGGGACTCTGGCATTGAGAAGAAAACAAAAAGCTGACAATGTCTCCCAAGGCAACCCCATTCTCAAAACGGGAGAAGAAGCTGTGACAGAGACAGAAAAAAAGGGGAAGAGACTACATCATTACATCACGACTACCAATTTTCTCCCCCCAAGAGGGATTCGCTGGAGCCTGTTCTCAACACTAGACGACCTTGACTTTGCGAATGACCTGGCTCTGCTGTCCCACACACACCAACATATCCAGGAGAAGACCAGCAGACTCCAAACATTCGGACAGCAAGTGGGGCTTCGTATTAGCACCAAGAAAACAGAGACAATGTTGCTCAATGTGAACACACCAGCCCCTGTGAAAGTGAATGGAACTGACCTGCGCCAGACAGACAAGTTCACATACCTTGGCAGCAGCATCAAACCAGAGGGCGGCACAAAAGAAGACATCCACAACAGACTGGGCAAGGCCAGGAATGTGTTTAGGGAGATGAACAATATCTGGAGATCAACTCACTACAGCACCAACACCAAGCTGAAGCTATACCAGAGCTGTGTTGTGTCTATGCTCCTGTACGGTTCTGAGTGCTGGAGGATGACGGAAGTGGATCTTACCAAACTTCGATCCTTCCACACCATATGCCTGCGAAGAATTCTCCGGATCTTTTGGCCAGAGAAGATCTCCAATGAAGACCTACTACGGAGATGCAGGCAAGAAGACATGGGAACCATCATCACCAGATGACGGTGGAAGTGGATTGGGCACATCCTCCGAAGAGACCCACAGTCAATCACAAGAACAGCATTGCACTGGACCCCAGAAGGAAGGAGAAAGAAAGGAAGACCAAAAGCAACGTGGAGAAGAACTGTAGAAAGTGAGATGAAGGCCATGCAGCACTCTTGGGGATCAGTGACTAGGTTGGCCCAGAATAGGCAGGAGTGGAAGCGCTTTGTTGCTGCCCTACACACCGCTGGGTGTAATGGCTAATGATGATGATGACCAATTTCCTCCACAAAACACTCACACACACACATATAAAAGAATAAATAAATAAATTAAAAAAAATAAAACACACACACACACACAGAGGCTATAACTGCAACAGAAACACAAAGTGTGCATTGCCGAGAGTATTGTGGTGTAGGGGATAGGACAGCAAAAAAGGACAGAGAGGACACCAGGCTGGGATGGGTCCCCACCCACCTTTGTCGTTGGTGATGGTGATCTTGTTCTCCTTGCCGGTGCTCTTGTCGCAGGCCGACACGTTGAGGATGCCATTGGCGTCGATGTCGAAAGTGACCTCGATCTGGGGCACGCCGCGGGGAGCTGGGGGAATGCCCGTCAGCTCAAACTTGCCCAGCAGGTTGTTGTCGCGCGTCATGGCTCGCTCCCCTTCGTACACCTGCACAGCCGCACACCACCACAACCAGTCAAAACACTTCGGCCGACTGATACTGATAGTGATTCCGATTTTAAAAAATTAAACATTTTAAATATAAAAAAAAGGGGACGGGATAGCTCAGTGGTCAGAGCACTCGCTTTCCCCCAGCCAAAGTTAAGCAGCGTCGAGCGTGGTGGTTACCAGTTGGATGGGCGACCGTTTGCGCGCCTTGGCTTCGGTACAGTTCCCCCCAGCTGTAAATGGGTACCTTGCCCTCTTTAAGGTCAGGGAAGGTAAAGCAGCGAGGGAGAGGAGATGGGCGCCACCTGCCCTCCATATGCTGGCCCCTAGAGAAGTTGAGGTCTCTGACGCCTCGCTCCCCTACGACCTTATAGGTTATGGGACTCCTTTACCTTTACCCTAAATATAAAAAAAGACAGTGATACTGATGGAGATGGAGGAGTCTGATGAAAGTAAGGAACAGATCGTTGCGAGGTGTAACGATGGAGGAAGATCTTTTGGTGGATCGGTGGTCTAGAGGTAACACGCCTGTCTAGAAAGCGAAAAGTCCGGGTCGGAAGTGTGCGGTGGTTCATACCCCATTTGGGCCCGAAAATTTTCCCCCATCCATTAGACCATGAGTGGTGGTCTGGGCGCTAGTCTTTCGGATGAGACGATAAACCGAAGTCCTGTGTGTTACACGAAATTATTCAGCGCACATGAAAGAACCCACGGCAACAAGAGAGTTGTCCCTGGCAAAATTCTTAGAAAAAAGCCACTCAGATAGGGAAATAAAAACAGTTGCAGACAACAACAACAAAAACCAAAAAAAATGGTGGCGCTGCTCTTGTGGCGACGCGCTCTCCTCGGGGAGAGCAGCCCCGAATTTCACGCAGAGAAATCTCATGACTTAAAGTGGTATAAATAAATAAATAAATAGGAAATAAGTCTATCTTGAGGCTGGATTTTTTGTTGTTTCTGTTTTTTGTTTTTGTTCCTTGGCTAGAGCTCCGTGGTTCACCAAAGGCGAGATTTCGCATACACAACAATTTTCGCCCATCATGAAGGTAGCCGCATTCTGACTTTGGGGAATGCATGCTGGGTATGTTCGTGTTTTTGTAACCCAACTAACACTGATATGAATTAACAGGATCTTTAACTTGCATATTTGATCTTCTGCATACGCATGGGGACTGGATGGGAAAAAAACACACGAGTGCTTATTCCATTATCCTCAAAATAAAAGAATTCTGCTTGTGTATAATACACAAAGGAAATTAAGGCACTGTCAGGTCTGCACTTGAAGTTCACCTGGGAGATCATAAAAATCCACACCCGTAATTCCCCAGACACTGCTGAGATTTGAACCCTGACTTCATGGATCATGGGGCTGAAGTTGGACAGCCTTAACCACTTGGCTATAGCATCCATCAAGGCTGGATGTGCAAAGTGCTTGCTTTTAAAATGGTTACTTCATACTGCTTATTCTACCAGAAAATGGTCTTCACTCAACTGCCAAGGGCTCTTTTACATGTACCAAGTTAACCCTATACAAAAGATGAAGATTCCCACACAACCACCAAAATAATGTTGGTCGGTCACTGACCGTTTGAAAAGGTCCCCCCCCCCAACCACTACCACCCCCCCCCCCCCCCCCCCCAAACCCCTGAGCTACAGCTCCAAGGTTTACCAATGACCAGATTTTGAACAAGCGTTTGTTGTTTTTTTCACCTACCATTCAAATAACCGTACTCTTGATTCTGGGGATCAAAGTTTCTTTTCTCCTGCCAGAAATATCTTGATTTTGAACAAGCGTTTGTTGTTTTTTTCACCTACCATTCAAATAACCGTACTCTTGATTCTGGGGATCAAAGTTTCTTTTCTCCTGCCAGAAATATCTCCCTACCATCAGCTTCTTCTTTCTTCTTCCTTGTTTGTCATGTTTCTCCCAGAGGAGGTTTGACATTGATGAGCCTTCTCCATCTCTCTGTTTTGAGCTTCCTCCTTATTTATGCCCCTTTCTCTTCTAAGATCATCTGCAATACAGGCAGCCCAGGTTTTGCTAGGTCTTCCCTTTGGTCTCTTTCCATACACTACAAAGTTCATTGCTCTTTTTTAATGATGTGGTGGTCTGCTTTCCGTTGAACGTGCCCCAAACCAGCGCAGTCTATTGGTACTAGCTACAGACTTCAGATCATCAACTTTGCACATTCTCCATAGTTCTTTATTCGTGATCCTGTCTTTGTCATGTAGCGCAGCATTCAGTTTTCACAGCTCTTCAACAAACGTTCGACCATCAGCTCCATACAACAAAAGCTGTTTTACCCCCTCCTCCTCCTGCTACTACTACAACCCACCACACTATCAAAACCCACTTTTCCCATGCACTAAGAAGGACAGACTACACCACAGTGACGACAGCAGCAACAGGGCAGGGCTGGCTGATGGACTGACTGACTGACTGACTGACTGACTGACTGACCTGAATGAGCACGCCCGGCTGGTTGTCGGAGTAGGTGGTGAAGGTCTGGGTCTGCTTGGTGGGGATGGTGGTGTTGCGCTTGATGAGGGCGGTCATCACCCCGCCGGCCGTCTCGATGCCCATGGACAGGGGGGCCACGTCCAGCAGCAGCAGGTCCTGCACCGCCTCAGACTTGTCTCCGTGCAGGATGGCCGCCTGCACAGCTGCGCACACACACACACATGCACATGAGACACACATACACGCATACACACGCACACACAAACACACACACACACATACACATTTGCACACACACGCATGCACACACACACATATACAATGAGATACACATACACGCGCACAAGCACACACAATACACATATACACACATGCACACACACACACACACACGACACACATGCACACACACACACACAGAAACACACATGCACACACACACACACAGAAACACACATGCACGCACACACACACACACACACACGACACACACATACACACACATACACACACACACAGACACACATGCACACACACACACGCACATATACACACGAGACACACACACACACACAGAGACACACACGCACACACGAGACACACACATAGACACACACATGCACACACACACACGCACATATACACACGAGACACACACGAGACACACATACACATGCACAAGCACGCACATATACACACAAACATAGACACACACATGCACACACACATGCACACACACACACACACACACACACACACACAGACACATGCACACACACACACACAGACACATGCACACACATGCACACGCATGCACACACACACACACATGTACACACAAGACGCACATACACGTGCACAAGCACATACACACAATCATACACACACACATGCACACACCCACACACACGTACGCACATATACACATGAGACACACATACACATGCACAAGCACGCACATATACACACAAACATAGACACACACACACACACATATACACACGACACACATACACATGCACAAGCACGCACATACACACACAAACATACACACACACATACATACACATATACACACGAGACACACATACACATGCACAAGCACGCACATATACACACAAACATAGACACACACACACACATACATACACATATACACACGAGACACACATACACATGCACGCACATATACACACAAACATAGACACACACACACACACATACATACACATATACACACGAGACACATACACATGCACAAGCACGCACATATACACACAAACATAGACACACACACACAGAGACACACACATGCACACATATACACGTGAGACACATACACGCGCACAAGCACATACACACAATACACACACAATACACACACACACATGCACGCACATATACACACGAGACACACATACGCGCGCACAAGCACATACACACAATACACACACACACGCACACACAAGACACACACACACACATTTTGGTCAGTGACGCTGGAAAACGTAACGCTATATATCTACTTAGGAAGGTTGGCAGGATAGTTTGGTTAGAGCTGCTGTAAAATGAAGACCGCTATCATTTCCTACCTAAGTAGGAAGGTTGGCAGGACAGTTTAGACATTCAGCTGCCCAACAACTTAACCGTAAGGTTCAGCATTGTGTAGTACGGTATCGCAGAGAACGTGAGGCAATTCAACAGTGAAATATAAGACTACAGAAAAATCTATCATGAGTGAAAACAAGACCACTTTTGTCAAATCTATCATGTAACCAAGACCGCAGTTGTCAAATCTGTCATGAATTAAAACAAGACCACAGTTGTCAAATCTATCATGAATGTAACCAAGACCGCAGTTGTCAAATCTATCATGAATGTAACTTCTTCCTCAGTTGTCAAATCTACTATGTAACCAAGACCTCGGTTGTCAAATCTACCATGTAACCAAGACCTCAGTTGTCAAATCTATCATATAACCAAGACCTCAGTTGTCAAATCTATCATGTAACCAAGACCACAGTTGTCAAATCTGTCATGTAAAACAAGACCTCAGTTGTCAAATCTATCATGTAACCAAGACCTCAGTTGTCCAATCTACCATGTAACCAAGACCTCAGTTGTCAAATCTATCATGTAACCAAGACCACAGTTGTCAAATCTATCATGAATGTAACCAAGACCTCAGTTGTCAAATCTATCATGTAACCAAGACCACAGTTGTCAAATCTATCATGTAACCAAGACCTCAGTTGTCAAATCTACCATGTAACCAAGACCTCAGTTGTCAAATCTATCATGTAACCAAGACCTCAGTTGTCAAATCTATCATGAATGTAAACAAGACCTCAGTTGTCAAATCTACCATGTAACCAAGACCACAGTTGTCAAATCTACCATGTAACCAAGACCTCAGTTGTCAAATCTATCATGTAACCAAGACCTCAGTTGTCAAATCTATCATGAATGTAAACAAGACCTCAGTTGTCAAATCTACCATGTAACCAAGACCACAGTTGTCAAATATACCATGTAACCAAGACCTCAGTTGTCAAATCTATCATGTAACCAAGACCTCAGTTGTCAAATCTATCATGAATGTAACCAAGACCTCAGTTGTCAAATCTATCATGAATGTAACCAAGACCTCAGTTGTCAAATCTATCATGAATGTAACCAAGACCTCAGTTGTCAAATCTACCATGTAACCAAGACCTCAGTTGTCAAATCTATCATGTAAACAAGACCACAACTGTCAAATCTATCATGTAACCAAGACCTCAGTTGTCAAATCTATCATGAATGTAACCAAGACCTCAGTTGTCAAATCTATCATGAATGTAACCAAGACCTCAGTTGTCAAATCTATCATGAATGTAACCAAGACCTCAGTTGTCAAATCTATCATGAATGTAACCAAGACCTCAGTTGTCAAATCTATCATGAATGTAACCAAGACCACAGTTGTCAAATCTATCATGAATGTAACCAAGACCACAGTTGTCAAATCTATCATGAATGTAACCAAGACCACAGTTGTCAAATCTATCATGAATGTAACCAAGACCACAGTTGTCAAATCTATCATGAATGTAACCAAGACCACAGTTGTCAAATCTATCATGTAACCAAGACCACAGTTGTCAAATCTATCATGTAACCAAGACCTCAGTTGTCAAATCTACCATGTAACCAAGACCTCAGTTGTCAAATCTATCATGTAACCAAGACCTCAGTTGTCAAATCTATCATGAATGTAACCAAGACCTCAGTTGTCAAATCTATCATGTAACCAAGACCACAGTTGTCAAATCTGTCATGTAACCAAGACCTCAGTTGTCAAATCTATCATGAATGTAACCAAGACCTCAGTTGTCAAATCTATCATGAATGTAACCAAGACCTCAGTTGTCAAATCTGTCATGAATGTAACCAAGACCGCAGTTGTCAAATCTATCATGTAACCAAGACCTCAGTTGTCAAATCTATCATGAATGTAAACAAGACCGCACTTGTCAAATCTATCATGTAACCAAGACCACAGTTGTCAAATCTGTCATGTAACCAAGACCTCAGTTGTCAAATCTACCATGTAACCAAGACCTCAGTTGTCAAATCTGTCATGTAACCAAGACCACAGTTGTCAAATCTACCATGTAACCAAGACCTCAGTTGTCAAATCTATCATGTAACCAAGACCTCAGTTGTCAAATCTATCATGTAACCAAGACCTCAGTTGTCAAATCTATCAAAGACCTCAGTTGTCAAATCTATCATGTAACCAAGACCACAGTTGTCAAATCTATCATGTAACCAAGACCACAGTTGTCAAATCTACCATGTAACCAAGACCTCAGTTGTCAAATCTACCATGTAACCAAGACCTCAGTTGTCAAATCTATCATGAATGTAACCAAGACCTCAGTTGTCAAATCTATCATGTAACCAAGACCACAGTTGTCAAATCTATCATGTAACCAAGACTACAGTTGTCAAATCTATCATGTAACCAAGACCTCAGTTGTCAAATCATGAATGTAACCAAGACCTCAGTTGTCAAATCTACCATGTAACCAAGACCTCAGTTGTCAAGTCTACCATGTAACCAAGACCACAGTTGTCAAATCTGTCATGTAAAACAAGACCACAGTTGTCAAATCTGTCATGTAAAACAAGACCACAACTGTCAAATCTATCATGTAACCAAGACCTCAGTTGTCAAATCTGTCATGTAACCAAGACCTCAGTTGTCAAATCTGTCATGTAACCAAGACCTCAGTTGTCAAATCTATCATGAATGTAAAACAAGACCACACTTGTCAAATCTCCCCTAAAAACAAAACCTGCCCCACTTCAACAACAACCACCACCACCACCACCACCACCCCCAATCCAGCCACACACACTCACCAGCGCCATAAGCGACGGCCTCGTCGGGGTTGATGCTCTTGCAGAGGTCCTTGCCGTTGAAGAAGTCCTGGAGCAGCTTCTGGATCTTGGGGATGCGGGTGGACCCCCCCACCAGCACGATCTCGTTGATGGCCGACTTGTCCAGCTTGGCGTCGCGCATGGCCTTCTCCACTGGCTCCAGGGTGCCCCGGAAGAGGTCTGCGTTCAGTTCTTCAAACCTGTCGTCAAACCACGTCTGTTTTCTCTTCACCTTCACCGTTTGCGCGCCTTGGCTTCAGTACAGTTCCCCCAGCTGTAAATGGGTACCTGCCCTCTTTAGGGTCAGGGAAGGTAAAGCAGCGAGGGAGAGGAGATGGGCGCCGCCGCCCTCAATATGCTGGCCCTAGAGAAGTGAGGTCTCTGACGCCTCGCTCCCCTACGACCTTATAGGTTAGGGGACTCCTTTACCTTTTTACCTTCACCTTCACCTATCCTGTAAGTCTGGTCTGCTTTGTTGGGGCAGATCGTTTTCTTGTCACATACATCTAAAATTTCATTTTCACATTTTCTCATTTTTTTCTTTTTGTTGCAAGATTTGCTTTTCAGTTTTTCAATGTTACTTCCTTTACCATTTCAGTTTGTGTGGCAGCAGACATCTGTCTCTCCACGCATCAGACCATTCTTCCATCTTTATCATTGTCCCCTTGTTGTGCCTTTGAAACTGCTGACAAAGTAGTAAACACGGCAAACAACATTGCTGAATGGACATCCTGTGCCCATCCCCGTGTTTACATTTTTACTACCTGATCATTAGAACAAAAACAGGCACAACATCACATAATGTATAAAAAGAAAATACCATAAGATTTGAAGGAAGGCAAAAGAATGGACTGGGAAGGCAGAAAAATAAACAAAAGAGGATGATAGAAAGGTGAAAGGGAAAAAAAAAAGGCCAGAAACAAAGAGAATTACAGAAAAAAAAGAAATTTCCAAAAGTTGGGGATGCTACGATCATCACAGCTTTTCCTCACTTTCAGCTACTCTCCGCTGCTATCCATCCCATCCCAGCTGGCGCTAATTACAGCAGAAACTGACCACACTTGGACTTGGTACAAGGAAGGGGCACACTAATTTTAGCACTGGGCCCTTGACCGAGTTATGCTGGATGATTTGCACGCTGTTACAGTTAAAGACCAGCATCCCCATAGAAAAGAAAGTGTAGATATCATGGATTTTTTGTTTTCATTCCTCAGCTAGAGCTCCGACATTCACCTGAGGTGAGATCTATGCATATGCGACTGTTTCCACCCACCACCACCAACCATCTAGGTAGCCATATTCCAACCGTCAGTGCTAGAGACACCACAACGGACGAACAACGACAACCACCACTAACCTGGCCCGCGTGATGCTGGTGTAGAAGTCGATGCCCTCGAACAGCGAGTCGATCTCGATGTTGGCTTGGGTGGACGATGACAGGGTGCGCTTGGCTCGCTCACAGGCCGTGCGCAGCCGCCGGACGGCCCGCTTGTTGTCCGAGATGTCCTTCTTGTGCTTGCGCTTGAACTCCTGCACGAAGTGGTTGACCATGCGGTTGTCAAAGTCCTCCCCGCCCAGGTGGGTGTCTCCCGCCGTGGACTTCACCTCGAAGATGCCGTCCTCGATGGTCAGGATGGACACGTCGAAGGTGCCTCCGCCCAGGTCGAAGATCAGCACGTTGCGCTCTGTCCCCATCTGAAAACGTCGCCACAGCGGCCGATCAGCTCCGAGGGGGTCTGGAATAATCGGGACACTTTTTTCCTACCTCATCCTATTGTCAAAAAGGGACAACAACGTCTGTATTTTCTGAGGAAACTGAACTCATTTTTTGTAGACAAAAAGATCCTTTCCTCGTTTTACAAGTCTTACATAGAGAGTGTTCTAAGTTTTGCTTTCATTTGTTGGTACAATAACCTTAGTGTTAAAAACAAGAATGGCCTGCAGAGAATTGTAAGAATCTGCTCAAAAATAATTGGAAAAGAACAAAGAGATCTCATGTCGTTCTGCAATCAGCAGCTTGTACGCAAAGCCACAGCCATTATGGCTGATCCTTCCCATGCTTTGTTTCCAGAATTTCAAATGTTGCCTTCGGAACGCCGTTTTCAGTGTCCCATCAGCAAAACTAACAGAAAAAGAAATTCTTTTGTGCCAGTAAGCATTCGAATTCTGAATTCACAATGATGTTGACTACCTAGTTTTTACATTTCTCTGAATTATCTGCCTGATTGTCATTGTTACGAGTGTAGTCAATACATAATTGTGTGTGTGTGTGTGTGTGTGGGTGGGTGCGTGGGTGTGTGAAATAAGTCTGTGTTCTAGTCAACTGTCTTAAAACATTGAATTCATATATTGGTGTATGGTGTGGGTGTGCGTGGGCGTGTTCGCACACACACGTACGTGCGTGTGTACGTGCTGCGTATATATGCGTGCGTAAAAATAAGTTTTTATGTCTTCTAGTCAATGGGTTTAAAATTGTGTTCACAATTGATGTGTGTGCGTGCGGGCGTTTGCGTGTGTGTGCGCATGCGCGCGTGTGTGTGGTGTGTGTGTGTGTTCGTGACATTTTATTTGAAAACCAATATGAAATATAGCTTTTGTGTCTTTGATATATTTGATGTGTATCAATCTGCCTGTCAGTATTGTAATTGCCCTTCATGGGATGATTAAAGTGTTTTTGATTTGATTTGATTTGATTTGATTTCATCCTGGCAGTCACTGTAGCTACATACATCATCCTGGCAGTCACTGTGCAGTCACTGTAGCTACATACATCATCCTGGCAGTCACTGTGCAGTCACTGTAGCTACATACATCATCTTGGCAGTCACTGTAGCTACATACCTCATCCTGGCAGTCACTGTAGCTACATACCTCATCCTGGCAGTCACTGTAGCTACCTACATCATCCTGGCAGTCACTGTAGCTACATACCTCATCCTGGCAGTCACTGTAGCTACATACATCATCCTGGCAGTCACTGTAGCTACATACATCTTCCTGGCAGTCACTGTAGCTACATACATCATCCTGGCAGTCACTGTAGCTACATACATCATCCTGGCAGTCACTGTAGCTACATACCTCATCCTGGCAGTCACTGTAGCTACATACATCTTCCTGGCAGTCACTGTAGCTACATACATCATCCTGGCAGTCACTGTAGCTACATACATCATCCTGGCAGTCACTGTAGCTACATACCTCATCCTGGCAGTCACTGTAGCTACAGACATGATCCTGGCAAGTCACTGTAGCTACATACATCATCCTGGCAGTCACTGTAGCTACAGACCTCATCCTGGCAGTCACTGTAGCTACATACCTCATCCTGACAGTCACTGTAGCTACATACATCATCCTGGCAGTCACTGTAGCTACATATATCATCCTGGCAGTCACTGTAGCTACATACCCCATCCTGACAGTCACTGTAGCTACAGACCTCATACTGGCAGTCACTGTAGCTACATACCTCATCCTGACAGTCACTGTAGCTACAGACCTCATACTGGCAGTCACTGTAGCTACATACCTCATCCTGACAGTCACTGTAGCTACATACATCATCCTGACAGTCGCTGTAGCTACATACATCATCCTGGCAGTCACTGTAGCTACATACCTCATCCTGGCAGTCACTGTAGCTACATACATCATCCTGACAGTCGCTGTAGCTACATACATCATCCTGGCAGTCACTGTAGCTACAGACCTCATCCTGGCAGTCACTGTAGCTACAGACCTCATCCTGGCAGTCACTGCATCTAAATACATCATCCTGGCAGTCACTGTAGCTACATCATCCTGGCAGTCACTGCATCTAAATACATCATCCTGGCAGTCACTGCATCTAAATACATCATCCTGGCAGTCACTGTAGCTACCTACATCATCCTGGCAGTCACTGTAGCTACATACATCATCCTGGCAGTCACTGTAGCTACATACATCATCCTGACAGTCACTGTAGCTACCTACATCATCCTGGCAGTCACTGTAGCTACATCATCCTGGCAGTCACTGTAGCTACATCATCCTGGCAGTCACTGTAGCTACATACCTCATCCTGGCAGTCACTGTAGCTACATACCTCATCCTGGCAGTCACTGTAGCTACATACCTCATCCTGGCAGTCACTGTAGCTACATACCTCATCCTGGCAGTCACTGTAGCTACATACCTCATCCTGGCAGTCACTGTAGCTACATACCTCATCCTGGCAGTCACTTCAGCTACCTGATCCTGACAGTCACTGTAGCTACAAACATCATCCTGACAGTCACTGTAGCTACAAACATCATCCTGGCAGTCACTGTAGCTACATACATCACCCTGGCAGTCACTGTGCAGTCACTGTAGCTACATACATCATCCTGACAGTCACTGTAGCTACAAACATCATCCTGGCAGTCACTGTAGCTACCTCATCCTGGCAGTCACTGTAGCTACATACCTCATCCTGGCAGTCACTGTAGCTACATACATCATCCTGGCAGTCACTGTAGCTACATACCTCTTCCTGGCAATCACTGTAGCTACATACCTCATCCTGACAGTCACTGTAGCTACCTACATCATCCTGGCAGTCACTGTAGCTACATACCTCATCCTGGCAGTCACTGCATCTAAATACATCATCCTGGCAGTCACTGTAGCTACATCATCCTGGCAGTCACTGCATCTAAATACATCATCCTGGCAGTCACTGTAGCTACATACATCATCCTGGCAGTCACTGTAGCTACATACACCATCCTGACAGTCACTGTAGCTACATCATCCTGGCAGTCACTGCATCTAAATACATCATCCTGGCAGTCACTGCATCTAAATACATCATCCTGGCAGTCACTGTAGCTACATACACCATCCTGACAGTCACTGTAGCTACCTACATCATCCTGGCAGTCACTGTAGCTACATCATCCTGGCAGTCACTGTAGCTACATCATCCTGGCAGTCACTGTAGCTACATACATCATCCTGGCAGTCACTGTAGCTACATACCTCATCCTGGCAGTCACTGTAGCTACATACCTCATCCTGGCAGTCACTGTAGCTACATACCTCATCCTGGCAGTCACTGTAGCTACATACCTCATCCTGGCAGTCACTTCAGCTACCTGATCCTGACAGTCACTGTAGCTACAAACATCATCCTGACAGTCACTGTAGCTACAAACATCATCCTGGCAGTCACTGTAGCTACATACATCATCCTGGCAGTCACTGTAGCTACCTCATCCTGGCAGTCACTGTAGCTACATACCTCATCCTGGCAGTCACTGTAGCTACATACATCATCCTGGCAGTCACTGTAGCTACATACCTCTTCCTGGCAATCACTGTAGCTACATACCTCATCCTGACAGTCACTGTAGCTACATACCTCATCCTGGCAGTCACTGTAGCTACATACCTCATCCTGGCAGTCACTGTAGCTACATACCTCATCCTGGCAGTCACTGTAGCTACATACATCATCCTGGCAGTCACTGTAGCTACATACATCTTCCTGGCAGTCACTGTAGCTACATACATCATCCTGGCAGTCACTGTAGCTACCTCATCCTGGCAGTCACTGTAGCTACATACATCATCCTGGCAGTCACTGTAGCTACCTACATCATCCTGGCAGTCACTGTAGCTACATACCTCATCCTGACAGTCACTGTAGCTACCTACATCATCCTGGCAGTCACTGTAGCTACATACCTCATCCTGGCAGTCACTGTAGCTACATACCTCATCCTGGCAGTCACTGTAGCTACATACCTCATCCTGGCAGTCACTGTAGCTACATACATCATCCTGGCAGTCACTGTAGCTACATACCTCATCATGGCAGTCACTGTAGCTACATACCTCATCCTGGTAGTCACTGTAGCTGACCAACTTTTAGACATGTCTAACATGAATTTTCAAGGGCTTCTAAAAACCTTTAAATTCCAAATCATGGTACCTGTAATGCAAGAAGTTTATCTTGCACAAAATCAAAACCACACCATCATCTACAGGGTCTCCTACACTATCCCTATGTTACTATCCCCAAGTTATGTGTACTGTGCACATTTGTATGCTACCTTAACCTAGTAGTGGGTGATTCGGAGAGAAAGGTTAGTAGATGGTTGGTTACCCTATAGCAGGCTACCCATAGGAAAAAGGTAAAAGTAAGACTTGGTACCTTGTCAAAGGTGGGGATTCCTACAGTCTGCCCTTTTTCCAAAGTAAGGTTACCTTTTGGTCAAAAATTCTTCCAAGGCTACCATTTCTTAGTCAAAATGTAGACAAGATGGCCCCTGGCTTTTCTGAAGAGTGGTCACCTTCTTCTCAGAAACTCTTCCCCCCTGTTACTACTTTCTCAACAGTTTCAAAGGCACAAGCAGGGGATAATTATAAAGATGGAAGAACGGTCTGCTGCATGCACACAGACAGATGTCTCTTGCCACTCAAACTGAAACGGCAAAAGAACACTGATCCATCAGCTTCTTCTTCCTTTTTTGTCATGTTTCTCCCAGGGGAGGTTTGACATTGATGAGCCTTCTCCATCTCTCTCTGGTTTGAGCTTCCTCCTTATTTATGCCCCCTTTCTCTAAGATCATCTGCAATACAGGCAGCCCAGGTTTTGCTAGGTCTTCCTTTGGTCTCTTTCCATCCACTACAAAGTTCATTGCTCTTTTTATGATGTGGTGGTCTGCTTTCCGTTGAACGTGCCCAAACCAGCACAGTCTATTGCTACTAGCTTACAGACTTCAGATCATCAACTTTGCACATTCTCCATAGTTCTTCATTCGTGATCCTGTCTTCCCATTTGATCTTTGTCATGTAGCTTAGCATTCGGTTTTCACAGCTCTTCAACAAACGTTCGATGGTTTTTGTGAAAACCCACACTGATCATCAGTTATGAAATGAATAATCACACATCGCTTGCACTGATGGGAGGAAAAGTACCAGGCCCATATCTGTCACAGAGTTAACACGGCTGTCAGTTTTTCCCACTTTCAGCTGCTCTCAGCAGCTATCCATCCCACCATCCCAGCCTGGTGCTGATTATAGCAGGAACTGACCACACCTGAACATGGTTAAAGAGGAAGGGGCACGCTAACTTCAGCACGGGGCCCAGGACCTTTGACTCGAGTTATGCTGGATTGGCGCGCTGTGTAAACTCACTAACACTGAGCACTTTCAGTTGGTTATAATCTTTCACATAAAAAATATGGCCGTCAGTATTTTTCTTTTGCTGCTTTTTGTCAGTTATGTGATGTCAACTCCGCCTCTGCTTGGCCACTTCAAATCTTTGTTTTTTAAAAGAAAAATACTGACGGCCATATTTTTTATGCCTCTCTTCTCTTTACTTAGATAAGCCACACCCACAGCTGTCAGTCTCCCCCACTTTCAGCTACTCTCAACTGCTATCCATCCCATCCCAGCCCAGCTGGTGCTAAGTATAACAGAAACTGACCGCATTTGGACTTGGTAAAAGGAAGGAATGTACTAATTTTAGCACTGGGCCCTGGACCCTTGACCGAGTTATGCTGGATTTGCGCGCAGTGCACCTACACTTGCCACGCAGGACTCCATACACAAGACAGGAAGCTGTAGCTATAGCAGGACAGCTTGCTTCATTCAATTTAACGTCTGTTCACACTCAGTGATATTAAACAGCTTGCTTACCTTCTTGTCCAGGCCATAAGCGATGGCAGCGGCGGTGGGTTCGTTGATGATTCGCAGCACGTTGAGGCCAGAGATGGTGCCAGCATCTTTGGTGGCCTGGCGCTGGGAGTCGTTGAAGTAGGCTGGGACGGTGATGACAGCGTCGCTGATGGTCTGTGCGCGAGAGAGAGAGGAGAGAAAGGTTTGTGTTTGCACAAAGAAGCCTGACAGGTCAGCCTGTACAGGAGCAGACCTGTACTGAAATTGTCACCCCATTTCAGTCCTACCCCATCATCATCATCAATGCCTTTGTGCCTTATTGGCACGTAGGGCAGCAACAAATGTTCTCCACTCCTGTCTGTCCTGGGCCAGCTTCCGAATGGTTCCCCAGGTATGTTGGAACAGTCCTACCCACTCACATTTTTATATAAATTATAGAAATACCCACCAATCAAAGAAATTCTTAGGTGTAATGTCATTTGAAGAAATAACGCTAAACAGGCACAACCAAAACTAACAAGTTTTGAATACTCAATAACCAAAATAACTAGTGACTCCTACCCCCCTTAGAGCGTATGTCATTTAGAATGAGACTTTGCCTTGCTTCAGTAAGAATTAGTATAATGCAGCGAGGGAAGAATGGAAATTAGAGAATGATAAACAGGCTCGCTCCTAACACCTTAAAAGTAGGGATTTGACTTACCTCTCCACCATAAATGAGTAGCCTTGCGCCTCACCCACTTTTCCGCTAAGAGCCATTTTAGGCCAGTAGGGGTCAGGATTTCAAATTTGAGATTTGGAATGATAATTAAACTATAGCCAATCTTCTACCTTGAACTGAAGTATTGTGGCATAATTTTGTTTCCTTTTGCTTAAAAAACCCCACCTGAACCCTCATTCTGACCACCTATTGCAATGAAAAACTCGTCAACTTCTCATTTTGTCACTTCTGACAGTCTATCATTTCAATTGGTTTAACTTTTCATAGAATTGATAATAATAATAATAATAATAATAATAAATGGAATTTATATAGCGCTGTATCTTGCACAGACAAATCAAAGCGCTTGCACTCAACTCATTCTTACACAATCATGCAACCAATAGCAAGTAATTTGTCTAATTTTCTTCTTTTTTTTGGTATTGAACAGCCTTTTAATATGCAGATTGGGCACATCTAACGAAAAACTACCCATCTAAAAGCAATGAACTTCATAGTGTTGAAAAGCGCACAAATGTGAAATAAAAACCCCACAGATGATCTAGAGAAAGGTGTAAATAGGGTAAGCTCCAAATAAGGCCTCGCAACCTCCTCCTGGGTTGAGGAAGAGAGAAACCTTATGCGGGAAGAATGGTCTTCTCCTCCTCTGTGATCCCACACATTCAGCGTTGGTCCTTTCCCATAGCCTCGGCAGTCTCTTCACTTGTGAGACCAGAGGGACTCTTCGAAAGAGGCCAGTCACCTTGCTTGCTTGCTCACGATACATCAAAGGGCCAGTGCTTCCTGTCCGACTGCACCGCCGGGTCGTCAAAGCGACGGCCAATCAGACGCTTGGCGTCTGAAAGAAAACGACCATGGCTAGTGATGTCACCATCGTCACTGCAGCTGCAGCCAAACGTTTATTTAGAGGACTCGGCTCTACTACCTTCAACTTGTTTCAAGACACACAGATATTGCCAGATGGACCAAAAAAACACGAACAGTCTTAGGTCCAATTCCACCCCAACACACACTCTCTCTCTCTCTCTCTCTCTCTCTCTCTCTCTCTCTCTCTCTCTTATATATCCGACTGGATGTAAAAAAGCACATGGGTGCTTATTCATTATCCTCGAAATAATAGATTTTGTCATTGTCATAAAAGAATTTGTCAATCGATCCATTCAAGGTCCTCTACATAAATCCAAGTCCTGTTAAATGAAGCAAGATGTTAAATTTAATACAGACCAGCCGCCATGGTGCAGCAGTTAGCACCTTGGGTTATGGAGTGGAAGACAGCAGGTTCAAATCCCATAGGAGTCATAGGGATTTTTTCGGTTTCTGGCCGGCTCCTACCCACAGTGAGTTTGCTATGGGCTCACTGGGAAGACTGGGACCATGCAGTTGAGCTTCATCCACTTTACTGATGCGATGAGAGTTTTCTGACCAACACTGCAGGTGTCTGTATCTCTCGGGCCCAGCTGATGGTGAGAGATAGGGTAAAAGCTGACTCGAGCTCAACTACCTACTTTTCATACAAAACTACGCAACTTTTGCTCCGATTCGGCTTCACCTCATCGGAGCGTAGTTTTCTATAAAATCAAAGCAGTTTACCTTCAGTCGGCTTTTACCCTATCTCTCTACTAAAAATGCAAGTGTTACCATCTTATTTGTAATGGGTAAAACATAAAATTATAGGGTTGATGCTGAAACAAGTTTTATTTGAATAAAATATTTAAGAACCTGACAAGAACTTAAATATTTATTTAAGAACTAAAACAAGGCTTTTACCCTATCTCTATGGTGGGATATTAAGATAGGAAGCTTAGAGTACAGCCCTGTCACGTAGTCTCAAAGCAAATGCACTCCCATAGCAGCATTGTTTATCATCCTCATCATCACTGATCACGTCATGTCATAAAAGAAAATCGTCTCTGATTTTACTGTTTCATTTTATTCCATTTTATTTTTTATTTTATTCTTTTATATCAAGGATAATGGAATAAGCACTTATGTGCTTTTTTACATCCAGTCTCCGTGTGTATGCGGTTTTGTAAATTTTGTCATCTGTTCCCACCGGCACACAATGGCCTACTCTTACGAAAAGTGGAACAGGATTTAACAGAAGATGAGGCAGCACAAAAACAAAAAAAGAATATTCTGCACCTCTATAAGCAGGTGTTTGGCATCCAACAGCTAACACTGCAAAACGATACTTGAAGTCACTATAGCAAAGACGAGTCAGACTCAGGATATGAATGACAGCAAGCAAAAACTGACCGACCTGTGAAACAAAACGAACTGGTCGTCTAAATCGGCAAATGACATGCAGCCTGACCCAGCTTGGCTTACCAAATATGGTGTTTTCAGGGTTCATGGCCACCTGGTTCTTGGCAGCATCGCCGATGAGACGCTCGGTGTCTGTGAAGGCGACGTAGGAGGGAGTGGTACGGTTTCCTTGGTCGTTGGCGATGATCTCCACTTTGCCATGCTGGAACACCCCCACACACGAGTAGGTGGTGCCCAGGTCAATGCCGATGGCCGGTGCCTTAGACATGGTGCTTTCTTTCCTGTCACAACACACACACACACACACACACACACACACACACACATACACACACACACACACACACACACACACAACGCACATGGTGAACTCTCAAGAAAGATTGAACTACTTTTATATATATATATATAAAATTATAGTGTCTGTCTCACACAAACCCACACACACACACAGAGCGACACAAACACACCTTTCAAGAAAGACTGATTTTTTTTTTTTTTAAAGTCTCGCATGCACGCACACATTCACATGCATACACGCATACTTACACACACACACACACACCCCAATGCACATAATCAACTCTCAAGAAAGACTAACTACTTTTTTTAAATATATAAATTATAGTGTCTGTCTCACAGTCACACGCACAGCGTGACACACAACTCTCAAGAAAGACTGAACTATTTTATATATATATATAATTATATAATATATAAGTGTCTCACGTGCATGCACACACACATAGACACATTCACACACACACACACACCCCAATGCACATAGTCAACTCTCAAGAAAGACTGAACTTTTTTTAAATATAAATTAGTGTCTCACGCACACGCACACATGCAAACACACACACACACACACACACACACAGTGAACTCTCAAGAAAGATTGAATTTCTCTTTTTACAAAAAAACATGACACACATACACAATCACACACACACAATCTCACATACACATAGTGAACTCTCAAAAAAGAATATTTTTTATTGAATTGTTTTTTGTTGTTTTTTTTGGGGGGTGGGGGATATTAATTATTATTATACTATAGTATTCATTAATCAGTACAACAGAAGCAGAGTAATAGCGAAGTTAAAACTATATAAAAGACAGGAATTTTCCCATTTTTCAGCTGTGATGACAATTGACAGTATTCGCCGAGGGTCTGCTACTACCTACTATAACACACACACACACACACACACACACACACACACACACACACACACACACACAAAATTATACACAAGCTCAGAAACAAGCACACACTTATGACTAGTGAAGTACAAACGTCATCCTGACAGTTTTAACTTCTAAAGATCCAGGCCAATGCCAGTAGCAGTTTTGGGTGCCTCTGCAGGTCAGCAGGGCTTTTATAAACAAGAAGATTGGATTGGACTGGCAGCTTTTGGGGATACTATTACTAGTTATGAAAGTTGCTTCCCTAGACCCACGTGTAAGCCCACACACAGAATTTGCAAAGTACTTCTTTACACAAAGACAGCTGCCAAACTAACTTAAACTTGAAGCAAGTCTCAAACAAGGAATACTGCCACTGGTCTCTAATCAATGTTTAATTTTTTTAATTTTGAATTTCAATTTTTATGTTTTCTTTCAGAATTCAGTTTCAATTTTAAAAGGGGTTTAATAAATGTTGCAGGGTTTGGGTTTGTTCGGCTTTTTTAATCTCTCCTCCACCTTCCTAGTTTTATTTGTTTGTTTGTTGTTGGGGTTTTTTCGGGGGGGGGGGGGGGTGCTATTATTTGGGGCATGGAGGAGGGGGGAACCTGCTAAATTCGCATAAAGTGCAAACTCATGTTGTGTCTGGCAACCTCTCAGATTACAAATCTAATTTCAAAACTGAATTTACTAATTTTTTTTTTTTAATTACATTTCCACACACTAATTTTTGTGTTTTTTTTTGGGGGGACAGGGTACAACAAACTAGAATTAGACTGAATTTTGTTTTAAAAGGAGAAAAACAAAAAGCAAACAAGCCTTATATGGTACTGAAGGCGGGTGAAAGCAGTGAAAATTACAGAAGGCTTAGTTTTTTGGTGGAGTTTTGGGGGGTTTGGGTTTGGTTTTGTTGTTGTTGTTTCTTTTGGGGGGTTAATGTTTTATTTTTTGCTTGTTTTTATTTGTTGGTGTTTTGTTAGGTTGGTGGGGGGAAGGATTTTTTTTTTTTTTTTGGGGGGGGGGGGAGGGGCAGGGGGAAGATGGAATCTGAAAGGTTGGGGGTTTATGCCTCAATTTTGTTGTTAACTGGCCCTAACTTATCAACCCTTCAACATCTGTTTTGTACAATTTCTTCAATCTTTGCAATAAATCCAATAATTCCAATTGTATGTCATGGAATCTGCATATTAATGCAAAATGAATTTTTTTTTAAAACCTTACCCTTTTTAATTCATTGTTCATCAGTACATGCCTCTTCATTAATTCTAACAAATTAGAGGTTTTATATTAATATCCATTCTCCCACCATTTCCTCCTTGTTTTTAGCCAGAATTAAAACAAAGGTATCTTTTTCTTATTGTTTAATGGCAATTTTGAATTTTTTGAAGTTGCCATTGTGTGCCGGTGGGAACAGATGACAAAATTTACAAAACTGCATACACACAGGGACTGGATGTTAAAAAAAAAAGCACATGAGACGATGAGTGCTTATTCCATTATCCTCGATATAAAAAAAAAATGTAAGTCATCTGAGCGCTTTGATTTGTTGCTTTACAAGATTCAGCGCTATATAAATTCCATACATTATTATTATTAATCCCTGACCCAAACAAATTAATTTGATGTGTACAACAATTCCAAGACCAGATTGCACACAACTGTTGTTAACAATCAAATGCACGTTTATTCAGTATAATCCAACAGCATCAATGTTGGCATAGCAGAGTTTGCTAAACAATTTTTATTACTGTTTGGTACACAAAGAAAGCATGCCTTATTTCAGTTATTTAATCATATATTTATTATATATGCCTTCCCACTAATGGCAAATGGAACTATGAAACTAAACTGATAAATATTTTATGTCATTATAATTGTATACCGATTATAGCACTACCAGCAGAATAGGCTACATGTAAATGATGAAAGATTTCGGAAAGATTTAAATTGTCTTGACTTTTGATTGATCATTGAAAAACAGTATCTCCAACAGTCAAAGTGACCCCATTGACCCCATTTTACACTGTCCTTTTAAAAACATACAATTCACAGTCTTGAAGTTTACCAGAATCACAAATAAGGCTAATGAAACTTTCAGAACTTACATCATTAAAGTTCATTTTCACAGCTTTTCCACATGATACAATTATTGTACAAGGGTTGGGGGTTTGATATTTTGCTGAGTTTTACTTTTAGTTTACTTCTTATTCATGTGTTCAGAGACCAAAATTTGTCTGCAACATTATGCCATTTCATGTCTGCATAACAGATTTTGTCGTACAACTTGCCTCCTATAAAGCTCTTTACTTTTTTTCAGGGCAGACACAAATAGTAAATAAATTATCCTTTCTTTTCTGTTTATTCTTTTAATTTGAGGATAATGGAATAAGCATTCATGTGCTTTCTTTTACATCCTGTCTACCGAGTATGCTGTTGTGTAAATTTTGTCATCAGTTCCCACCAGCACACATTGGCCTACTCTTCTGGAAAGCCGAACGGGTTTTACATCTTTAAAAGTAATTTTTGGGCACTGCACAATACTATGATGGGTATTACCACAAGGTGCCGGGAAGGGAGGGGAGGGAACCTTAATTTTTTTTTTTTTTTTTTTGGGGGGGGGGGGGGGGCACATCTTGGTGATGTCGGCTGCTTAGCAACCTGTATCAGTGTATGCATACAAAACTATGTCTGTAAACATAGATTGACTTGAAACGTATCCATATCCTGACTTCGGACTTCACTTGCCTAACTTCGGACTTGTCTAGTCTTGGCGTGACCTGTCTTGTCAAGACAAGACAAGGCAAGGCTATTCACTTTTAACTTGTCTACTTTCACTTAACAGAAGCAGTAGAATGCACAGACCACAATCCTTGAATGGTTACATAATGCACAAAACTTCTGGGTGGTTGTTTTTTTTTTAACATTTCCAAAAATATTTACCTTGGACAGTGCTGCAGCGACTATTTTCCAAGCACAAACTGATGTTCACAGAACACCTACTCCTTGCTGCACACACTTGCGTTGTTCTACTCAACTTTTCTGCCAGCCGCTGCTTTTCTGCAAACGTTCAACGGAAGTTTCGTCAGAACCGAACTTTCTGGATTTCATAAACAGCCAGTTATCCAATCACATGTTAAAACTCAACTTTTCGTCCAATCATTTACGCCGTTTGGAATGTGGGCTGAAGTTCCAGCCGATTCTTTTCGTTTCTAGAAACTGTTTGTTGCCAACTTATCTGTACCTTATGGGTGTGTTTACCTAACATCGTTCTACCGTTTAATCTAATTAAAACCAATAGAGTTTATAGTCAGAGACACATGACCGCACTCAACTGACGACAGATTAGATGGGTTTTAAAAATAATTATAGCCATTTGTGAAAGTGAAAGTAGGATTTCTGTCAGTCTCTGAGTAACGTTCTTTTTGTTTGTTTGTTTGTTGTGGTTTTCTCATAAGAATTTCTGGGGATGACGGGATAACATGAGGTGTACATGATTCATGCATTTTTTCGTGCTTAATCAATCTGTCGCCTACGCGCATGTGGAAATCCCTAGTATCACATTCTAAGAAGGGGGTTTTTGTTGTCTTTTTCTTTTCTTTTTTTTAACAGGGACTAGATTGCGCTAGGCCTGTCACATCTATTTTTGTGCATGCATTTCTTGCCAGAATTTATTGGGTATGTGGTTTATGGCGTCCCATCAGTTTTAATGTGATCACTGAGAGTGCATAAAACGAATCCTGTGGGTAATTGGGGCTTCTGATCGTGGCTATTTTTAACTCTACACAGTTTGAAAGTATGGTCCAGAATCTACAACAAGACATTACACTATACTAAGGTCACAGTGACTCTGTCATCTTGCGATCAGTCAGCGCACACAAAAAAGTGACTGATACTGAAACATTCGGAAAGTTTTAGGCACAGAAACGATTAGATTACCCATCCCTCCCTTCCTCCCCCCCCCCCCCCCCCCTCCCACACACACACACACACACACACACACACAGGTTCTCCCCATTGCATTCCGATATCGGGGATGATGTCTAAATACGACACCTGTGTGCATGTTTGTTTGTTTTGTAATTTCTTTTTGTCATCCATACTTACCGGCAGCAAGGCAGGACGGGTTTTAGGGTTTATCGTGCACGCAAGATGTTTTGCGCGGGCTTTGTTGTAGCCTAGTAACTGTATGAATTACGTCCCTTCGGAGATTTCCGATTAGGGGACTATTGTGTGCTGTTGGCGCATGTATTGGGCTGGAGTTCAGAGTTTTAAATCCAAATGACTTGTAGGGGAGTGGAGTCAGCGCTGATGTTATTTCCAGGGGGGGAAATCCCCTTGAGCAGGCGAATGTGTGCGTGTGTGTGTGTGTGTAATGAAATCTTGAAATCGCGCGCGCGCGCGTGTGTGTATGTGAGCGCGCGCGTGCGTGCGTATGTGTGTGTGCGTGCGTGTGTGTGTGTGTGTGTGTGTGTGTGTTAGAGAGAGAGAGTTTGTTTCTCTATAGAATGCCTTTTTTCACCATTAAATTTTGCTGGGGACAACTATCTTTGCTGGGGTTTTTGTTTTGTTTTGTTGTGTGTGTTTACATGCACTTAATGCGTGTATGTGTGTGCGTGCGCGCTCGCGTGCGTGCGCGCGTATGGGTGTGTGCGTGTGTGCAACAGTGCGCACGTGTGTGTGTGTGTGTGTGTGTGTGTGTGTGTGCGCGCGCGCGCGCGCGCGCATGATCGCGTGCTCAAACATGCACATAGACAGTTCATACATATATACATACATAAGAGTGCATGTACACAGATTTTCTTTCGTTGTAACACTTTCTCCGTGGGGATGCTTGGGACCTGTCAGTATAAATAACATCTCCACCTTCTGGAAATTCTGTGCTAGGAATTCCCTCTTTTCTATCTCTCTCTTTTGTTTCTGCCTTTTGTTCCTTTTCTTCCTGTCACCTCCTTCTCGTCTATTTTCTGCCTTCTTGGTCCAATCTCCTGCCTTTTTTTTTTCGAGAAAGACTTAGAAGATGACAATTTGCTCCCGTGCTGAAGTCGGATGTGCTGGGCCTGACTTGTCAGGCGCTTAGCGGCAGCGCAACGCATTTTCGTTTATATGACAGACAATGGTTGCCATCTGAGCATTCGACGACGAAGAAGAAGTTACAGAACTATTAGACCACCATTTTCTAAGAACACACCAAGATTTAGGAAGGACACTTTTATTTCCCAGGAACGAGAAGAAGAAGACCA
The DNA here is from genome assembly GCA_028751875.1 of Rapana venosa. Lineage (NCBI taxonomy): Eukaryota > Metazoa > Mollusca > Gastropoda > Neogastropoda > Muricidae > Rapana > Rapana venosa. The sequence continues at coordinate 30,660,008 of CM054162.1, forward strand.
AGAAGAAGAACAAGAAGAAGAAGAAGAAGAAGAAAGAATATAAATAAATGTGACCTCAATAGCAGAGCTTAACATTTATTTTACTTTATTCTTTTATTTCGAGGATAATGGAATAAACACTCATGCGCTTTTTTACATCCAGTCCCTGTGTGGGTAAAATTTCGTACATTTTGTCATCCGTTCCCACCGGCACACAATGGCCTACTCTTCCGAAAAGCGGAACAGGTTTTAACATGGTGCGCAAGATGTTCTGTATGCGTTCACACACGGGTACCTCAGTTTATAGTCTCATCCGAAGGACTTTTGGGGGGAGTGGAGTCAGCACTGATGTTAACTCCAGGGGAAAATAGCTCCTTGAACGGGATTCGAACCCGGGTCAGCAGATCACGAGCGCAATGCGCAACGCTCTAACCAGCTAGGCTATCCTGTCCCCATCGAACAGTGACTTGACTTCTTCCTTAACTCCTTGAGGAGTCACTGGGGCACTGGCCTGAAGTTTTCAGGTAGCCTGGTGTGTCAGCCGTCAGCGCCTAGGCTTTATCACAATTCTTGACTAAACCATTGACGCTGGGGGCAACAACAGCAAAGTGAGAGACTGTATGACCAGTGGCTTTCTTTCCCACTCATGGAATTCCACTTTACAGCTTAGTCTTTAGTGATCGACTATGACTCTCTGACTAGGAGGCTTGACTCGCACAGTCCTTATGTGCTGCAGCCCTGGGGGGCTAGTTGGCCTTTGGAGAGCATCTCCAACGCTGACTGTCCTTATGCCCTCTTGGCCGAGAGAGTGGGGATGTACTGTGGGCAAGGCATCTCCACTATAATCAAATTTCTGCCCAGTTTCCAAAACAGCAGCTGCCTCCTCTGCTGTTTTGGAGGTCATCGTCGGACACGACGGACAAACATACTTACGTGGGCAAGTTGAACCTTGAGGAGCCCATCTCTCTCCAGGTCAAAGATTCCATTATCCTCGATATAAATAAATAAATAAACCACTAGGCTATCCTGCTGCCCTTCCTTCCCACCCCCCACTCCCAAGATGGTTTGATTTTTAAGATAATTCTATCTGCACAAGATGTTATGCTTTTATGCTTATTGTATTGTCCTTCGGATGAGACTATAAACCCAGGCCCTGTGTGCGAACGCACGCAGAACATCTTGCGCGCACGTTAAATCCTGTTCTGCTTTTCGTAAAAGTAGGCCATTGTGTGCCGGTGGGAACAGATGACAGAATTTACAAAACCGCATACACACGGGGACTGGATGTAAAAAAACCCACACGAGTGCTTATTCCATTATCCTCGATATTTAAAAATAGTCATCTGAGCGCTTTGATTTGTTGCTTTACAAGAATCAGCGCTATATAAATTCCATACATCATCATTATTATTATTATTATTATTATTATTGTATACTGATCTTGGTGTTGTATCTGAAGAACATGCAGGAGAATGGCGTTGGACTGATTTTGTGTGTGTGTGTGTGTGTGTGTGTGTGTGTGCGTGCGTGCGTGCATGCGTGCGTGCGTGCGTGCGTGTGTGTGTGTGTGTTTCTCGGCTCGAGCTTCAAGGTTCACCAATTGTGAGATTTATGCGTATGCGACCGTTTTTAATTCCTGTAGGTAGCCGCATTCCGATTTCAGGGATGGTGGCTAAACACGACACCGGTGTGCATACAGGGTTGGGTGGTGTTTTTTCCCTGTCATCCGTTCCTACTAGCATACAAAGGGCTACTCTTCCGAAAGGCGGAACGGGTTTTTTAATGTGTGCCCAAGCTATTCTGCGTGAGTTCACACACGCCGACTCGGTTTAGACTTATCCGGACTTTGACATTCAGTTCGATTTTTTTTTTTTTTTTGGTGGGGGGGGGGGGGGGGGCAAACTGGGAAGAAAGGGCTGGTTATTGAACCCAGAACCTTACGATTTACTTTTAGACGGGCGAACGTCTTAACCATCCTGCCACCCTCGTTCTTGGAATGAACAAATCTAGGGAAACACTACTTAGTTTAGACAGACCTCTCAGTTAACATTGAAATCCCATGCTCTTGATAACTACCATAAGTATTCCAAACTTTAGGGGGCGGGATAGCTTATTGGGGGACGGGATAGCCTAGTGGTCAGAACATTGCTCTCGCAATCTGACGACCCGGGTTCGATTCCCGTTCAAGGGGGATATTTTCCCCTGGAGTTAACTAACATCAGTGCAGACTCCACTCTCCCTCAAAAGTCCTTCGGATGAGACTATAAACCGAGGTCCCGTGTGCGAACGCACGCAGAACATCTTGCGCGCACGTGAAGTCCTGTTCCGCTTTTCGTAAGAGTAGGCCACTGTGTGCCGGTGGGAACAGATGACAGAATTTACAAAACCGCATACAGACGGGGACTGGATGTAAAAAAACAACACACATAAGTGCTTATTCCATTATCCTCGATATCAAAAAATAAATTAATAAATTGCTTAGAGAGTTGAACTCATGATTTGATGGGTCAGGTTTGAGCCAGCACCAAGACTTCCCCTCGTGGGAAGTTTTTTCTTTTCTTTTTTTCTGAGGAGTACTGTGCTGATTACACTTCCCTGAAAGTCCGTTACATGAGATTATATATTTTTAAAAAAAAGGTCCCATGTATTCTTCGTCTAACGCTCAGACAGCAACTATTGTTGTCTGTCATATGAGCGAAAACGCGTTACGCTGCTGTTAAGCGCCTGACAAGTCGGGCCCAGCACGTCCGATTTCAGCATGGGAGAGAAAATCTTTCAAGTCTTTCTGCTGGAAAAAAAAAAGGCAGAAGAATGGACCAAGAAGACAGAAAATAGACAAGGAGGAGGCAGGTGACAAGAAGAACAGGAACAAGGCAGAAACACAGAGAGGGATAGAAAAGAGGGAATTCCTGGCACAGAATTTCCAGAAGGTGGGAATGCTATTTATACCGACAGGCCCCCCGGCATACCCCAAGGGGAAGGTTCCTTGTATGGACACCTGCAGAACATCTTGCGCACATGTTAAAACCCATTCCGCCTTTCAGGAGAGTAGACTATTAATGTCATGTCAGAAGGAACAGATGACAATGTATGCACGCTGGGGTTGTGTTTAGACGTCATCTCCAAAGTCGGAATGTGACTACCTTAATGGCCACACAATGCAAAATCTCACCTTTGGCAAACCTCAGAGCCCTAGGTGAGGAGTGAATTTATAAAAACACCAAAAACAACCACCACCCCTCCCCCCCCCCCCCCCCCCCCCCCCCCCCCCCCCCCCCCCCCCCCCAACAAAACACCTTCGGATGAGACAATAAACCCAGGCCCCATGTGCGAACGCATGCAGAACATCTTGCGCACACGTTAAATCCTGTTCCGCTTTTCGGAAGAGTAGGCCATTGTGTGCCGGTGGAAACAGATGACGAAATTTATAAAACCGCATACTCACGGGGACTGGATGTAAAAAAGCACATGAGTGCTTATTCCATTATCAGCGATATAAAAGAATAAATAAAATAAAATAAAATAAGTAAGTTCCGAACTATAATTTAGGCTATCCCACGCCCAGGTTTGATCCCCCGTTTGTGCCAGAAACTCCCCCCCCCCTCAATTCCACTAGATCGTGAGTGGCGGTCTGGGTGCTAGTCTTTCGAAAGAGTAGGCCATTGTGTGCCGGTGGGAACAGATGACAGAATTTACAAAACCGCATACACACGGGGACTGGATGTAAAAAAGCACATGAGTGCTTATTCCATTATCCTCGATATAATTTTTTTTTTTAAAGGTAAAGGTAATGAGATGATAAACCGAGGTCCCGTGTGTGCAAAACACATTTAGCGCACGTAAAAGAACCCACAGCAGCAAGAGAGGTGTCCCTGGCAAAATTCTGTAGAAAAAAGCCACTCCGATAGGGAAACAAATACACATACAGACAGGAAAAGAAAAAAAACAATGGGTGGCGCTGCTCTTGTGGCGAGGCGCTCTCCCCGGGGAGAGCAGCCCGAATTTCACGCAGAGAAATTTGCAGTGACTGAGAGTGGTATAGAATAGAATAGAATAAATCTTTAGTCCGGTCTGGATGGCGAAGTTTCCAGTCTGTCGCAGTGACCCTATCAGTCCCCACATATTTTCCTGAATCTCTCTACTGAGCTTGGGCCACGTCTGAACGCACGCAGAACATCTTGCGCACACGTTAAATCCTGTTCCGCTTTTCGTAAGAGTAGGCCATTGTGTGCCGGTGGGAACAGATGACAGAATTTACAAAACCGCATACTCACGGGGACTGGATGTAAAAAAAAGCACATAAGTGCTTATTCCATTATCCTCGATATAAAAGAATAAATAAAATAAAACATAAAATAAAATGGTGTCTCAGCACTCTTTCAACAGCTGCCGTTAGGCCCCTTTGAGGCAGGAGGCCCGGCGCTGTCACTGTTAGGAAAACTCTGGGATGAGCACCACACCATCCAGTATCTGTTTGCATGACTATATTGGGTAGAATATGTATGTTTGTCCGTCGTGTTCAACGATGACCTCTAAAACAGCAACGGAGAAAGGTGCTGTTCCGGAAATTGGGCAGAAATTTGATTATAGTGGAGATGCCTTGCCCACAGTACATCCCCACTCTCTCGGCCAAGTGGGCATAAGGACAGTCAGCGTTGGAGATGTTCTCCAAAGGCCAACCAGCCCCCAGGGCTGCAGCACATAAGGACTGTGCGAGTCAAGCCTCCTAGTCAGCGAGTCATAGTCGATCACTAAAGACTAAGCTGTAAAGTGGAATTCCATGAGTGGAAAAGCCACTGGTCATACAGCCTCTCACTTTGCTGTTGCCCCCAGCGTTGATGGTTTAACAATCAAGAACTGTGATAAACCCCAGGCGCTGTGCTTTTAACTCTGCAGGAGGTCTGCCCGCTGGCCTCAGCCAACACGTTCCGACTTCAGGGCAGCTCATTGAAAAGTTCATTAAAATTTTGTTTCCAGATATGCTTGAAAAAAGGCAAGAGAATGGGACTGAATAGGCAGAAAATATGCAAGAAAGAAAAAAGGGAGAGAGAGAGAGAGGAGATAGGGAGGTAAGGGGAGAGGCAGAAACAAAGGGAGTGATTGTAAAAGGGGAAAGTTCTAGCACAAAATTTCTATAAAGTGGGGATGCGGTTTATACTGGAAGAGCCACCCCCCCCCCCCCCCCCCCCGGAGAGGGGGTGGAGAGAGGGGGAGGGGAGAGGGGGGGAGGGGGGGAGGTGGAGAGGGGAGGACAGGGTGGAGAGAGGGGAAGAGGGGGTGGGGAGAGGGGGGAGACCCCAGTGTTTAAATATCACTACCTGATTGCCAGAGCAAATTGTCATATAATGAAAACAGAATATTTGAAAGATTTGCTTGAAAAAAGGCACGAGAATGGACCAGGAAAGCAGAAACTAAGCAATAAGAGAGATGATAAAAATGTAAAAAAAATAAAAACCAATCCAAAAGACAGAAACAGAGAAAGTGATAAAGAAGAGGAAATTTCTAGCACAGAATTTCCAGAGGGTGGGGATGCTGTTTATGCTGAAAAAACTCCCTGGTGTCCCTACGAGGGAACGCCCACATAAGAGACAACACTCCTGTTCAATACTGGTTTAATAATGCAATGTTTATTGACTTTGTCATGAGTTTGTTACACAATGTGCATAATATGTTACAATATGATGCTCCTGAACAAAAAATCCACACACACATATATGATTCATGATCCCCCCCCCCCCCCCCCCCACCAAACGAAAAAAACAAACAACCCCAGAACTACCCAAAATGCATACATACACACATGAAAAAAGCATTTCATGAGATCTATTGTTATATCTAATTGTTCAGCATAAAAAAGAGGATTTTTCACAACAACCACTTGGAAATATGTGCAAATACATGTAAATATGTGCTGTTAATTGTCAGTAACATTTTATCAAGAAGGCTGGAGAAGATCAGTAAATATCTCTAAACATGTGTTTGTTAGTATGGGTTGTGTCTTTCTTTTAAATAATGGCACCCTGACCTTAATTCCACACACACACACACACACACACACACACACACAGAAAACATGAGCAAAAGTAAAACAAAATAAACAACCATTCTCCACGCCCCACCCCCCCAAAAAAGAGAAACAAACGAAAACATACTGCACCTTTTGAACAAAGTTTTTGCTTCACACTCTTCTCCACTACAAACAAAACACATCCCTGCAAAGCACCTTTGACTATGTAAATTTGTATCCTTCCATGATTACTTCATCAATCAATGAGGTTGAACAATAATTCATCTTTGAAAGGACATAATCTAAACGTAACACTGTAACATTAAATAATGATTAATTCATCAATCAATAAGGTTGAACAATAATTCATCTCGGAAAGAATATAATCTAACATAAAATTGCATCATTAAATAATGATTAATTCATCAATCAATGAGGTTGAACAATAATTCATTTTTGAAAGAATATATTCTAAATATAAAACTGCATCATTAAATAATGATGAATTCATCTTTGAAAAGATATCATAATCTAAACAATGACAGTGTATGTAAAATATGGAGTAAAGTCAATCAACCATGGCACAAGAATTTTGATCAATGGATACAATGGATACCTTGCAGAAGTAAAAATGGTTTGAAGCATGGCAGGTTTTGTCAGCTGACTGTTTTAGTCTTGCTCTAAGAATAACTGAACCTTCAACTTCACAATTTCAATTTCTTCTCTCCCCTTTATGTGCGTCTGTTTAACTGAACCCGATGCGCATGATAATGAACTTGTGGATTCTACAGGCTGTAGATATTCTGGAATAATACTGTGGAAATGATATATAATTACTATCAACCCAACCCTTTCAATTCTTAACCCATCAGTCACCTGCGCACAAACTAATGCTCTTTTATCACATTCTGCCAACACTAATCATTTCAACTGAATAGGGATTTTTATCCAAGTAAGAATAAAATTCTGCTTTTTCAAATTCATTTTTAGTTTGATCAACATTCATTTTCTGAGCTGAAAAAAGTAGGGTTGTCTATTACTCAATCTTCAACAACAGCCAAAAAAATGCACGACACATTTTTTAATCTCACAGACATATCATATCTACTCATCTCTGAAGTCAGAATGTGGCTACCTGAAAGGTAGGTAAACACTGTCACATACGCAAAGTCACACTATTACCTGAGAAACAACAAAAAAAGAAAAAAAAGAAAAGGGAAATGAAAAAAAAAGGAACAGAAAAAAAAGACATACCTACTCTTTCCTGGCCCAATTTAACCTGTTTTATTTTCCTTTTCTTTTATAGCAAAATGAGAGAAGAATAAAATCAAGAACGACATAATTACAATGATGTAATATTTGCAGCTATCAAAACAAAATATTATCAACAGCTTGTTCCTTTTAAACCTCTTGCATATGCACAATGTTGTTGGAATGCATCCAAGTTAGAATACTACACTCGGCTAATTTTTGCCCAACAACAAACCAAAATTAAAAGTAAAAAAACGTATACGCCTGTTAACTCTGTCATTTAAATAAAAGTTCACTTTAAGGAGTGAACACACTAAAAAAACAAACAAAACCCAACAACAAACAACAACAAAACTTCACAACCCTGAACTTTCAAGCATAAAATTTTGAGAGAGAGAGAGAGACAGACAGAGAGAGAGAGAGAGACAGAGAGAGAGAGAGAGACAGAGAGAGAGAGAGAGACTAACTAACAGACAGACAGACAGACAGAGGAGGGAGACAAGAGATGAAAATGCATATCATAACAAACACACACGAACAAAGATCCGCAAAAAAACCCATCAGCACTGACGACGACACTAAGCACCACACTTCTTACAATATTAAAACCCTACCTGGAAAATAAACCACACCTGCCAACACGTATGCATACAAGAAAAACTTCAAACAAAAACCTGATGGCACTACAAAAACCAACTCAATGAACCCCTCCCAAAATCGCTGAACTTGTATGGCAGTCAAATAAAACTGTGGCAGTTACTGAGATTTAGGAAGCAAAAAAACCCCAAAAAACCCCCAACACCCCCCTCCTCCCCCAAACAAAAACCAACCAACCCAATCTGTTCCCTGCACTCAATCCACTGAACTGTAATCTGTATTAAACAAAACACACATCCAGCAAAATTATACCGAACTTTCTGAACTGTTTGTTGCAATAAAGTGATTTGGCATGGCACTTTCGTTATCATGATTAGGGTGATGATTATAATAATAATAATAATAATAATAATAATGTATGGAATTTATATAGCGCTGAATCTTGTAAAGTAAACAAATCACAAGCTTTTCATTATCATGATTACATTTATGATGATTATCATAGCCGTTATTGTCATAATCATTATCATCATTATTTAAAACAATGACCAATGCTTCTAAATCTTGAAAAGCACCACACCACACTACAGTTGAAAAAATATTCATTTTGCCTGTACGTTTCTTTACACCTGAAACTGAATTGAAATTACACCATTCCTATCCCTGAAAAAAAACAACCCCAAAAACCACCACCAACATCCTTCTCCCCATCTCCCCCAAACAAAACAAACCCAACAACAAAAAAACCCAAACCGTAACAAAAAAATTTGAACTTTTCGCTGCTTGACGTTAAAAGAAGGGTTATTTCCCTTTTGTCCCACGGGAAAACCAGATAAGCCGTTACAAAGACAGGAGAAAAATGATATGAGCTAGCACACCAAGGAGGTTGTCAACAAAATGTTGTGACACCAGTATCAACCATCTACATGCATGGGAAATCAGCGAATATCAGACTTGACTTTTTTTTTCTCTCCTTCTTACTCCCAAATTTTGTTTTGGTGGGCGTTGTTTGTTTTCATTTTTTTTTTCATAGGTCAAAAAATAAACTTAACATCATCCATTTATGTAAAAATATCTATTTGTTAAGATTGTGTTAACTAATTATAAACGCACTACCCCAAAAATATAAAAAGTATGTTCTTTCGAGCCAGAAGGCCCATAGAGCCGGAGCTTATCCCGGTTTCTGTAGCGTTAAGCGAACTGATGGTTTTTCACCACCCCTGTGACAGGACGCTAGTCTGTCGCCAGATACTTCCCCAGCAGAGCTGGTACCCACTTGTACACCTGGGTGGAGTGAGGAAAATAGGAGTAAAGTGTCTTTCCCAAGGACACAACACCGAGCTGAGCGGGGATCGAACCCGCGACCTCTGGATCACGAGTTGACCACCTAAACCACTCGACCACGGTGCCTCCTATCCCAAAAAATATAACTGAGCTAAATTACCTTTTAAATGGAAAATAAAATAAACCCACATTCTGTGATAATTATATATCAACACCGCAAGCATTCTGAAATTCTTTTCTCTAACAAAATGTTTGACAAAAACAAATTATCCATGAAAACACACCATTCTCCCCATCTTGTACCCCTAAAATATATCTGGAAAAAAAACAACCCCAACCAAAACAACCCTTTGCTGTAAAAGGAAGTTTTATGAAAACAAATTACCGATACAGTATCATTCCTATCTCTTTAAAACAATGTTGCGTCTTCATAATAACGAGTTGCTATACCACATTCTTTGCGTGAAAAATGAACATCTCAAACACCCCCCCCCCCAAAAAAAAAATCTATATCTATATATATATCTCCTCCCCCAGTAGCTGGATAAACATGTTTGGTTAAATACCGTACAAAAGACAAATTCACCGGATTATTATTATTATTTTTTGTGTTACTGCACCTTTACAAAGCTGACAATATTTTGTCTTAATGCTGAAAGCAGAGAATATTCTTTCTTCTTCTTGCTTTCTTTCTTTCATTTCTTTTCTTGTCTTTTTTGTTGCTCGGTTGTGCACAAAACGAAATCTTATGGCACTCAGTATCCTGCGACTAAAGATGAATTAAAAAAAAAAAAAATTGTTCAACATAAGAGACAACATTTTGTAACAATAAAACCGACATTTTTGGAACTTTAAAACCAGAAAAACAGAACACCTTAAAGTTTGCATAAATTTGTATAACTTACACCTGCTTTTCTTTAGACAGTGGCCAGCTCTGGCACAATCCAGCGATTAACGCAAGCACGCACACACACACACATACACCAGATTCTCATCATCATCACTACCAAAACAAAAACCCCAAACAAACATAAACCAAAAAAAAACTCTAACACACAAAAAAAGCCCACTCAAAACCTCCACCCCCCCCAGCCCCCAAACCCCCCCCCCAAAAAAAAAACCAAAGCCTAAAAAATCTCGACCAAACAAAAACAATAGCAGCATATAATAAACCCCAAAACACCCTCTCCCCCCAAAAATAAAAAAACCAGGTCCCCCCCCCCCTGCTGTTTCTCACATCTGTTCAACAGTCAATGTGTTAGACAACACAACACAACACAACACACTACACTCATTGTCAATTATGTATGACACGCGACCAGTCAACCTGATGACAGCGGTTGTCCATGATGAGACAGTTACTACCACTCTGTACACACAGTGCCCGTAAAAATCACCTTGGAGTGAGAGTGATATAGCGACGATTCACTCTCTCCACATTAGCAAAAAAAAGACAAACAAAAAAACCCCAAAACATCATCCCCCCCCCTGGTAAAAAAACAACAACCCCACCCAAACAAAACCAAAACTACCACAACAACAAAAAAAAGAAACCAAAGAGAAATAAAGCCCCTCTCCTCAAATACCACCCCCCCCCCCAAAAAAAAAAAACCCCCCAAAAAACCCAACCCCAAACCAAACAAAAAAAACCAATTTTCATCCTGTCGACTTAAACCCCAACCAAACTACTTACAAACGAAAACAACAAGAAAAAATTACCAAATCAGCATAGGGTTGTGTCCACATAGTCTGTGTTCTGTGAGTAAAATAACAACAACAACAACAACAAACAGGCTATTTGTTCTGTAAGTAAAATAACCGCAACAACAACTAGTCACACATATATATATATATATACATACAATGACATGTATTATATTTAGCCATCCTGTCGACTACAAAAAAACCAAAACAAAACCCTACCAGCCACCTGTGTTCTGTGAGTCAAACAACAACAACAACAACAAACAGGCTATTTGTTCTGTAAGTAAAATAATAACAACAACAACTAGTCACATATACATACATATAATTATATGTTATATTTAGCCATCCTGTTGACTACAAAAAAACCAAAACAAAACACTACCAACCACCTGTGTTCTGTGAGTAAAACAACAACAACAACAACAACAACAAACAGGCTATTTGTTCTGTAAGTAAAATAATAACAACAACAACTAGTCACATATATATACATACAATTATATGTTATATTTAGCCATCCTGTCGACTACAAAAAAACCAAAACAAAACCCTACCAACCACCTGTGTTCTGTGAGTAAAATAACAACAACAACAACAAACAGGCTATTTGTTCTGTAAGTAAAATAATAACAACAACTAGTCACATATATATACATACAATTATATGTTATATTTAGCCATCCTGTCGACGAAAAAAAAACCCAAAACAAAACATTACCAACCACCCCCCCCCCCCCCCCCCCCCCCCCCCCCCAATTACCACATCAGCATAGTGATATTTTCAAGCAATCTACGTTTTGTAAGTAAAAAAAAAAAAAAAAAAAAAAAAAAAAAAAATCACATTTCAATCTTTCCTCTCACACCATAACAACAAACCAATAAAAATGACCAGTCTTTGGTTGGTTAAGTACTGTGTGTCCAAGCAATTTCATTTTTAGAAAAAGTAAAGGAAAAGAAAATAAAACTGAAAAAAAAATCCACCCTTCTACAATGGTCAAACTTATAACACACACATCTCTGTGACATTAGAATACACAGCAAGAATGCACCAAGTTTGGCGAGAAAATGACTTAAAAAGCTGAAACGTCTTCAGATCTGTCACACCATTTGTGTAAAATTACACCATAAGTATAGATGTTTTTGATTAGCTGTTGACTGCCCTGTCAGAGTGATATACTCTTTTCTTTTCACACAACAAACATCTCTTACAATATTTGTGGGTGATTAGATCACAGGTATTTCAATACCTCGTTGATACCCTGTCCAACATGTTTAAGGAGCTATATGTAATTCTAAATGGCAACGTGTGTTTTACGTTGTGTAGTGCAGTCGAGGGACATTTTTCCATATGCAAGTGGACAATAAAAGGTTGTATCTTGTACCTTGAAGTCGTTTATTTTTGCATGACGTTCATCTCAATGTGTGTATTGTCAGACCATACGCATGTTTTGGATCCTCTGCACACAACCCTGCCTAATTCCTCGACTCTAGTTTACTACAAGGAGAGCAAGACAGTACACACCATATTCGCAATGCTGCACACAATTCTGTTTATAATACAAAACCAGATCTGATTTAAAAAAAATAAAAATAAAAAACAAAACATAAAAAACAACCCACAGACACCTGAGAACCCTGTGGAATTTAACTACTGACATAATGTCTTAACGACCTCTGTTCTTTATTAATAAGAATTCCTTGCACATGTGGGTGCACACGCACACATACACACACGCTATACACACGCTACACACACACACACAACGCTACACACACATTCTGACAGTAAAACAATATCTCCACAGAAACAAAATCAGATTGTCATACCAACAACATACAAAAAAACCACCTCCTCCTTCATCAATAACTAAACTCCCATCCTCAACAGCAGTCACTATCTCATTTTCTGACAATGAAAACAACTGAACAAGGAGACAGGATAGCCTAGCGGTTAGATTACTGACCTCGCAATCTGACAGAGCAGGTTTGAGCAGCCACTGAGACACCCATTCAAGGGGACTTGTTTTCCCCTCGATTTAACCTCAATACCGACTTCCTTCATTCCCTTGAAAATCCTTCAGATGAAGACTACAAACTGAAGTCCCAGGTTCGAACGCACGCAGAATGATCTCGCGAAACATTCCCACGCATTTTATGACGTTAAACTGAAGATCACACACACACCTTTAGGAAGAGCTGGCCATTGCATGCAGGAACGAATGACAAAATTTTAAAAATGCAAAAAGAACACTGGAGTCGTGTTCAGCTGTCACTTTCAGCTGCTCTTAACTGATATCCATTCCATCCCAGCCCAGCTGGTGCTGATTATTACAGGAGGAACTGACCACACTTGGACTAAGTAAAAGGAAGGGGCTGGCTAATTTTAGCACTGGGCCCTGGACCCTTGACCGAGTTATGGTGGATTTGTGCTCTGTGTAGCCCTGAACCACAATGCTGCTACCTTAAAGATGGGGGGCAAAACGTCATATACACAAAACCTCATCACTGGGGAACCTCTGAGTAGACTCTAGCTAAGTAACCAAAAACAAACAAAAAAGGTTGAAACAAATTTTCTACTGATTTTCTTTTGTTTTTCAAGGAACAATTCATAACTTACACTCTCTTTTGAGCTAAAGATTGCCAAACAATGAAAATCCTCAATTTGTTTTTCAGGGACCTGAGTCATAATCTTGAGCAGAAGATTGCCGAACAAAAAGTACTGAGCTGATAAAATGCAAGACACTCTGACACTACCCCCCCCCCATCCTCTTCTTCACTTCCCCCCCCCCCCCCCCCCCCCAAAAAAAAAAGCAAAAACCCCCAACAGAACCATCCTCTTTTCTCTTCAAGCATAAAAACAAGTACAAAATACACAAACACTGGGGAAAAAAACCTTCAACCCCCCCCCCCCCCGCCAAAAACACAAACAAAACCAAAACAAACAAATCCTCCAAACCCTCTCCCTCCAACCAACAATGCCAAAATAGAAAACACAAAATTCAACGGTTAAAAAGTAACCAACCTCAAACAAAAATACAAAACAACAACAAAAACAACCCAACAACAACCCCCCCCCCCCCCCCCCCTCCCCCAACCCCTTAAATCCAATAGATTACGTGTACATCAATCAAAGATAAGCCACAAAACAGCACATAACAACATGAAATACAAAACAGTTGCCAGTGCCATCAAACAGATCAGCATTGTGACTGGCAGAGTGCATGTTTTGCATGCTGAGTCGTTTAAAGCTCTTCCCCCTCAAAAAGATCTGGGCGATGCGTTTAGGAATGCCTGATTGTCTTCCAAATCTTGATGACTAGTTTCATTAATAACAAGTACACCTGGAATTTTACGAAGCTTGTACATGTATTTCACCGTCTTTTTTATGTAAACCTGTGTAACCTTCTTATGGTCCAAGCAAATGGACAAAAATTAATTCATTACGATTTTTTTTTATTTTTACCAAAGTGTGTTTATGCATTGTAGCAATTCCAATATCCCTCATGTATTAAAATGAATGTGTGTAAAATATTCCAATATTAAAAGCAATATCAACAGCGTACCTAAAAATGGTATAAAAAGTTTATGAATTTCTTGAATCACTGGGCAAGATAAAAAAAACCCAAAAAACAAAACAAACCACCAACAAAAATTAAAAGTGCAAGTTCTGCATCCATGTATTTTATGAATCATCAATAAAATTATTTCATTCCCATTTCAAACAAATTGTGTGCATAAACAGGAGCTGATACAATTTTTTAAACCACCCTAAAATTGGATATAAAGAAGCCACCCCCCAAAAAAACCCCAAAACAAAACAAAAACCACACACACATTCTCAACTTGCTTCAAACTTTCAAAACCTAGTTGGTATTACATGATGATAAATTAATCATGTACGCACACAGTATATCAACTAATCATGTACGTATACAATATATCAACTAATCATGTACGTATACAGTATATCAACTAATCATGTATGTATACAGTATATCAACTAATCATGTACATAACCAGTATATCAACTAATCATGTACGTATACAGTATATCAACTAATCATGTACGTATACAGTATATCAACTAATCATGTACGCACACAGTACATCAACTAATCATGTACGTATACAGTATATCAACTAATCATGTACGTATACAGTATATCAACTAATCATGTACATAACCAGTATATCAACTAATCATGTACGCACACAGTACATCAACTAATCATGTACGTATACAGTATATCAACTAATCATGTACATATACAGTATATCAACTAATCATGTACATAACCAGTATATCAACTAATCATGTACATAACCAGTATATCAACTAATCATGTACGCATACAGTATATCAACTAATCATGTACGCACACAGTACATCAACTAATCATGTACGTATACAGTATATCAACTAATCATGTACGTATACAGTATATCAACTAATCATGTACATAACCAGTATATCAACTAATCATGTACATAACCAGAATATCAACTAATCATGTATGTAAACAGTATATCAACTAATCATGTATGTAAACAGTATATCAACTAATCATGTACGCATTCAGTATATCAACCTCTTTTTCAGCTAGCAAATAAAGCACTGGGGTTGCATGGTTCAGCCAAACATCTACTTGCATTGAACACCTACCTTCCTACTGTATGCATGCATTTAAACTGCAGCACTTCCCTACACTCTGAGCAAAGCTGAACAGTGAAACGGTCCGATACAATTCACACACACGCGTGCACACACACACACACACATGCAAACAGCTGAATTAATGTAAAACAAGCAGAATATATTATCTCCCTATCTGCAGGTGAACTTTCACACTTACATTTCTGACCCTCCACAAGAAAATGAGTCAGACTGCACCTAACCCACACTTTTCCACAAGAAGTGATTTTAGGCAGGGGATGGTGTGTGTGTGTGCGTGCTTGTGTGCGTGCATGCGCATGGGTTTGTGCATGCGTGCATGCAACATCAGTGTGTGTGTGTGTGTGTGTGCGTGCACGAGAGAGCGTGCGTGCATGCATGTGTGTGTGTGTACATGTGTATGTGTTCCAGTTGCCGATTTTGAGGTTTTGATGTATTATAAATCTATAAGCTTTGTATCAAGGCATAATTTTGTTTCTTTTTTTGCTTTAAAAACACCCCCCCTCCCTACCCCTCTCATCCTTGACCACCTATTACGATGCCAAATTCTCCATTTTGTCACTACCTGGAGTCACAGCATTTCAATTTATAATAACTGTTCACAGAGCTGTTGGATTTTCAGCATGTTCATTTTATTGAATAGCTTCAACATTTTTTGCTGTTGTATATTCCAATTGCAGATTCAAGGTAAAGGTGTCCCATAACCTATAAGGTTGTAGGGGAGCGAGGCATCAGAGACCTTACTTCTCTAAGGGCCAGCATATTGAGGGTGGCTACTTTACCTTCCCTGATCCTAAAGAGGCAGGTACCCATTTACAGCTGGGTGAACTGGGGGACTGTACTGAGGCTAAGGTGAGCAAACGGTCACCCGTCCAAGTGGTAACCACGCTCCATGCTGCTTAACCTTGGCTGGGGGAAAGCGAGTGAGTGCTCCGACCACTGAGCTATCCCGTCGCCAGTTGCAGATTAAGAACACGTTAACATCTAAACACTGACCACAGTGATCATCATCATCGGTTTCCCCCACTTTCAGCTCCTCTCAGCTGCTATCCATTCCGTCCCAGCTAGTGCTGATTATTATAACAGAAACTGATCACACTCGAGACTTGGTGAGAGGAAGGAAGGAAGGAAGGGGCTAGTTTGACTGAGTTATGCTGGATTAGTGTGCTGTGTGACCCCCAGTGCACTGTGACTCAATATGTGTGTGGGTGGGGGTGAGGGGGGGAGGGGGCACGATTTGCTCTGACAATAAAAAGCAAAGTACTGACTGAATCACCTTTCATCCTCTGTATCTAAACATGACAGCCATGTACACACACACGCACACACACAGCAAAAACCTCTCTACTTTATCAGGAGGATAATGCCCGATACACCCGAGCATATCCAATATTCACTTCAACCAATCATCTACAGCTATACAGATGTAAATCTACTGTACTTAAAACTTCAATCGGCAAACGTGTCTATACTCAAGTGAAAACTAAAGCAATCATGTTACAAAAAACACCAGCTCTACGTTATGCTGGGGAAAAAAACAAAACTTACAGAAGACATACCCTCCCCCCTCCCCCCCAACATCCCCCCCCCCTTCCCAGGTAACAATGAACCAGAATAACACAAACACAACAGAGACAAGCATACATCTATCTCATTCCATGTTACAATACTGATAACCCCTCCCATTACATAAGCAATATTTCTCCCTGCACAAACCCTCCAGCCAGACCCATGACATACAAGTATAAAATTTGTATACAGTGCACATAGCATTAGTTTTCTTCTGCTAAAAGATGAAAGGGGGTTTGTAATATACTCCAGAGGCAAATCTGTTTTAGTTTCTCAATTCATCGCACACTGCCCTCACTTGGATTCCTGATTGCCTGCCCCAGTCAAAAATCTTGCCATGAAGATTCGTCTACCTTTTTTTGCTGAAGGCAAAAATTTCATTGCTGTTGCATTTTAATTGTTTATTTATTTATTTTTCTAAGATGACTCCAAAACCAATGGGCCATAGTTGTAGTGAAATCCGTAAAAGAAATAACTTACAATAATATTCACCAACCTTTACGGGTAACATCTATTACCACAAAAAAACCCTTTTAAAATAGTTTCAAATGTATTTTTTTGGTCTCTGAAAAATACCCACCCTTTACAAAAAACGCTACATCAGCAGTAACTAACATCTATATCTCATAAAACACATCCTCCCATTAGAAAAAGAAACCCCACATAACATATCTTCTAAAAATTAAAATTTTACATTTTTGTGAATTCTTTAAAAAAAAAAAATCCAGCAAATACCTAAAATGCACCAATTTTCTTGCCATCTCTTGTACACCATAAATACAAAATTTTGTAGAGAAAATTTATCTACAATCATTATCATACAGCTCCCAAAAACATTGCTAAATTACCAACCTACAGCCCATGATTTTTTTGTAACTCATTAAACAAAAACCAACCAAACAACTGTTTCCAGAATATGTTCCTATAACTGTCATCATACATTTTGTGGTTTGTTTTTTTCCCCCCTTCAACCCTCTATTAACTGTTATTACCATGGCACAGCAAAATCTCATGGAAAGAATAATAACCAACAATGTCCGTTTCATTGTTGATATATATTCACCGTCTTATTCCACAACACGACACAATGGCCTGTCTTCCATAACACTATACCAAACACCACCACTGTGTATATACAAATAATGGTAAAACAGACAAAACAAAACAAAACACGTATAAAATCAACTAATATAAAAACCAAAAATCACTTAAAAACCGCACAACAGCGATCGTCTTCCTGAATAATCACTAACACTCACGATCATAGATAAGATGCTCAACCAAAAGAAAAAGGCACCCACACACAATTAAAATCCTTCCGAGAGCGATAAATATGCCGAAAAAGACAAGAAGAGAGGATGATGACAACAAGGATGAGGAAAAAAAGGACACAAGGGAACCCTGAGCGTACGTGACAGCTACATATGTTCCGGATGGTTCTTCAGACAGTCCAGGAACATCTTGGCCGGTACCTCCCCTTTGCATATCTGGTGTATGGCCGTGAACAGTGGGAACCTGGCCACACACAACAGTCATACATAGTACACACACACACACATAATTTATATATGACCATAATTGTCCCATGTAAAGTTCCCCCCCCCCCCCACCCCCACCCCCTATCTCTCTCTCTCTCTCCCTCTCTCGTACACAGCCTCACTTTATATTTGTGTAAAGCCTTTAGAATAAGAGATATCTTGGTTTCTTAAGTCATATTTTTTGTAACTGATTTTGTTTCTGTGCTTTTCCCAATTTTTCACACTAAAATACAAAGCAGTTCAGCAACCCCCTTCATGTATGGGCCAATGGCCTTTTTGTGAATAAATCTTTCAAGTTCCGAGTTCTCTCTCTCTCATGACAAACACATATTCTCTCACACACTTCTTTCTTTTTTGTCATGTTTCTCCCAGGGGAGGTTTGACATTGATGAGCCTTCTCCATCTCTCTGTTTTGAGCTTCCTCCTTATTTATGCCCCTTTTTCTAAGATCATCTGCAATAGAGGCAGCCCAGGTTTTGCTAGGTCTTTCCTTTGGTCTCTTTCCATCCATTACGAAGTTCATTGCTCTTTTTATGATGTGGTGGTCTGCTTTCCGTTGAACGTACTCAAACCAGCGTAGTCTATTGGTACTAGCTACAGACTTCAGATCATTGACTTTGCACATTCTCCATAGTTCTTCATTCGTGTCTTCCCACTTGATCTCATAAAACACAAAACACTATCCCCCCCCCCTGATACACACACACATTTTCTCCCCCTCTCTCTCTCACTAATGCTCTCTCTCATACACACACACACAAAACCACTATCACCCCTCACACACATATACAGAGACACAGACATAACTTGTGAACAGACGTTAAACATATTTAAACCACGCACACACACTTTCACCCCTCTCTTTCACACACACACACACACACACACACACACACACACACACACCTGTCTTCCATGTCCTTGTTTTTCAACATGTAGTTGACCTCAAAGGCAGTTGGAGGTCCCTGCAGTTTTTGTCCGTTCAGCATTTCTGTCTCCAGCTCTTCAATCGTCTGTTGATTAAAACAGTTGTCAGTACCAGTTAGGCAATGCCAAAGAGTGAAAATAAAATCATTAAAAAAAAAGAAAGTGTGGGTGTGTGTGTGTGTGTGTGTTATCATGGAATGTCCCCACTTCAAACATTTACAACAAGATTTATTCCCCGACATTTTCTTCAACCTATGTCCAGTTATAATTTTTGTAGGCTAATGAAATGCAAATCTCGAAAAGGTCTCCTGTCGCTCTCAAAATTCATAGATTTGCAGGTATTTCTTGAAATTTCAATTGTCTTTCATATGTGTAGATTATGTCTTTTAAAGAAATGTGTATACTTAAAAAATATTATCGAGTCATTAATACTGTTTGCTTATCATTATGCGATGAACTCTTGCTTTTCAGTTACTGTTAGTATTCATGTTATTTTTGGGTATATTGCTGTTAGGTTTATTCTCCTGTTCAATTTGTTTGTAATCCTCCATACCCCAAAAGGGGTGAAAGGAATTAAATCTTGAATCTTGTGTGTGCGCGCGTATGTGTGTGCGAATGTGTGTGTGGTCTTGTATGCATATAATTATGTTTAGGTGTGTGTGTGACTCTGTGTGTGAGAGAGTGTGCGTGCGTACGTGTATGTGTGTGATCATGCATGAACACGTGTGTGTATACATGTGCGTCACTGAGTGTGCGTGCAGACGTCTAAATTTCTCGGGCTTGGTTGAGTGAAGTACAACCCTGTCACATAATCTCAAAGCATGATATGCACCTCCACAGCAGCATTGTTACATCATCCTCATCATCATTGATCATTAAAGGTAAGGTAAAGGTAAAGGAGTCCCATAACCTATAAGGTCGTAGGGGAGCGAGGCGTCAGAGACCTCACTTCTCTAGGGCCAGCATATTGAGGGCGGCACCCATCTCCTCTCCCTCGCTGCTTTACCTTCCCTGACCCTAAAGAGGGCAGGTACCCATTTACAGCTGGGGGAACTGTACTGAAGCCAAGGCGCGCAAACGGTCACCATTCCAACTGGTAACCACGCTCGACGCTGCTTAACTTTAGCTGGGGGAAAGCGAGTGCTCTGACCACTGAGCTATCCCGTCATTGATCATTATCATACAATAAAAACAAAAAAGTCTCTGACTCTGTGGCATACAGAAGATGAAGCAGCACACACACAAAAAGGAAAAAAAACTTAGGTTTAAAAAAACAAACAAAAAAACCCAAAACAAAGCTTGTCCCACCTTTCCCGTGCGAATGTAAGCCTCGGCCACGCGCCGGTTTCTGCCTCCATAGCAAGTGGTCACCAGGTCGGCCACCCCACAGCTTTCCAGAAACGTGCTCTGCTGCGAACCTGCACAAAGGATACTGGGTCAGTTGTTTTCAGCAAGTTGATGGGGGAACCACAGGGTCTGGTGCTGGATGTCCCGCCTGTGAAGGGAAGTATGTGCAGTTCTGAGCATCCGCTCTACACCTCTGCTTCCCGGGTGATAGTGAAGCTGCAACCTCTTGTTTGGCTTGCCAGGCTAGAGGGGTACCCTTCAGAAGGGTGCTTGCTGCATAGCCTCTCCTATCGCAACTTTCCACAGCAGGCACCTACTCGTTGGTGTCCCCTGTTTTCGCAAAGACCTGCTGTGGGGAGACCGAGCGCCTGGCGGGATAACCAGGTAGGGTAGGTGGAGCCCGTTTTCCTGACAAAATCCACCTAGGAGAGCGGAAAACTCTGATTTCAAACCCACGCATGGAGAAGGAAAACTCGAAGAGCACCCAGGAGGAAACCCTGTCATGCGCCAAAGGAGCTGAAATCAGAGGTGTCGGGCCGTCAGGCGCTCCAACCAAACCACGACACCATGTAAAAAGTATGTTCTTTCGAGCCAGAAGGCCCATAGAGCCGGAGCTTATCCCGGTTTCTGTAGCGTTAAGCGAACTGATGGTTTTTCACCACCCCTGTGACAGGACGCTAGTCTGTCGCCAGATACTTCCCCAGCAGAGCTGGTACCCACTTGTACACCTGGGTGGAGTGAGGAAAATAGGAGTAAAGTGTCTTTCCCAAGGACACAACACCGAGCCGAGCGGGGATCGAACCCGCGACCTCTGGATCACGAGTTGACCGCCTAAACGACACCATGTACTATAGCCTTAATAGGCAACGCAAAGAAGAAAAAGAAGCAAGTTGATGGTTAGGCGTTCCCCAGGTTAACACCCTCATGGTCACCCCTAATGATGACGATGCACTGCTGACTCATCCACCACCCTGGCAAATCACTGTTGATTTATTTTCTCTCTTCTCTTCATTCATGTTTCTCCCAGGGGAGGTTTGACATTGATGAGCCTTCTCCATCTCTCTCTCTGTTTCGAGCTTCCTCCTTATTTATGCCCCTTTTCTCTAAAGATCATCTGCAATACAGGCAGCCCATCATTTATGTTATTTTGAAGATAATGGAATAAGCACTCACATACTTTTTTTACATCCAGTTCCCGGTGTGTATGCAGTTTTGTCAATTTTGTCATCCGTTCCCACCGGCACACAATGGCCTACTCTTCCAAAAAGCAGACCAGGTATTAATATGTCTGCAAAATGTTCTGCATGCGTTCACACACGGGGCCTCGATATATAGTTGCATCCTAAAGACTTCTGGAAGGGGAGGTGGGGGGATGGGGGGGGGGGGGGGGGGGGGGGGGAGGGGAGGAGTCGGCACTGATGTGTTAACTCAGGAGGAAAATAATTATCCCCTTGAACAGGATTGGAACACGGGTCAGCAGATCACGAACACAATGCGCGACGCTCTAACCAACCAGGCCATCCTCCTCTCCCTGAAGGACAGTGTGTGCTTTGTGAAAAGCTTGTCATGGCTGAAGGCACACACAAAAAAATCACTCACCACTGTAAACAGGACGGAAACCACCGCTGTTAACAAAAAAAACAACACTCACCACCGTCAACAACAGGACAGAAAACACTGCCGTCAACAACAGGACCGAAAACACTCACTGCCATCAACAACAGAACAGAAAACACTCACTGCCATCAACAACAGACAGAAAACACTCACTGCCATCAACAACAGGACAGAAAACACTCACTGCCATCAACAACAGAACAGAAAACACTCACTGCCATCAACAACAGGACAGAAAACACTCACTGCCGTCAACAACAGGACCGAAAACACTCACTGCCGTCAACAACAGGACCGAAAACACTCACTGCCGTCAACAACAGGACCGAAAACACTCACTGCCGTCAACAACAGGACCGAAAACACTCACTGCCATCAACAACAGAACAGAAAACACTCACCGCTGTCAACAGGACAGAAAACACTCACCGCTGTCAACAGGACAGAAAACACTCACTGCCGTCAACAACAGGACAGAAAACACTCACCGCTGTCAACAGCAGGACAGAAAACACTCACTGCCATCAACAACAGGACAGAAAACACTCACTGCTGTCAACAGCAGGACAGAAAACACTCACTGCCATCAACAACAGGACAGAAAACACTCACTGCTGTCAACAGCAGGACAGAAAACACTCACTGCCACCAACAGCAGGACAGAAAACACTCACCGCTGTCAACAGGACAGAAAACACTCAACGCCGTCAACAACAGGACAGAAAACACTCACTGCCGTCAACAGCAGGACAGAAAACACTCACTGCTGTCAACAGGACAGAAAACACTCACCGCTGTCAACAGGACAGAAAACACTCGCTGCCATCAACAACAGGACAGAAAACAGTCACTGCCATCAAGAACAGGACAGAAAACAGTCACTGCCATCAACAGCAGGACAGAAAACACTCACTGCTGTCAACAGGACAGAAAACACTCACCGCTGTCAACATGACAGAAAACACACACTGCTGTCAACAGGACAGAAAACACTCACTGCTGTCAACAGGACAGAAAACACTCACCGCTGTCAACAGGACAGAAAACACTCGCTGCCATCAACAACAGGACAGAAAACACTCACTGCTGTCAACAGGACAGAAAACACTCACCGCTGTCAACAGGACAGAAAACACTCGCTGCCATCAACAACAGGACAGAAAACGCTCACCGTCATCAACAGCAGGACAGAAAACAGTCACCGCTGTCAACAACAGGACAGAAAACACTCACCGTCATCAACAGCAGGACAGAAAACAGTCACCGCTGTCAACAACAGGACAGAAAACACTCACTGTCATCAACAGCAGGACAGAAAACACTCACCGCCGTCAACAACAGGACAGAAAACACTCACCACTGGCAACAACAGGACAGAAAACACTCGCCGCTGCCAACAACAGGACAGAAAACACTCGCCGCTGTCAACAACAGGACAGACAACACTCACCACTGTAGACACAAAAACTCGTTCCTTCTCCCCTGTGTGCCTGTGGTAAAGAAAACCAGACTGGCCAGCACATCCTTCAAAGATGCATGCTATACAGCGACCTGAGGAAGATTGTGTAGCTGACAGAGATAACCGTGCCAACCAAGCTGTACGGCCCACGAGAGGAGCTGGAAATGACATGCCATTATTTTTCCCGGACACATCTGACTGTGTAAAAGTGAACGAGAGCAGAAGAAGAAGAAGGAGAAGGAGAAGAAGAAGGAGAAGAAGAAGGAGAAGAAGAAGAAGAAGAAGAAGGAGAAGAAGAAGGAGAAGCAGAAGCAAATGAAGAAGAAGGAGAAGAAGAAGAAGAAGGAGAAGAATTGCGAAGAAGAAGGAGAAGGAGAAGGAAAATAAGAAGAAGAAAGAAGAAGAAGAAGAAGAAGAATTGCGAAGAAGAAGAAGAAGAAAAAGACTCACTGCCATCCATCCGGAGGACAAACCCTACGCCACAGCGACTCACTCACCTGGGTAGAAGACCTCGCAGAACTTGACCATCTCCATCAGCCCCAGGCGAATGACCGCCGCCTTGGTGTTGTCCCCGAACCCAAGACCGTCTGCAAAGCCCGCCCCCACCGCCACGATGTTCTGCACAAATGTGTGGACACCAGAGCTGTTCAGTCAGACACAGCAAACGCGCTTTTGCTGATAGTGGATCGGTGTTCTAGGGGTAACGCGCCTGTCTAGAAAGCGAAAAGTCCGGGTCTGAAGTGTGCGGCGGTTCGTACCCCGTTTTGGATCGGAAACTTTTCCCCCATCCATTAGACCACGAGTGGTGGTCTGGGCGCTAGTCTTTCGGATGAGACGATAAACCGAGGTCCCGTGTGTTACACGTAATTATTTAGCGCACGTAAAAGAACCCACGGCAACAAGAGAGTTGTCCCTGGCAAAATTCTTAGAAAAAAGCCACTCTGATAGGGAAACAAATACAGTTGCAGACATGAAAAAAAAAAAAGAAAAAAAAAAAGGGTGGTGCAGCGCTTGTGGGCGACGCGCTCTCCCGCTCTCCCCGGGGAGAGCAGCCCGAATTTCACGGAGAGAAATCTGCCGTGACTTAAAGTGGTATGAAATGAAATCTGAACGCTTTGATTTGTTGCTTTACAAGATTCAGCGCTATATAAATTCCATACATTATTATTATTATTATCATAACCAACACCTAGCTTAAGAGTAGACATCTGCCTTCGGCGCCTAGGGTTTTATTATCACCGTTCTTTTATTTTATTTTTATTTTATTCTTTTTTATATCGAGGATAATGGAATAAGCACTTATGTGCTTTTTTTACATCCAGTCTCCGTGTGTATGCGGTTTTTGTAAATTGTCATATGTTCCCACCGGCACACAATGGCCTACTCTTACAAACAGCGAAAAGGATTTTAACATGTGCGCAAGATGTTCTGCTTGATTTAAACCGTTGACGCTGGGGGCGACAGCAAAGTGAGAGGCTGTATGACCAGTGGCTTTCTTTCCCACTCATGGAATTCCACTTTACAGCTTAAGTCTTTAGTGATTGACTATGACTCTCTTACTAGGAGACTTGACTGGCACAGTCCTTATGTGCTGCAGCCCTGGGGGCTGGTTGGCCTTTGGAGAGCATCTCCAACGCTGACTGTTCTTATGCCCACTTGGCCGAGAGAGTGGGGATGTACTGTGGGCAAGGCATCTCCACCATAATAAAATTTCTGCCCAGTTTCCAAAACAGCAGCTACCTCCTCTGCTGTTTTGGAGATTATCATCAAAGATGATGGACAACATATAGCTTAGATATACCACCAAGAAGGAGGGTGGCAGGATGGTTAACACGTTTGCCTGCCAACACGTTCGATTCCCAGCCTCGCCCTTTCTTCCCAGTTTGACGAAAAAATGGAACTGCAAGTCAAAAAACCTTCAAACGAGACCATAAACCAAGGCCCCATGTGCGAATGTATGATAACATCTTGTGCACACGTTAAAAACCTGTTCCGCCTTTTGGAAGAATAGGCCATTGTGTGCTGGTAGGAACGGATGACAGAAAAAAAACAAAAAACCCAGCATGCACACAGGTGTCGTGTTTGGATACTATCTTCAAAGTCAGAACGCCGCTAATAATAATAACAATAATGTATGGAATTTATATAGCACTGAATCTTGTAAAGCAACAAATCAAAGCGCTCAGATGACAATTTTATTTTTTTTAATATTGAGGATAATGGATTAAGCACTCATGTGCTTTTAAAATTTTTTTTACATCCAGTCCCCATGTGTATGCAGTTTTGTAAATTTTGTCATCTGTTCCCACCGGCACACAATGGCCTACTCTTTCGAAAAGCGGAACAGGATTTAACGTGCACGCAAGATGTTCCGCTAACTGGATGGTGGGGGGGAAACCCCACAGTGGTATACACATCAATATCACTATTGGTAAATCTCGGAGCTCTAGCCAAGGAACAACAAAGATGTCCTGTGTGCATTCACACATGGGGCCTAGGCTTCTAGTCGTTTCTTAAGGACTTTTGTATTGTATTATATACCACATCACAACCCCCCCCCCCCCACCCCCCCCCCCCCCCCCACACACACACAGCTACACTCTCACCTTGAGGGCCCCACACAACTTCCACAGTCTCCTCATCATCGACGACGACGATGCGGAAATATCTGGTCTGGAACATGGTCTTCAGCACCTTGCCCAGGTCTGCGTCCTTACAGCCTGAAATGAGGGGAGGAGGGTGGGGTGGGGGGCAGGGAATTCTTCCGTCGTTATTTTCACCATGCACAGCTCGTGTTGTATTCATTTATTTCATTTATACCACTTTAAGTCATGGCACATTTCTCTGCGTGAAATTCGGGCTGCTCCCCCCGGGGAGAGTGCGTCGCCACAAGAGCAGCGCCACCCGTTATTATTTTTTTCTTCTTCTTTTTTTGTGTTTTTGTCTGCAACTATATTTGTTAACCTATCAGAGTGGCTTTTTTCTAAGAATTTTGCCAGGGACAACTCTCTTGTTGCTGTGGGTTCTTTTACGTGCGCTGAATAATTTTGTGTAACACACAGGACCTCGGTTTATCGTCTCATCCGAAAGACTAGCGCCCAGACCACCACTCATGGTCTAATGGATGGGGGAAAAGTTTCGGGCCCAAACGGGATATGAACCACCGCACACTTCCAACCCGGACTTTTTGCATTCTAGACAGACGCATTACCTCTAGACCACCGATCAACCTGTACAGTATTGTATTGTGTTGTATTGTTTTGTGTTGTATGTGTATGGAATTTAATTGCACTGAACTGTATTGAACTGAACTGTAGTGTACTGAATTGTGTGTGTGTGTGTGAAGTTATTTGAGGAAAAGTTGCATGCATGTAAATGATTTGAGTGCAAGCGCTTCAATTTGTTTGTTTTACAAGATTCAGCGCTATTTATTAAGTCCATATATTATTATTATTAATTGAATTGTATTGGATGGTACTGTATTGAATGGTATTGGATTGAATTGTATTGCACTGTATTGAATGGTATTGTATTGCATTGTCTTGTACTGTATTGTACTGTATTGTATTGTATCATATTGTATTGTATCACACTGTATTGTATCATATTGTATTGTATACCACTTTTAAGTCACAGCAGATTTGTCTGTGTAAAATTCAGGCTGCTCTCCCCCAGTGAGTGAGTGAGTGAGTGAGTGAGTGAATGTGTGTGCATGCATGTGTGCATGGGAGCATGCATGTGTGTGTTTTGAGTGAGTGTGAGCATGTGTGTGCGCACATGGGCATGCGTGTGCATATGAGCGAGTGCATGCGTGCAAGCGTGTATGTGTGTGTGTGCGTGCATGCATACACATACACGTGTGCGAGAGCGACTCACCCACAGTGGCCTCGCAGTAGTGCTCCTGAGCGACCTCGTTGGCGATGTTGGCCCCCATCAAGATGGCACAGGGGACGTTGAGGATGTTGCGAATCACGTCCGAGATGAGCAGGATGCCGCCCCCCTCCGCCACCTCAAAACCCTGCATGAGACCCACAGCAGTGTAGTGTAGTGTATACCCTCAGGACAGGATAGCTCAGTGGTCGGAGCACTCCCTTTCCCCACAGCCAAGGTTAACTCATTGAGGCTTAAGCTTCGGCACTCCTCTCCTTTACTGTGACGTGCCGAAGCTTAAGAATCGGCAGACTTACGATTTTAAAAAAACTGGCCTTTAGGGCAATCATTTTTCTAAACACAGTTGCTTTCCTTGACCATAAGCTTGCCTAGTTTTTGTCTGTTAGCCAATTTTGTTTGACATGTCAACAAGTCATATCTTTGGGATTTCAGGCTGTCCAGTATTATGATTCTTTAAAAAAAGAATCTGTTGTACAAAAAGTGACATCACATGGATTCAGCCAGCTTCAGGGAACTTAAATTTGGTGAAAAATCATCACATTGCTTCAAGGGGACTAGTTGATGAACAGTTCAAGCCATTTAAGATACCAGCCCTAATTTTCAAAACTTTTTATTTTTCAGCATTCAGTGACATATTTTGAAAATTTGTAAAAAATGAATACAGTCATCTATTAAAAAACTGTGAAACAATCTGAAAAGAAGACATTATAAACTTTTTAGTGATGTATAATGTGTATGTCATTATTATGTTGGGTAAGTCTGCTGAATTTTTCAAATATAGCCAAAATCACGCGTCACCACAAAATGGCGGGATCCATTTCACTGCGACTCCAATGAGTTAAGTAGCATCGAGCGTGGTTACCACTTGGATGGATGACCGTTTGCATGCCTTGGCTTCAATGCAGTCCTCCAGTTCACCCAGCTGTAAATGGGTACCTGCCCTCTTTTAGGGTCAGGGAAGGTAAAGCAGCGAAGGAGAGAGGAGATGGGCGCCGCCCTCAATATGCTGGCCCCTTAGAGAAGTTGAGGTCTCTGACGCCTAGCTCCCCTACAACCACATAGGTTATGGGAACACCTTTACCTTAACTTGTAGACCCTCGTAAGGATGCCAAGAGCTCTTTCAGTATGAATAGCATCCACACCTGGAAATTCTGCGCTAGAATATGTAGGACCAACAGTACTGTATTGCATTGTATTGTGCTGTATTGCATTGTATTGTATTGTACTGTATTGCATTGTATTGTACTGTATTGCATTGTATTGTATTGTACTGTATTGTATTGTACTGAATTGTGCTGTATTGCATTGTATTGTGCTGTATTGCACTGTATTGTGCTGTATTGCATTGTATTGTATTGCATTGTATTGTACTGTATTGCATTGTATTGTATTGTACTGTATTGTATTGTACTGAATTGTGCTGTATTGCATTGTATTGTGCTGTATTGCACTGTATTGTGCTGTATTGCATTGTGTTGTATTGTACTGTATTGCATTGTATTGTACTGTATTGCATTGTATTGTATTGTACTGTATTGTATTGTACTGAATTGTGCTGTATTGCATTGTATTGTACTGTATTGCATTGTATTGTATTGTACTGTACTGTATTGTACTGAATTGTGCTGTATTGCATTGTATTGTGCTGTATTGCACTGTATTGTATTGTACTGTATTGCACTGCATTGTGCTGTATTGTATTGAATTGTGCTGTATTGAATTGTATTGTGCTGTATTGCACTGCATTGTGCTGTATTGTATTGAATTGTACTATATTGCTTTGTATTGTGCTGTATTGCACTGCATTGTGCTGTATTGTATTGAATTGTGCTGTATTGCATTGTATTGTGCTGTATTGCACTGCATTGTGCTGTATTGTATTGTATTGTGCTGTATTGCATTGTATTGTACTATATTGCATTGTATTGTACTGTATTGCATTGTATTGTACTATATTGCTTTGTATTGTGCTGTATTGCATTGTATTGTACTATATTGCATTGTATTGTGCTGTATTGCATTGTATTGAATTGTGCAGTATTGCATTGTATTGTGCTGTATTGTATTGTACTGAATTGTGCTGTATTGCATTGAATTGTGCTGTATTGCACTGTACTGTATTGCACTGCATTGTGCTGTATTGCATTGAATTGTGCTGTATTGCATTGTATTGTGCTGTATTGCACTGCATTGTGCTGTTTTGCATTGCATTGTATTGTACTATATTGCATTGTATTGTACTATATTGCTTTGTATTGTGCTGTATTGCATTGTATTGTACTATATTGCATTGTATTGTGCTGTATTGTATTGTACTGAATTGTGCAGTATTGCATTGTATTGCACTGTATTGTATTGTACTGTATTGCACTGCATTGTGCTGTATTGTATTGTATTGTGCTGTATTGCATTGAATTGTGCTGTATTGCATTGTATTGTGCTGCATTGCACTGCATTGTGCTGTTTTGCATTGTATGGTATTGTACTGTATTGCATTGTATTGTACTATATTGCATTGTATTGTGCTGTATTGCATTGTATTGAATTGTGCAG
This sequence comes from Rapana venosa, assembly GCA_028751875.1. Lineage (NCBI taxonomy): Eukaryota > Metazoa > Mollusca > Gastropoda > Neogastropoda > Muricidae > Rapana > Rapana venosa. Next base: position 30,690,406 of record CM054162.1, read on the forward strand.
TATTGCATTGTATGGTATTGTACTGTATTGCATTGTATTGTGCTGTATTGCACTGTACTGTACTGCATTGCGCTGTATTGCATTGCATTGTGCTGTATTGCATTGCATTGTGCTGTATTGCACTGTACTGTACTGCATTGCGCTGTATTGCATTGCATTGTGCTGTATTGCATTGTATTGTGCTGTATTGCATTGCATTGTGCTGTATTGCATTGCATTGTGCTGTATTGCACTGCATTGTGCTGTATTGCATTGTATTGAATTGTGCTGTATTGCATTGTATTGAACTGTGCTGTATTGCATTGTGCTGTATTGTATTGTACTGTATCGCATTGTACTGTTTGGTGTTGTACTGTATTGTGCACCCTTGTGAGGATGCCAGGGGCTCTTTTAGTATAATATAGCACCCACATCTGGAAATCCTGTGCCAAAAATGTTCTCCTTTTCTATCACTGCTTCAGTCTTTTTCCATAATTTCTATCCCCCACCCTCTCTCTCTCTCCTTATCTCCCCTCCCCCCCCCCCCCCCCTTTCATCTCTCTCTTGCATATTCTCTGCCTTCCTAGTCTATTCACCTGCCTCTTTTCAAATGAGCCTGACAAAATATTTTCTGGCATTCTTCACATACAATTTTTCCATGAGCTGCTCTCTAGTCAGAAATGAGTTGGCTGAGGCCTATAATAATAATAATAAATGGAGCTTATATAGCGCTATACCTTGCAAAGACAAATCAAAGCGCATGCATTCAACCTAATCTTACACAGTCATGCAATCAATGATAAATAATCAATAGTTTGATAAACAGACATTTACAAACATGGTGCGATGCAGACAAAATCTATGAAATAAAATTTCGATAGTCAAATGTTTTTCAAAAGCACACACACACTCACACAGGTCGTATACTTTAGCAGGGTGATAGGACGTGGGTTAGTGAAGGTGAGATAGCTCTGATATGAAATAGGAGGGGGGAAATCTTAGGTTTGAAATAAATATGTCTTGAGGCTGGATTTAAAAGTGTCATAACTAGGTTTCTGGCGAAGAGAGAGAGGGAGCTCATTCCAGGTCGATGGACCCGAAATAGAGAAAGAGCGGCGGCCAACAGTGGATTGGTTGAATCTAGGTATTCGTAGGCACAAGGTATCTGCAGTAGAGCGGAGGGAACGTGAAGGAGTGTACAGGTTAAGACATTCACAGAGGTAGGAGGGTGCCTACAGAGAACTCCACAAGCACAGGTGAAGACCAGGCACTACCCTTCAGCTCGACTAGTCCTAAGCAATGAAAAAAAATCTGAACACATGACTCCTCTTTTGCTATCTCTTCACTGGCTCCCTGACTCACAGAGAGTGAAGTATAAGATGTGTTCCCTTCTGTTACAACTGTCTCCACAAAGCTACACCCTCCTATCTCTGTAACTGTCTTCACCTGTACACTCCATCTTGCTCCCTCCATTCTGCCACATACACCTTATGCTTCCAAACACCCAGACTCAAACAATCCACTGTGGGCTGTTGTTCTTTATTTCTGGTCCATCCACTTGGAATGACCTCCCCCTCTCACTTCGCCAAAAGCCTACATGTGAACTTTCAATCCACCCTAAAAACACACTTATTTCTGATCTACTATCTTCTCCCATAGCTACACCTCTGATCACATGTTTACCAAGTTCCACATTGGTGATTCTGAGGCGTGCCCCTGTGGAACTTCTCCCATGACAGTGGAGGAACACTTTCCTCCAGACCTGTCTGTCCAACACACCCAAACCTGAGGACTGGCCGATATCTGGCCTACTGACCTATCTGCCGATGAGGGACAAACTCTTCGGACCCCTGGAGGGAGGAGGGCCTTCAGCGTACCACGGCAGCATTTGTCAGGGCCACAGGAGTTGCTGTCTGAGCGTTTGATGAAGAAGAAGAAGAGGTATCTCTCTGTCTCTGTCTTTCTGTCTGTCCCTCTCTCCCCCCTCTCACTGTATGTGTGTGTGTGTCTCTGTCTCTCCCTTCCTCTGTGTGTGTGTCTCTCCCTCCTCCCTCTCTCTCCCCCCCCCTCTCCCCCCTCTCTCTCTCTCTCACTGCTACTCTCCAGTCCGCACGACTGCCCACTGACCTTGATCAGTGTCACAGCCACGGTGGTTTTCTTCAACGTGTCCTTCAGCTGGTTACATACGCCCCGCACAAACTGGTGCGGCAGCACGAACACCAGGACGTCCGCATCTTTGGCCGCCTCCTTCACGTCCGGCACTGCCACCTGTCAGACGGCAAAGAACGATGCTTTAGGGACATGTTTTAGGGACAGTAAAGAACGATGCTTTAGGGACGGCAAAGAACGATGCTTTAGGGACGGCAAAGAACGATGCTTTAGGGACGGCAAAGAACGATGCTTTAGGGACGGCAAAGAACGATGCTAAAGAACGATGCTTTAGGGATGGCAAAGAACGATGCTAAAGAACGATGCTTTAGGGATGGCAATGAACGATGCTAAAGAACGATGCTTTAGGGACGGCAGCTTTAGGGACGGTAAAGAACGATGCTTTAGGGACGGTAAAGAACGATGCTTTAGGGACATGTTTTAGGGACGGTAAAAAACGATGCTTTAGGGATGGTAAAGAACGATGCTTTAGGGACATGTTTTAGGGACGGTAAAGAACGATGCTTTAGGGATGGTAAAGAACGATGCTTTAGGGACATGTTTTAGGGACGGTAAAGAACGATGCTTTAGGGATGGTAAAGAACGATGCTTTAGGGACATGTTTTAGGGACGGTAAAGAACGATGCTTTAGGGATGGTAAAGAACGATGCTTTAGGGACGGTAAAGAACGATGCTTTAGGGATGGTAAAGAACGATGCTTTAGGGACGGTAAAGAAGGATGCTTTAGGGATGCTAAAGAAGGATGCTTTAGGGACGGTAAAGAAGGATGCTTTAGGGACGGCAGAGAAGGATGCTTTAGGGACGGTAAAGAAGGATGCTTTAGGGACGGCAGAGAAGGATGCTTTAGGGACGGCAGAGAAGGATGCTTTAGGGATGGTAAAGAAGGATGCTTTAGGGATGGTAAAGAAGGATGCTTTAGGGACGGTAAAGAAGGATGCTTTAGGGATGGTAAAGAAGGATGCTTTAGGGACGGTAAAGAATGATGCGACGGTAAAGAAGGATGCTTTAGGGACGGTAAAGAAGGATGCTTTAGGGATGGTAAAGAAGGATGCTTTAGGGACGGTAAAGAATGATGCGACGGTAAAGAAGGATGCTTTAGGGACGGTAAAGAAGGATGCTTTAGGGATGGTAAAGAAGGATGCTTTAGGGACGGTAAAGAATGATGCGACGGTAAAGAAGGATGCTTTAGGGACGGTAAAGAAGGATGCTTTAGGGACGGTAAAGAAGGATGCTTTAGGGACGGTAAAGAAGGATGCTTTAGGGATGGTAAAGAACGATGCTTTAGGGACGGTAAAGAATGATGCTAAAGAACGATGCTTTAGGGACGGTAAAGAATTATGCTTTAGGGCCACAAAGAACGATGCTTTAGGGGCGGTAAAGAATTATGCTTTAGGGGCGGTAAAGAATTATGCTTTAGGGACCTCAAAGAAGGATGCTTTAGGGACAGCAAAGACGGATGCTTTAGGGACGGTAAAGAAGGATGCTTTAGGGACGGTAAAGAAGGATGCTTTAGGGACAGTAAAGAACGATGCTTTAGGGACAGTAAAGAACGATGCTTTAGGGGCGGCGGTGGTGGTGGTGTTGGTGTTGTTGTGAGTTAAGTATATTTCTGTTTCAGGGAAGATTCATGATTTAACGATATGCCGGTGTGTTTGTACATGTATACATGTGTGTGTGCACATGCTGCAAGTATGTCAATGCATATTTGAGTATGTACTACACACATGCATGCACACACACATAATATTATGCACAGTCACACACACCCAAACACACATACACGCATGCAAGAACTTTCAAATAAAAGAACTGTATGTATCCATACACATACATAATATTTTGCAATGTCACACACACCCAAACACATGCACATGTGCACACGCGTACACACACACACAACCTCCCCAAAAACAGAACATCTGACCAAATCCTGTGGGAGATTTGATGTTGTGGACAGGACTTTTACATTCCACTTGTTTGGTGTTGACGATTTCTGACAGTGTCAAGCCTCCCCCGCCCCCCAACCCCCCCTTCTCTATTTCCCTACACACACACGTGCACACACGCATGCACATGCATACACACACACGCATGCGTGCACAGACACGCATGCGTGCACACACACACATGAACGCACACAGTCCACAGTCTCTCGCACACACACATATACACACCCACCCATACACACACCCATACACACACACACGCACGCACACACACACATGCACATATGCGTGCATGCACACACTCACTCACACACACGCATGCACAAATGCATGCGCACACACACACACACAGTCCACAGTCACACACATACAGAGTACACAGTTACACACACACGTAGAGTATGCAGGTACACACACACACACAGTTCACAGTCACACACACACAGAGTACACAGGTACACACACACAGACCACAGTCACACACACACAGAGTACACAGGTACACACACATACAGAGTACACAGTTACACACACACATTCACACAAGCAAATAAGTGCTTATTCCATTATCCTCTATATAAAAGAATAAAATAAAATAAAAAAACATTAAATACCCCCCCCCCCTCCCCCCCACACACACACACCATCTCTCTTTCCCCCAGAACGATACTGACCACATTGTGAGGCAGGTCGATGTTGGGCAGGTATTTGACGTTCTGATGCTTGGTGTTGATGACCTCTGACAGCTTCTCTCCGTTGACCATCTCCTCAAACACCCACATGCGCACCTCCTTGTCGAACTTGTCCGTCATCGAGGCCGCATTGTTCCCCACGATCTTGGCGATGGCCGAGCCCCTGTAACCATCGTCATCTATCAGACGTGGTTTGGTGTGGAGCTGTATGGCTTGGTTTGGGGGTGGTATGGTGTTTGATATGGTGTGGTGCGGTGTAATGTACTATATACCACTTGGAGTCATGGCAGATTCATCTGCATGAAATTCGGGCTGCTCTCCCGTGGGAGAGCACGTCACCACAAGAGCAGTACTACCCATAATTTTTTTTTCTTTTTCCTGTCTGCGTATGTATTTGTGCCACAGAAGACTCCTCAAAATATCATACAAAGAACACAAGACCAACAACTATGTGAAAAAAGAAATCAAAAAGCGTGTGGGCCCCCAAGAACCTCTGCTCTCCACCATAAAGAGGAGAAAACTGATGTGGTTTGCTCACACCACAAGACACAACTCCTTAGCAAAAACCATCTTGCAAGGAACGGTTGAAGGCAAGAGAAGAAGAGGCCACCAAAAGAAATCATGGGTTGACAACATCAAAGACTGGACCGCCCAACCCCTGCAACACCTTCTACTAGCCACACAGGATCGTGAAGCATGGAAAAAGATCTCTGATGCGTCTTCTCTCATGTCCCCCCTACGTCCTTTGGGACATGGGACTGAGTGAGTGATATGTATTTAGTTTCCTATCAGAGTGGCTTTTTTCTACAGAATTTTGCCCGGGACAACTCGAGCTGCGAGGTTCACCAATGGTGAGATTTTTGCATATGTGACCGGTTTTTATTTTTTTTTTATACACCATTTAGGTAGCCACATTCCAACTTCAGGGATAATGTCTGAACATGACACCCGTGTGCTTACTAGTTTTTGGTTTGTCATCCATTCCTACCGGCACACAATGGCCTACTCTTCTGATAGGCGGAACAGATTTTTAGTGTGTGCGCAAGATGTTCTGTGTGCGTTTGCACATAGGCCCTCAGTTTACAGTCTCATCCGGACTGACATTCTGTTCAATTTTTTTGTCAAACTGGGAAGAAAGGGCGAGGCTGGGAATCGAACCCAGATTACCAGTTGGCAGGCGAACGTGTTAACCATCCTGTCACCCTCCAACTTAACCTGGTGGGATGAATGACAAGAGTACACTCTGTGGGTTATCTCCACTGTGTTAGGCCTTTGGATGAGACTATAAACCGAGGTCCCGTGTGCGAATGCATGCAGAACATCTTGCGCCAATGTTAAATCCTGTTCCGCTGTTCGAAAGAGTAGGCCATTGTGTGCCGGTGGGAACAGATGACAAAATTTTTAACACCGCATACACACGCATAAAAAAAGAAGTCATCTGAGCGCTTTGATTTGTTGCTTTACAAGATTCAGCGCTATATAAATTCCATACATTATCATCATTATTATTAGGCAGGAAATGCCCTACAACAACAGCAACAACAACAACAACAATAGCAACAAAAGACAATCTTGATTGAGACGACACAAGAACAAGGTAGACATGAGAACATGAGTACTGATGCCCACAATGTGCGTTCTTCACTACATGATACGTTAATTATGAATGGATTTTATCACATCTAGGGAACGAAGAAGAAGAAGAAGAAGAAGAAGAAAAAGAAGAGGAGGAGGAGGACAAAGAAGAAGGAGGAAAAGGAGGAGGAGGAGGAAGAGAAGAAGGAGGAGGAGAAGAAGAAGGAGCATCTTGAAGAAGAAGAAGAATAAGGCAGAAAAGAAGAACGAATTAAGAAGAAGAAGAAGAAGAAAAAAAAGAAGAAGAAGAAGAAGAAAAAGAGGAGGAGGAGGACAAAGAAGAAGAAAGAGGAGAAGGAGGAGGCGGAGGAGGATCTTGAAGAAGAAGAATAAAAAATAAGGCAGAAAAGAAGAACGAATGAAGAAGAAGAAGAAGAAGAAGAAGAAGAAGAAGAAAGAAGGAAGAAGAAGATGAAGAAGGAAGAAGATCACATTAAACCAGTACCTACTGGCCATTAAACTTACACCAAAACTCCCCTTAGGTTGGCATGAAGCTACCTTAACTAACGGTAGGCAAAACAGTCGCAACGCAAAATCTCACCACCGGTGAACCTTTGAAGCTCTAGCCAAGAATTAAGAGCAAAACAAACAGAGAAAACCATCCTCCCCCCCCCCCCCCCCCCCCCCTACAGAAAAAGACCCACCACCACCAAAAAAACCCACCCCAAAACCCAACAAAAAACAAAATGACCTCCCCCCTCAAAAAAAAAAAAAAAATCAATGACAGTGACAACACCTCCAAAATGGACTTTGATCTTTACAAAGCTTTAGTAGCCCCAAGCCCTTTTCTAAAAATGGGCGCTGTTTTGTCAATATGTACGTTATTATTATGTCAAACAAATTTCAGCCGAATTGTCTATGTCAGCCCCTGATATTTAAACAAGATGCCTGCTGTCCAGGGAGTGCTTTAAAAAAATCATGCCCTGAGTAAAAAAATTTAAAATTTTTTTTAAAGTTGGTAGTTGTGTGTGTGTGTGTGTGTGTGTGTGTGTGTGTGTGTGTGCGCGCGTGGTGTGTGTTGTGTGTGTATTGTGGTGTGTTTGAGAGATACAGGGAGGCAAAGAGAGAGAGAGAGAGAAGGGAGAGGAAGAGAGAGAGAGAGGGAGAGAAGAGAAGGAAGAGAAAGGGGGAGGAGAGAGGGAAGAGAAGAGAGAGGAGCGAGAGAGAGAGGGAAGAGAGAGAGAGAGAGAGGGAAGAGAGAGAGAGGGAAGAGAGAGAGAGAGGGGGGGGGGGGGAGAGAGAGAGAGAGAGGTGTGTGTGTATGAGTGTGTAGTGTGTGGAGAGCACATGGGAGAGCAATGGTGGTAAGGAGTAGCACAAGGGTTAAAGGGCAGAGGGTGAGGGATGAGAGATGGAGGGGGAGAAGAGAACATGCAGACGAACACTGATGAGCAGATGCACGCACATGTGTGTATGTGGTTTGGTGTGCATGTGTTACATGTGCACTGCAATGTTGTTACGGCACATGTTGTGTTGTGTGCTGGCATGCATGCATATAAATGGTGTGCATGCATACCCTACACATGCACAAACATATGGCTGCATACGACTGCATGATGCACCACTTTTGTCATGTATACTACCATACTGCATGTTTTACGAGCATGCCTGTGTGCGTGCTGGCATGCATACAAAAAAAATGCGTGCGCATGTATCTGCCTGCAATACATAATGGTCTGCATGCAGATCTACATGTATGACACTTCTCACCTAAACTGACGCAACATTATTACAGTCAGGTCGGCTTGTTCTGGCAACCCTATCCACAATGATCCACTGATATGCCCCCTGCCAATACTGAAATGCACTATACCTGTCTACTCATTCAGTTATTCATTAAGATAGTAGCGTGAACACGTAGACAATTACAACCACAGGTTGGGGTTTAGATTACACGGTGATGAAATATCTCCTCCACCACCCCCACACATGGTACCTGCACTGCCGCTGGGTCACGTTGGCGGTGTTCAGTGGTGCCTGTTCTGAGCCAACATACGCAGGACACCACCTACTAAGCCCCCTACTAACGACAGTATCAGCTCAGTCGCGGAGCCAGACTGAGTGAGTTGCCCACCCAGGGTGGTGACCACCCAACGTCCCCTCCAACAACCCTCTCCCATGAACCTCCAGCCCTGAAGGCTTTGACACAAACTCACCACAGGAACAGAAGTGTATGGGGGAAACAGAAACTGAGGTCACCATGAGACCTGAGCAACTGGGACCACCGAATAAGAGGCTTTTTTTTTTAATATTGCGTGATGATCAATGACAATGAGGATGATGTAATGCTGCTGCTGTGGAAATGCATCTGCTTTGAGGCTACTTGACAGGGTTGTACTCTACGCTTACTATCATAATATATCCTGACATCAACCAGGCCCACGACATACAGACACCTGCAATGTTGGTCAGGTAATTTGAGCAACACTCTCAAACTCGCATCTGTTAAGTGGATGAAGCTCGACTGTGTGGTCCCAGTCTTCCCACTGAGCCCACAGCACACTCACTCTGGGTAGGAGGATGGCTGGAGTCCGAAAAAATCCCAAAGACTCCTATGGGATGTGAACCCACGATCTCTAACCACTGCGCCATGGCGGCTGGTCTGCCAGGTTGCTTTCTATACCTTACACTTGCAGTCACGGAAAATTTCTCTGTGTGAAACTCGAGATGCTCTTCCCAGGGAAAATGCATCACCACAAGAGCAGTGCCACTCATTACCCAAAATTAAATAAAGAAATAAAAATTCCTGTGTGTGTGTGCATGTTTCCCTAATAGGAGACTGGATTTTTTTCTACAGAATTTTGCCACAGACAACTGTCTCGTTGCTATGGTTTCTTTTACATGCCCTGAATGCATCTTGCTCACAGGACCACAGTTTCTCTTCCTCAGCTAGAGGCCCAAGGCTCGCTCACCAAAGGTAAGACTTTGCGTACGCGACCATTTTTGCCCACCATAAAGGTAGCTGCATTCCACCTGTGGAGATGGTGTCCATGTCTAAACACAGCACCAGTGTGCATGCATTTAAAAAAAAAAAATTCTGTCATCCGTTCCTACCAAAATGAAAGGACCTACTTTTCCGAAAGGCAGAATGGGTTTTAACCCTCTTGTCCCCGATCCGGCCGCAGCCGACAGTAACGGCAGCTGCCCCTAGATTCCAATACGACCGCAGCCGACAGTTGGTGCTGCCCACGTGGGCAGTACTTTTCCATCACACACAGACCTCGATGGTTTTTACACTATGTGTCTGAAAATTGGTGGGGCGATGCAGGGAGGGTGTCAGACGGTGCCAGTGATAAATTTAGACCACTAACATGCGTGTAGTGGGGAGGGAAGGAAGAAATAACAGCCAGTGACCAGAATGCTTTTCAATGGTGCAGCGTGGCGGAAAAAAATGGCGTTTTCTGTAGTAGCAGACGATTCATCTGATTAGCGAGAGGATAAATTGAATGTTATTGTCTTGGACGTAGAAACATTTGAACGAGAATTGGTAAGTGAATCGGATATTAAACGCTTACGAGGAAGAGGAGGAAGGAAATGCTGCAGTTAGGGAGAAGAGTGAGCCTGAAAATAATGTGCTACAGGGCACATTTCTGACCTGTGCTACACACACCGACTGTGGAGAAATTTGACCTCCCGGCTGGTCCGAGGCATAGACGCCTGAAAACGTGATGCCTTTTGACTGTTTTCTCATTATTACCACACTTTTGCTTTGAAACTGCAATGGCAGAAATGAACAGATATGCCGATAATGAAAATAGCAAGAAGGAAAAGAAAATAGGTCTCCAGTCTGCCAAGGTTCGACAGGTGAGAGCAATGGGTACACCCCCCCCCCCCCCCCACACACATCCATAATTTGTGCATTTTGTGATGTGATGTGACCCTGTGCCACCACTACGACTACTTTAGAGACTACCAACATTAAAATTTTGTAGGGTTACAGAAGTTCTGTATTGTTCGAATTTGTCACACCTGTGCTGTGACAATGGTGACAGTGTGACAGTCATGTACAATAATACACTTCTATACACTTAACAAACATGTGGTAGCACACGCAGATATGAACTGCAGTATAAAGGTCACATGTTGATTGAATATGACTTGTTTTCAAAAGAAAAAATAGTTAAACAAAACTTCTCTCTCCTCGAGACATACCATAAAACAACAGGTGCTATGGGGACATTGTGTGACACAACCTTGAAGTACTATTGCACATAACTATTGGTAAACACATCAGCTGGGTATCACTTCCTTATTCGACACTAACATGCTTGAACTATTGTCAAATCCATGCAGGATTTGCTGTTTTATCATATATACCATATTTTTACCTGTCATTGGTGACAAATAAGGTGACAATGACAAGACATCTGGTGACCAGACACATAAACTTGCGCCTAAATGCAAGTACAAAGCTTGTGACAAAATTTCAGCTTGATAACTTGTCATGCACACACACAATTGTCTTAGGAGTAAAGTAAGTCAGATGGAGGTAGAAAACCTTGAAAGAAATCAAAATCTACAGGCAGTTTAGCTCTGTAGAATCCAACAACAAGAGGGTTAAGCATGTGCGCAAGATGTTCTGCATGCGTCCACACATAAATCCTTAGTTTAACCTATCATAGTCTCATGTTCTGCATGCGTCCACACATAAATCCTTAGTTTAACCTATCATAGTCTCATGTTCTGCATGCGTCCGCACATAAATCCTTAGTTTAATCTATCACAGTCTCTTTTGGGACAGTGGAGTCAGTACTGGTGTTAACTCCAGGAGAAAACTCCCCAAAACGGGCGCCTTCATGGACTCTCGATCATAGGCATGCAATCAGATCACAAGTGCAACACTCTAACCACTAGGCTATCCCACCTCCTGTCTTTTTATCTGAAAGACTAGCAACCAGGCCCTCAATCAAGGTCTAGCAGGTGGGAGGCGAGGGGTTGTGTTCATGTACATACAGGGATCGAGCCCGCACCCTTGGCTTTCTTAAGTTTCTAGGTATGTGTATTATCTCATGAAAATAAGTATGTGTCTTACTTTTGGTTCATAATGGTGTTTTAGTATGTGTGTGAATGTGTGTGTGTGTGTGTGTGCGCATGCCGCACAGACGCATGCGGATGTACCTTTGTGCGTGCACGTGTGTACTATTTTTAATCTGAGTTGTCTTGGAATGTTTTAACCAATATGAAATGTAGCTTTCTTGTGTCTTTTCGAGATCGCGATTCGTACCAAAGTGCCTGTCAGTATTGTAACTGCCCTTCATGGGACGGTTAAAGTGTACTTGACTTGACTTGACTTGACTTGGGCTTGACATCGCCGATCCACTGGTTCAACTTGCCCACGACACACCGCCTGAAAAACGCTTCAGTGCAGTGCCCCAACGACTCCTCAAGAAGTTAATTAACTAAGAGAGAAGCCACGTCTGTCTATCCAAACTGATACACTTCAGCAACCCGTTTTTGACACATATGCTCTTATACTGACTTTCACTGTAGAAACGAACGAACACACACTCACTCACACACACTCACAAACTCTCTCTCTCACACACACACACACACACACAACACTCACTCACACAACAAACACAACACACACACTCTCTCACACATACATACACACAACACACACACATATATACACACACTCACTCTCTCACACATACATACACACATAATATATACACACTCACTCTCTCTCTCACACACACACACACACTCATCACTCCTCTCTCTCTCTCTCTCTCATCTCCTCTCTCTCTCTCTCTCTTCACACACTTACACTCTTCTTACACACACACATTCACATCACACACACTCACACACACACTTACACACACTGTCTCTCTCTCACACACTCACTCACTCAAACACACACACTTACACACACACACACACACACACACACACACACACACACACACACACACACACACACACACACACCACACAAATGCACTGCTTATTCAATGTACCATCTGAAAATAAAAGTTTGACTTTGACACTCTCTCTCACACATACATACACACACTGACTCACTCAAACACTTACACACAACCCCCCCCCCCCCCCTCCACACACACACACACACAAGCACACAGAAAAGTCACACCCATCACCCACCCTAGCCTTCACTGTCAACTCCCACCCCCCTCCCCACCCGATTTGGTCCCCACCTTACCATATCAAGCCAAAGGAAAGTGAGCAAACACACATGGCCCAGATTTTTAACACAAACTTAACAGCCAAAATCTGTACTTGAGCCATATTCCCCCTTATCACAGCTTAGATTACAGAGGTAAAGACCTAGTCAAACTCCTTTTGTACAATACACTACAATGTAATCTACTCACTCCATGTGTGTGTGTGTGTTGTGTTGTGTTGTGTTGTGTTGTTGTGTGTGTGTGTGTGTTTTGTGTGTGTGTGTTGTGTGTTGTGTGTTTGATGTTGTGTGTGTGTGTGTGTGTTGTGTTTGTTGTTGTGTGTGTGTGTGGGTTGTGTTGATGTGTATGTGAGTGTGAGTGTGTTGTGGTGTTGTGTGTGTGTGTGTGTGTTTTGTGTGTGTATGTGTGTGTGTATGTGTCACTGTGTGTGTGGTGTGTTGTGTTGGTGTAGTGTGTGTGTGTGTTTGTGTTGTGTGTGTGTGTTTGTGTTGTGGTGATGTGTGTGTGTGTGCATGTGTGTTTCCTCTCTCTTTTTCAGTTTAATACAGCTGCTTTTCATTTTTCTTCAACACAATTATCATAATTTTATATACTCTAGATAAAAACAGATTGGTCTTCTCTGTTGGTTTAGTTCAAATTTGATAATTAATTATGCTATTTTCGTAACCTAATCCTGATTTTTTGTTTAAAAATCTTCAGCGAATAATTGAAGTATTTAACACTAAAATATTTAACATTGAAAATAAGTGTTGAGACAGAAGTGAGAGAGAGAGGATGAGAGAGAGGGGTGTGAGAGAGAGAGAGAGAGAGAGAGAGAGAGAGAGAGAGAGAGAGAGAGAGAGACAGACAGACAGACAGCAGACAGGGAAGAACTGAGAGAGAAACAGAGACAGAGAGAGAGACACACACAGACAGACACTGAGACAGAGAAACTGAGAGAGAAACAGAGACAGAGACAGACAGACAGAGACAGAGAGATAGACAGACACAGACATCCTGGAGAACATGACCGGATGCAAGTCATGGCATACATTTCATGTATAGATCTATCTAGGGAAGGTGACTCCTCTGGTTAGAAATGGTCAGCAATGTCAAAGTTTTAAAAAGTAGCTCTTACTGTTGATGATTTCATTCATATAGCCTGAGCGATGAGGCATCAAGAAAGAAGCGAACATTTGTTGTTGTGTTGTTGTTGAGAATAAAAAATGACGCTGAACACAGCTGTGTTTTTATTGGAAGCATACTATACACTATATCTATTTCAAAACCCAGATACCTCTCTCTATCAGTCTATGATTTATTGTGTGTCTCTCTCTCCTCCTCTCCATTATATACTCTGTTAAAATGATGAATGGGTCTGTAGTATACCATCATGGTAACAAATATCACTTTCAAACAGGTTATGGTGGTACCAAGCGCTCTGATTTGTCTTTGCCAAGATATAGCGCTATACAAATTCCATTTATTATTATTATTACTTGCAATCATACTATATCTATATTTCAATATATATATATACACCTCTATCTACCAGTCAATTGTCTCTCTCCCTCTCTCTCTCTCTCCTTCTCTCTCTCTCTCTCTCCTCCACATATGGTTTAAATCATGAAGGGTCTGTAGCATATCATCATGGTAACAAATATGTTCAAACAGGTTATGGTGGGTTGGATTTGGTTTGGGTTTTTTTCTTTTTGTGTGTTTGTTTTACTGTAACTATACACACTATCTTTATCACATTATAACTTGCTACTTTCATGATAATCCTAAACTAGGGCATAGGTTGGATCGGTTAAAAAAAAGAAGAAGAAACAGAAAGCACACACACACACACTCTCTCTCTCACACATACGCCATCTTGCGCACATTAAAACCTGTTCTGCTTTTTGGAAGAGTCGGCCATTGTGTACCGGTGGGAACAGATGACAAAATTGACAAAATTGCGTACACATGGGGACTGGATGAAAAAAGCACATGAGTGCTTATTCCATTACATCCTTGAAATAAAAGAATAAATAAAAAACTAAATAAAATACATACACACACATACTAAATATATACATATAGTATCACACCAGTATTTAAATACTTTATCCATGAAAAAAATTTTGGGACATGTCTTCTCTCTCTCTTTCTTTGCAACCACCACTATCCCTCAGCCACACTCCCCCCCCCCCCCCCCCCCCTCCCCTCCCCACTCACTCACTCTCACTCTGTGCAGCTGTCACTACCCCCTAGCCACTCTCTCTCCCTGCTCTCTATCTCTCTCTCACTCTGTCTTTCTCTCTCTCTCATTCTATCTTTCTCTCTCTCCCTGCTCTCTATCTCTCTCTCCCTGCTCTCTACTCTCTCTCACTCTGTCATTTCCTCTCTTCATTCTTCTTCTCTCTCTCCTCTCTCTATCTCTCTCTCTCTCCCTGCTCTCTATCTCCTCCTACTCTCTTCCTCTCTCTCACTCTATCTTCTCTCTCTCTCCTCTCTCATCTTCTTTCATCTCTCTCCCACTCTCTTCCCCTCTCTCTACTCTCTCTCTCTCTCCTCACTCTATCTTTCTCTCTCTCCTCTGCTCTCTATCTCTCTCTCCTCTCTCTCACACTCTGTCTTCTCTCTCCCCTCCTCTCTCTCTCTCACCTCTTCTTTCTCTCTCTCTCATCTCTCTCCACTCTGTCTTCTCTCCTCTCTCTCTCTGGATAAACATGAAGCAGAAAGCACAGCCAAGCTCTCAAATTCAAATTAAGTCTGTTGAGCTAGCTAACAATCATTTAAAATCGACAAACTTTGGGGAAGGGGGTGGGGTGGGGGTTGGGGGGGGTGGGGGTGGGGGGGGGTGAAGGTGGGGGGAGAGGGAGGAGAGAGGGGTGAAACATATTTCGTCATATGTCTACAAGTTATGAGCGGACTTCATTGTGGCTGCCTTGTGTGTGTGTGATGTGTGAGTGTGTGTGTGTGTGTGTGTGTGTGTGTGTGTGCAGAGAGTGTGTGCGTGTGTGTGTGTGTGAGCTTGTGTCTTCTTCTTCTTCGTCAACGCTCAACAGACTATTTTTCTGTTAAGACAAAGCATCACCTGCTTTACCTGACAAGTCAGCCAGCGCATCCGACTTCGGCACAAGAGAGAATAGTTACCTTTTAAGTTCTTTATGGAAAAAAGGAAGGAGAATGGACCAAGAAGGCAGAAAATAGACAAGAAGGAGGTGACAGGAAGAAAAGGAACAAGGCAGAAACAAAGAGAGATGATAGAAAAGAGGAAATTTCTAGCACAGAATGTCCAGAATGTGGGGATGCTATTTATACTGATAGGCCCCCAGCATCCCCTCAGAGGATGTGAGCTTGTGTGTGCTATGTATATTGCATACGTGTGTGTGTGTGTGTTAACTGTAACTTTGTAAGTAAAGAGAGAGAGAGGATGTATGTGTGTGTGAGTGGTGTGTGTGTAAAAATTGTAACTTTGTAAATAGAGAGAGAGGGAAAGAGAGAGAAAGAGAAAGAAAGTGAGAGTGTGTGTATGGAGTGTATGTCACTATGTGTGTGGGGAGGAAGTGTGCACGCACACATATTTATGATATACATGTGCTAGTGTGACTGTGAGTGTGTATGAAAGGGGGTGTATGCATGTGTACGCGCATGCACACACGAAGGAATTGTTGAATGTTACTGTTCAACAGAGACAGCAAACAGAAGAGGAGTAGAGGAACAAAAGGGAAACAGAACACACAAGAAGAAGAAGAGAAAAAAAAGCTGAAAATGATTAACAAATTTGGAGAGAAAAAATGCTGATGGCTGATGACAAAGAAGTAGAACAGTACTAGCAGCAGCAGTAATAGAAGAAGAAGTGAAAGAAGAAGAAGAAGAAGAACAAGAAGAAGAAGAAGAAGAAGAAAGAACAACAACAACAATACAGCAAAACTAGAGAAAAAAAAGTAGAAAGATTTTTTTTAAAAAGTTTTTAATCTG
Organism: Rapana venosa; assembly: GCA_028751875.1. Taxonomy (NCBI): domain Eukaryota; kingdom Metazoa; phylum Mollusca; class Gastropoda; order Neogastropoda; family Muricidae; genus Rapana; species Rapana venosa. Next base: position 30,706,933 of record CM054162.1, read on the forward strand.
CGACAACACACTGGTATTTTTGTCACTGGCACCTTGTGCTCAGCGAAGAAATAAAGAAAGAAGGAAAAACAGAAAGAAAGGGAGAAAAAAAGAAAGAAGGAAAGAAAGAAAGAAAGAAAGAAAGGCAGAAAGAAAGAAAAACAGAAAGAAACAAACAAACAACAAAGAAAGAAAGTTTAAAAGAAAGATATGATCTCTGACAGCACAATGATACTTTTGTCATTGTCACTTTACACACAAGAAAGAAAGAAAAAAAAAAGATAAAAAAAGAAGAAATTTTAAGGAGAGACAGGCAGACAGACAGACATAGACAGAGAGACAGAGAATGAGAGTGAGAGAAAGATAAGATAGATCTGTGACAATATTCTGATACTTTTGTCATTGGTACCTTGCAGTAACCTTCCTTTTCAGGTCACGGATTATCTGCTCTTGCAGAACGGGCACCGTTGACAGATAATGTGTCGACAGATAATACCACGAGATAACCAGGAAGGAGAGGGGGGGAAAGGAGGTGAGAAGGGAGGGAGAGAGTGTTGGGGGTGAGGGTGGCTGAGAACAAATGAAGATTGAATGACATGTCATCAGCATTGCTAATACTGGTAACAGTTATAATACTATGAGTGCATTTATGCAACACCACTGCACTTGACCTATACAGAAATGACAAACCCTACCCCTACAAAATAAACAGTAAGAAATGATATATAAAAATTTCAATAAAATCATTAAATAACTTTAGAAAACATGGTAGTCACACAAAAATATGGAACAAAATTCCCACGAATAGAGAAAAAGAATAACAAACATTACTACAACAATTAACTACAGTACTACTTCAAGTTTAACTATAGATAACAGTGATAATGATATAACTGATCAAGGAACTCACAAGAAAACAAATAATTAATGATGAATAGATAAAATCAATCATTACAAAGAGATTTTACTGAAAATTCTGACTTAAAAGGCAAGATTTAACAACTGCACAGGTGTACTGTTCAAAAGAAAGCTCTGACTGAGTCAGAGACAATGCCACGAGAATTTCCAGTACAGAAGAGAATTGAATACTCTTTCACAGTTTCTACAATAAATAACATGAGGAAAGAACAATAGGAGACAATTTGCAAGAGTTACATTCTCATAATCTTGTGGTTTTATTTAAGTCCATATCACTTCAATACAGCAAATCAAGAGCAATGGCTAAAAAATCTTCATTTCTTGACTGAACTAACTCCAAATCCAACACTGGTTTACTACTACTAGTACTTGGTGTTTGATCTTTTCATCACAGTGTATGTGCGATTTGAAATTTTTGTACATGGTTCTATGCTGACTCTGAGAGAAAAAAAACTCAGAAATAACAGGGAACAAGTTTTTTGTTTTTTTAATTTGCTTTAAAAAACAAAAAAAACCTTTACTCACATGATAATAAAGAACCTAAATACTTCACACAGTCCTTAAACTCAGATAAAAACAAACAAAACAATGCAAGACAACTTGAGTAACTTTCTCAGTAAGTCAGTTGCACTCTTCAATTCAAACAGGCTGAAAGGTAACTGTAATGGAAATGGCAAAGCTCTACTAATTAAAAAACTATAATAATATATAAACAATCTCCACGGATAAGTTTGTGCTAAGTGGGTCTATTTTGTGTTTGGTTATTTTTTTGTTTTTGTGTTCTGCTTGTTAATGGCAATCACTGATAGCAAGTTTATGTTATGTTTTTGATTGGTTATTAACATAGCCATATTTTGACTTCAGGGATGGGTCTTTACTTTAACAGTGGCGAAAGATGGATTGTCCAATGTTTCCCCTAAAAAACTTTGTAAGAGATGACTTTACTTTCAACAGAAGCAAATTATGTTGGATGGCTTTAAAAAATGGTCATAATTAATTGCTTGTGTCATGTGTGTGTGTGTGTGTGTGTGGAGAGAGAGAGGGGTGGGTGGGGTGGAGAGATATATATACTGTGTGTATACTATATGTGTGTATATGACTCTGTGTGTGTGTGTGCAAAAATCAGTAAATCAGTGTAATGCCCTGATGGGCTGAGAATAGCATAACCAGTACAAAACTTAAGTTACCATACATGACCATGCACATTTGTTTTTTTACAGACCTAGGGGAAGAAACATACTTATCTTGTTAGATCTACTGCTGGTTCAAATCTACTGAAGATTTGGCTCCCTATCTCTTGCTCATTCCATACTACCACACCTTTGACTACGTATGCATAAATCTATACACATGTATGCCATGTACTGATATATACTATATTAATTACTATATATGATGTACTGATGCTTTGATCAACATCTCCCATTCACACTTAAAACGATGCATCATACATGCCACAAATCTGGATTTGGACGAGTATAGTATTTCTTATCGTCTCAAATGTGACTGCTTAAAATAAAGACAATAACAGTAACAACAATTTTAAAACAACTTTAAAACCAGCAACACTGACTTGGATATATACTGAGATCATCCCAAACCATGCAACTATTGTATGTGGGTGTCAGCTTCAAACCGAAACGACTTCTTCCAGTTCTGTGGTTTCTCTCGCTGTACAGACGAAAACTCTTGCAATAAAAGAAAAGATCAACATACCAGTTTCCTGAACCAACAATGCAGACTTTCCTAGGTGTTGCCATATTCGGTGATTGTCTCCGTGTTGCTGCCTGCTCTCTGTCTTACTGATAATTGCTGCGACAACTGCCACATGCGGCTTTGCAGTTGACCCTTGTACTCTCTTGTTAACATGGCGTTCATTGGTCGATCACAGGAGTTCAGGGGAGATGATTGGAAAAGACACATCTGTGGTCCCTTTCAGCAGTTTAAAAATCCCCTAAAGGGTTTGACTGGACTATTATGTAGACAGAAATAATGGTTTACGTAATGTTTACAGTTGTACAGTGTCATTTAACTAAGACCTCGGCCCTCAGATAACATAACAGGATTGTAAAAGTATTTCTTTGTCAGTCAGTCAGTGTGCCAGGATGGAAAACTTTACAATACCCCAAGCATAGCAGAACTGAATGTTAAAAAAAAAAGAAAGAAGAAAAAGCTCATGAATGTTTATTCCTTTATCCTCGAAATAAAAGAATAAATGAATGAATCATTCTATAAATGAAGTCAGCCTGTCTATCTGTCTGTGTGTATTTCTGTGCCTGTCTGTCTGTATGGCTATATATGATATTCATAAAGATTTAATTTTGGTATTTATGCATGGTGTTTGTTGAGAGAGAGAGAGAGTGGGGTGCATTATGTGTAAGTGTCATGTGAGTGTGATGGGGGGGGGGGGGGGGGGGGGGGGGGGGGGGTGTAAATTGCTTTTGCGTAGTTTACTATTGCTGTTGCTTTCCTATTTTAAAAGAAACCCAATGAATTTCTTGATGTTATCTTTCCGTTAGCCAAAATGATACTATTTAAATGGTTTGTTCTCTAAAATTTTTATCATGGAGGGTTTTTTTTTTTGGTTTTGTTTGTTCTTGTTTTGGGGTTGTTGGGGGGGTTTTTTTGGTTGGTTTTTTTTTTGGGGTTTTTTTTTTTTTTTTTTTGGGGGGGGTTATATTTGGAAGTCCTCTCTTCCTTGTTGTTGCTGTTTCTTTTGCTCTGGTTTCTTTGCTTTTTTTTTGCTTTTTTTTTTTGGGGGGGGGGGGGGGGGTTCGCTTATTTTTGTGTTTTTCTTTTGCTTTCTTTTATTCTTTGTTGTTGCTTTTTTTCTCTCCCTCTCTTTCGGTGGTTTTGTGTATGGGTACTTTTTTTTCTCCTTTTACTGAGTGAGTGTATTGGTATTGGGTTTATTTTATTTTATTTTATTATCATAATTATAGTGTATCCAGGCCATTATAGTGTATTCAGGCCATTGTGTGCCGGTGGGAACAGATGACAAAATTTAAAAAACCGCATACACACGCATTAAAAAAAAAAGTCATCTGAGCCTTTGATTTGTTGCTTTACCAGATTCAGGGCTATATAAATTCCATACATTATTATTACTATTATCCCTAAGAGCCTATTCATTATCCTTGAAATAAAAGAATTTGTCATTGTCATTGTCTGTCTGTCTGTCTCTCTCTCTCTCTCTCTCTCTCTCTCACGTGGTTTGTTCTCCTTTATTTTATGGAGGTTTTGCTTTGTTTGGTTCTGTTTTGGTTTGGGTTTGGGGTTGTTGTTGCTTTTTTGAGGGGGGACTATTCGGTGTTCCCTCTCCCCTTGTTGTTGCCGTTTTGTTTTGCTCTTGGTTCTTGCTATTTTTTCGGTTGTTTCTGTGTTTTCTGTTCTGCTTTTCTTTCTTACTTGTTGCTACTTTTTTTTTCTTTCTCTCTCTCTTCGGTGATTTTTGTGGGGATTTTTGGGTAGATATTTTTTCCGTAAGCTGTGTAAGTGTATTGCTATGGGCTTTATTTTATTATCATATATATCCTTAAGGGCGGGGACTGGATGTAAAAAAAAGCACATGGGTGCTTATTCATTATCCTCGAAATAAAAGAATTTGTCATTTGTCATTCTCTTCTCTCTCTTCTCATCTCTCTCTCTCTCCTCTCTCTCTCTCTCTTGTATCATTTGAAATTATTAGTTGTGATTTTTAATGATAAGTAATAACAGTCACTGATTATCACTCCCACAAAGAAAGACAACTTACAACTATGCCAAAACTGCCCTGCTATCATCCTGATAAGCCATCCAAGCAACTTCATGTTAAAAATCCTGAATAGACTAAAGCCTCAATCTGAGGAGATTATCAAAGAAGAAAAGGCAGATTTCAGAGCAAGACGGAGCACAATTGAACAAATTTTCAACCTTAAGGTACTCTGTGAGAAATACTTGCAACACCAACAAGATCTTTACCATGTCTTTGTAGACTTTAAGAAGGCCTTTGACAGAGTGTGGCATGCAGCTCTGTGCGTAACCATTAGGCTGTATAACATAAATGCCAACCCCATTAGAGCCATAGAAGTCTTCCATTACAAGGCAACCAGCACAGTCTACTATGACAGCAACATTAAGACATTGTTCTGAACCACAATTGGAGTGTGCCAAGGATGTCTGCTCTCTCCCACCCTCTTAAACATCTTCTTAGAGCAAATAATGGCCGATGCACTTGAAAATCATAAGGGAACAGTCAGCATTGGAGGCAGGACAATTACAAACTGACGTTTTGTCGACGACATCGACGGCCTAGCTGGAGAAGAGCAAGAGCTGGTCAGCCTGGTCAGTCACCTTGATGAAGCCTCTTCGGCATGTGGCATGCAGGTCAGTGAAGAGAAAACCCAGCTGATGACAAATAGTGCCAATGGCATCAGCACTGATATTATTGAAGAAAGCAAGACAATTGAGACTGTCCATAGCTTTAAATATCTGGGAGCTGTAGTATCTGATGAAGGATCAAAACCTGAAATTCTCTCCAGGACAGCCCAGACCACTGCTGCAATGACCAAACTGAAAATCCTCTGAAATAACAGGAACATTGCCATCAGCTTCAAGATCAGACTGATGCTTTACCTGATGATGTCCATATATTTGTACGCATGTGAAACGTGGACCATAATAGTAGACATTAAAAGAAGTGTATAAGCAATGGGGATGAGATGCTTTTGCAAACTCCTTGGTATCTTATACAGAGACCCCATCCCTAATGAGGAAGTGAAAACCAGAATTAAAAACGCCGTCATGCGCACACGAGAGAGAGTCAGACAGACACAGACACTGACACAGATTGACATATCCACAGAGATAAAGAGGTTGGAATGGATTTCCCCCTGTTCAACAATGAAAATGTATGCATTGTGTGAAGCAAACAGTCCTCCACCATTTCATTTTCTTGTCCAGGTCATATGGCACCAGTTCGCTGCCCAAAAGCCACTTCTTTCAATCAAGTCTTAGGGGGTTTATCCCCGCTGATCACAGAGGTTGTAACAGACCTGTCACCTTATAATAATGTTTAAATAATTATCATATCAAATCCATCCCCTAAGTGGGAACGTGCGGTCGTATATGTAAAATCTCTCCATTGGTGAACCTGGGAGCTCTAGCAGAGGAATGAATAAAAAACCAGACCCACGCAATTATGCTCATATACGATTAAAACAAGGTTAAAACCGATGTTCTGCTTTTCCTGACATCAACACCCTGGCAACCATAAGGTTCAAACAAGGATGGTAACTTCGTTATAGGAGACCCCATTATTTCTCTCTCTCTCTCTCTCTCTCTCTCCTCTCTAACCGTCTCTCTCCTACTCTCTCTCTTCTATCATCTCTCTCTTCTATGTATATATATATATATAATATATATATATTATAAATATATATAAAATATTATATATTATATATTATATATATAATATATAACACTTTAAAAGACCACACGAAAAAACCAGAAACAAAGCGTTGTGGTAGTAAAGACTGACATGCTAACCATGTTAACTAATATTATCATCCTCTTTGATTGTGTCTTTAACTCAAGAGGTTCAGTGTCAGTTTTTCAAAAAGGTTAATTGCCTCAGGAATATTTTATTTCTACTAAGTCACTTTTGCACATTGTACAAAGCATGAGACAAAACAAATCCCACCCCCATCCCTTTCTAAAAAGAACAAATTCTAACAAGCAAACATGAAATGAAATGAGCACACCACCACAAATGGAGTATGACCCAATTGTTTGTCTTACTCTGTTTTCATTTATTTAGTTTGCACCTGCATGTGTAACTGTTTGCTATAAGAGTTGTGTTTTCTACAGAAAATTTGCAAGTGACCACTGTCTTCAAACAGTGAATTCTTTTACGTGCATATGAATTATTGTTTACTTGTATTTAGATTTGCAAACATTCTGTGTGTGCTGTTTCATGTCAATATTACTTCCCCCTCACAGGTATCTTAAACAATTATATCCCTTTTTATTGTTTGAAGTTGCTTAGTCTTATCTCATCTCATCTGCTCCCATAACCCCCTCCAGGGTCGTAGGGGCACTGCAGTGACGAACGTTGCACAAGTTGGCTCATTTGCAGCGGTTGTGGGCAAGTGCCTGGGTTGTGGAGAAGCTCTTCCCGGTCCATTCAGTGATGTTGTCTGCCCATTTCTTCTTCAGCCTGCCTCGCCTTCTCTTCCCCTGCACTGTTCCTTGCAGCATGGTCTTGGAGAGCCCGTCTGATCCTGTCACATGCCCATACCATCTGAGCTTCCTTTTCTTGACTGTGGTCAGCAGGTCTTCGTAGTGCTTTACTTGTTTGGTGATGGTTTGTCGGGCTTCTTCGTTGGTAATGTGGTCCGTGTATAAAATGCCAAGGAGTCAAGTCAAGTCAAGTCAAGTCTGAAGCATCTCATCTCCAAAGCCTGGATCCTCCTTTGTAGATCTGCATTCATTGTCCAGGATTCGCATGCATACAGGTATGTGGAGATGACCAATGCATGCAGTAGCTTGACCTTGGTCCTGAGAAAGATGTTTCAGTCTTTCCGGCTGCTACTGTTTGTGCAGCTCTTGCGAGGATTACGGTCTTTGAATGAACCTTCTTCACTAATAATAGCTCCAAGGTACTTGAAGTGATCTACAACCTCAAGTTCTTTTCCACTGACTGTGATTGGCTGGGCACTGTTTGTCATGAATTTTGTTTTCTCCGTACTGACCTCCATGCCGTATCTGGCTAGTTGTGCTGGCTAGTTCCTGTTCGTTTCCTGCCAGTCCGTCGAAGTCACTGGCAAACCTGAGGTTGGTGATTGTTCACCCTCCAGTACTGACTGTGCCAGTGTAATGTTCTAAGGCATCAGTCATTATGTGCTCAAGAAGACATTGAACAGTGTCAGCGATATGAGACAGCCTTGACGGACTCCCACTGAAGTATGGAACCGTTCTCCAACCGTGCCTTGGACAAGCACTGCGCTGGTAGCTTTTGCATATAGCTCTTTGATGGTCTGGATGATCTTTTGTCCCATGTTGTACTTCTTCATTGTGGCCCATAATGCATCATGCCATACATGGTCTAATGCCTTTTTGAAGTCTATGAAGACGTGGTACAGTTTCTGTTGGTGCTGGCTGTATTTCTCCCACAGAACTCGCAGGTTGCTTAGTAGTCCAGGTAAAAGTTTCATCTCATGGAAAGGAAGAAACCCTTTTTATATGGCATCGTACAAATGGTTGTTTACCTGTCTGGAACAAGGGATGGGTGAAATTCAATGATTTTAGACATTACTTTAAAAAAAAAAATCTGTAAACCCATATAGGAAGACACCTTCAAAACTTTGGAATTATTTGATAATATGTCATAAAATTAGGATGCAAGAACTTAAGCTGTGAGTTGGAAATTTTATATCTCTACCAGGATCATCCCTAACTTCTAATCCTTTGAAGTTTGGAGGAGATGTGATGTCTGTCTCCTCATGTTTCATTTGCTTTGTTTTGGTTTTGGTTTTTAATCTAGAGCTGGGGAGTAGGTGAGGGGGAGAAGGTTTATGGAGGTGAGGGAGGGGTTGTTAGAGGGAGGAGGGTGGAGAGGGAAGATAGCAAGGGGGTATGTGAGGGAGGGTTATTTAAAGGGGGGATAGGTGGGGAGGGGTAGTTGGGGGATAGGTGGGGGAAGGGTAGTTAGGGGGGTAGGTTTTTTTTTTTAAATTCTTTTATATCGAGGATAATGGAATAAGCACTTATGTGCTTTTTTACATCCAGACCCATGTGTATGCGGATTTGTGAATTCTGTCATCTGTTCCCACCGGCACACAATAGCCTACTCTTACGAAAAGCGGAACAGGATTTAATGTGTGCGCAAGATGTTCTGCGTGCGTTCGCACACGGGACCTCGGTTTATAGTCGTGAGGGAGGGTTAGTTAGAGGGATAGGTAAGGGAGGGTTAGTTAGGGGGATAAGTGAGGGAGGGTTAGTTAGGGGGATAGGTGAGGGAGGGTTAGTTGGGGGGATAAGTGGGGAGGGTTAGTTGGGGGATAAGTGAGGGAGGGTTAGTTAGGGGGATAGGTGAGGGAGGGTTATTAGGGGGATAGGTGAGGGAGGGTTAGTTAGGGGGATGGGTGAGGGAGGGTTAGTTGGGGGGATAGGTGAGGGAGGGTTAGTTCGGGGGATAAGTGAGGGAGGGTTAGTTAGGGGGATAAGTGAGGGAGGGTTAGTTAGGGGGATAAGTGAGGGAGGGTTAGTTAGGGGGATAATAATAATAATAATAATAATAATAATAATAATAATAATAATAACAATGTATGGAATTTATATAGCGCTGAATCTTGTAAAGCAACAAATCAAAGCGCTCAGATTTCATTTCATACCACTTTAAAGTCAGGGCCCAGATTTCTCTCCGTGAAATTTCGGGCTGCTCTCCCGGGGGGAGAGCGGGAGAGCGCGTCGCCACAAGCGCAGCGCCACCCATTTTTTTCTTTTTCATGTCTGCAATGATTTTGTTTCCTATTAGAGTGGCTTTTTTCTAAGATTTTGCCAGGGACAACTCTCTTGTTGCCGTGGGTTCTTTTACGTGCGCAATAATTACGTGTAACAACGGGACCTCGGTTTATCGTCTCATCGAAGACTAGCGCCCAGACCACCACTCATGGTCTAATGGATGGGGGAAAATTTTCCGGTCCAAACGGGGTACGAACCGCCGCACACTTCAGACCCAGACTTTTCACTTTCTAGACAGGGCGTTAAATCAGACCACGATCCCCCAGGATAAGTGAGGGGGGGGGGGGGGGGGGGGGGGGGTTAGTTAGGGGGATAGGTGAGGGAGGGTTAGCTAGGGGGATAGGTGAGGGAGGGTTAGTTGGGGGAAAGTGAGGGAGGGTTAGTTAGGGGGATAAGTGAGGGAGGGTTAGTTAGAGGGATGGGTGAAGGAGGGTTAGTTAGGGGATAAGTGAGGGAGGGTTAGTTAGAGGGATGGATGAGGGAGGGTTAGTTAGGGGGATAGGTAAGGGAGGGTTAGTTAGGGGGATAGGTTTAGGGAGGGGTAGTTAGGGGGATACTTATTTTATTTGTTTTTTTATATTTTATTCTTTTATATCGGGATAATGGAATAAGCCTTATGTGCTTTTTTAATTTCCCGTCCCCCTGTGTATGCGGGGGATAGGGGTAGTTAAGGGGATAAGGGTAGTTAGGGGGATAGGGGAGGTAGGGGTAGCCGGTGGGGGGGGGGGGGGAGGAGAGGTAGCTAAGGGGATAGGGGAGGGAGGGGGTAGCTAGGTGGGTGGAGGGGGGGAGGGAATAGGTGAAGGAGGGTAGCTGGGGGGGGGGGGTAGCATTGGCATAGGGTAAGGAAGGGAGGGGTGGGAGGGTAAGGGATAGGTGAGGAGTGGGATAGGGAAGGGAGGGGTAGCTATTGGAATAGGGGGGGGAAGGGAGGGGTGGGGGGGTAAGGGGAAAAGGTGAGGGAAATGGGATGGGAAGGGAGGGGTAGCTATTGGAATAGGGGAGGAAGGAGGGGTGGGAGGGGGAAGGGAATAGGTGAGGAGTGGGATAGAGAAGGGAGGGGGTAGTATTGGGTAGGGGAGGAAGGGAGGGGTGGTAGGGGGGATGGTGAGGGAGTGGGATAGGGAGGGAGGGGTAGTAGGGGGTAGGTAAGGGGGGGGATAGGTAAGAGGGAGGGGTACATAGGGGGAGGTACCTAGGGGCTAGGGGAGGGGGGTAGAGGAGTACCTAGGGGGGAGGGAGGGGTAGGTAAGGGAGGGAAGGGGGAGTAGGTAAGGGGGGAGGTGCGTAGGGGGTGGATAGGTAAGGGGTAAGAGTACTTAAACGGGAGGGGGGAGGGGGGGGGGGGGGGGAAGGGGTTCGTTTGGTTTGTCCTGTTTTTGATGATGAGGTTTCAGTGGATTGAATTACTTGTTTCTTTTTGTTGCTTGGTTGTTTGCTTTTTTTTTGTGGTTTACTTTATCGTTATCATTTTATTTGTTTCTCTTTGTATTTGTGTGTGAGGTTTTTTTTCCTGTTTTGTCTGTCTGTTTTTTGGGGTTTTTTTTTTTTGTTGGGGGGGGGGGGGGGGGTGGTTTACCTATCTTTTCTATTAAAAAAATTTTTTTTACCTTGTGTGAGTGTGTGTGTGTGTGTGTGTGTGTGTGTGTGTGTGTGTGTGTGTGTGTTTTGTGTGTGTGCTGTGGTTGTTGCTTATTTGTCTGATTGTTTGGTTATTGTTGTTGTTGTAGTAGTATTTGGTTGTTTAGTTGTTGGGGTTTTTTGTGGGGTTTTTTTCACGATTATCCCTGATAAGGGCAGGGACTGGATGTAAAAGAAAGCGCACGAGTGCTTATTCATTATCCTTGAAATGAAAGAATTTGAATGTGTTCCTTTTTTTCTTTTCCAGATTCCAGATTTTCCAGTCAACAAGAAAAAATTTGATTTGTTTTGATTTGATTTGACTTGGTTCGTGTTGATACACATGCAGAAGATCAAATATGCACGCTAAACACCCTGTAATTCGTGTCAGTGATCGTGGGCTACGGAAACACAAATACACCCAGCATGTAACCTGTACAATGAAATGAGCTACTCTGAAGTCGGAAAATTGTCAGCTGAGACCTCCTGCAAAGTTACAAGGACAGGGGAAGAGCAGGCACCATGCACTCCACACGGGGACGGGATAGCCAGGTGGTTAAAGTGATGCATTCGTGATCTGCTAACCCGGGTTCGAATCTTGTTCAAGTGGATTTTTCCTTTGGAGTTAACATCAGTGCCGACTCCACTCTCCCCAAAAGTCCGTTGGATGACATTATAAGCCAAGGTCCTCTGTGTGAACGCACGCAGAACATCTTGCGCTTACGTTAAAACCCGTTCCACTTTTCGGAAGAGTAGGCCATATGTGCCAGTGGGAACGGATGACAAAATTTACAAAATTGCACACAAAAGGGGACTGGATGAAAAAAAGCACTCGAGTGCTCTCTCCATTATCTTCGAAATAAAAGAATAGAATAGCATAGAATGGTAAGGGAACGCAAAGAAGAGAAGAGAAGAGGAGAGGAGAGAAGAGAAAAGAAAAGAAGAGGAGAAAAGAGAAGAGGACAGGAAGAAGAGAAGAGAGAAGAGAAGAGGAGAGGAGAGAAGAGAAGAGGAGAAAAGAGAAGAGAAGAGAAGAGAAAAGAAGAGGAGAAAAGAGAAGAGAATAGGAGAGAAGAGAAGAGGAGAGAGAAGAGAAGGAGAGAGAAGAGGAGAGAGAAGAAAAGAGGAGAGGAGAAAAGAGAAGAGAAGAGAAGAGAAGAGGAGAGGAGAGAAGAGAGGAGAAAAGAGAAAAGAAGAGAAGAGAAGAGGAGAGGAGAGAAGAGAAGAGAAGAGGAGAGGAGCGAACAGAAGAGGAGGAGAAAAGAGAGGAGAAGCGGAGAAAAGAGGAGAGAAAGAAGAGAAGAGAATAGGAGAGGAGAGAGAGAAGACGATTGTTACCAATGTGTCATTAGTAACCCGTGTGTCTCCTTTCCTCTCTTTGCAGTAACACAATAAAAAAAATTTTTAGTTGAATTTTTTTTAATCGTGGTGTTCCGGATAACGCATCAAAAAACAATCATCACTTAACCCGGAGAAAAAACAAAGATGGTGGGCAGGATTAGAAACTTTCGCAGTTGCCTACCTTGAACACCACATCTGGGGTCACGTGGTACGGAAGCGGGTACAAAACATTCGAACATGTCGGAAAGTGCTTGAGGGATCCTGAAAGATGTCACCCAAAGTTTCTCTCCGGCTACTGTTTGTGGCGATTTTATTCTTGTGTGCAAAAGCTCAGCAGGACGGTAAGCATCAGAGCGAATACAGCCATGCCATGTCTTTTCTTTTTGTGTGATCGTGGTTGAGCAGGTGTGTCACACCTGAGATGACCCACTTTAGGCAAAATGGCGGATGTCACACTACTTGTGCTTTGATTTTTTACACGATTTATACTTTTCAGCGAAGTTACTCCCTACCTGTCTAGCGAAATGTTTTCAAAATACACAGACACACAACTATTCTTACATCATTGGATTACAGTCTTGTGTTTTCGTTTGATGACTGAAATTGATTTGAGCAGACGACCTGAATCCGGAAATGAAAAGTGCCTACCGAAAACACGGAAGCGTTCTGAATCATTCAGAAAATTAAATTAAATGATCTGATCGGGGGGGGGGGGGGGGGGGGGGGGGGGGGGGGTGGAAGTGATTCGCACAGTTTCACAGAATATGCATGTTTTTAAGTTTGTCAACCTGTCCAGACAGGAGTTGTATAGATAATCCATAGCTCTTGGGATGGTTGTTAGCATCTATAGCCAGGCCTGTTTTAAGTGTTAGTAAGCCAGTATCGATATATTATGAAACTTACATTATATTTATAAAGTGTCGGCCTATCACAATTTCTAGAGAAAAATAGGCATTTTGGCGAAACATCACATAAACATTTTTATCACAAAAGCATTCTTTTCCCTGGAATAGTGGAAAACGTTCTTATCAGTTATCACCCAACCCCATTCTCAATCTCAGACTGGTCTCAGACTCAGAGTCACAGGCAGTAACATGAGTAAGGCACACTGGTGTTGTAGAGCTCTTTAGTTTACACTTTATGATCCAGGAAATAATGATCAGCATCTGGGCATGTGTTCACTTCCCTTCCTCCCCCCCCCCCCCCCCCCCTCCTCCTTCCACGTATACACAGAGGATATTGTACACTGTCAAGTCTCCACTCAAGTGTTATACTAGCCAAATGTTGGATTTAGTCTTTGTGTCTTGTACCCTCCTTCACCACCAACCCCCCACATGTAAACACTACACAGTCACAGGCAGAATCATCAATCATGTACACTATATAATATTGTGTACATGTGGCGGGATAGCCTAATGCAGTAGTGGTTAGAACATTGCAGTCTCGCAATCTGACGACCCAGGTTCGATTCCCCTTCAAGGGGATATTTTCCCATGGAGTTAACATCAGTGCAGGCTCCACTCTCCCCAAAAGTCTTTCGGAAGAGACTATAAACTGAGGTCGCGTGTGCGAACGCACGCAGAGCATCTTGCACACACGTTAAATCCTGTTCCGCTTTTCGTAAGAGTAGGCCATTGTGTGCTGGTGGGAACGGATGACAAAATTTACAAAACTGCGTACACTCAGGGACTGGATGTAAAAAAGCACATGAGTGCTTATTCCATTATCCTTGATATGAAAGAAGAAAAAAAAAATGTATGCACTGTGTCAGTAAGTGAGTTACCTTCCAGTAGACCTCTTTATTTTGTTTTGCGCTATAGTATCTGAGCTATCTCTTTTTTTCTCCATATAGCTTCCCCCCGACCCCCCGACCCCCGACCCCCTCCCACTCTTGTTGAGTTTGAACTGTCTTTCTCTCAGTTTCTGTCTGTCTGTCAGTCTGTCTTAGTATCTCTCTGTCTGTCTGTCTGTCTCTCTGTCTGCCTGTCCGTCTGTCAGTCTCTGGACGGGATAGCCTGGTGGTTAGCATAATAACTAATGACGTAATGTGCTCGTAATCTGCTGACCCAAGTTCGATTCCCTTTCAAAGAGGATTTTTCCTCTGAAGTTAACATCACGTCATCACTCATCACTGACATCAGTGCCGACTCCACTTTATCCAAAAATCCTTCGGATGAGACTATAAACCGAGGTCCCATGTGTGAACGCACGCAGAACGTCTTGCGCACACGTTAAAACCCGTTCCACATTTCGGAGGCCATTGTGTGCTATTGCCTGCATTGGGAATGGATGACAAAATTTAAAAAAACTGCATACACACGGGGACTGGATGAAAAAAAGCACATGAGTGCTTATTCCATTATCCTCGAAATAAACGAATAAAATAAAAAATAGATAAAATAAATTAATAAATCTCTAGCTATGTTTCCAAGGAAAACGATGTAGACATTGAACAATATACCAGTTGATTTTCGTTGTTTTTGTGTGTGTGTATGTGTACAGTGTGTATGTGGATAGTGTCTGTGTGTGCACATGAAATTGATGAATGCGCTCATGTTTGTGATGATTAATAAAATCTCATTGCTTAAAATCCATGTTTTGGCTCAGTCAGGAAATCCAAAAATTTTGTGTGTGTGTATGTGTGTGTTCGTGTGTGTGTGTGTATGCGTGGGTGTGTGTGTTCATGTGTGTGTTCGTGTGTGTGTGTGTTCGTGTGTGTATGTGTGTTAGTTCATGTGTGTGTGTGGGGTGTTCGTGTGTGTATGTGGGTGTTCGTGGGGGTGTTGTGTGTGTGTGTATGTGTGTGTGTGTGTGTTCGTGTGTGTATGTGTGTGTTCGTGTGTGTGTGTATGTGTGTGTTCGTGTGTGTATGTGTGTTAGTTCATGTGTAAGTAAGTAAGTAAGTCTTCAATTTTAACGTCTTTCCACTTTAAGTGATACCAGACGGCCCTAAAATAGGAGACTGAGTGAAAGAGATGGATAGATAGATAGATAGATAGATCTACTCTGTGTGTTGCGTGCGAGTGTGTGTGTGTGTGTGTGTTGTTCTTCAATTTAACGTCTATTCACATTAAGTGTGTGTGTGTGTGTGTGTGTGTGTGTATGTGTGTGTGTGTGTGTGTGTGTGTGTGTGTAATAAAGAGTAATAACAAGGGAAATACACAAGTAGTAGTCTTAACATAAACAGATCAAGAACAACATTTTAAAAACAATAGAAAAAGAAGGAAAAAAGGAAAAGAAATTCAAACAGAACTACAACTACAATAAATGCCCTATAGGACTTAACAATCAACCTTTAGCAATGTCAAACGTTAGCTTTACATTGTTCAAAACTTCGCCAATGGTATTCTCAGAAAAGGCAGGGAGATAAGTTTTTAAATCCTCACATTCAAGTATGATATGGGTATTTGAAATATATCCACCACATAAGCATTTAACATCCTTGCTGAATTTTGTTGTGAATGCATTTAATCTTATCCTGAAAAACAATGCCTTGAGTTGTCTTTCTTTGACAGCATTTGTATAAATCTCTAAGTGATCAATGCATTCAATTACGTTCTTCCCACTCGGAGCTGAATGTGAAAGCCGCTTGATTTCCCGATGTTTTTCTATGAATTTGTTTAAGGAAGCTTCTTCTAACAACTGATAACCCTCTGCAATGGATAGAGGGACATGCAGTACTGTAGACCCCTTATCATTACGTGCACCTTTCTTCGCAGCCCGATCAGCCCACTCATTAGAAAATAATCCTATATGTGAAGGAATCCAGCAAAAGGAAACATGAATTCCTCGTAAGCACAGAAGATTTATAAAGTATTTGATATTTATTATAAGTTTAGGAGATTGCTTATAAGTTATTGACTTTAAGGCATATAAAACTGATTTTGAATCCACACAAAGTAATATGTGAAAGAAACAGTATGGATGATCTAAAATAAAATTCAAAGCCATGAGAATAGCGATCAGTTCAGCTGTAAAAACAGATCGATTTTTACCAACATAATATGACTTTTCTACTTTTAGTGTTGGTATGACGAATGCT
Source organism: Rapana venosa (assembly GCA_028751875.1). Classification (NCBI taxonomy): domain Eukaryota; kingdom Metazoa; phylum Mollusca; class Gastropoda; order Neogastropoda; family Muricidae; genus Rapana; species Rapana venosa. The sequence continues at coordinate 30,723,335 of CM054162.1, forward strand.
GAACCTGTGTGTGGGTGTGTGTGTTCCTGTGTGTATTGTGTGTGTGTGTGTGTCTATTTATATATAGATCTATTCTTTTATTTTGATGCTAAAGGAATAAGCACTCACGAGTCATGTGCTTTTTTGCATTCGTGTGTGTATGTGTGTTAGTTCATGTGTGTGTGTGTGTGTGTGTGTGTGGGTGTTCGTGTGTGTATGTGGGTGTTCGTGTGTGTGTGTGTGTGTATGTGTGTGTTCATGTGTGTGTGTGTTCGTGTGTGTGTATGTGTGGGTGTGTGTGTTCGTGTGTGTATGTGTGTGTTCGTGTGTGTGTGTGTATGTATATGTGTGGGTGTGTGTGTTCGTGTGTGTATGTGTGTGTGTGTGTGTGTGTGTATGTGTGGGTGTGGGTGTTCGTGTGTGTATGTGTGTTGTGTATGTGTGGGTGTGTGTGTTCGTGTGTGTATTGTGTGTGTGTGTCTATTTATATATAGATCTATTCTTTTATTTTGATGCTAAAGGAATAAGCACTCACGAGTCATGTGCTTTTTTGCATTCAGTCCCTATGTGCATGCAGTTTTGTAAATTTTGTCATCCGTTCCCACTGGTACACAATGGCCTACTCTTCCAAAATGTGGAAGAGGTGTGGTGTGTGTGTGTATGTGTGTGTGTGCATTTGTGTGTGCATGTGTGCTTTTGCATGTGTACATGATGTATGTTTCAATGTTTGTCTGTGTGCAAGAGGGTGTCCGTGTGTATATATATGCACACATGTATGCATAATGCATGTGGGTGCATGCTGCTCTCATGCATGCATGCATGCATGCATGCAAGTGTACGCACACAATTGTTAGAGCCAGTGTTAAACAGTCTGTTGTTCAAAATAATCCTTCCCCCATGGGAATGCCAGGGGCCTGTCAGTATAAACAGCATCCCCACATTCTGGAAATTCTGTGCTAGAAATTTCCTCTTTTCTATCCCTCTCTCTGTTTCTGCCTTGGTCCTTTTCTTCCAGTCACCTCCTTGTCTATTTTCTGCCTGCTTGGTCCTTTCTCCTGCCTTTTTCCCCCCAGAAAGACTTAAAAAAAAGAAAGATAAAAATTCCCTCCCACGCTTAAGTCGGATGTGCTGGGCCTGACTTGGCAGGCGCTTATGTGACGCATTTTCACTCGTATAACAGACAATAGTTGTTTGAGCATTGAACAAAGAAGAAGAAAGACTAAATCCTTTTTGCTGTCGCTCAATGCTTTCAGTCTTCGAAGAGAAACCACACGAGTATGACGACTGCAGGGGAGAGTACCAGAGGTCAGTGGGGGTCAGGTCCGGCGACATCCCCAACAGTGCTATGACTGCCAGCACCGCGTTAAAGAAACGAGAGCCCTACACTGCGCGCCTGTTTGACGAAGCGGGTAAGTCCTACACTTAGCCTGTCTTTACCCTGCACCAACACTTACTTAGTGATATTGGCTAGGCAGTGAGTATCACTTACATTAACTGTATTTTTCTTGACAGTCTCCTTCTTCTCTAGTTTGCTTTTTTACACTGTCAGATGTGTTGGGGTGGGGGGGGGGGGTGGGGGTGAGGGAAAGGATGACGCTGCTCTTGTGGCGACATGCTCTTCCCAGTGAGAGCAGCCTGAATTTTCATGCAGAGAAATCTGAGTTCTTGACAGCTAAGAGAGGAAGTGAGTGGTGTGAAAATGAAAATTGACATGAAAATATAATGGCATGCCTTTTCCAGCTCTCTTGTAGGCCATACAGCTTGGTTTGCAGGGTTATCTCTGTCGGCCACACAATCTTCTCAGGTCGCTGTATAGTGTGCTGCACCTCTGAAGGATGTGCTCACCAGTCTGGTTTTCTTTACCACAGGGGAGAAGGAACGAGTTTCAGCTTTGTGGACATGTGGTGATTTATCCTGTTGTGCCCAGTGCAGAGTCTTTGAATGATGACTTGTTCTTCTTTTTGAGATGGTGGTAGTCATCCTTCTCTACTCTGGGTTGGGCCATTGATTTGATGGTTGTTGTCTTTCTTTTTGTGGAAGGTGAGGCTGCTTTCCTACTGTTCTTTCTGTGCTCCCTGTTTCGCAAGTTCATGGACAATAAGAAGTTATTTTTTGTGACACTTAAGATTTTTTCTTCTTCTTTTTCTTATTTCTTGACTAGAAACTCCAAGGTTCACCAATGGTGAGATTTTTGCATACGCAACTTTTTTTTTTTCCCACCATAAAGGTAGCTGCATTCTGACTTCAGGAGAAACCAACACTTCGTGTCATTGGCTGAGTAGCAAGATTTTGCATATGCGACTATTTTTTTGGTTGCCCACCATACAGGTAGGGGATAGCTCAGTGGTCAGAGCACTCTCTTTCCCCTGGCCAATGTTAAGCAGCATCGAGCATGGTTCTCAAATGTATGGTGACCGTTTGCGTGCCTTGGCTTCAGTACAGTTCCCCAGTTCACCCAGCTGTTAATGGGTACCCGCCCTCTTTAGGTCAAGGAAGGTAAAGCAGCCAGGGAGAGGAGATGGGCGCCGCCCTCAATATGCTGGCCCTAGAGAAGTGAGGTCTCTGACGCCTCGCTCCCCTACGACCACATAGGTTATGGGACACCTTTACCATTACCTTTAAAAAAAAAAAGAGAGTGAGAAAAAAGTAAAGTAAAGGTGTCCCATAACCTATAAGGTCGTAGGGGAGCGAGGTGTCAGAGAGTGAATCTTCTTCTTCTTCTTCTTCCTTTTTTGTCATGTTTCTCCCAGGGGAGGTTTTGACACTGACGAGCCTTCTCCATCTCTTTCTCTGTTTTGAGCCTCCTCCTTATTTATGCCCCCTTTCTCTAAGATCATCTGCAACACAGGCAGCCCAGGTCTTGCTAGGTCTTCCCTTTGGGGTCTCTTTCCATCCACTACCAAGTTCATTGCTGTTTTTACGATGTGGTGGTGGTCTGCTCTCCGTTTCTCTGTCAGAGAGTGGTAGATGGATGTTAGAACCATGTCATGTCATGAAACTCTCAATGTGCAGGTGCGTGGACTCCCAAGGTGCAGAACGCCTATGAATGGCTGCAGGTCGACCTTGCCAAGCAGTACATCATCACCAAGCTCCACACTCAAGGTCGACGCGGCAGTGACGAGTACGTCAGCGAGTACTTCCTGGAATACTCCGATGATGGCGTCACCTGGAGACGCTACACCAATCGATTCGGCATCGCTGAGGTGAGGGGAGGTTAACCACACCAAAAAAGTGGGAGGTTTGGCGTTTTCATATTTTAAAATTAAACTTGTTAAATTTTCGTTTTTCATTTACCAAAAAATTAAGGACAAACGTTTTTCATCGCTGAGGTGAGGGGAGATTTTAAAAATTAAAAAAGGGGGAAGGTTTGGGTGTTTCCATATTTTAAAATCAAACTTTTAAAATTTTCATTTTTCATTTACCAAAAAAAATTAAGGACAAACGTTTTTTGATGTTTTCCTTTTTTATTGTCTGATCTTACTCTTACGGGGTGACCAGGTGGTAGTAAGCTGCGAAATTTGATGTCAGGGGAAGCAATTTTTGTAATTTTGTGTAGGTAGATGGGAGAAAAAAAAAAGTTTAGACATGTATCATCTTTTGATGCAAAGAATGTAGCATGTATTTTGCATTAAATAGTGTGTACATTGATCCAGGTTTTCAAAATTTGTATTTTTGTTTGTAGATTCCTGATGTTGTTAAACTATGTAAGAAAAATCTAACTGTAACACCTTGTCTCCCCCCCCCCCCCCCCCTTCCTATCACTACCAATATCTCTGTCTTGATCTCTTCTATCAAACTCAGCAGCAACTGCTTCTATGTCGGTTTTCAGGTCACTTCGACCCATCAAGTGGATTGATTTTAACAAAACCTTACTGAAAAAAGTCTTTAAAATCTGATCAATTGCTTTTAGTTATTGTTTGGACTCAATAGCTCATTTCTGGTTGGTTTTTAAATAATTCATTTCTGATTGGTTATACTGTGCTCATTGTTGATTGGTTGGTTTTCTAAAATTCCTGTTTTTAGTTGGTGGGTTTTGAAATTGTTCTTTTCCGATTGGATAGTTTGCAAACTGTTTATTTTGGATTGGTTGTTTTTCAGACTCAAATGTTTCTTTCTGATCGTTCAAATCATTATTTTCTGATTCGGTCAGTTTGTAAACTGTATTCATTTACAATTTATCTGGTTTCTAGAATTGTTTTTTTGTTTGTTTTGTTTTTTTGTTTTTAGATTTGTAATTTTTGAATTGGTTGGTGTGTAAACTATGTTTGTTCCTGATTGGTTGGTTTTTAGACTTGCTGGTCATTTCTGATTGGTTGGCTTGTCCTGCAGATGTTCATGGGCAATAAGAACGATCACGAGATGGTGACGAGGACGTTGCTGTACCCTATTGTAGCACGCTACGTTCGCTTCAACCCACAGCGTTGGAACATGGTCATCTCTATGAGAGTGGACCTGACTGGATGCCCTTACTGTAAGCCGTATTTTATATGATCTATATATTTAATCTTTCATTTCCTGGATAATGGAATGATCACTCATGTGCTTTTTTTACATCCAGGCGGTGTGTGCGGTTTTGTCAATTTTGTCATCTGTTCCCACTGGCAACATAATGACCTACTCTTACGAAAAGTGGAATGGGTTTTAACATGTGCACAAGATGTTCTGCGTGCATTCGCGCACGGGACCTCGGTTTATAGTCTCCTCCGAAGGACTTTTGGGGAGAGTGGAGTCGGCACTGATGTTAACTCCAGAGGAAAAAATCCTCTTGAACGAGATTCGAACCCGGATCAGCAGATCACGAATGCAGGTTTGTTTTGATTTTGTTCCTCGGCTAGAGCTTTGTGCATGTGACCGTTTTTGGCCACCTTTAAGGTAGCTGCATTCTGACTTCAGGGATGGTGACTTAACAGGACACTTGGCCCAGGCCAAAAGCTGTGTCAGTTATTGATGTCAGCTAATTGCCAAGGCCTACACTGTAAATGTTGTTATGTTGTAAAACGTTGTGTTGAGATTGCCTTCAGCAATGACAAGCTCTTAACATAACAACCTGCACTCTTCTTTTAAAGGAGAAAAAAAAATCCTCTGAAGTCGGAATATGGCTGCCTATTTGGCGAGGTACTTGAAAATAGTCATACATGCAAACTTCCATCCGGTGTGTTTCCTATCTCATGGTGATTCCTAGGTGGGATGAGTGAGTCAGAGTGCACGTTCTGGGTGACCCCCAGAGTGTAAAGCTGGGGAACGCACAACAACAACAGGACACCAGTGTGCGTACGTTAAAAAAAAAGATTTGCACTCGGTAGAGCTCCACGGTTCACTTAAAGTGAGATTTTGCATATGCGACCATTTTTACCCACCATCAAGATAGCCACATGCCGGCTTTCGGAACAGGGTCTACCGTCTTTACAGGACACCAGTGTGCATAAAAAAAAAAAAAGGAAAAGGAGTCCCATAACCTATAAGGTCGTAGGGGAGCGAGGTGTCAGAGACCTCACTTCTCTAGGGCCAGCATATTGAGGGCGGCGCCCATCTCCTCTCCCTCGCTGCTTTACCTTCCCTGACCCTAAAGAGGGCAGGTATCCATTTACAGCTGGGTGAACTAGGGGGAACTGTACTGAAGCCAAGGCGCGGCGCAAACGGTCACCCATCCAACTGGTAACCACGCTCGACGCTGCTTGACTTGGCTGGGGGAAAGCGAGTGCTCCGACCACTGAGCTATCCTGTCCCCACCAGTGTGCGTACGTTAAAAAAAGATTTGCACTCTGTAGAGCTCCACCCACGGTTCACTTACAGTGAGATTTTGCATAGCGACCATTTTTACCCACCATCAAGGTAGCCACATGCTGACATTCAGAACAGGGTCTACCGTCTTTACAGGACACCAGTGTGCATGCATTACCAAAAAAAACATTAAAAAATTTGTCTTCCGTTCCTACTGGCATGAAGTGGCCTACTCTCCCAGGTGGAACGAGTTTTTAAGGTGGGCGTAAGATGTTCTGCATCGTTTGTGCACAGGGCCTCAGTTTATGGTTTCATATGAAGGTGTTTTGGGGAGTGGAGTCGGTACTGATGTGAACTCCAGCGTAAAATTTCCCCAAATGGGTGCCTCTGTGATGGCTCGATTTGCAGGAGGGGGGGGGGGGGGGGGGGGGGGGGGGGGGAGGGGGGGGGAGGGGGAGGAGGGTGTGGAATAAGATCATGAGCGCAACTCTCTAACCACTAGCCTACCCAACCCACTTACCCCCCTGTTTGTATGTAAACTGTTAAGGTGCGAATTTTCGTCCATACTGTAATCATTACAAGATTTGGTTGGCTTTGTTTGTGGGTTTAGTTGTATTTGTTAGTTGATTGTAAAATTGGAGGTGTCAGATTTTGTTTAACACTACTATCCCTAGGTTGAGAGAAAGAACCCCTCTTTCCCAGTACACGTGCACTGTGCACATTTGTATGCTGCAGTAACCCAGTAGTGGGTGATACAGAGGGAAGGGTTAGTAGATGGTTGGTTACCCTGTAGCGGGGCTAAAACTAAGAGCACAAGATTTTGTTGGAAGTTTTTGGTTTTTTGTTCTATGTGTGCCTTTGTGTTTGTTTGTGTACTGTAAGGAGATGCTAGTCATAACCCATACTGCGATTACTGGGTATACACACAATGTGTGTAGGCATTCACACTGTAGTAGCAGTAGTGACAGTAATAGTAGTAACCATAATGGCAACAATAATGATGAAAGTAGTTTTATATTGATGACAAAGATGTTAGCATCAACAATAACACAATGCAGCAACACCATCACCACCACCACCACAACAGCAACAATGATGATGATATTGATAATAATAATAATAATAATTATGACAATAACAACAATAATAACCACCACAACAATAATGACAGAAATAATAATAATCTTCTCTTCTCTCGTTGGCTTTACACTGTCCAGGAAAAAATAATGGCATTTCCTTTCCAGCTCCTCTCACGGGCCATACAGCTTGGTTTGCAGTGTTATAATAATAATAATAATAATGACAATAAATAATGATAATAATAATAATAGTAATAACAATAATAAATAATAATAATAATAATAGTAATAATAATGATAATAGTAATAATAATGATAATAGCAGTATCAGTAGTAGTACTGACTACTACTACTGCCACTTCGGATGAGACTACAAACCGAGGCCCCGTGTTCGAACGCATGAAGAACATCTTGCGCACACGTTAAATCCTGTTCCGCTTTTCGGAAGAGTAGGCCATTGTGTGCCGGTGGAAACGGATGATAAAATTTACAAAACCGCATACACACGGGGACTGGATGTAAAAAAGCACATGAATGCTTATTCCATTATCCTCGATATAAAAAGAATAAATAAATAAATAAATAAATAAATAAAACTACAACACTAATGATGATGATGAAGATGATGATGATCAGCATCATCGTGTCATTATCATATAGCTTTTGAAATCTATTTGCCTCTGAATGTGGAACGCGGCTACCTTCGTGGCGGGCTAAAACGGTCGCGTACGCAAAATCTCACATCTCGGAGCTGTAGCCCGAGAAATGAAAAAAAAAAAAATTATATCTTTTTTTTTTCTCATTTTTTTCCCTTCCAGCTTCGTACACGTCCAACTTCAACGGCAAGAGTTACCTGTCCTTTGACCTCAGTCAGAACAACTACCAGTTGGAAAACGATTTCCTGGAGCTTCGGTTCAAGACCAACAGCCCGCATGGCGTTCTCTTTTACGCCAGCGGCAACCAAGGGGACTTCATGCTGCTGCAGATGAACCGCGGTTATCTTTCCTTCTCCATTGACCTCGGTACGTTGGGGTCAAGGTTGTTTGGATTGGGGGTCGAGGGGTGGGTGTGGGGGTGGGGGTGAGGGTGAGGGGGGGGGGGTGGCGCGCTAGTCAGGGTTGTTTGAAATGTCTTGTTTCGTTTTGTTTTGCTTGTGCACACGTAGCGTGCATGCACACACACATGTGTGTGCACAAACGCAAAAATGCGCGCGCACATACACACACATCACACAAACAGATGACAAAATTTAAAAACTGCATACACACGGGGACTGCATGTAAAAAAGCACATGAGTGCTTATTCCATTATCCTCGATATAAAAGAATAAATAAATAAATAAAAGAAACACACGCACACCACACACACGACAGCACGCACGCACGCAGCACGCACGCACGCACGCACGCACGCACGCACGCACGCACGCACGCACGCACGCCGCACGCACGCACGCACGCACGCACGCACGCACGCACACACACACACACACACACACACACCACACCACACACACACATGCACACACACACACATTCTCACTTTTTTAAACAATTATAATACATACTAACTTCTCATCCAGTGTGTTACTTCACAATCTCACAGTGATTCCCAGGTGGGATGAATGAGACAGAGTACAGTATTCTGGGTGACATGACCCCCAGGGTGTTAAGCTGGGGAATGCCCAATATCAACAAGAATAAGAACACAAAACAAGAACAGCAACCTTCTAAACCATCATTTATTTATTTATTCTTTTATATCGAGGATAATGAAATAGAATCATCATGACATTTATTTCAAACCTAAGACTTCCCCCTTCCTGTTTCATCTCATATCTGTCCTTGCCTTCAACAGCCGAAATTCCCATCACCTTGCCAAAGTGTATAACCTGTGTGTGTGTGTGTGTTATTTTCGCTTCAATGTCCTTCCACTTTAAGTGATATTAGACGATAGGGAAAAAGATGATGAGAAAGGTAAAAAAAGGAGGGAAGTATGTCAAAGTCAAAGTCAAACTTTTATTTTCAGATGGTACATTTAATAAGCAGTGTATTTGCTTTTTTTCATCAAGCCATCTATCTGAAGAAAAAAAAGCGAGAAAAAAAAGATAATGTATATGCAGACATAGAATTAAAAACCTAATCTATGGTAAACTATACAAATCAAACAAGAAAAACAATAACATATGCATATGTGGAATTAAAAACAAAACAAAAAATATTAAACCATACAATTCAAATAATTAAAAAATCTTGAAAAAATATCCGTCATAACACAAACAAACAAGCAACAAAGAAAAACCAAACCAAACCAAACAAAGAAGACAAAACAAAAATAAAAAACCCCACACCATGTATGTGTATGAATGAGCATGTGCAAGTTCGAATGCGTACAGAGGAAAAGAGTCAGAGGAGGTGTGGTGTGTGTGTGGGAGGGGGGGGGGGGGGAGAGTGTATGTATGTGTGTACATTTTAATTTGTTAAAACTGTTAATTGTTATTGGTTGCATGTGTAAGAATGGGTTGAATGCGAGCACTCTGATTTGCTTTTACAAGATTAAGCACTATATAAATTCCATTTCTTCTTCTTCTTCTTCTTCTTCTTCGCTATATAAATTCCATTTCTTCTTCTTCTTCTTCTTCTTCGCTATATAAATTCCATTTCTTCTTCTTCTTCTTCTTCTTCGCTATATAAATTCCATTTCTTCTTCTTGTTCTTGTTCTTCTTGTTCTTGTTCTTGTTCTTCTTTTTTCTTCTTCTTCGTTGTTGTTGTCTTCAATTTAACGTCTGTTCACTCTAAGTGATATTAGACGAGGGAAATAGAAAGTATAGTGGAAGTTAAAGAAGGGAGAAGAAGGAGTGGAAGGAGAAAAGGTTAAGAAATAGCATGTGTTGGGGTTTGTTTGTTTTTTGGAAAACACACACACACAAACTAAACACCCCCACCCCCCCCCATCCCCCAACCAACCTAGAAAAGTAATGATAATACTTTTAAACAGCAGCAAAATGTAAACTCAACAATGTGGAAACATGAAATAACAATACTGTAACTACAATAAATAATCAAGTGGACTATGCAATAAACATCTGGCAATGGTAAAGGCTAGCTTTGAATTTTCAAAGACATTTTCCAGAGACTGTTCAGAAAATGTAGGTAAAAAAGGTTTTACAATAGGGCAATCAAATATGAGATGAGTATTGGAAATATGATCCCCACATAGACATCTAACATGTTTACAAAATTTTGTAAGGAATGCATTTAACTTCATTCTAAAATATAGTGAATTAACCCTTCTCATGGTTATAAAACGCGAATCTATTTCAGAAGGAGCCATATAACAAAAAATATGGGCAGTGGTCAGGCAACTTTTTAAATATCGTTCCTTGATTTGATCAGATTCTTTAAACTTACCCCATGAAGTTTGTTCTAATATACAGTATCCTTCCTTCTTCGTCTTCTTATTATTATTCGTCTTCTTTTTCTTCTTCTTCTTCTTCATCATCATCATCATCATCATCATCATCATCACCACCACCACCACCACCACCACCCCCACACCACCACCACACCATATCACCACCATCACACCACTATCACCACCATCATCACCACCACCACCATCATCATCATCATCACCACCACCATCATCATCACCACCACCACCACCACCACCACCACCATCATCATCATCATCACCATCACCATCACCATCATCTTCATATGTGAGTCACCAGAGACAATGAATGATCTCTCTGACAGGATCGACTCAGACGGAGAGAGGGATAACGGAAGTGGTTGCGGGCAGTCTTCTCGACGACGACCATGGCACGACGTCATCATCACACGGAAGCGACACAAGCTGAAGGTCGTCGTTCGATCGTCTGGTCAATGAAGTGGAGACCAATGGGCTCTTCTATCGTCTGGATTTGGACAAATTTGTAAGTCTGTCGTGTCGGAGTGCTTTTGGTATGATATATGGTGCTTTGTATATTAGATATGGTGTGTTGTCATGTGTGTGTGTGTTGTGTTGTATTGTAGGCTACCTTGTATCACTTAGATTTAGATGAAATATATATATAATTTTTTTTTTAAAGCTTTTTTGTTCAGGATTTTTTGGGTTTTTTTACATACATCCCCACACATAGCCACACACTCAAAAAGCAACTAATATCACTAAGAGTGAAAAGACGTTAAATCAAAAGAACAAAATAATCAATAAGATTCATTTTGAATGCTTTTGTCAGAATATGTTCTTTAATAACTTTGCCCTAAATAACACATAAATTTAGTTTCACTAAACACTGGTGACACACACACGTAGCAAGCAAAACAAATCACACAAGCACACATTCAACTTCATTGTCACACAACATGCACACATACACACACTCAAAATAACACACATAAATACAGATGACAACACACACTACACACACACACACACAACTGCACACACAACACACACAGACATCACACTACACACTCACCTACACTACAACACATACAGACACAACACACACACACTACATACACACACATAAGACACATACAGAGACACACACACTCACACCTACACACACACACACGACACACACACACACACACACACCACACACACACTACACTACACACACATCACACCTACACACACACACACACCTACACACACACACACACACACACACTCACACCTACATACACACACATACAGAACATACAGAGACACACACACACTCACACCTACACACACACCACACCTACACACACACACACCTACACACACACACACTACACACACACACACCTACAACACACACACACACACACTCACACCTACACACACACCTCACACCTACACACACACACACACACACACACACACACACACAACCACACACACACACTCTACACACACACTCTCAACCACCTACGCACACCCCACCTCACACCTACACTACACACACACACCACACACCACACACACACACACACACACACACACACACACACACACACACACACACACACACACACACACACCTACACACACACACACACACACACCACACACACACACACACACACACACACCACACACACACACACACACACACACCCTACACACACACACCTACACACATACACACACACACACCCTACACACACACCACACACCACTCACACTACACACACACACACACTCACACCTACACACACCATATACACACACACACACCAAACAAACCATACAGAAACAGCACACCCCCATGCTGTCCCCCCTACCCCTTCACCTGTAGGCATACCCACTGTCATAGAGGCGAAAATATTTGTCATGTCAATGAGTGTTTATTCACGTGTGCTTGCGTACGTGCGCGCGCGCGCGTGGATTTGAAATACGTTGTTTGTTATGTTTAAGGAGAGTTGCATGCGTGTAAATGATTTGAGTGCAAGCGCTTCGATTTGTTTGTTTTTTACAAGATTCATCGCTATATAAATTCCATATATTATGATGATGATTATTATTATTCATTTATTCTTTTATTTTGAAGATAATGGAATATACCCTCATCTGCTTTTTTTTACATCCTGCCCCTGTGTCCCTGCAATTTTTAAAAAAATGGTGTCATCCGTGCCCACTGGCACAAATGGCCAACTCTTCTGAAAGGTGGAACAGGTTTTAACATGTGCACAAGATGTTCTGAGTGTGTTCGCCACACGGGATGTTGGTTTATTGTCTCATTCGAGGGATTTTGGGGTGTTGTATTGGTACGTTGTGTTGTTTTGTCCTAATGTCACTAGGACAAATATGTGAGTTTGTCGTGTGGCTGTGTTGTGTTGTGTGCTTATTGTGTTGTAAGAAGGAGGGTGGCAGGATGGTTAAGACGTTTGCCTGTCAACAAGTCAACTGTGAAGTTCTGGGTTCGATTCCCAGCCTGAAACGGCTCATAGTGGAAAAGTGGGTCGGATGCAATGCGACCCATTTTGTGATGGAGCGTCATATAATATATGGATTTCCTTCCTCTTCTCTCTTTTCCAAGAAATGCTATTGCTACGCTACAGGATAACTCAGTGGTCAGAGCACGTGCTATCCCCAACCTAAGCTTAAGCAGCATTGAGCGTGGTTACCAAGTGGAAGGATAAGCGTTCATGCGCCTTGGCTTCAGTACAACCCTACCCCGCTGTTCACCCAGCTGTAAATGGGTACTCACCCTCTTTAGGGTCAGGGAAGGTAAAGTAGCGAGGGAGAGGAGATGGGTGCCACCCTCAATATGCTGGCCCCTAGAGAAGCTGAGGTCTCTGACACCGCGCTCATCAACAATATAGGACATGTTTACCTTTAAAAACACTACATACCCCCCACCCCCCAAAAAACCACAACAACCCCAAACACAACAAAACAAAAACAATAGCAAAAACAAACCCAAAACAAACACAAGATGACCTTGACCTCCAAACAAACTGACCTTGACCTCCAAACAAACTGACCTTGACCTCAAAATAACCTTCACTCTTGACAGGTCAATATCGGAGGGGTGGAGCATTTCATGCAGGACGGGATCACGGTCAAGTACAACTTTGACGGCTGCGTGCAAAACGTGAACTTCAACGGGGCGTTGTTCATCCGAGATGCTCAGAGCAGTCAGAACAACCCCAGCATCCGAGCTTATGGCAGCGTCGGCACTTTCTGTGGGGTATGAGTGTGTGTGTGTGTTGTGGGTGTGTTGTGGGTGTGTATGTTGTGTATGTGTGTGTGGTGTGTGTGGGGGGGGGGGGTTGTTGGGTGTGGGTGTGGTGTGTGTGTTGTGTGTTTTGTGTGGTGGGTGTGTTGTGTTGTGTGTTTGTGTGTTGGTGGTGGGTGTGTTGTGTGTATGTGTGTGTGTTGTGTGTGTGTGTGTTGTGTGTGTGTGTGTGTGTGTGTGTTGTGTGTGTGTGTGTGTGTGTGTGTGTGTGTGTGTGTGTGTTTGTGTGTGTGTGTGGTGTGTGTGTTGTGTGTGTGTTGTGTGTGTGTGTGTGCGTGTGTGTGTGTTGTGTGGTGTGTTGTGTGGTGTGTGTTTGCGTGTGTGTGTGGTTTGTTGTGTGTGTGTGTGCTGTGTGTGTGTTGACGCTTGTGTGTTGAATGTGTGTGTTGTTGTTGTGTTGTCTTGTGTGTGTGTGTTTGGTTATGATTTGATGTGCGTTTGGTGTGGTGTATGTGTGCAGTATGTGCACCCTTCATGTATGAATGTGTCTGTGTGCTCTTCTTGTGTGTGGTGTATATATTATATATACACATTCACATCAATAACATCTAACACGCACACACACACACACACACACACAACACACACACTACAACACACACACACAACACACACACACACACACACACACACACACACACACACACACACACAACACACACACACACACAAACACACACACACACACTCACACACACAACACACACACACACACACACACACACACAACACACACACAACACACACACACACACACACACACACACACACACACACACACACACACACACACACACATATCTACTCTACATACATTACATACATATCTACATACCCCCCCCCCCTCCACCCCACCACCACCACCACCACCACCACTACCCCACCACCTAAACCCACCCATCCTATGAATCCAGGGTACGGCAGCCACCCCGTTACCTTCCCGTCGCTGGAGTCGCACCTGCGGATCACGGCGTCCTCTAGCGGCAGCATTCAGGCCCAGCTGGAGTTCCGGTCGCACGACGAAGATGGTCTGCTGGTGTACCACCCCATGTCCCAGGAAAACTCCGGCCTGACGGTCAGTCAGTTGTTTAGAGCAGAGGGGAAGGTGGGGGGGTCTGGGAGGGAGGGGGGGGTTGGGGGGGGAGAGGGGGGGGGGGGGGGGGGGGGGGGGTTGGGTTGGGAGAGAACTCGAAACTCGAATTTTTTTATTGAGGGTATGGTTGGGTTGGGAGAGAACTCGAACTCGAACTCGAATTTTTTTAATGAGGGTATATGGATAAGCCAGTGGCTTCTTTACACCAGGCCCTCGTCAAGAGGAGAAAAAAAAAGACAATGAACAAATAAGAAAACATTCAAATCAAATAAAAGACAGTATAGAGAGGGTGAGGGAGGGAGGTAGGTGGTGGGTTTGGGGTGGGGGGTGGCAGGGTGGGGGGTGGGTGGGGGGGTGTTGGAAGTGGGGGGAGGGGTGTGGGTTGGGTTGGGTTGGGAGGAGGAGGAGGAGAAGAGGGGTAGTGGGTTTGAGGGGTGGGGGGGGGGTTAGGAGTTGGAGGAGGGGTGTGGGTTGGGTTGGGAGAGAGGGAGTGAAAGAGGGAGGTGGTGGGTTTGAGGTGGGGGGTGGGGGGAGGGGGGTTTTGGGAGTTGGGGGGAGGGGTGTGGGTTGGGTTGGGAGAGAGGAAGAGTTGGGGGTTGGGGGGAGGGGTGTGGTTGGTTGGGAGCGAGGGAGGGAAAGAGGGAGGTGGTGGGGGTTTGAAGGTGGGGGGGGGGAGGGAGGTTGGGAGTTGGGGGAAGGGGTGTGGGTTGGGTTGGGAGGAGAGAGAGGGAGTGAAAGAGGGAGGTGGTGGGTTTGAGGGTGGTGGAGGGTGGGGGGAGGGGGTTTGGGAGTTGGAAGTGGGGGGAGGGGTGTGGTGGTTGGGAGAGAGGGAGTGAAAGAGGGAGGGGGTGGGTTTGAGGGTTGGGAGTTGGAAGTGGGGGGAGGGGTGTGGGTTGGGTTGGGTTAGGAGGAGGAGAAGAGGAGGGTTGGTAGGGGGGGATGTGGGTGGGAGGGGGAGATTGTTTTTGTGGGTGGGTTGGTGTGGGGGAGTGTGTGTGTTTTTTAATTTTTATTTATTTATTTATTCTTTTATATCGAGGATAATGGAATAAGCACTCATGTGCTTTTTTACATCCAGTCCCCGTGTGTATGCGGTTTTGTAAATTCTGTCATCTGTTCCCACCAGCACACAATGGCCTACTCTTACGAAAAGCGGAACAGGATTTAACGTGTGTGCAAGATGTTCTGCGTGCGTTCACACACGGGTCTTCAGTTTACAGTCTCATCTGAAGGACTTTTGGGGAGAGTGGAGTCTGCACTGATGTGTGTGTGCTGTGTGTGCAAAAGCTGAGGACAAGGGAATATTTTGCTTGTTTCTCTCTCTCTCTCTCTCTCTCTCCCTCCCCCCCCTCTCTCTATCTCTTTTGTTTTTAAAGATAGGACTTGTCCTCTCTCTGTCTCTCCCTTTAGTCTGGTTTTTAATCAATCTCTTTCATTTTTTTAAGACTATAATTATTTGCGACGTGTAAATGCATTTGTTGTTTTGTTTTATTCTAAGGATATATTTTTCTTTAACAATATATATATATATGTCTATTGTAACTTAAAAACATAAGCAAAAGGGAGAGGGGAGGATAAAATAATTAATTTAAGGTTGACAACATTTTTGCAGCTTATTCGAAATCGTGTTTCGCCAGAATTGATGGTGAGAGTGATGAATACTGAGTGGGTTTTTTTTGGCTTTTTTTTTTTTTCAACAGTACATACTTCTTGCTAATGCAATAACATAGTCTCACCTGCTTAAATTTTTCATGGGCTTAGTTTTATGCAGATAGTGAGAGAAAAAGAGCGTATGTGTGTGTAGTATGTGTGTGCATGTGTGTGTGTGTGTGTGTACATGTGTGTGTGAGTGTGTGTGTGTGTGTGTGCATGTGTGTGTGTGAGTGTTGAGTGTGTGTTTGTATGTGTGTGTGTAGTGTGTGTGTAGTGTGTGTGTGTTGTGTGGTGTGTGTGTGAGTGTGTGTGTGTGAGTGTGTGTTTGTATGTGTGTGTAGTGTGTGTGTGTGAGTGTGTGTGTGTGAGTGTGTGTGTGTATGTGTGTGTAGTGTGTGTGTGTGAGTGTGTGTTTGTATGTGTGTGTGTATGTGTGTGTAGTGTATGTGTGTGTGTTTGTAGTTTGTGTGTGTGCGTGTGCATGTCTGTGTCTGTACTCTGTGTATGAATTATGGTCGGTACTAGTAATTTTTGCATGTTTCTTTGCAGTGATGTTACTGACAATTAAATTCTTTTTTTTTGTTGAAGTAGTTGCTGATTTTAAATGGGTTAAGTTTAACAGGAAATTAAAAACATTTTTTATTTTTATTGGTCAGTTGTAATTGGGTACAGGTTAGCTCAGTGGTCGGAACACTCACTTTCCCCAAGCTAAGGTTAAGCAGCATCGAGCGCGGTTACCACTTCCATGGATGACCGTTTGCGTGCCTTGGCTTCAGTACAGTCCCCCAGTTCACCCAGCTGTAAATGGGTACCTGCCTCTGTAGGGTCAGGGA
>CM054162.1:30745432-30747932 GCA_028751875.1 Rapana venosa
CATATGACAGACAACACCAATTGCTGTCTGAGCGTTTGAAGAAGAAAAAGTAGTCGCTTAATACAAAAGCTCATCATCATCATCATCATCATCAGTCCCGTGACCTTGGCGGTCGTGGAGGAGACACGAAAGACGATGCCGTGGTAAGCCTCCTCCATCCATCTCGGTCCTCGGCTCTGTGTAGTAGTGCCGAGTCACTCATCCTGGTCCATTCTCTGATGTTGTCCATCCATGACTTGTTCGGTCTTCCCCTCTTTCTGCCACCTTCGAGTGTACCCTGCAGTACTGTTTTTGGCAGAGTGTTGTGGCGGGTGACATCGCCGAACCATGTCAGCTTTTTCTTCTTGACGATGGTGAGAAGGGGTTCCTGTGGACCTGCCAGCTGTGTTATTTGACTCTTGACAAATTCATTGGTCTTTCGTTCTCTCCAGGATATACCCAGCAGTTTTCTATGGCATTTTGTTTCAAATGACTGGATTCGCTTTGCTGTTTCAGCAGTCAACGTCCAGGTTTCACTTCCGTACAGCAGGATAGTCTGAATTAGGGCTTTGTAGAGCTTTAGTTTGATTGGGAAACTGATCTCTTTACTTTTCCATATGGTGGTGAGTTTTGTCATAACAGCCGATAATCTTAACGTCTAATTCTCACAGACGACGTGATGCGAACCTCGGACGGTTTTGCCGATGGGCTGTGGCACAAGCTGTACATAGAGGTCACCAACAAGAAGGTCAACTGCACAGTCGATCGCAATGTCAAGGTCTCCAATCGGGAGTTGGATATCACGCCTGGCAAAGAATACTATATCGGTGAGTGAGAAACACAATGTGCTTGATATTAATCTATATGTGTGTACATGTGTGTATGCTGATCAGTGTATGCTTGAATTTGTGTCGGAATGTGCTTGAATGCAATGTTTTACACAAGTGGTTTCTGTTCTGCTTCTCTTTCTCTGTCTCTGTCTGTCTGTCTGTCTCTGTGTGTCTGTCATGTCTTTTGGTTGGTGGGTTAGTCAGTCGGTGGATCAGTCGATTGGTCTGTCTGTCTCTCTGTCTATGTCTCTCTCCGTCTCTCTCTTTCTGTTTCTGTCTCTGTCTCTCTAAGCGTACCTACACACACAAAGACATTTGCATATTTGTGCAGGCATGCGCGCGGGGGAACACACACACACACACAATGATGATGAATGCTATCGTTTATCTAGAATGGTGACTGTGTACAGGTGTTAACGAACTGTTCAACGGATTCCTAGGCTGCATGCAGAATATGGTTATATTATAGTAGTAATAATGATAAGATTACGATGACAATAATGACACTGGATGTCATCATTTACCTAGAATAGACCATTGATACTGGGGACAACAGCAAAGTGAGAGGCTGTATGACCAGTGGCTTTCTTTCCCACTCATGAAATTCCACTTTACAGCTTAGTCTTTAGTGATCGACTATGACTCTCTGACTAGGAGGCTTGACTTGCACAGTCCTTATGTGCTGCAGCCCTGGGGGCTGGTTGGCCTTTGGAGAACATCTCCAATGCTGACTGTCCTTGTGCCCTCTTGGCCGAGAGAGTGGGGATGTACTGTGGGCAAGGCATCTCCACTATAATCAAATTTCTGCCCAATTTCCGAAACATCAGCTGCCTCCTCTGCTTTTTTAGAGGTCATCGTCGAACACGACAGAGAAACATAGAAACCTAGAATTTATTTTTATTTATTTATTTTTAATTTATCATTTTATTTCAAGAATAATGGAATAAGCACTCATGTTTTTCTTTTGCTTTTGTTTACACCCAGTCCCCGTGTGTTTGCAGTTTTGTAAATGTTGTTATCCATTCCCACCGGCACACAATGACCTACTCTTCCGAAAAAACGGAACGGGTTTTAACGCGTGCACAAGATATTCTGCGTGCGTTCGCACACGGGACCTCGATTTATAGTCTCGTCCAAAGGACTTTTTGGGGAGAGTGGAGTCAGCACTGAAGTTAAGAGGAAAAATCCTCTCGAACGAGATTTGAAACCCAGGTCAGCAGATCTCGAGCGCATCACTCTAACCACGGGGCTACCCTGTCCGGGGTGACTGTGTGCAGGTGGTAACGAACTGTTTAACGGGTTCCGGGGCTGCATGCGGAACATCTATGTGGCGGGGAGGGTGGTGGATCTGGAGGAGGTTTTCCTGACGGCCGGGGTAAACGTGGGGGCCAATGTGGGCACCTGCGCCATTAGAGATAGGTGAGTGTGGTGTGTGTGTGTTGTGTTGTGTTGTGTTGTGGTGTGTGTTGTGTGTGTGTTGTGTGTGTGTGTGAGTGTTGTGTGTGTGTGTGTGTGTGTTGTGTGAGTGTGTGTGTTGTGTTGTGTTGTGTGTGTGAGTGTGTGTGTTGTGTTGTGTTGTGTGTGTGTGTGTGTGTGTGTTGTGTGTGTGTGTGTGTGGTGTGTGTGTGTGTTGTGTGTGTGTGTTGTGTGAGTGAGTGTGTGTGAGTGAGTGGTGTGTGTGTGTATGTGTG
>CM054162.1:30752932-30792932 GCA_028751875.1 Rapana venosa
GTTTCTCTCTTTCTCCCTCCTGTTTTCTCTTTCCCTCACTTACAAAGGAGAGATGTGTCACGTCTTGGAGTGTCACACCTTCTCTTCTCTTTCCCTCTCTTTCCCCCCTTCCCTGTTGGTTTCTTTTCTTTCACTTTCCTGTTCTCTCTTTCCATCTCTTTCTCCCCTCCCCTGTCCTTCTCTCTTTCCCTCACTTACAAAGGAGAGATGTGTCACGTCTTTGAGTGTCACGCCTTCTCTTCTCTTTCCCTCTCTCTTTTCCGCCCTTCCCTGTTGGTTTCTTTTCTTTCGCTTTCCTGTTCTCTCTTTCCATCTCTTTCTCCCCTCCCCTGTCTTAGGATACAGGCCCATACATACATAAGAACAGCAAACAGGGAACTATCACTGAAGAAAAACAACGCCGCAGCACAGTATCTGTACATCAGCACACACACACATGATAAAAAGCAACCAAACATCAGCAACTCATAAGCCAGTCATAAATTCGCCATTGATGTAAAATTTATATGCGCTCATGTGCATGCCAGTCTGAGTATGCATCCACACACTCACACACTCACAGCCCACACGCATGCACGCACACACACATACATGCACACACACGCATGCATTTTATAATAATAATAATAATAAATGGAATTTATATAGCGCTGTATCTTGCACAGACAAATCAAAGCGCTTGCACTCAACTCATTCTTACAGTCATGCAACCAATAGCAAGTAATAGTTCTAACAAGTCCAAATGCACACACACACAGGTTATACACTTTGGCAGGGTGATGGACATTTTGGCTGTTGAAAAGCAGGGATAGCTATGAAATGAAACAGGAGAGGAAATTCTTAGGTTTGAAACAAATATGTCTTGAGGCCAGATTTAAAAGTGTCACAAGAAGGTCTTTTTATGACATAAACCAAATTGTTATAACACATATAATAAGACAAATATGAATTAACTTAATGTTCTATTCCATTAGAAAATTGAGCACAGTTTAGAGTAATGAAAAGTAGCCTTTCCTAAGCTTCAAATGTAAAAAAAAGTAACAGTTCCAACATGATTATAACCTTTCATACAATAAAAAAAATACACCTTCCATGAAAATTAGTATTAAAAGTGCAAATTTTTTTGTTTCCAACATTTCTCTGTCTGTCTCTCTGTTTCTGTCTGTGTCTGTCTATCTCTGTCTGTCGGTCTGTCTCTCTGTTTCTGTCTGTGTCTGTCTATCTCTGTCTGTCGGTCTGTCTCTCTGTGTCTGTCTGTGTCTGTCTATCTCTGTCTGTCGGTCTGTCTCTCTGTTTCTGTCTGTCTGTCTGTCGGTCTGTCTCTCATTATTACAGGATTATTATAACCTGTCATATCAAACTTAGGCAGTATAAAAAAATTTTTTTTTTGTTTCCAACGTCTCTCTCTCTCTCTCTCTCTCTCTCTCTCTCTCTCTCTCTCTCTCTCTCCAGTAACTGACATTTTGAAGCTAAAATGCAAAAATTTGCAGCAGCTTACTAACAGCACACCCGTTCAGTTCTCGTCCCGTCACGTCGCCCGTTTTTTTGTGTGTCAATTTTTGTCTCTCTCTCTCCAGTCAGGTTAAACATTTTTTTTTATATAGTTAAATGTTTCCAATAATTATGTATTTTACATTTTGGATGATTTGATTTTTCCCCCTTTTTCTTGAACAAAACTGTGTTCTTTGTTGTTTTGTTGAGAGATTTGTTGTTGTTGATTTTTGTTGTTTTTGCCTAGAGGTTTGGTTGTACAAAAGTATGTTTGCTTATACCTTAACCCTCTTGAAATAAAGTTTATTCACTTCAATTCAATTCTCTCTGTCTTTGTGTCTCTGTCTCTGTCTGTCTGATTGTCTGTCAATCTCTGTCTTTTTATGTGTGTGTCTGTCTCTCTGTCTCCGTCTTTCTGTCTCTGTCTCTCTCTCACTCTCTCTTCGGATGAGACTGTAAACCAAGGCCCCGCATGCAAACGCACGCAGAACATCTGGCGCACACATTAAATCCTGTTCCGCTTTTCGTAAGAGTAGGCCATTGTGTGCCGGTGGGAACAGATGACAGAATTCACAAAACCGCATACACATGGGGACTGGATGTAAAAATGCACATAAGTGCTTATTCCATTATCTTTGATATAAAAGAATAAAATATAAAAAATTTGATGAAAATTGTTTTTGACTTGACTGTAGAGACTGGCAAGAAATGACTGATGAATTAACTGTTTTCTGATGCCGAAAGGGGATGGAATCTCTCTCTGTGGATGCTATGATTGTTATGATGGTGTTGTTATGATGTCTGTTACAGCTGCCCATCACGTGTCGTGTGAAATGCACAAACAGTACAGCAACGTGGAAGGCCTTGAAATCGCCATCATTGATCCTGACGGCTCGGGACCATTACCTCCCTTTGAGGTGTCATGTGACAGAGGTGAGGTCAAGGCCGTGTGTACGTCCAGCATTTATTGTCATCGTTTTGTACTTTCGGTTTTGTTTTTGTTTTTTTTGTTTTTAAGGCCTAGCTGTAAATGGGTACCTGCCCTCTTTAGGGTCAGGGAAGGTAAAGCAGCGAGGGAGAGGAGATGGGTGCTGCCCTCAATATGCTGGCCCCTAGAGAAGTGAGGTCTCTGACGCCTCACTCCCCTACGACCACATAGGTTATGAGATCGCGATACATCAGTAGACATCCTGACTCCACTCCCTTGAACATTTTTCGGATGAGACCATGAACAGAGGTCGCTATGTGTGACGTGCCGCATGCAGAACATATTGGGAACATGTGAAAACCTGAGTAGGGTCATTGTGTGCCAGTAGGAATGGACGACAGAATTTGTTAAAAACCCCTCCCCCCCAAAAACAAAACACAAAAAAATCCCATACATGCACGCTGGTGTCTTTGTCAGGACATCATCTCCTTCGGATGAGACTATAAACCGAGGCCCCGCGTGCAGAACATCTTGCGCACGCGTTAAATCCTGTTCCGCTTTTCGAAAGAGTAGGCCATTGTGTGCCAGTGGGAACAGATGACAAAATTCACAAAACCGCATACACGTGGGGACTGGATGTAAAAAAGCACGTGAGTGCTTATTCCATTATCCTCGATATTTTAAAAAAAAAAAAAAAAAAAAAAGTCATCTGAGCGCTTTGATTTGTTGCTTTACAAGATTCAGCACTATATAAATTCCATACATTATTATTATTATGATTATTATTATGATGATGATTATTATTATTATTATTATCTCCAGAGTCGGAATGCGGCTACCTTAATGGTGGGTAGATGTCAAAATCAGTTCTGCTTTTTGAAGAGTCGTTGCTGATGGGAACAAAACATTGACAAAAATAAAAGTTAACTTAAAAAAATACCCCCAAGCAACAGCCCCAGTGAATCGGTGGTCTAGAGGTAACGCGCCTGCCTAGAAAGCGAAAAGTCCAGATCGGAAGTGTGCGGTGGTTCGTATCCTGTCTGGACCCGAAACTTTTCCCTCCCCATCCATTAGACCATGAGTGGTAGTCTGGGTGCTAGTCTTTCGGATGAGACGATAAACCGAGGTCCAGTATGTTACACATAATTATGTAGCGCACGTAAAAGAACCCACAGGAACAAGAGAGTTGTTCCTGGCAAAATTCTGTAGAAAAAAAGGCACTCTGATAGGAAAACAAATACAGTTGCAGACACCAAAAAAAAAAGGGTGGTGCTGCTCTCTCTGGGGAGAGCAGCCTGGATTTCACACAAAGAAATGTGCCGTGAGTTAAAGTGGTATAAAATTTTAAAAAACAAAACAATAAAAAATAAAATAACTGTTGCATACGCATAGTCTCACCATTGCTGAAGTTAGGAGTTCTGACAAACGAGAGAAAAACAAAACCTGTCTAAGAGTAAAATCAACCAGCCTGTCAAATCTAAAGAGTAGAATCAACCAGCCTGTCAACAACCAGCCTGTCAAATCTAAAGAGTAGAATCAACCAGCCTGTCAAATCTAAAGAGTAGAATCAACCAGCCTGTCAAATCTAAGAGTAAAATCAACCAGCCTGTCAAACCTAAGAGTAAAATCAACCAGCCTGTCACATCTGAGAGTAAAATCAACCAGCCTGTCACATCTAAGAGTAAAGTCAACCAGCCTGTCAGATCTAAGTGTAAAATCAACCAGCCTGTCATATCTAAGAGTAAAATCAACCAGCCTGTCAAACCTAAGAGTAAAATCAACCAGCCTGTCAAATCTAAGTGTAAAATCAACCAGCCTGTCTAAGAGTAAAATCAGCCAGCCTGTCAAATCTAAGAGTAAAATCAACCAGCCTGTCAAATCAGAGAGTAAAATCAACCAGCCTGTCATATCTAAGAGTAGAATCAACCAGCCTGTCAAATGTAAGAGTAAAATCAACCAGCCTGTCAAATCTAAGAGTAAAATCAGTGAGCCTGTCAAAACTAAGAGTAAAATCAACCTGCCTGTCAAATCTAATAGTAAAACCAACCAGCCTGTCAAAATCAACAAGCCTGTCAAATCTAAGAGTAAAATCAACCAGCCTGTCAAACCTAAGAGAATCAACCAGCCTGTCTGTCAAATCTAAGAGTAAAATCAACCAGCCTGTCAAACCTAAGAGAATCAACCAGCCTGTCAAATCTAAGAGTAAAATCAACCAGCCTGTCAGATCTAAGTGTAAAATCAACCAGCCTGTCTGTCAAATCTAAGAGTAGAATCAACCAGCCTGTCTGTCAAATCTAAGAGTAAAATCAACCAGCCTGTCATATCTAAGAGTAGAATCAACCAGCCTGTCTGTCAAATCTAAGAGTAGAATCAGCCACTCTGTCAAACCTAAGAGTAAAATCAACCAGCCTGTCAAATCGGTAGAATCAACCAACCTGTCAAACCTAAGAGTAGAATCAACCAACCTGTCAAACCTAAGAGTAGAATCAACCAACCTGTCAAACCTAAGAGTAGAATCAACCAACCTGTCAAACCTAAGAGTAGAATCAACCAGCCTGTCACATCTAAGAGTAAAATCAACTAGCCTGTCAGATCTAAGTGTAAAATCAACCAGCCTGTCTGTCAAATCTAAGAGTAAAATCAATCAGTCTGTCAAATCTAAGAGAAAAATCAACCACCCTGTCAAATATAAGAGTAAAATCAGCCACCCTGTCAAATCAGACAGTTAATTCCCCCATGGGGATGCCGGGGGCCTGTCAGTATAAATAGCATCCCTACATTCTGGAAATTCTGTACTAGAAATTTCCTCTTTTCTATCCCTTTCTTCCTGCCTCATTCCTTTTCTTCCTGTCATCTCCTTCTTGTCTTATTTTCTGCCTTCTTGGTCCATTCTCCGACCTTTTTTTCCAGAAAGGCTTATAAGAATTCTCTCCCATGCCGAAGTCGGATACGCTGGGCCTGACTTGTCAGGCGCTTAACGGCAGCACATTGCATTTTCGCTCATATGACAGACAACAATAGCTGCTGACTGAGCGTTTGACGAAAAATAAGAAGACAGTTATTGAGGATTATTTTCACCCCATTTCCTTTACAGATAAAAACAGGAAGATTATTAATGATGATTATTTTCACCACATTTCCTTTACAGACAAAAATAGGAAGATAATTAAGGATGATTATTTTCACCCCATTTCCTTTACAGACAAAAACGGGGAATATAATTAATGATGATTATTTTCACCACATTTCCTTTACAGATAAAAACGGGGAAGATTATTAATGATTATTTTCACCACATTTCTGTTACAGACCAAAACAGGAAGATCATTAATGATGATTATTTTCACCACATTTCCTTTACAGACAAAAACGGGAATATAATTAATGATGATTATTTTTTTACCACATCTCCTTTACAGACAAAAAAACGGGGGATATAATTAATGATGACTATTTTCACCACATTTCCATTACAGACAAAAACGGGAATATAATTAATGATGATTATTGTCACCACATTTCCTTTACAGAGAAAAGCGGGGAATATAATGAATGATAATTATTTTCCCCACATTCCCTTTACAGACAAAAAACGGGGAGATCATTAATGATGATTATTTTCACCACATTTCCTTTACAGACAAAAACAGGGATATTGTTAATGATGATTATTTTCACATTTCCTTTACAGACAAAAAACAGGAAATATAATTAATGATGATTATTTTCCCCACATTTCCTTTACAGACAAAAACGGGAATATATAATTAATGATGACTATTTTCACCACATTTCCATCACAGACAAAAATGGGGAAGATTATTAATGATTATTTTCACCACATTTCCTTTACAGAAAAAAACGGGAAGATTATTAATGATGATTATTTTCACCACATACCCTTTACAGACAAAAAACGGGGAATATATAAGTAATGATGATTATTTTCACCACATTTCCGGTACAGACAAAAAACGGGGAATATATAACTAATGATGATTATTTTCACCACATTTCCGGTACAGACAAAAAACGGGGAATATATAATGAATGATGATTATTTTCACCACATTTCCGGTTACAGACAAAAACAGGAAGATAATTAATGATTATGTTCACCACATTTCCTTTACAGACAAAAAACGGGGAATATATAATGAATGATGATTATTTTCACCACATTTCCGGTTACAGACAAAAACAGGAAGATAATTAATGATTATGTTCACCACATTTCCTTTACAGACAAAAAACGGGGAATATAATTAATGATGATTATGCTCACCACTTTTCCTTTACAGAAGAAAATGGGAAGATTATTAATGATGATTATTTTCACCACATTTCCATTACAGACCAAAACAGGAAGATCATTAATGATGATTATTTTCACCACATACCCTTTACAGACAAAAACGGGGAATATATAATGAATGATTATTTTCACCACATTTCCATTACAGACAAAAACGGGGAAGATCATTAATGGTGATTATTTTCACCACATTTCCGGTTACAGACAAAAACAGGGAATATAATTAATGATGATTATTTCCCCCACATTTCCATTACAGACAAAACCAGGAATATAATTAATGATGATTATTTTCACCACATACCCTTTACAGACAAAAACCGGGGAATATAATTAATGGTGATTATTTTCAACCACATTTCCTTTACAGACAAAAACGGGAAGATTTATTAATGCTGATTATTTTCACCACATTTCCGGTTATAGACAAAAACGGGGAATATAGTTAATGATGATTATTTTCACCACTTTTCCTTTACAGAAGAAAATGGGAAGATTATTAATGATGATTATTTTCACCACATTTCCATTACAGACCAAAACAGGAAGATCATTAATGATGATTATTTTCACCACATTTCTGGTTACAGACAAAAAACAGGGAATATATAATTAATGATGATTATTTTCACCACATTTCCTTTACAGACAAAAAACGGGAAATATAATTAAAGATGATTATTTTCAACCACATTTCCTTTACAGACAAAAAACCTGGGAATATATAACTAATGATGATTATTTTCACCACATTTCCTTTACAGACAAAAAAACCCTGGGAATATATAATGAATGATGATTATTTTCACCCACATTTCCGGTTACAGACAAAGACGGGCAGATCATCACGATGATCGGCCATGACAGTCAGGACTACGTCGCAGTGAATGGCTTTCAAGATCCCGGTTCGTACGTGCGGAAAATCCACTACGCCACAGACAGCATGCTTGCCCTTGAGGACATCATCGAACGCGCTGACACCTGTCGGCAGTTCATCGACTACAAGTGCAATAACTCCAAACTGCTTTTCCCTCTGAGTGAGTGGTTAGTTAGTTAGTTAGAAGGGTTAGTGGGGTTTAGTTAGAAGTTTTTGTTTTTGTTTTGGGGGTGGGGGGGATTGTTTAACATTTTTTGTTTTTTAAACTTCTTTTTCTTGTGAGTGAGTGTTAGAAGGGTTGGGTGAGTTTAGTTTGGGTTTTTTTTTGTGAGGGTGGGGAGGGGTGGGGGGGTGAGGGTGGAGGGTTTTTTTTTAAAATTTTGTTTTTTGTTTTGTTTTGGAGTTGTTTCAGTTTTTTTAAAATGTCTTTTTTTCTGTTGGTTAATACAAGTGGAGTAATTCTAATCTGGTTTTTTTCTCTTGAGTGAATGTTGCAGGGTATTTGTTGTGTTTTTGTTCTTTTGTTTTGTTATTGTTTGTTGTTGTGGGTTTTAAAAAAACACAAAAAACAAAACAGTTTATCGACTTCAAGTGCCATAACTCCAAGCCTGTTTTCTTTCCCCTTGAGTGAGTGTGGCAGGTTTTGGGGGGGGGGGGGGGGGGGTGTGGAATGGGTATTTTATAAAATTTCTAGACAGTTTATTGATGACAAACATACACAAGCTTTTGAAGCGGATCGGTGGTCTAGAGGTAACGCGCCTGTCTAGAAAGCGAAAAGTCCGGGTCGGAAGTGTGCGTGGTTCGTATCCCGTCTGGGCCCGAAACTTTTCCCCATCCATTAGACCATGAGTGGTGGTCTGGGCGCTAGTCTTTCGGATGAGACGATAAACCGAGGTCCCGTGTGTTACAGAAAATTATGCAGCGCACGTAAAAGAACCCATGGCAACAAGAGAGTTGTCCCTGGCAAAATTCTTAGAAAAAAGCCACTCTGATAGGGAAAGAAATACAGTTGCAGACCAAAAAAAAAGAAAAAAAAAAAAGGTGGCGCTGCTCTTGTGGCGACGCGCTCTCCCCGGGGAGAGCAGCCTGAATTTCATGCAGAGAAATCTCATGACTTAAAGTGGTATAAATGAAAATAAATAAATAAATGAAATGGTCTCTTGCTGTAATGACTGATGAATTAAATGATTGACTGATTTTCCTGGACCAGATGGTATACGCCGTAGAACCCTTAAGTTCTGCGCTACTGAGCTTGCCAGCATCTTTCAGCACCTGTTCCAAGCCTGGCTGGACACTAGCCAGATACCAGTTATTTGGAAGACTTCCAATGTAATACCTCTTCCAAAGAAACCAAATCCTTCTCCGTCTAACGATTTCAGACCTGTAGCCCTCACATCTCTTGTGGGGACGGGATAGCCTAGTGGTTGGAACATTGCGCTCGCAATCTGACAACCCGGGTTCGATTCCCGTTCAAGGGGGATATTTTCCCCTGGAGTTAACATCAGTGCAGACTCCACTCTCCCCAAAAGTCCTTTGGATTAGACTATAAACCGAGGTCCCGTGTGCGAACACATGCAGAACATCTTGCGCACACGTTAAATCCTGTTCCGCTTTTTGTAAGAGTAGGCCATTGTGTGCCGGTGGGAACAGATTACAGAATTTATAAAAACTGCATACACACGGGGACTGGATGTAAAAATGCACATAAGTGCTTATTCCATTATCCTCGATATAAAAGAATTTTTTAAAAAAGTGATGAAAATTGTTTTTGACTTGACTGTAGAGACTGGCAAGAAATGACTGATGAATGAACTGATTGTTTTCTGATGCCGAAAGGGGATGGGATAGCCTGGTGGTTAGAGTGATGGGCTCGTGATTTGCTGACCTGGGTTCGAATCTCGTTCAAGAGGATTTTTCCTCTGGAGTTAACATTAATGCCGACTCCAAAAGTTCTTCGAATGAGACTGTAAACTGAGGTCCTGTGTGCGAACACACGCAGAACATCTTACGCACACATGTTTATCTTTTCCCTATGGGTAACCTGCTACAGGGTAACCAACCATCTACTAACTAATCCTTCCATTATCACCCACTACTGGGTTACGGTAGCATACAATGTGCACAGTGCACGTGTGCTGGGAAAGAGGGGTTCTCTCCCTTAATGTAGGGAAAGTGTTAAAACCTGTTCTGATTTTCGGAAGAGTAGGCCATTGTGTGCCGGTGGGATTACAAATTGACAAAACTGCAAACAAGTGGGGACTGGATGTAAAAGAAGCACGTGAGTGTTTATTCCATGTTTCTCGAAATGAAAGAATAAACGAATGACTGTATAAAATGGAAGTAGGGAGGAATGGGATGAATGACCTGTGAATTAACTGATTGGGTTTTGTTTTGTTGGTTTTTTTTTTGTTTAAAAAAAAAAATCTTTCATTGAACGAGATTTGAACCTGGGTCAGCAGATCACGAGCGCAATGTGCGTCACTCTAACCACCAGGCCATACTGTCCCCTCCATTGTCCACTGATAGAGAGACTGGGGATGAAAATGACTGATGAATTAACTGACTGTTTGACTGATGAATTAACTGACTGGTGAATTAACAGATTTCTGATGAAGAGACTGGGGACTGATGAATTAACAGACTGCTTGACTGATGAATTAGCTGACTGATGAATTAACTGATTGTTGATGCAGAAACTGGGGAGAAGTGACTGATGAATTAACTGACTGTTTGATGAATTATCAGATTTGTGATGAAGAGACTGGGGACTGATGAAGTAACTGACTGCTTGTCTTATGAATTAACTGATTGATGAATTAACTGACTGACTTGCAGAGACTGAGAAGGAATGATCGCTGAATTAACTGATTTTTTATGAAGAGACTGGGAAGAAATGACTGATGAATTAACTGACTGTTTGACTGATGAATTAACTGACTGATCACTTAACTGACTGATGAATTAACTGATTGCTGATGAAGAGACTGGGGACTGATGAATTAATTGACTGATGAACTATCTGACTGACTTGCAGAGACTGGGAAAGAATGATGAATTAACTGATTTCTGATGAAGAGACTGGGGAGGAATGACTGATGAAGTAACTATCTGACTGATGAATTAACTGACCGTTTGATGAAGTAACTGATTTCTGATGCAGAAATTGGGGAGAAAAGACTAATGAATTAATAGATTTCTGATGAAGAGACTGGGAAGGAATGACTGATGAATTAACTGACTGCTTGACTGATGAATTAACTGACCGTTTGATGAATTAATTGATTTCTGATGAAGAAACTGGGGAAGAATGGCTGATGAATTAACTGATTGAATTTGATGAATTAATTGATTTCTGATGAAGAAACTGGGGAGGAATGGCTGATGAATTAACTGATTAAATGACTGATGAATTAATTGACTGATGTTTTATCTGACTGTTTGACTGATGCATTAACTGACTGATGCATTACCTGACTGATGAATGAACTGACTGAACGACTGATGAATTCACTGACTGTTTGATGAATTAACCGACTGTTTGATGAATTAACTGACTGATGAATGAACTGACTGATGAATGAACTGACTGATGAATTAACAGAACGATGAATTAACTGACCGATGAATTAATTGACTGACTGATCAATTACTTGACCGAAGAATTACCCGACTGATGAATTAAGTGACTGATGAATTAACTGACAGAATGACTGATGAATTAATTGATGAATTATCCGACTGTTTGACTGATCAATGAACTGACTGATGAATGAACTGACTGATGAATGAACTGACTGATGAATGAACTGACCGATGAATGAACTGACTGACTGATGAATTACTTGACCGATGAATTACCTGACTGATGAGTTAACTGACTGATGAATTAACTGACTGACTTGCAGAGACTGGGGAGGAATGACTGATGAATTAACTGACTGAATGACTGATGAATTACCTGACTGACAAATGAACTGACTGATGAATTAACTGACTGAATGACTGATGAATTAATGGATGAATTATCTGACTATTAGACTGATGAATTAACTGACCGACGAATGAACCGACCAACGAACTGACCGACGAATTAACCGACCAACGAATGAACCGACCGACGATTGAACCGACCAACGAATTACCTGACCAACGAATGAACCGACCGACAAATGAACCGACCGACGAATTACCTAACCAACGAATCAACCGACCAACAAATCAACCTAACGAACGAACCAACCAACCAACAAACTAACCAACCGAACTAACCGACCAAACTGGACCAAACTTGACCTGATTACAGAGACAGGGGAGAACGTGGACCCCTCAGAAACGGCGCGCACGTACGGCTGGTGGGTGGGTCGGACCTACCAGCCCATGTACTACTGGGGCGGGGCGGCGCCTGGCTCGGGGAAGTGTGCCTGTGGTCTGGAGGAGAAGGGATGCATCTCTGGCAGCACCACCTGCAACTGTGATGCCGGCCAGCCAACCCTCACCTCCGACATGGGTGAGAGAGATTGTTGTTGTTGTTGTTGTGGTTGTTTGTTGATGTTTTTGTTGTTGTTTGTTGTTGATGATGTTGATGTTTGTGTTTGCCTACTTCTGATATGGTGAGAGGTTTTGTTGTTTGTTGTTTTTGATGTTGTTTGTGTTTGCCTACTTCTGATATGGTGAGAGGGTTGTTGTTGTTTGTTGTTTGTGTTTCGTACTTCTGATATGGGTGAGAGGGTTGTTGTTGTTGATGTTGTTTTTTTTCCTACTTCTGATATGGGTGAGAGAGTTGTTGTTGTTGTTGTTTTGTATTTGCCACTTCCGACATGGGTGAGAGAGTTGTTGTTGTGGTTGTTTGTTGATGTTGTTTGTGTTTGCCTACTTCTGATATGGGTGAGAGGTTTTGTTGTTGTTGTTGTTTGTTGATGTTGTTGTTTTTCCTACTTCTGATATGGGTGAGAGAGTTTTTGTTGTTGTTGTTTGTTGATGTTGTTTGTATTTGCTACTTCTGATATGGGTGAGAGAGGAGTTGTTGTTGTTGTTGTTGATGTTGGTATTGTCCACTTCTGATATGGGTGAGAGAGTTGTTGTTGTTGTTGATGTTGTTTGTGTTTGCCTACTTCTGATATGGGTGAGAGAGTTGTTTGTTGATGTTTGTTTGTGTTTGCGTACTTCTGATATGGGTGAGAGAGTTTTGTTGTTGATGTTGTTTGTTGTTGATGTTGTTTGTATTGCCTACTTCTGATATGGGTGAGAGAGTTTTGTTGTTGTTGTTGTGTTTGTTGATGTTGTTTGTATTTGCCTACTTCTGATATGGGTGAGAGGAGTTGTTGTTGATGTTTGTATTTGCCACTTCCGACATGGGTGAGAGGGTTGTTGTTGTTGATGATGTTGTTTGTGTTTGCCTACTTCTGATATGGTGAGAGAGTTGTTGTTGTTTTTGATGTTGTTTGTATTTCCTACTTCTGATATGGGTGAGAGAGTTTTGTTGCCGTTGTTTGTTGTTGATGTTTGTTGTTGTATTATCTTCCCACTTCTGATATGGGTGAGAGAGTTTTGTTGCCGTTGTTTGTTGTTGATGTTTGTTGTTGTATTATCTTCCCACTTCTGATATGGGTGAGAGAGTTTTGTTGCCGTTGTTTGTTGTTGATGTTTGTTGTTGTATTATCTTCCCACTTCTGATATGGGTGAGAGAGTTTTGTTGCCGTTGTTTGTTGTTGATGTTTGTTGTTGTATTATCTTCCCACTTCTGATATGGGTGAGAGAGTTTTGTTGCCGTTGTTTGTTGTTGATGTTTGTTGTTGTATTATCTTCCACTTCTGATATGGGTGAGAGAGTTTCGTTGCCGTTGTTTGTTGTTGATGTTTGTTGTTGTATTATCTTCCCACTTCTGATATGGGTGAGAGAGTTTCGTCACCCGTTTTTTATTTTTTTAAATTCCTTTGTTGGTTTTTTTGTATTGGTTTTTTTTGGGGTGTTTTTTGTGTTTTTTTATGTAAAAATATTCATATGTTTATTTTAGTATTATTTAAAAATTTTTTTATTTGTTGTTTGTATTCCCACCTCCGACATGGGTGAGAGAGTTTTGTCACCTTTTTTATTATTTTTTTATTCCTTTGTTGTTTTGTATTTTGTGTGTGTTTTGCTTTTTTTTTAATATAAAAAAAATTCAAATTTTTATTTTAGTATTATTTTAAAAATATTTATTTGTTGTTGTTGTTGTATTCCCACCTCCGATATGGGTGAGAGAGTTTTGTCACTGTTGTTGTTGTTGTTGTTGATGATGTATTTCCACCTCCAACATGGGTGAGAGTTTTGTCGTTGTTGTTGTTGTTGATGTTTGTATTGCCACCTCCAACATGGGTGAGAGAGTTTTGTCACCGTTGTTGTTGTTGTTGTTGTTGATGTTGTATTCCCACCTCCGATATGGGTGAGAGAGTTTTGTTGTTGTTGTTGATGTTGTATTATTGCCCACCTCCGACATGGGTGAGAGAGTTTTTGTTGTTGTTGTTGTTGTTGATGTTGTATTATTGCCCACCTCCGACATGGGTGAGAGAGTTTTGTTGTTGTTGTTGTTGTGATGTTGTATTATTGCCCACCTCCGACATGGGTGAGAGAGTTTTGTTGTTTGTTGTTGATGTTGTATTATTGCCCACCTCCGACATGGTGAGAGAGTTTTGTCACCGTTGTTATTGATGTTTTTGTTGTTGATGTTTGTAATTTCCCACTTCTGACATGGTGAGAGAGTTTTGTCACCCGTTTTGTTGTTGTTGTTGTTGATGTTGTATTCCCCACTTCCGACATGGGTGAGAGAGTTTTGCTGTTGTTGTTGTTGTTGTTGTCGATGTTGTATTCCCCACTTCTGACATGGGTGAGAAAGTTTTGTTGTTGTTGTTGTTGATGTTGTATTCCCCACTTCTGATATGAGTGAGAGTTTTGTTGTTGTTGTTGTTGATGATGTTGTATTCCCCACTTCTGATATGAGTGAGAGTTTTGTTGTTGTTGTTGATGTTGTATTCCCCACTTCTGATATGAGTGAGAGTTTTGTTGTTGTTGTTGTTGTTGTTGTTGATGTTGTATTCCCCACTTCTGATATGAGTGAGAGCTTTGTCACCGTTGTTGATGTTGATGTTGTTGTATTTCCCACCTCCGACATGGGTGAGAGTTTTGTCACTGTTGTTGTTGTTGTTGTTTGTTGTTTGTATTGCCACTTCTGATATGAGTGAGAGAGTTTTGTCACCGTTTTTTAATTTTTAAAAATTTCTTTGTTGTTTTGTATTGTTTTTGTGTGTGTTTTTTGCTTTTTTAAAATTTAAATATTCCAATTTTTATTTTAGTATTATTTTTTAAATGTATTTGTTGTTGTTGTTTGGATTGTATTATCTTCCCACTTCTGATATGGGTGAGAGTTTTGTCACCGTTGTTGATGTTGTTGTTGTATTGCCACCTCCGACATGGGTGAGAGAGTTTTGTCACCGTTGTTGATGTTGTTGTTGTTTGTATTTCCCACCTCCAATGGGTGTGAGAGTTTTGTTGATGTTGCTGATGTTTGTTGTATTGCCACTTCCGATATGGGTGAGAGAGTTTTGTTGTTGTTGATGTTTGTATTCCCACCTCCGACATGGGTGAGAGAGTTTTGTTGCCTGGTTTTTTTTTCCTTGTTGTTGTTTGTTTGTATTGCTTTTTTGTGTTTTTTTGCTTATTTAAAATTAAAATATTCAGATTTTTATTTTAGTGTTATTAGTTTTTTAAATTTATTTCTTTTGTTATTGTTGTTGTTGTATTCCCACCTCCGACATGGGTGAGAGTTTTGTCACCGTTTTGTTGTTGTTGTTGTTGTTGTTGATGTTGTATTCCCATCTCCGAACAGAACATCTTGCACACACGTTAAATCCTGTTCTGCTTTTCGGAAGAGTAGGCTATTGTGTGCCGGTAGGAACAGATGACAGAATGTACAGAACCACTTACAAGAATAAAAATTAAAAAAACAAACACCACACACTACACACACAAACACTCCCCCCCCTCCCCCCCCCCCACCCCCCCACACACATACTCTAACACACATATACATTCACAGACAACACAATTCCAGCCTCCCCCCTCCCCCTTTCTTCCCCCCCCCTCTCTTCCCCCCCCCCCCCCCCACTACATGTACTGCCAAAGATAAAAACCCAGGACTATGGATCCACATTGATGAAAGTCAAGGCTGTATTCATATTCACTTAACCTTTTCCCTACAGGTAACCCACTACAGGGTAACCAACCATCTACTAGCCCTTCCCTCCGTATCACCCACTACTACTGGGTTATGGTAGCATACAAATACGCACAGTGCACGTGTACTGGGAAAGATAGGTGGTTTCCTTCCTTCGGATGAGACTATAAACCGAGGCCCTGTGTGCGAACGCATGCAGAACATCTTGCGCGCACGTTAAATCCTGTTCCGCTTTTTCGGAAGAGTAGGCCATTGTGTGCCGGTGGGGAACAGATGACAAAATTTACAAAACCGCATACACACGGGGACTGGATGTTTAAAAAAAAAAAAAAAGCACATGAGTGCTTATTCCATTATCCTCGATATAAACAAAAAAAAAGTCATCTGAGCGCTTTGATTTTGTTGCTTTACAAGATTCAGCGCTATATAAATTCCATACATTATTATCATTATCATTATTATTATTATTATTATTATTATTATCATCATCATTATTGTTATTATTATTATTATCATTATTATTATTATTATCATAATTATTATTATTATTATTATCATTATTATTATTATTATCATCATCATCATCATTATTATCATTATTATTATTATTATCATTATTATTATTATTATTTTCCCTTTAACGTGTGAACTTACCTGTGGCATGGCTGTTGGACAGGTTACCTGGTGCACAAAGAATATCTGCCCGTGCTGGAGCTCCACTTTGGCGACACGGGACAGGTGACCGACCAGAAAATGGCCCGGCACAAGCTGGGCAAACTGGAATGCTTCGGAGATGGTGAGTGGCGGAATTTGTTTTATTTTATTTATTTATTTCTTTCTTCTTTTGTATCGAGGATAATGGAATAAGCCCTCGTGTGCTTTTTTACATCCAGTCCCCGTGTATGAAGGTTTGTAAATTTTGTCATCTGTTCCCACCGGCACACAATGGCCTACTCTTTCGAAAAGCGGAACAGGGTTTAACGTGTGCGCAAGATGTTCTGCGTGCGTTCGCACACAGGGGGCCTCGGTTTATAGTCTCATCCGAAGGACTTTGACATTTTGTGTGTGTGTGTTTTTTTTTGGGGTGGGTGGGAAGCCGGGGGGGGGCTTGGGGGGGGGGGGGGGGGGGTGGATAAGATGTCATGTTTGATTTTTTGGTTTGTTTTGTGGTTGTTCCTTGGGCAAGAGCTCTTGAGGATCAGTCATGGTGAGGATTTTTTTCCCTCTCCGTTTTTTTGTTTTGCCCCCCCCCCCGGTGAAGGTAGCCGCATTCTGACTATGCATACCCACACAGGCATGCATGTGTGCACATTTCTGTCTGTAGGTGCTCGAGTTATGAGAAAAAGCAAAAACAAAGTATTAGACAAAATCTCCTTCTCTCGTTCGCTATTTACACCGTCAGATGTGTGTGTGAGAAATAGTGGCAAGTCCTTTCCAGCTCCTCTCTTGGGCCGTACAGCCTGGTTTGCAGATTAGACACAATCAGAGATATGTTTCCTTGAAAATCAAAACCATCGCCCCAACTATTCATTTAACAAAATGTATTCTCTGTTTGGTGTGAATTAAACCAGAAAAAAATCGCCATGTTTCTTATTCTTGATGATATTCATATTTCACTTTTAATATTTCCTACTGTGACCCAGGCCAAAAGCTGTGTCAGTTATTGATGTCAGCTAATTGCCAATACCTACACTAAAATGTTGTTATGTTGTAAAATGATGTGTTGAGATTGCCTGCTTCAGCCATGACAAGCTCTTAACAGAACAACCTGCACTCTTAAGGAGAAAAAAAATCCTCTGATGTCGGAGTATGGCTGGCTACATGGCGAGGTACTTTGAAAAGAGTCATACACGCAAACTTCTCATCCGGAGAACTTCCTATCTCACAGTGATTCCCAGGTGGGATGATGAATGAGTCAGAGTGTGGCATGTTCTGGGTGACCCTTAGACTGTAAAGCTGGGAAATGCACAACAACAACAACAAATTTCCTACTCATCTCTTCTCTCTTGTTGTGACAGATTTGTTCGACAACACTGTGACCTTTAACATGCCCGATGGAGTGTTAGAGTTCCCTACCTTTGACGCCAACAACGCCGGCGACATCTGGTTCCAGTTTAAAACGACGGCCACTGACGGAGTTATGATTCACAACACTGGTGAAAATGACTTCATCGAAGTCAGATTGTTTCGTAAGTTGATTTTTGTTTGTTGTTGTTTGCTGGGAGGGTCAGTGTGTGTGTGTGTGTGTGTGTGTGTGTGTGTGTGTGTGTGTGTGTGTGTGTGTGTGTGAGTGAGTGATTGAGTGTTTGTGTGTGATTGAGTGTGTGTGTGTGTGATTGAGTGTGTGTGTATGTTTATTTTTTATTTATTTATTTATTCTTTTTATATCGAGGATAATGGCACTTATTTTTGTTTTTACAACCAACCCTGTGTGCATTCGGTTTTGTCAATGTTGTCATCCATTCCCACCGGTACACATTGGCCTACTCTTACGAAAAGCGGAACAGGATTTAACGTGTGCACAAGATGTTCTGCATGCCTCTGTTCTGCCTCGGTTTATAGTCTCATCTGAAGGACTTTGATTGACTGTGTGATTGAGTGAGTGTGTGTGTGTGTATGTGTGTGTGTGTGTGATTGAGTTTGTGTGTGTGTGTGTTAAGTTGGAGTGCAGATACCTTGATGCAGTAAGTCACTAAGAACAAGGTTGTTTTAAGGAATCTGGTTTTGGTTCTATCTCATTTTATGCACGGTTGATGTGGTTTTTCCCACAACGCGGTGCCCGTCCTGGGTTGACCCTTACGGTTGGCCAGGGTGTTGGTTGATACAGGGAACGACAGTAGAGTTGGTTTTATACCCTGTTGTAATCTGTATATTGTTGCACATTTTAAATCTGAGATTTAAAATTTTACGAGGTGACAGCCCTGATATGGCCTCTGTGGTCGGCGGAGCTATAAACAACAGGACTGGAGTGGTCGGTTACCGTGATGGTTGGCAGAAAAATGGTTGCATACACAAAAATCTCGCCATCTCAGAGCTCTAGCCAAAGAATGACATTTAAAAAATCCTTTTTCAAAGGCAGAAAAGTTTCTGTTTGGATAATTCGTCTTTTGAGAGCCATACAACCAAACATCTTTATACATAGAGTGTATGGAGATGTATGGTTGTGGCTCTAAGTAGACAAATTATTGCTCATTTTTACATAGTAGGATTCATTGTATTTTTTCAGAAAAGAATAAGAATTTTTTGTTTGTTTGGTTTTTGTTTGTTGTTTTTGTTTTGTTGATGAAAGAAATAAGATTCTGTTCAGACTACTCGGTTAAAACAAATTTTATTTTATCCTTCGGATGAGACTATAAACCGAGGCCCCGTGTGCGAACGCATGCAGAACATCTTGCGCACACGTTAAATCCTGTTCCGCTTTTCGAAAGAGTAGGCCATTGTGTGCCGGTGGGAACAGATAACAAAATTTACCAAACCGCATGACTGGATGTAAAAAAAAAAAAAAAAAAAAAGCACATGAGTGCTTATTCCACTATCCTCGATATAAAAAAAAAGAAGTCATCTGAGCGCTTTGATTTGTTGCTTTTACAAGATTCAGCGCTATATAAATTCCATACATTATTATTATTTAAAAAAAAAATTATTATTATTATCATTATTATTATTATTATCATCATTATTTTAGCTCCTCCTCTGGAAACACCCTTAAGCTCACCACCAGTGGTCAGATTCCGTCCTTATGTGACCGCTTTTAACCCACAGTTTAAGGTAGCCACATTGCAACTTCGGGAAGCTCATTTTTACACAGTAGGATTTATCGTCTCTAAGTCGGAAGCTCATTTTTACGCAGTAGGATTTATCGTCTCTAAGTCGGAAGCTCATTTTTACACAGTAGGATTTATCGTCTCTAAGTCTGAAGCTCATTTTTACACAGTAGGATTTATCGTCTCTAAGTCGGAAGCTCATTTTTACGCAGTAGGATTTATCGTCTCTAAGTCGGAAGCTCATTTTTACACAGTAGGATTTATCGTCTCTTAAGTCTGAAGCTCATTTTTACACAGTAGGATTTATCGTCTCTAAGTCGAAGCTCATTTTACGCAGTAGGATTTATCGTCTTAAGTTGAAGCTCATTTTTACACAGTAGGATTTATCGTCTCTAAGTCTGAAGCTCATTTTTACGCAGTAGGATTTATCGTCTCTAAGTCTGAAGCTCATTTTTACGCAGTAGGATTTATCGTCTCTTAAGTCTGAAGCTCATTTTTACGCAGTAGGATTTATCGTCTCTAAGTCTGAAGCTCATTTTTACGCAGTAGGATTTATCGTCTCTAAGTTGGAAGCTCATTTTTACAAGTCTGAAGCTCATTTTTACACAGTAGGATTTATCGTCTCTAAGTCGGAAGCTCATTTTTACACAGTAGGATTTATCGTCTCTTAAGTCTGAAGCTCATTTTTACACAGTAGGATTTATCGTCTCTAAGTCTGAAGCTCATTTTTACGCAGTAGGATTTATCGTCTCTTAAGTCTGAAGCTCATTTTTACACAGTAGGATTTATCGTCTCTAAGTCTGAAGCTCATTTTTACGCCGTAGGATTTATCGTCTCTAAGTCTGAAGCTCATTTTTACGCAGTAGGATTTATCGTCTCTAAGTCTGAAGCTCATTTTTACGCAGTAGGATTTATCGTCTCTAAGTCGGAAGCTCATTTTTACACAGTAGGATTTATCGTCTCTAAGTCTGAAGCTCATTTTTACGCAGTAGGATTTATCGTCTCTAAGTCGGAAGCTCATTTTTACGCAGTAGGATTTATCGTCTCTAAGTCGGAAGCTCATTTTTACGCAGTAGGATTTATCGTCCCTAAGTCTGAAGCTCATTTTTACACAGTAGGATTTATCGTCCCTAAGTCTGAAGCTCATTTTTACGCAGTAGGATTTATCGTCTCTAAGTCGGAAGCTCATTTTTACGCAGTAGCATTTATCGTCTCTAAGTCTGAAGCTCATTTTTAC
Source organism: Rapana venosa (assembly GCA_028751875.1). Taxonomy (NCBI): domain Eukaryota; kingdom Metazoa; phylum Mollusca; class Gastropoda; order Neogastropoda; family Muricidae; genus Rapana; species Rapana venosa. The sequence goes on from CM054162.1 coordinate 30,773,754, forward strand.
ACAGTAGGATTTATCGTCTCTAAGTCGGAAGCTCATTTTTACACAGTAGGATTTATCGTCTCTTAAGTCTGAAGCTCATTTTTACACAGTAGGATTTATCGTCTCTAAGTCGGAAGCTCATTTTTACGCAGTAGGATTTATCGTCTCTAAGTCGGAAGCTCATTTTTACACAGTAGGATTTATCGTCTCTAAGTCTGAAGCTCATTTTTACGCAGTAGGATTTATCGTCTCTAAGTCTGAAGCTCATTTTTACACAGTAGGATTTATCGTCTCTAAGTCGGAAGCTCATTTTTACGCAGTAGGATTTATCGTCTCTAAGTGGGAAGCTCATTTTTACGCAGTAGGATTTATCGTCTCTAAGTCGGAAGCTCATTTTTACAAGTCTGAAGCTCATTTTCACAGTAGGATTTATCGTCTCTAAGTCGGAAGCTCATTTTACCAGTAGGATTTATGTCTCTTAAGTCTGAAGCTCATTTTTTTCACAGTAGGATTTATCGTCTCTAAGTCGGAAGCCATTTTACACAGTAGGATTTCTCGTCTCTAAGTCTGAAGCTCATTTTTACGCAGTAGGATTTCGTCTCTAAGTCGGAAGCTCATTTTTTTAAAGTAGGATTTATGTCTCTAAATCGGAAGCTCATTTTTACCAGTAGGATTTTCGTTTTCTTAAGTCTGAAGCTCATTTTTACGCAGTAGGATTATCGTCTCTTAAGTCTGAAGCTCTTTTTTACACGTAGGATTTATCGTCTCTAAGTGGGAAAGCTCATTTTTACACAGTAGGATTTATCGTCTCTAAGTTGAAGCTCATTTTTTACCAGTAGGATTATGTCTCTAAGTTGAAGCTCATTTTTACGCAGTAGGATTTATCGTCTCTAAGTCGGAAGCTCATTTTTACACAGTAGGATTTATCGTCTCTTGTGGGAAGCTCATTTTTACGCGTGGATTTATCGTCTCTAAGTGGGGAAACTCATTTTTACGCAGTAGGATTTATCGTCTCTAAGTGGGAAGCTCATTTTTACACAGTAGGATTTTTCGTCTTTTAAGTCTGAAGCTCATTTTTACCCGTAGGATTTATCGTCTCTAAGTGGAAGCTCATTTTTTCGCAGTAGGATTTATCGTCTCTAAGTGGGAAGCTCATTTTTTACACAGTAGGATTTATCGTCTCTAAGTGGAAGCTCATTTTTACGGGAGTAGGATTTATCGTCTCTAAGTCGGAAGCTCATTTTTCACAGTTTGGATTTATCGTCTCTAAGTCGGAGGCTCATTTTTACACAGTAGGATTTATCGTCTCTAAGTCTGAAGCTCATTTTTACACAGTAGGATTTATCGTCTCTAAGTCTGAAGCTCATTTTTACACGTAGGATTTATTTGTCTCTAAGTCTGAAGCTCATTTTACGCCCGTAGGATTTATTGTCTCTAAGTCGGAGCTATTTTACAAGTCTGAAGCTCATTTTTACCAGTAGGATTTATCGTCTCTAAGTCGGAAGCTCATTTTTACACAGTAGGATTTATCGTCTCTAAGTCTGAAGCTCATTTTTACACAGTAGGATTTATCGTCTCTAAGTCGAAAGCTCATTTTTACACAGTAGGATTTATTTGTCTCCTAAGTCGGAAGCTCATTTTTTGACAGTAGGATTTATCGTCTCTAAGTCTGAAGCTCATTTTTTTCACAGTAGGATTTATCGTCTCTAAGTCTGAAGCTCATTTTTACACAGTAGGATTTATCGTCTCTAAGTCGGAGGTCATTTTACACGTGGATTTATCGTCTTAGTCTGAGCTATTTTTTTCACAGTAGGATTTATGTCTCTAAGTCTGAAGCTCATTTTTACACAGTAGGATTTATCGTCTCTAAGTCGGAAATCTTTTTACCGTGGATTTTCGTCTTAAGGGGAAGCTCATTTTACGCGTAGGATTTTGTTCTAAGTGGGAAGCTCATTTTTTTCAGTTGGATTTATCGTCTCTAAGTTGAAGCTATTTTTACGCAGGGAGGTTTTTCGTTTTAAAAACGGAAGTCATTTTTCGCAGTAGGATTTTCTCTCTAAGTGGGAGCTCATTTTTACGCGTTTGGATTTTTTCGTCTCTAAGTGGGGAAAACCATTTTTAACAGTAGGTTTTGTCTCAATCGGAAGCTTTTTTCGCAGTGGATTTACCGTCTCTAAGTGGAGTCATTTTTACAAGAGGATTTATCGTCTTAAGTCGGAGGTCATTTTTTACACAGTAGGATTTTTTGTCTCAAGTTGAAGCTTTTTTTAGCAGTAGGATTTTCGTTCAAGTCGGAAGCTCTTTTTACGCAGTAGGTTTTTCGTCTCTAGTCGGGGAATCTCATTTTTACACGTTGGATTTACGTCTCTAAACTGAAGCTCATTTTTCACGTGTTTTTGTCTCTAAGTCGGAAGCTATTTTTTTGCAGTAGGATTTATCGCTCTAGCGGAAGTATTTTTACAAGTTGAAATCTTTTTCCGTAGGTTTATCGTCTCTAAATCGGAAGCTCATTTTTACACAGTAGGATTTTTCGTCTCTAAGTCTGAAGTCATTTTTACACAGTAGGATTTATCGTTCCCAAGTCTGAAGTCATTTTTACACAGAGGATTTATCGTCTCCAATGGAAGCTCATTTTTACACAGTAGGTTTTTTCGTCTTAAATTGAAGCTTTTTTAACGTTGGTTTTTGTCTCTAAATCTGAAATATTTTTTTTAACAGTGGATTTATCGTCTCCTAAGTCGGAAGCTCATTTTTTACAGTAGGATTTATGTCTCTAAGTCTGAAGCTCATTTTTTTCACAGTAGGATTTTGTTCTAAGTTGAAAACCTTTTTACCAGTAGGTTTAGTCTCTAAGTCGGGGCTCTTTTTAACGTAGGGTTTATGTCTTAAATCTGAAGCTCATTTTTACACAGTAGGATTTTTCGTCTTAAGTTGAAGCTCATTTTTAACAGTGGATTTTCGTCTTAAGTTTGAAGCCATTTTTTCCAGTGGATTTTCGTCTTAAGTCTGAAGTATTTTTAACAGTGGATTTATGTCTCTAAAGTTGAAATCATTTTTACCAGTAGGGTTTATCGTCTCTAAGTCGGAAGCTTTTTTACGCAGTAGGATTTTATGTCCTAAGTCTGAAGCTCTTTTTTTGCAGTGGGGTTTTTGTCTCTGGCGGAAGTCTTTTTTTCGCGTAGGATTTTTTTTGTAGTCGGGCTCTTTTTACACAGTGGATTTTCGCCTAAGTTGAAACCTTTTTTTTGAGTAGGATTTTTCGTCTCCCAAGTCGGGAAGTCATTTTTACACGTAGGATTTGTTAGGTTTATGTCTCTAAGTCTGAAATCTTTTTACGCATTAGGGTTTATCGTCTCTAAATCTGAAGCTCTTTTTCGCCTAGGGTTTTTCGTCTTAAAAACTGAAGTATTTTTACGCAGGTAGGATTTTTGTTTTAAAATTGAAGTCATTTTTTTCGCGTGGATTTATGTTCTAAGGCGGAAGCTCTTTTTCGCATAGGATTTTTGTCTCTAAGTCGGAAGCTCATTTTTACGCAGTAGGATTTTTTCGTCTCTAAGTCGGAAGCTCATTTTTTTCGCGTGGTTTTTCGTTCTAAGTCGGAAACTCTTTTTAGCAGAGGATTTACGTCCTAAATCTGAAGCCCTTTTTTCGGTAGGATTTTTCGTTCTAAATCTGAAACTCATTTTTACGCAGTAGGTTTTTCGCTCTAAATCTGAGTATTTTTACCATGGATTTATCGTCTCTAAGTCGGAACTCATTTTACCAGTGGATTTTGTCTCTTAAATCTGAAGCTTTTTATTTTTAACAAAGGGTTTATGTTCTTAAGTTGAAATTTTTTACACAGTAGGATTTATTTGTTCTAAATCGGAAGTCTTTTTTTTCGCAGTGGATTTATGCTCGAAGTTGAAGCTCATTTTAGCAAGGGTTTAGTCTCTTAAGTCTGAAGCTCATTTTACCAGTGGGTTTTTCGTCTTAAGTCTGAAAACTCATTTTTTCCGTGGATTTTTCGTCCTAAGTCGGAGTATTTTTTCAAGTCTGAAGTTTTTTACACGTGGTTTATCGTCTCTAGTCGGAAGTCTTTTTTCACAGTAGGTTTTTCGTCTTTAAGTTGAAGCTCATTTTTTCCCGTAGGATTTTCGTCTCTAAGTCTGAAGCTCATTTTACAAGTAGGATTTTCGTCTCTAAATCTGAAGCTCTTTTTTCGCAGTGGGGTTTTCGGTTTTAGTCGGAAGCTTTATTTTTCACGTAGGATTTTTGTCTTTAAGTCTGAAGCCATTTTTTCGCGTAGGTTTTGCTCTTAAGTCTGAGCTCTTTTTTCCAGTGGTTTATCGTCTCTAAATGGGAAGTCATTTTTTAAAGTAGGATTTATGTCTTAAGTTGAAGTCATTTTTACACAGTTGGATTTTGTCTTAAGTCTGAAGCTCATTTTTTCGCAGTAGGTTTTTTCGCTTAAAGGGGGAAATCATTTTTTTGCGTGGATTTTTTCGTCTCTAAGTCGGGGAAACTCTTTTTACGAAAATGGATTTATCGTCTTCGTCGGAATCTCATTTTTACACAGTGGTTTTTTCGTCTCTAAGTCTGAAGCTCTTTTTTCACAGTTTGGTTTTTGTCTCTAAGTCTGAAGCTCATTTTTACGCGTAGGATTTATGTCTCTAAGTCGGAAGCTCATTTTTCAAATTTTAAGCTCTTTTTTCCGTGGTTTTCGTCTCTAAGCGGAAGCCATTTTTACCAGTGGATTTATCGTCTTAAGGGTTTTAATATTTTTAAAAAAAAAAAAAAAAAAAAAAAAAAAAATTTTTTAAAAAGAAAAAAAAAGCCATTTTTCCAGTGGTTTATGTCCTTTAAAATCTGAGCTCTTTTTTTAAGTGGATTTTTGTCTCTAAGTCTGAAGTCATTTTTTACACTAGGATTTATCGTCCTAAGTGGGGGCTATTTTTACACAGTAGGATTTTTCGTCTCTAGTCGAAGTCATTTTTTTAAAAAACCCCAACAGTTTTTTGGTTTATCGTCTCTAAATTGGAAATCATTTTTCACATAGGATTTATGTCTTAAGTTGAAGTCATTTTTCCGTAGGATTTTTTCGTCTTAAGTCGAAGCTCATTTTTCCCGTGGATTTACGTCTCTAAGTCGGGGGTCATTTTTAACCGTAGGGTTTATCGTCTCTAAGTCGAAGTCATTTTTACCGTGGATTTTTTCGTCTTAAGTGGAGCTCATTTTTACAATGGATTTATCGTCTCTAAGTGGGGGAAACTCATTTTTCGCGTAGGTTTTTTGTTCTAAATGGGGGAAACTATTTTTACCAGTAGGATTTATCGTTTTCTAAATGGGGAAGTCATTTTTACCAGTAGGTTTATCGTCTCTAAATCGAAATCAAATTTTTACGCAGTAGGTTTACGTCTTAAGTGGAAAACTCATTTTAGCAGTAGGATTTATCGTTCTAAGTGGGAAGCTCTTTTTACGCAGTAGGATTTATCGTCTCTAAGGGGAAAATATTTTTACGCAGTAGGATTTTCTCTCTAAGTCGGAAGTATTTTTCCAGTAGGATTTATCTCTTAAATCGGGTTTTTTAAAAGTGGATTTATCGTCTCTGTGGAGCTCATTTTTACAGTAGGATTTATGTCTCTAAGTCTGAAGCTATTTTTACACGTGGATTTATGTCTTAAGTCTGAAGTCATTTTTCCAGTAGGATTTTCGTCTCTAAAGTCTGAAAACCATTTTTACCAGTAGGGTTTATTGTCTCTAAGTCGGAAGTCATTTTTTTACAAGTCTGAAGCTCATTTTTACACGTAGGTTTATCGTCTTAAGTCGGAAGCTCATTTTTTCAAAGTAGGATTTATCGTTCAAATCGAAGCTCATTTTTCACAGTGGATTTATGTCTCTAAGTCTGAAGCTATTTTACACGTAGGTTTAGTCTCCTAAGTGGGGAAACTCATTTTTACAGTAGGATTTATCGTCTCTAAATCGAAGCTCATTTTTACAGTAGGATTATCGTCTCTAAATTGAAGCTCATTTTTACACAGTAGGTTTATCGTCTTAAGTCGGGGGGCTCATTTTTACACGTAGGATTTATTCTCTAAATCGAAGTATTTTTAACAGAGGATTTTCGTCTTAAGTTGAAGCCATTTTTTTCCAGTAGGATTTTGTCTCTAAGTGGAAGCTATTTTTTCACAGTAGGATTTTTTCGTTCTAAGTGGGGCCATTTTTTGCAGTAGGTTTTTTTCGTTCTAAATGGAAGCTCTTTTTTTCCCAGTAGGATTTTTCGTCTCTAAAATTGAAGTCATTTTTAGCAGTAGGATTTATGTCCTAAATGGAGTCATTTTTCCAGTAGGATTTATGTTCTAAGGGGGAAATCATTTTTTCGCAGTGGTTTACGTCTCTAAGTGGGGAAATCATTTTTACACAGTAGGATTTATCGTTTCCCAAGTCGGAAGCTATTTTTTCCGTAGGATTTACCCTCTCTAAGTCGGAAACTCTTTTCCCGTGGATTTTTTCTAATCGGAGGGCCCTTTTTACAAAATGGATTTATGTTTAAGTCGAACTATTTTTCCAGTGGTTTTTCTCTAATCGGAAGTCTTTTTACCAGTAGGATTTTTGTCTTAGTCGGGGAATTTATTTTTACCAGTAGGGTTTATCGTCTCTAAGTCTGAAGCTCATTTTTACACAGTGGATTTATCGTCTCTAGGAAGCTCTTTTTTACAGTAGGATTTACGTCTCTAAGTCGGAAGTCTTTTTTTTTACAAGTCTGAAACTCATTTTTACACAGTAGGTTTATGTCTCTAAGGGAAAAACTCTTTTTACCAGTAGGATTTATCGTCCTAAGTCGGAAACTCTTTTTTCACAGTAGGGGGTTTATCGTCCTAGTCTGGGGGCTATTTTTACACAGTAGGATTTTGTCTCCTAAGTCGAAGTATTTTTAACCAGTAGGGTTTTCGTTCTAAGTCTGAACTATTTTTTTACAGTAGGTTTTTTCGTCTCTAAGTCTGAAGCTCATTTTTTCCGTGGATTTACGTCTCCCAAGTCGGGAGTATTTTTTCACGTGGATTTATCGTCTTAAGTTGAAGCTCTTTTTTTCCCCGTAGGATTTATCGTCTCTAAGTTGAAGTCATTTTTTTCCGTGGTTTATGTCTCTAAGTCGGGGGGGGTCATTTTTACACAGTGGTTTTTTGTCTCTAAGTCTGAAGCTCATTTTTTCCAGTAGATTTATGTCTTAAGTCTGAAAACTATTTTTTTCCGTAGGGTTTATCTCCCCTAAGTTGAAACTCATTTTTACCGTAGGATTTTGTCTCTAAATCTGAAGTATTTTTACCAGTAGGATTTTTTGTCTCTAAATTGAAGTCATTTTCCCAGTGGATTTACTCTTAAATCGGGGAAGCTCATTTTTTCCAAATGGTTTTTCGTCTCTAAATTGAAGCTCATTTTTTTGCAGTTGGATTTTTGTTCTAGTCGGAAGCTCATTTTTCCAGTAGGATTACGTTAAGCAGCTCATTTTTCACAGTATTTTCGTCTTAAGTCTGAGCTCATTTTTACCAGTAGATTTATCGCTCTAGTCGAGCTCATTTTTAACATAGGATTTCGTCCTAAGTCGAGTCATTTTTACAGAATTATCGTCTAGTGAAACTCATTTTACCGTGTTTTCGTCTCTAAGTCGGAAGCTCTTTTACGCTAGGATTTACGTCTCTAAGCGAAGCCATTTTACCAGTAGATTATCGCCTAAGTCGAGCTCATTTTACACGTAGGATTTATCGTCTCTAGTGGAGCTCATTTTCGCAGTAATTTCGTCTCTAATGGAGTCATTTTCCAGTGGATTTATCGCTCAATGGACCCCTCATTTTCCAGTGGGTTTTCGCTCTAAGTCTGAAGCTCATTTTTACCAGTAGGATTTATCGTCTCTAAGTCGAAGCTCATTTTTAACCAGTAGGATTTATCGTCTCTAAGTGAAGCTCATTTTTAACGCAGTAGATTTATCGTCTCTAAGTCGGAAGCTCTTTTTTACCAGTAGGATTTATCGTCTCTAGTCTGAAGCTCATTTACCATAGATTATCGTCTCTACAAGTCTGAAGCTCATTTTTACACAGTAGGATTTATCGTCTCTAATCGAAGCTCATTTTTACACAGTAGGATTTATCGTCCTAAGTCTGAAGCTCATTTTTACACAGTAGGATTTATCGTCTCTAAGTCGAAGCTCATTTTACACAGTAGGATTTTCGTCTCTAAGTCTGAGCTCATTTTAGCAGTAGGATTTATTCCTCTAAGTCGAAGCTCATTTTTACACAGTAGGATTTATCGTCCTAATCGAAGCTCATTTTTACACAGTAGATTTATCGTCTCTTTAAGTCTGAAGCTCATTTTTACGCAGTAGGATTTATCGTCTCTTAAGTCTGAAGCTCATTTTTACACAGTAGGATTTATCGTCTCTAAGTGGGAAGCTCATTTTTACACAGTAGGATTTATCGTCTCTAAGTCTGAAGCTCATTTTTACACAGTAGGATTTATCGTCTCTAAGTCTGAAGCTCATTTTTACACAGTAGGATTTATCGTCTCTAAGTCTGAAGCTCATTTTTACACAGTAGGATTTATCGTCTCTAAGTCTGAAGCTCATTTTTACACAGTAGGATTTATCGTCTCTAAGTCTGAAGCTCATTTTTACGCAGTAGGATTTATCGTCTCTAAGTGGGAAGCTCATTTTTACGCAGTAGGATTTATCGTCTCTAAGGCGAAGCTCATTTTTACGCAGTAGGATTTACCGTCTCTAAGTCGGAAGCTCATTTTTACACAGTAGGATTTATCGTCTCTAAGTCTGGAGCTCATTTTTACACAGTAGGATTTATCGTCTCTAATCTGAAGCCTCATTTTTACGCATAGGATTTTTTCGTCTCTAAGTCGGAAGCTCATTTTTACGCAGTAGGATTTATCGTCTCTAATCGGAAGCTCATTTTTACACAGTAGATTTATCGTCTCTAAGTTGGAAGCTCATTTTTACACAGTAGGATTTATCGTCTCTAAGTCTGAAGCTCATTTTTTACACAGTAGGATTTATCGTCTCAAGTCGAAGCTCATTTTTACAAGTCTGAAGCTCATTTTTACACAGTAGGATTTATCGTCTCTAAGTCGGAAGCTCATTTTTACACAGTAGGATTTATCGTCTCTAAGTCTGAAGCTCATTTTTACACAGTAGGATTTATCGTCTCTAAGTCTGAAGCTCATTTTTACACAGTAGGATTTATCGTCTCTAAGTCGGAAGCTCATTTTTACACAGTAGGATTTATCGTCTCTAAGTCGGAGGCTCATTTTTACACAGTAGGATTTATCGTCTCTAAGTCTGAAGCTCATTTTTACGCAGTAGGATTTATGTCTCTAAGTCGGAAGCTCATTTTTACGCAGTGGATTATCGTCTCTACATGGGATCTCTTTACCGTAGGATTATGTCTCTAAGTCTAACTCTTTTTAAACAGTAGGATTTATCGTCTCTAAGTCTGAAGCTCATTTTTACCAGTAGGATTTATCGTCTTAAGGTCGGAAGCTCATTTTTACAGTCAAGTCATTTTACACAGTAGGATTATCGTCTCTAAGTCGGAAGCTCATTTTTACACAGTAGGATTTATGTCTCAAGTCTGAAGCCATTTTAACAGGGGATTTATCGTCTCTAAGTCTGAGCTCATTTTAAAGTTAGGTTTATCGTCTCTAAGTCGGAAGCTCATTTTTGCACAGTAGGATTTATCGTCTCTAAGTCGAAGCTCATTTTACACAGTGGATTTATCGTCTCTAAGTCTGAAGCTCATTTTTACACAGTAGGATTTATCGTCTCTAAGTCGGAGGCTCATTTTTACACAGTAGGATTTATCGTCTCTAAGTCTGAAGCTCATTTTTACACAGTAGGATTTATCGTCTCTAAGTCTGAAGCTCATTTTTACACAGTAGGATTTATCGTCTCTAAGTCTGAAGCTCATTTTTACACAGTAGGATTTATCGTCTCTAAGTCTGAAGCTCATTTTTACACAGTAGGATTTATCGTCTCTAAGTCTGAAGCTCATTTTTACCCAGTAGGATTTATCGTCTCTAAGTCGGAAGCTCATTTTTACGCAGTAGGATTTATCGTCTCTAAGTCGGAAGCTCATTTTTACGCAGTAGGATTTATCGTCTCTAAGTCGGAAGCTCATTTTTACACAGTAGGATTTATCGTCTCTAAGTCGGAAGCTCATTTTTACACAGTAGGATTTATCGTCTCTAAGTGGGAAGCTCATTTTTACGCAGTAGGATTTATCGTCTCTAAGTGGGAAGCTCATTTTTACGCAGTAGGATTTATCGTCTCTAAGTGGGAAGCTCATTTTTACACAGTAGGATTTATCGTCTCTAAGTCTGAAGCTCATTTTTACACAGTAGGATTTATCGTCTCTAAGTCGGAAGCTCATTTTTACGCAGTAGGATTTATGTCTCTAAGTGGGAAGCTCATTTTTACGCAGTAGGATTTATCGTCTCTAAGTGGGAAGCTCATTTTTACACAGTAGGATTTATCGTCTCTAAGTGGGAAGCTCATTTTTACGCAGTAGGATTTATCGTCTCTAAGTGGGAAGCTCATTTTTACGCAGTAGGATTTATCGTCTCTAAGTCGGAAGCTCATTTTTACACAGTAGGATTTATCGTCTCTAAGTCGGAGGCTCATTTTTACACAGTAGGATTTATCGTCTCTAAGTCTGAAGCTCATTTTTACACAGTAGGATTTATCGTCTCTAAGTCTGAAGCTCATTTTTACACAGTAGGATTTATCGTCTCTAAGTCTGAAGCTCATTTTTACGCAGTAGGATTTATTGTCTCTAAGTCGGAAGCTCATTTTTACAAGTCTGAAGCTCATTTTTACACAGTAGGATTTATCGTCTCTAAGTCGGAAGCTCATTTTTACACAGTAGGATTTATCGTCTCTAAGTCTGAAGCTCATTTTTACACAGTAGGATTTATCGTCTCTAAGTCTGAAGCTCATTTTTACACAGTAGGATTTATCGTCTTCTAAGTCGGAAGCTCATTTTTGCACAGTAGGATTTATCGTCTCTAAGTCTGAAGCTCATTTTTACACAGTAGGATTTATCGTCTCTAAGTCGGAAGCTCATTTTTACACAGTAGGATTTATCGTCTCTAAGTCGGAGGCTCATTTTTACACAGTAGGATTTATCGTCTCTAAGTCTGAAGCTCATTTTTACACAGTAGGATTTATCGTCTCTAAGTCTGAAGCTCATTTTTACACAGTAGGATTTATCGTCTCTAAGTCGGAAGCTCATTTTTACACAGTAGGATTTATCGTCTCTAAGTGGGAAGCTCATTTTTACGCAGTAGGATTTATCGTCTCTAAGTGGGAAGCTCATTTTTACACAGTAGGATTTATCGTCTCTAAGTCTGAAGCTCATTTTTACGCGTAGGATTTATGTCTCTAGTCGGAAGCTCATTTTTACGCAGTAGGATTTACCGTCTCTAAGTCGGAAGCTCATTTTTACACAGTAGGATTTATCGTCTCTAAGTCGGAGGCTCATTTTTACACAGTAGGATTTATCGTCTCTAAGTCTGAAGCTCATTTTTACGCAGTAGGATTTCTCGTCTCTAAGTCGGAAGCTCATTTTTACGCAGTAGGATTTATCGTCTCTACGTCGGAATCTCATTTTTACACAGTAGGATTTATCGTCTCTAAGTCTGAAGCTCATTTTTACACAGTAGGATTTATCGTCTCTAAGTCTGAAGCTCATTTTTACGCAGTAGGATTTATCGTCTCTAAGTCGGAAGCTCATTTTTACAAGTCTGAAGCTCATTTTTACACAGTAGGATTTATCGTCTCTAAGTCTGAAGCTCATTTTTACACAGTAGGATTTATCGTCTCTAAGTCTGAAGCTCATTTTTACACAGTAGGATTTATCGTCTCTAAGTCTGAAGCTCATTTTTACACAGTAGGATTTATCGTCTCCTAAGTCGGAAGCTCATTTTTACACAGTAGGATTTATCGTCTCTAAGTGGGAAGCTCATTTTTACGCAGTAGGATTTATCGTCTCTAAGTGGGAAGCTCATTTTTACACAGTAGGATTTATCGTCTCTAAGTCTGAAGCTCATTTTTACACAGTAGGATTTATCGTCTCTAAGTCGGAAGCTCATTTTTACGCAGTAGGATTTATCGTCTCTAAGTGGGAAGCTCATTTTTACGCAGTAGGATTTATCGTCTCTAAGTGGGAAGCTCATTTTTACACAGTAGGATTTATCGTCTCTAAGTGGGAAGCTCATTTTTACGCAGTAGGATTTATCGTCTCTAAGTCGGAAGCTCATTTTTACACAGTAGGATTTATCGTCTCTAAGTCGGAGGCTCATTTTTACACAGTAGGATTTATCGTCTCTAAGTCTGAAGCTCATTTTTACACAGTAGGATTTATCGTCTCTAAGTCTGAAGCTCATTTTTACACAGTAGGATTTATCGTCTCTAAGTCTGAAGCTCATTTTTACGCAGTAGGATTTATTGTCTCTAAGTCGGAAGCTCATTTTTACAAGTCTGAAGCTCATTTTTACACAGTAGGATTTATCGTCTCTAAGTCGGAAGCTCATTTTTACACAGTAGGATTTATCGTCTCTAAGTCTGAAGCTCATTTTTACACAGTAGGATTTATCGTCTCTAAGTCTGAAGCTCATTTTTACACAGTAGGATTTATCGTCTCCTAAGTCGGAAGCTCATTTTTGCACAGTAGGATTTATCGTCTCTAAGTCTGAGCTCATTTTACACAGTAGGATTTATCGTCTCTAAGTCGGAAGCTCATTTTTACACAGTAGGATTTATCGTCTCTAAGTCGGAGGCTCATTTTTACACAGTAGGATTTATCGTCTCTAAGTCTGAAGCTCATTTTTACACAGTAGGATTTATCGTCTCTAAGTCTGAAGCTCATTTTTACACAGTAGGATTTATCGTCTCTAAGTCGGAAGCTCATTTTTACACAGTAGGATTTATCGTCTCTAAGTGGGAAGCTCATTTTTACGCAGTAGGATTTATCGTCTCTAAGTGGGAAGCTCATTTTTACACAGTAGGATTTATCGTCTCTAAGTCTGAAGCTCATTTTTACGCAGTAGGATTTATCGTCTCTAAGTCGGAAGCTCATTTTTACGCAGTAGGATTTACCGTCTCTAAGTCGGAAGCTCATTTTTACACAGTAGGATTTATCGTCTCTAAGTCGGAGGCTCATTTTTACACAGTAGGATTTATCGTCTCTAAGTCTGAAGCTCATTTTTACGCAGTAGGATTTCTCGTCTCTAAGTCGGAAGCTCATTTTTACGCAGTAGGATTTATCGTCTCTACGTCGGAATCTCATTTTTACACAGTAGGATTTATCGTCTCTAAGTCTGAAGCTCATTTTTACACAGTAGGATTTATCGTCTCTAAGTCGGAAGCTCATTTTTACGCAGTAGGATTTATCGTCTCTAAGTCGGAAGCTCATTTTTACAAGTCTGAAGCTCATTTTTACACAGTAGGATTTATCGTCTCTAAGTCGGAAGCTCATTTTTACACAGTAGGATTTATCGTCTCTAAGTCTGAAGCTCATTTTTACACAGTAGGATTTATCGTCTCTAAGTCTGAAGCTCATTTTTACACAGTAGGATTTATCGTCTCCTAAGTCGGAAGCTCATTTTTACACAGTAGGATTTATCGTCTCTAAGTCTGAAGCTCATTTTTACACAGTAGGATTTATCGTCTCTAAGTCTGAAGCTCATTTTTACACAGTAGGATTTATCGTCTCCTAAGTCGGAAGCTCATTTTTGCACAGTAGGATTTATCGTCTCTAAGTCTGAAGCTCATTTTTACACAGTAGGATTTATCGTCTCTAAGTCTGAAGCTCATTTTTACACAGTAGGATTTATCGTCTCTAAGTCGGAGGCTCATTTTTACACAGTAGGATTTATCGTCTCTAAGTCTGAAGCTCATTTTTACGCAGTAGGATTTATCGTCTCTAAGTCTGAAGCTCATTTTTACGCAGTAGGATTTATCGTCTCTGAGTCGGAAGCTCATTTTTGCGCAGTAGGATTTATCGTCTGTAAGTCGGAAGCTCATTTTTACACAGTAGGATTTATCGTCTCTAAGTCTGAAGCTCATTTTTACGCAGTAGGATTTATCGTCTCGTAAGTCGGAAGCTCATTTTTACACAGTAGGATTAGTAGGATTTATCGTCTCTAAGTCTGAAGCTCATTTTTACGCAGTAGGATTTATCGTCTCTAAGTCTGAAGCTCATTTTTACGCAGTAGGATTTATCGTCTCTAAGTCGGAAGCTCATTTTTACACAGTAGGATTTATCGTCTCTAAGTCGGAAGCTCATTTTTACACAGTAGGATTTATCGTCTCTAAGTCGGAAGCTCATTTTTACACAGTAGGATTTATCGTCTCTAAGTCGGAAGCTCATTTTTACACAGTAGGATTTATCGTCTCTAAGTCTGAAGCTCATTTTTACACAGTAGGATTTATCGTCTCTAAGTCTGAAGCTCATTTTTACGCAGTAGGATTTATCGTCTCTAAGTCGGAAGCTCATTTTTACGCAGTAGGATTTATCGTCTCTAAGTCTGAAGCTCATTTTTACGCAGTAGGATTTATCGTCTCTAAGTCGGAAGCTCATTTTTACACAGTAGGATTTATCGTCTCTAAGTCTGAAGCTCATTTTTACACAGTAGGATTTATCGTCTCTAAGTCTGAAGCTCATTTTTACACAGTAGGATTTATCGTCTCTTTTTCTTTTTTGCTTTCTGTTTTCCAGAAGCGAACACGGTTCAGTTCCGCTACGACGTGGGCAATGGCGTGAACGTCCTGCCGTTCAAATCCCCGGCCCCCCTGAACGACGACCGCTGGCACACGGTGCACATCGAAAAGAACCGCAAGCAGGCCTGGATGAGAATCGACGACTTCACCGAGGTCAGCAACAACGAGGACGCTGACCTTATCCGCTTGTTGGACTTGACCTCGGGCCTCTTTGTCGGTGAGTTTTTGTTTGTTGTGTGTGTAGTGTATATCGGGCGAGGTTTTGTGTGTGTCTGTCGGTGAGTTTTGTGTGTGTATCGGGTGAGTTTTTGTGTGTGTGTCAGTGAGTTTTGTGTGTATTGGTGAGTTTTGTGTGTCGGTGAGTTTTTCGTGTATGTTGTGAGTTTTGTGTGTGTATCGGCGAGGTTTGTGTGTGTATTGGTGAGTTTTGTGTGTGTACCGGCAAGTTTTGTGTATTGGTGAGTTTTGTGTGTGTATCGGTGAGTTTTGTGTATCGGGGAGTTTTTGTGTGTGTATCATTTGTGTGTTGAGTTGTATGGTGAGTTTTGTTGTGTGTATCTGGCTGAGTTTTGTGTGTATATGGTGAGTTTTGTGTTCGGATTGTTAGTGATTTGTAGCTGTGGTTATCTTTTGTTCGGTGAGTTTTTGTGTGTAGTTTATATGACGAGTTTTGTGTGTGTACGGTGAGTTTTGTGTATCGGTGAGTTTGTTGATTTCGGCGAGGTTTTTTTCGTGAGTTTTGTGAAATCGGTGAGTTTGTGTGTGGTTGTTGGATTGATCGGGTTTGTTGTCGGGGAGTTTGTGTTGGTTGTGTGTATCGGGAGTTTTGTGTGTGTACCGGTCTGTTTTGGTGTTTTATCGGTGAGTTTTGTGTTGTGTTTTTGAGTGAGTTTGTTGTTGTTTGTACCGACGAGTTTTTGTGTATATCGGTGAGTTGTGGTGTATCTCGACGAGTTTTTGTGTGTATATGTCAGCGATTTTGTGTATATCGGTGAGTTTTGTGCATCGGTGAGTTTGTGTATTGGTGTTTGTTGGATTGGTGAGTTTTGTGTATATCGGTGAGTTTGTTTTAAAGGTGAGTTTGTTGGATTGTTTGACTTGACAACGGATCTGTATATCGGTGAGCTTGTGTATTGGTGAGCTTGTGTATTGGTGAGTTTGTATATAGGTGTCTTTGTGTACTGGTGAGTTTTGTGTACCGGCGACTTTTGTGTATCGGTGAGTTTGTATATAGGCGAGTTTGTATATAGACGAGTTTTTACATCAGTGAGTTTTGTATATCGGTGAGTTTTGTATATAGGTGAGTTTGTATATTGGTGAGGTCGTATATTGGCGAGTTTGTATATCGATGAGTTCGTATATCAGCGAGTTTGTATGTATATCAGCGAGTTTGTATATCGGTGAGTCCGTATATCGGCGAGTTTGTATGTATATCAGTGAGTTTGTATATCCGCGAGTTTGTATACAGGTGAGTTTGTATATCAGTGAGTTTGTATATCGGTGAGTTTGTATATCGGCGAGTTTGGATATTGGTGAGTTTGTGTATAGGTGAGTTTGTACATCAGTGAGTTTGTATATCAATGAGTTTGTATATCAGCGAGTTTGTATATTGGCGAGTTTGTATATCGGGGAGGATGTACGTCAGTGATGAGTTTGTACACCAGTGAGTTTGTACACCAGTGAGTTTGTATATCAGTGAGTTTGTATATCGATGAGTTCGTATATCAGTGAGTTTGTATATCAGTGAGTTTGTATATTGATGAGTTCGTATATCAGTGAGTTTGTATATCAGTGAGTTTGTATATCGGTGAGTTTGTATATCGATGAGTTCGTATATAAGTGAGTTTGTAGATCAGTAAGTTTGTATATCAGCGAGTTTGTATATCGATGAGTTGTTTGTATATCGTATATCAGTGAGTTTGTATATCGGTCAGTTTGTATATCAGTGAGTTTGTATATCGGCGAGTTTGTATATCGGTGAGTTTGTATATCGGCGAGTTTGTGTATCGATGAGTTTGTATATCGGCGAGTTTGTATATCGGCGAGTTTGTGTATCGATGAGTTGATTATATATCGGTGAGTTTGTTGGATTGTTGGACGTGACGACGGCTCTGTTTGTCGGTGATTTTGTTCATCGTGGATGTTTTCTGAGGGTGTGCATTTGTTGTGTGGAAACACCACCCTGTCTTGTCTGGCCCAACCCAACCCAGTCCGAAAGTGTGATCAGTTAATTTATAAACCCTTATCACCCTGAGGTCACCCAGTCCATTCATTTTAAACACAAATCTTGTCAAGGGAAGTTAATTTTTACAACTTTTCAATAGTCACTACACAAAAAACCCGTTTAAATATACTTATACTTTACCGCAAGAAATGATATTTCCTCCATTTTGCATCAAGTAAAGTACACACAGGGTCGGACGCTTTTTGCATTCATGTAGTTGTTTATCCAAAAATATTTAATCATGATACCTCATCATTTTTTGCTATCGATATGGTAGTCACGATCTTGTCTATTAAACTTGTAAACAACAGCTTGTAGGCCACTCTGTCCCATTTGCTCGATTAGTCTTAACAGTATTCCAATGGAAAACTTTCAGACGCTGCCTGATATATAAGGCCTGCATTAGACCTGTTCTCCTGTATGGCTCGGAGACGTGGGTTTTCACAAGAACCATCGAACATTTGTTGAAGAGCTGTGAAAATCAAATGCTACGCTACATGACAAAGATCAAATGGGAAGACAGGATCATGAATGAAGAACTATGGAGAATGTGCAAGGTTGATGATCTGAAGTCTGTAGCTAGTAGCAAATAGACTGCGCTGGTTTGGGCACGTTCAACAGAAAGCAGACCACCACATCCTAAAAAGAGCAATGAGCTTCGTAGTGGATGGAAAGAGACCAAAGGGAAGACCTAGCAAGACCTGGGCTGCCTGTATTGCAGATGATCTTCGAGAAAGGGGCATAAATAAGGAGGAAGCTCAAATCTAGAGAGATGGAGAAGGCTCATCAATGTCAAACCTCCCCTGGGAGAAACATGACAAAAAAGGAAGAAGTATTCCAATGGAAAAAGCCTTTAAATCTGCTGCTCTATAGGCGTCCAAACTCTCTCTCAGCAGACGTCCTATCCATTGCCCTTAACAAGAATTATTAACCACTAGACTGCCCCACCCCGGAAATTTTCCGGGGCTAAATGTGCACTCTATACACCTACAACACAGAAAATTTCCGAAGTAAACAAGCCTGCTTCCTTGACTACAGTTAAAGGGAAAGAACTCCAAAATTAGTGGAGATCACTCTCCTGTTGCTTGGCAACATCCAGCTGCAAAAACCGTGGCAAAAACGATCGTTTTTTTAGCTCGTATTTTGTGTTTTTTTGCATGACTGCTTGGGAAGTTCTTCTTCCAAATGGCTGACACTTCTTGTTGAAGGTATCAATAACTTTACACAGCTGTAAAAGTGGCAAATAAAACTTAAGATTTACCTGACAGTGATGAAAACAATCGTGTATGATTCAGGAAATAGTGCATTTAAAAAAAATGAATGAGATTTGTCCTGGACTTATGTTTGACGTTACTGCGATGGGGGTTACTCAGAATGACAGTGATGATGAAGAAATCGTATTTTTGGTCGAATTTTTTACATTTTAAATATATTTTCGCAGTGAAATATCACGCTAACTAATTTGAGCTTGCCTCGAAGCAATCTACGATATATTATATACTGTCATTGGGTAGACTATCAGGAATGATTCATGTAGTAATTTCTGAGTAAGAGGGATATGAACATAGCAAGTGGTACATAAGAATTGTATTCCCCGGCATATAGGGTGCACTTGCACTGGGCAGTTAAGAGGTTAATACAGCAGACTTTGAACATCGATACTTTGCTGGCTGATGTGGACACAGCGAAGTGCAGACAAGGTGGCGGCACCTTGGTGACGCGAAGACGGCAAGTCTCACGAGAGTCTTGTGTATGTAAACAATAATGGCGGCGCCCGTAGTAAGCACATGTGTGTTGTGGGTGTTGGCGGGGAAAACTCTGTTCTATTTTTATCGCAGGGGGAAGGGTAGGTTGGTTATCATATATTTATTCTTTTATATTGAGGATAATGGAATAAGCACTTATGTGCTTTTCTACATCCAGTCCCCGTCTGTATGCGGTTGTGTAAGTTTGTCATCTGTTCCCACCGGCACACAATGGCCTACTCTTATGAAAAGTGGAACAGGATTTAACGTGTGCGCAAGATGTTCTGTGTGCGTTCGCACGCGGGGCCTCGGTTTATAGTCTCATCCGAAGGACTTTTTTTGGAGAGTGGAGTCTGCACTGATGTTAACTCCAGTGGAAAATATTCCCCTTGAATGGGAATCGAACCCAGGTCGTCAAGATTGCGAGCGCAATGTTCTAACCACTAGGCTATCCCGTCCCCAGGGGAGAGACT